>JAJLTO010000009.1:0-620541 GCA_030568195.1 Dipodascopsis uninucleata var. uninucleata
TGTAACCCTATGTAACCCTATGTAACCCTATGTAACCCTATGTAACCCTATGTAACCCTATGTAACCCTATGTAACCCTATGTAACCCTATGTAACCCTATGTAACCCTATGTAACCCTATGTAACCCTCTGTAACCCTATGTAACCCTATGTAACCCTATGTAACCCTATGTAACCCTATGTAACCCTATGTAACCCTATGTAACCCTATGTAACCCTATGTAACCCTATGTAACCCTATGTAACCCTATGTAACCCTCTGTAACCCTATGTAACCCTATGTAACCCTATGTAACCCTATGTAACCCTATGTAACCCTATGTAACCCTATGTAACCCTATGTAACCCTATGTAACCCTATGTAACCCTATGTAACCCTATGATGGATCAGACTACAGCAGAATAATATAACAATATTCATTTATTATGTCTGAATATATATGTTATATGTCTATTATTTATTTCACTATTTTTATACATATACACGTTTGAATGCTCAAATGTTATCCACCGTATTATACTCCTTCAGTGAATGTAAATGTTGTTATTTAATAGAGAATTAAGTGCTATCATGAAAGTTATGAGCTTCAATTTTCATCATGTATACTAGATTGCCTGCGGACAACATATTTCATGCTAATATATTTGTAAATTCCACTGCATTTAGTCATTTCACTTCACCAGGGTCTATCCAAGCTTTTACTCTGCTCTTCACTTAACTTCTAGGAAATTACTAACATTATATTAATTAGAGATTTACCCGTGCATTCGAATGAAAAAGTGAAATTACTTGCATATCTTTATAATGTAATTCTTACAATGACCATGTATGCCTAGCGTAATATGTAATGCGATTAATCTACTGTAAACATAAGTTAATTTATATCGTTTATTCACCCTCAGCTGACATTACTAAGGACAAAAAGGACAGTCGTGTAAATGCTCTTCTTTCGTAATTCAATCATTGAAATAAGAACATTTGATAAGCAATTGATGCTTGGATAACTTCATAATATCCCGATAACTATAGTGATTCTATTTAGTGATTTGAGAGTATTTGATAAAGAATTTCGTAAAAAGCATCATGCAATAGTGCAACCATGGGGAATCTCAATGAGTGCGTGGAAGTAGCAATTGGAGAGAGAAGCGAGGTCGTAATGGATCCCACAAGAGTGGTCAAAGAATTACTCAGAGAGCTCTCCGAGCTTCCGACCCAAACATTAAAATTCCCAAATTCTCTATTTTCACATGAAGGGGAAATAATTGGCCCTGAAACTTTTGGGCCTGCCAAATTGCCATACCATACTGACACTTCTACCTCACCAAAATACCCTTGAAAAGGAAGAGAATTAAAATATAGTCCGCGTTTGCGTACATCAAACACCTTAGAAAAATTTCCAATGCTCACGTTGACTGTAGCCCTTGATCCCAGCAATGCTTGAAAAAAAATTTTGTCCTGAAGACATTCTTGAGGTAAAAAGGGCTCCTGGTATGATGGATTGTTACAGACGGTCCCATTAGCATTACATTCAACTATAGGAGTCTTTCTGTACCAGACTACAACAATATCCGACGTTATAGTAGGTGGTACACCCATCTTATATCTTTCTATTAAGTAAGGCAAAATAGAACGCCATCCATCATAAGGCATATCTGCAGCGTAGTCAAATGGTGCCCCACCATATTCTGCCACTAGACCTTCATTGCTATGTAAAGGTCCAATGTAGTGAGACTCGCCATAATCATTCCATGATATGATCTAACTTAGTGTGTTAGCTAATATTCTCTTTCGACTAATTAAATTAGAACATGCCTCAACCATGGCAGGTTGTAGTTCGAAGACTTGATTCCATCTGTCAAACCAAAGTGTGTCTCCACACCAGAGCCAGTTTTTATCATAATTCGCAAGATTCTATTTGAATGGCATGTAAAATATTAATATTCAAATCGTATATTACAACCAAGCAGGATATACTAACGCTATAAAACCATGGACTAACTGGCATGATATATGGCTTCGATCCCAGCGCAGTCATGTAAGCCTTATCATTCGAAGTATTCATGGTTGTTGGACCAGTGGGCCACGCATCCCAAGATAACGCGCCATCTGCTACATTGTTTGTGGCCACTGCAGGACCCTGATCTGACCATTCAGGAATAAAGAAAATCTCCTTGATTTTCTCCTTGATACATGTCCAGTTTGACTCCTCTGGTCCGCCTTCAAAAGTAGATACTAGAGGACGACCTAAGTAATGGAAATAAGCTGTATTGCCAGAATACTGACTAATGAGATCAACAACTTCGGATACCGACCATATTCCATCCGAATTATAATCAAATGAAAAAAAGCCCTTGAAGCCAACCTCTGCGGCTGCTTTAAAAAAATTAGACAACGATTTTGCATTATTAATATCATTTGGTGCGATATCCAGAACGAACGCATCTATATGTGCCCTCTGTGCTGCTCGCATATCTTCGATGAATTCATCTACCGTGAATCCAGCAGTATTTCCCAACTTCAGAAGTTAGTGAAATTAAAACCATCAAACTATCGGCCACTTACTATGTAATGTGCAAAAACATATTTGACGTTGTGTAACCCGTGACAGTAGTATAAGTTTAGCAATAACAATAGAATTATATACTTAATGGTCATCTTGCTCGATAAGCGGTGTAACATTTGTAGCTATCAGTAGCCTCTGGATTTCCTGTTCTTTTAAGATATCTACCCTGCATGGTAGTAAGTCATATATATATTAATTCAATATTTTCGATCATCTTTTTGAATTCAGCCCCTATGTCAATTTTAAATTATAGGTTTCATTAACAACATGTAGCTATAAATATCAAGAGGCTGTTCTCAAAAGATCTCTCCCATTATGGCACATACCTGCCTTTTACGTCATCATCTCTGAGCAATCTTTCCTTTTATGTTATTTAGCGCTCTCAGCCACCATTAACATAGTCGGAGCAGTATATGTTACTTCGAGATCAGTTTATCTAATTTATGTCGCTCGTATACATTTGCAGAGGACAAAAAAATTCCTTTCTCTAAGTCTTTTCGTCTCATACTTCCTTCACATTCTCTGTATATCAGCGTTCCCAAGCTTTTACGCGCTTCTCAATCAGTAAACTAATTCATACCAACTTGAGGATCATCTTGAGAGCTCTTTCTCTTACGAGATTCTCGAATGTAGAGTTATTCTCCTGTTTGTTCCTTCCTCTTCGTCTATGGGCATTTGCTTCCCTTATTTCTTGTATTATGTTCACGTCATCTGTATATTTTCGTAGAAAGCAAGAGAATTAGGCGAAAAACTGTGTTTTATAGACGACGTTATCTTGTCATATATCTACACCATCTTTGTTGACGCTTAACCCTGCTTCTATATATCTTGATCAAAACTCCAAACATCGTTTTGCCCTCTATGTATATATTACTGTGGCTCTTAACTAACATCATTATTGTCTCTTATCTGTCCTCTTTACTGCTGTTTTGATACTAGGACACCCACAAGTTGATGATATCTCATCGAAAATTGGCATTCTAAAGCCTTCAGCACCTAAGGAGTATTGTGTTCTGGCGCGGGCGTGAGTTCTAGATACAGCATACAATATAAACTACAAATAAAAACAACTTCAAAAACTATATTGCTGAACTTTCAGCCGCTTCTGTCACGTTGAAATGTTCTCGTCTTCTTGTATAGTTTCGCTAAACTTCGCGTAAATTTGAAATTTTAAAATGCGAGTATTTAAATATCTGGAAACAATCGAATTGAAAAGTACGAGTGGCCTATAAAATTAATACGTCATTTATCTTAACTATCTTTTTCCAGTCCCAAATTACTACTCTCTGGGGCCGACTCGATTTCTTCGTTGAATTAGAGACACCTCTCACATTCTCATTTGATATATTAATTCTGCCTTGCTTATATACTACAGCTATAGTTTGACGGTGCAGTCTAGAGACATTACTGCGCCTTTGACCTTCGTCAATGAGTTGCTGCTATTCACTCATAAGCTGCATTTTTCAATAACTGCATTTCGATGTTCCATACATGCGATACAACTTCATTTACCGTTTAATCTTACCATTTTCTTTAAAGTCATATGTCAGACTTAAAATCAACTAGTACTGATTAAACAAATACTGTAGGCAATAAATCATGGATAGATATCGAAATTTCATAAGTTTAAATATTCGTCATTGCTGTGCAGTCTGTTATGTATATATTGTTCATATTTCTAAACTACTTCTTGGTCACATTATAATCGTTATATATTCTCCGCACACTGCGATTGGTGTTTACTGCTACAAAGTACATACGCGACAGATGTTCAAGACTTTTCTTATAACGCTAAGTAAATAATTATCTCCGCAAACAATTTTTAAACTACCCTAAGCTTCTCGTCCGATTTAGCGCGTACCATAAACATTTAGTTTATGGTACATAACCTCTGTTCCTAACAGTGTCAATCATTTTTTTTGTAATTTTCATTGCATCACAAAGGCAGAAAATAGCTTCCTCGCAGTCCGGTAGCAGAATTTTGGTCATGGACAAATTGATGAGATATGGGAGACGAAATGAGCCGCTTAGGATTCTACGTGGTGCACGTCAAATTGGCACATGGTTGTCATTGAACTCTAAAGTCTATCTATTACACTACTGAAAATCTCGAAGTCTAAAGTCTCGCAATATATTAATATCATGTGCTATATAAGTATCATATACTTGGCTTCCATCAGTTCTAAACTACCTGTAGAACTACAGGCAAAAGTGTACGTCAGAGCGATATATCCTACCATATATGTTACTTTTTTAGTTTCGAGCCTGAGTACGTATACTTCAGAAATTTTTTTATGTACGTGTCGAAAAAATAAATTTGTATTTAGTTCAACAGCAGTTTACAAAATAGGCACCACGTTTCTAATGTATTATTGGAAAAGATACAGCCGCTTTAAATATAGTAAGGGAAGCCGGCTTTGCTGCTAAAAGCGTGATCCACCATTAACAGGGAAATTAATTGAGCTGATGCCTAAAAATGAATTGCCTCTTTTTCCACTACATAAATTTTGGGCTCTAGACTATTATTAGCCACAATTCTTAATTCAATTTTGCTGCTGCCGTCTCGTCCATACCAATTTCGCTTCCTATTCATATTCCGACGTTCTAAGTGATATCTCCGTACATGGCCCAACATATTATTATTAGATTACTATTAGCTTTCACATATGGTATGATTTTAAGTATTAAGAGAAAATTTAAGCCAGCCATTGATTATTTGTTGCTCTGACAACTGCTAGTCCGATCTAGCTCACCTATCATTCAGTCAAGACAGTGAGTGCCCAAGCTAGATCGCATTTTCATTATTAGATAAAATATTCTATGATTACTCAATTATACTAGTTCTACTTCATCATAGGAGAATTTTCTGTTTCTACGACGCCAAAAGAAGAATAATACCAAAATTCCAATTACCAGTAGTGCTCCGAGACCAACCCCAACACCAACACCAGCTTTAGCACCTGTAGATAGCGAGCTCCCTGATTCCACGTGGCCACTACTACTAGATATTACAGAGCTGGTTGTAGAAGATGCGGTCCAAGACGCGGTCGTAGATCCAACACTAGATTTAGCGGTAGATACGACGCTAGAAGTTGTTGCAGCAGGTATAAAACCGTCCATTACCAATGCATATGCTTGAGCATTTGAATTGCTAGCTGTCCAAATAGATGTCGTTATTATTGAGAAATTGTTATATTACGTAACCTCAACTTCAGAGATAGCGCTATAACAGGTGGCTCCCTGCGCTGGTCTTGAAAACATGGTAGTTGTAGGGTATGCCAAGTCATAACCGCTAAATTACCATTTACACAATAGTCAGCGTCATGCAATTGTGCAAGTATATATGAAATGAAATGATCCTAATTCGCTCACCTTGGACAGCACGCGATGTATGTTTTATTGTCTCCAAAATCCTGTTCGTAAACCGTCGCATAGTTTTGAGGACAGACAAGCATACTGAATGGTTCCACCGTGATCGTTGAGGCTGCCTCCCAGGAACTCAGAAATTCGCTAGGATAGCAGCTCGTGATTGTCACTGACGGAGCAGGAACTGGATAATTCAGCCATATCTCGTATTGCCGATACTGCATCTCTGTCAGATGGCCCTCCGTGCATACCGCTGGCGGTCTATACGTCGTTGTCAGGGTAGGCGTCAATTTGCTGCTCGAAGCCATTATATCTATTCGTTATCTGTATATCTAGGAAATCTATTTTCTATATATTGCCTACCACACCAGAGATCTTTCTTTTTAATATATCTGTAAAAGAAATACGATTTTAATAGGGGGAATACCTGCAACGCGAAACTCAGCACCGAAGCCTGCACCAACTATGATTGCTGACGCGTGGTATGAAGAATACTTAAATGTAGTCAGTCTTCTTCAATCCAATGCTGCTGAGGGAGCCACTACCGAGGCTCTGACAAGCTTAACCATATAATATTTACATTGTCTGTGCTTAGATTAGGTACATCGGTACCTCAGCAACTTGTAGCCTACTACCTATTTAGGTTTAGTTCGAAATGTCACTATTCAACTTCCACTAACGTACACTTAATACAATAAATCCGGAGATTACAAAAGCCTTAATAATCTCCAAATTCACCATCATCTTCTGGTGACACAAGCGACACTCCGATATCGCGCAGCCATACATTAAGTTTTCTAGGTGCGGTTCATTTTGTACTGCACCTGGATCCGCTTTACAGCGATTATCCAAATCCTAGTTTGTCTAATTTATAGATGGGCTATCTAAGCGGTAATAATTAATAGTATTGAGAGTTCATTTATTATTGGCCATGTTATTAGCATTCAGCAACCAGTCCCAAAGTTACTTCTGAGTACACTATGCAGCAAGAAATATTTGCTATCGCACTTGCTCAGTTGACTCGTAGCACTTTTTGCTCAGTAGGTTCATAAGATGTCAGAATTTTACTAGCAGATCCAGCTATTTAACGATATACATTAAATATTTCTTACCAGAGAAGAACAAATATCATAGTCGTAATTATACAATGTGTCATTTGCTTAGATGAAGAAATATCTAGTCTCTTGCAGTATTCTTGCCTCTGTATTCCTCTTCACCGAAATGAACTATTCTTGACAAACTGAATCCATAGCGATACAACCCGACTCATTCATTACATCAACCATGCTATTTCAACAGTCAAAAACTTCACAATCAATCATAGAAAGAGCCACCTCTAGACTCATCCGCTTACATTCAATATTAAGCAGGGAAGTGCCGCACTAGCGCACCAATCCACTCTGATAAGAGACATCACATCATAAACCTTCTAGTTCGATTAAATGCAGACATAAACACTATGTATTTACTTATATGGCACCTGTCTTTGAAAATGTGGAACTTCACGAGCTTGATATGATAAATGAAAGCTCAAATAAACGATATACTTACTTGGAAAATGTACTTCTCTGAAGACGGCCAAGCATAACACATCAGAAAAAAAGGATTAAAATCGTTTCCCAATCAGTTAAGCGTAGGAAACTTAACATATATATCGACTATAAAGTTAAATAAATATTGTCATATCCTATTCTCGACATCATGAACTGAGAAGGAAGGGAGAACAAGGGCAATCATAAGAAATGCAGCGATGATATGGACAGAATCATCAAAGTACAGCAATAACCAATATAGTGCGCATCGTGTCTTCCTGTCCTATTTGATGAGCATTTAACTGTTTTATATAGTTATAGCTCTGACAGAAATATGGTATTTTCATACAGAAGGAGTAATTATATAGTCAGCCATATAAACTACAGAGATCTGTGATGACAGTATTCAATAGATTTGCGGATGAGAACCGTACTTCGCCATTTTTTTTGGCGCATTCCTAGACTGAGATATGGATCCCATAGAGAGTATAAGGATGATACAATTTACGCAATAAGCTACATGGCCCTTTGGTAGCTTCAAAGATAGCACACTATCGATATGTGAAACGTTAGTCTGTCAATGAATAAGTTGCATCAATTCTATTTGCATCACACTCGCTAAGTTGACAAGCAAACTGATACAACTTGAAAGTAGAAGCGGGATAGAGCTCTTAATATACCTAATGACTGACTACGATGGTAGTTAAGTATATATATATATTGTAAAAGAGAGCATATTTTGTTCTATATTTCATCTTTGAGATTTGGGTATATTATTATAGTACGGGATTATTGTTAAAGAACCGCAGGAATAACAAAATATTAGCTATTATTCTGTTCCGCGCGTTGTTCACGTAAACATGCGGAAACTTATGGCTCAGGAAGTCTCTCTCCTCGGATGCTAGTACTATAACCTAGTTGCTTAAATTTTAAGACTAAATAAGCTTTGCTCAAACTTCTATTAGCAAGGTCTAGTCAAGTCATGGACTCAATATACTAAATATACTTGGCATTTTTACATATATAGCAAAATAACCAGTCTGTGAACTAGGCGATCATGCAGCGTGTGATGGTATAGGAATAAAGGGAGAAGATTCGTGTCTGACTTATTTAGATCTATTAATATGTTGAGAGAACTTTGAGTCATTACAGTTATTGAATTTGTCGAGTGAGCTAGTGTCGGACATTCTCCTAGTGGCTCTTGAAATAATGTCTACAGGCTCAACGAAAACATTTTGGCAATCTTATGATCCGTAAATTAAATCTAGCTAATTTACTAGTTACACAAGTCTATTAGCTTTGGGATAACAACAATAGATCACTGCTCTATCAATGAGGAGCTACTAGAGTAGACGCCCTGGACTATTTCCGTCTTGCCTCACACATTCAGAAATTCCATGTGAAGTTCAACGCAAGCTTGTGCTCTAAAGAAGCATTCTCCTTTCATTATGGTTACTTTCTGTTAACAAACCGTGGATGATCAATTAACCTGTTGATAACTCAGAGCAACTAAGCAACGAAGCTGGACTCTGACTTAACGATCAGTAACAACACCAACTGCAACTTTCTACCACCTCCAAATATGAGCCATTGGCATTCTCTTTAAAGATAGATAAAAAGACTCAATTTCGATCCAAAGTGTCAATACATTCGAAACATCAAATACCGTTTTGTAGTATTTATCATTATATAAGTATGTTCTACTCTACACTCATTCTTACACGGCTCGTTATTGATACGGATTCTTCCTCTAGATACACTATTTCTAGTAGTGATCTTATTGACAGAATTCGTCTCTCGTTCGGGTCCTAATTTCATTCGTTTTATTAGATAGACGATCACTTGATCACTTTCCTGCATACTGGTAACTACCAGTATTTAAACAACTTTCTGCGTCGCATCCCCCTTATTCTATATACTGTCTCGACTGTAGTCTCCCTTATAATTGAGATTATCTACACTCTCACTTTCCCTTGAAATTTTTCGACACACGTCTTCTATATAACTAACTCCAAAAAGCTACGTATTATCTCTACCACTACCATATTCCTTGTTTTACCCAAATCAATCTTAGCTTTGAGTAGCCTTTTTTTCGAGAGAATACCGGACCTTAGAATTCTGCTAAAAGAAGAACCAGTAATAAATTCCGCTAAAAATTCAGCATCTACGATTCCAGCGTGTCTCTCACAGTAGTACTGACTAGGCCCAAAGAAGCTTAACTGGTGTTGATCGGACAGAGAACTTGTTTTCTTCCTGGTATAGCCGCTAATATTTCATATATTAATGCTTGTTCATATGGAGATCACGGCCCATTCTATTATTATTACCCATATTACTGGCCGTTGAACTTTCTGCTATATCTTCAAAATTGTAACCTATTCTCTTAAATATCTGCTACCACTTCAAAACTACTTGTCTCGATTCTTGGACTTGGACTATTATTCAAGACTTCCTCAAGCCATCTATTGACGCGCAGTGAAAAATTTTCAAGTTAACATACTGCACAAAACTATAATGTCAGCACTCCACTTCTGCTGTCCCTACAGTACAGTATGCTTCTGTCGTATTTTACTCGCAATTGAGAACTAGCATCGAGTACCTTACATCTTGATATATCAAATGAATGAAATTCTAAACAGGTTTCGGTAACGATTTATACCGTCATTATAATCCATCTCATTTGCTGCTTTTGGATACATCTAACGTGGCCGGCAGTGATTCTACGCAATTGGCAGTCCGTAGCGTCACTTCATCTTCATTCTATCTATAATTTGCGAGACCACACCTCTGGCTTTGTAGTCGAAGATAAGGTATGTCCCAAGTTCCTTGAGGTATTCCTCGCGTTTGCCGCTGGCAGCGGTACATAACATGAAACCCATTGATTTAACTAATTGTATAGCAAATGTACCAACGCTGCTTGCTTGTTATGAGCTGTATGTCTAACTTCGAGCAGAATTCCAATTGCTATCAAGCCCGACAAAGCAGCCAATACGGCCAAGAAAATAGCTCCTCGTCGATGGAGAGACCATCTAGGAGAGCAATAATGATTTCTGACTGAACCAAGACATATTTCTGGAATGTGTCATGATCTGCTGAGACGTTCTGATAAAAAGATGAGGCAAATGCAATTGCTTGAGATCCGAACGGAGTAGCATTAGAAACGTTGGATCCTAACTTGGCTGTAGTGGAACATCGGATCCAAGGATGGCATGACAGTTGACTGCGCGAGGCGTGACGAAATTGCATTGCCAATAGTCTGGGTTCAGGACGGTCGCTCACAGATATTTGACCTTTCTACGAGAGAATAAGCTGCTTCGTGATTCCCAGCCATGCTGAATACTTAACGGATGACAGTCGTGAGCTTCTTTTTAGTGAATGAGCAGGACAGACTGAAGAACTGATACATTCAACACTAGCATGTAGTTGCAAGTCCGCAGAGAAAATTGCTTCAATGGCTGATTTAAGTATCTGATCTGGATTTTAAATATGTTCAATTCTGCATTGACGGGAGTTTAAGTTTAATTACGACCTTAATTCCGGAAGCAGGGCTGAGCTCAGCACTGTCGTCTATTCACGTTTCTACGGAACCGGTTTACCTCAAGCACAGCGCATGCCAGGCTCGAAGAAATGAGGGTTATTTTGATATACTACTATTTTGCAGTAAATAGGCATAAGCCAATCTGAAGAAAAATGGGACGAATAACTAGATTATAGACGTGATGACGAGCGCACTTCATACGAGAGTTTCATTCTCTCTTCATTCGAGAATAACAACGTTTCGAGATTCAGAAAGGTAGAAGTACAGCATGCCACCAACTGCAGATCTGATCTGAATGCTTCGATTGCTTTTACTCGACAATTTATAGATTTTCTATTCTGTCTTTATCCACAGGAAGCCAACATTCGTCGATCATAACTTATCGGAACATAGGCATAATTAGATGTCCCACAAATTAGTAGCATTTTTCTTTCTTTTCTATTTAGAATATTTATATTTTGAAATCATTAGCGGATTTAAATGATATTACAGGTTTCACATACTATCTCCTTCAATTATCAATGTTATCGCAGGCCATTGAGAAGAAATTGTGCATTTATACTCGAGATTTCATATCTCATTTAAGGTTTCTAATTAAGTTTGACCAAGATCCTGAGCCGTATTCGTTGGCTGAAAATTATATCATAGTGTCTTACTATTAACTATGGCACACAGTTCACGAATATATAAATAGGAAGAACCTTCTGTCACGTATATATGCCACCATCTTCGTGAACTATTACTGGCCCCAAGAATAGTGGCAAAAGAAGCATAAATACGCCATCCAGACGCGGCAACCTGGTAATAGAAATATATGATACTATATATGACCAGTTCCACTTTTGGTATATTACAGACCATTTAATTTATCCGTGTCGAAACGAGGAATCGAGCAACAATAAAAGAAGTATAACTCTAGGCAGTAACCATCTAGTAGAGCTACTTCGAGGTGGTCATCATTTTGATTTTCACTGCTTACAGGAATCTGATACATTTCTAAGTAGCAAGTCGATTTTTCTGCAATGAATTTTTTAAAAAATAGATAATATGCTTACTTACAAGAAGCTATTTCTTTCACTATCGCCATCTAATAGGTTATCTGTAGAAATTCAATGAGCGCACTGCGAAAATTCTCTCGAAGGATATGTATAGGTTCATTCAATTCTTTATTTCAATAGCCGAACTATCAACTGCATTTTAATACATCTTCATTGTCTTAAACCTAAAAGACATGGAAAAAAGAGGTTTCTTAATCGTATTGGCTTTGCGATACTTCCTGCCTAGCCGAATACAAGCTCACAGCAGTAAAGCAGTTAGATAGTAATTCAATGAGCATCAACCTAAAAATACAGCTCAGTATCCTTAGACATGAATTATTATTCAATAGACTAACACTATGACATGATTCCTGCGAAACAAACCATTTCGAATTGTAGCGCTTCAGGCGGACGCTGAAAACGATTGTTTAGTTAGGTGCCAAGCACTATATGTAAGCTATACAAACGATGCCTTGCAAAAGAGTCGAAACACGATAATTGCCACAAATAATGCTTATCATGCTGTATCACCGCAAGGCCAAGTTCCTTGGCTCTCATCATTTTATGAGAACTAGTTTTTGTGAAAGATCCGATGCTCCCAGTGCTTATTTTTTGCACTTCCAATTTAGGACCTTAGCATATTAGTGTATATCTATTTCCTAATAGAATAAATAAGTAATTAGCAATCTTGGCTCTTTGCTATCACTTGGCCCATACTGCTTAGCAAAATCTTAATCACTAGCGAACACCATTTTGTTGTAATATAACAGTTCTGTCAGAGTGTTGATCCTGCTATCTTAAAAATATTGATAACACAAATATGAAGAGTTCATTGAGCTTGCATATTGAAAGTATAACAAACATTTGTGAGCTAACGATGACATAAAACGCGGCATAGGAACGTTATCAGTAACTGACATGCACGGGGCACTTCACTGGATAAGTGCTACGATTAGTCGTAGATTTTGTCTTAGTGGCACCAAGCATTCGGAATACGCCGCGATGCTTTCACCTCAGCTAAAGCGTGTAAAATGCTTCCATCAGTCTTAATAGCTAACTTCATTTGCAAGTTAAGCTCTAATTAAACTAAAGAAAGTGCTTGTTATAACAGAAAGCTCGATTGGCTAGCTTCCGCTCTAGTGTTTATGGAATGCTAATCTATATTCCTGACAATCTATATTCCTCACAACTATGTTTGTCCAGAGACGAAATTAAAAAGAAATGCAGTCAATTAAATTTATAGCCTAATCTTCATATACATATCCATTTGAAGCTGTCTGAGCTATACGAGTTAAGGATCGTTAGTATTGTAATTGTCCAGAAATATCGGCGTTAGAGCAAATGGTAGAGAAACGCCCTCGATTTCAACTCCGCATTGTTTCAACTATGAACTTATCGTATGAATCTATATTGTGCAGCTCACAGCGGAATGATTTCTTCTGTACCGTAACGTCTCTCTAGCATTGCCACAGTCTAAGTTTATGATGGTACTAGCGAATTAGATATGAACGTTGGATCTCTCGGATATACCGCGGCAGTGACAAGAAAATCAGAATTAGATTGCATGAGACAACTCGCTTGTCTAGGATCCCATATTTCTGAATTTATTCAAAGCAATGAACTGTCGGAAATTCGGATATTATAAACTATCAAGTTTCTTTGCGCTCTCGCCACTGATAATATCTAAGATTATAATACTGCAAAGAAAGCGTGCTACTCCGTTAACCAGAGACTGTCATGTTGATGTTTACATTTAGGTTCAAAATAATAATTTACTGTATCTTACTCTCCAAGTCTTTTGTGTCTTGAATGACCAGCACGAGAGTAAACGGAGTCTCAAGTGATTAAACTTTGAACTGTCTATATGCTCAATTCGTTTGACTAAGAAATTTACAGCCACTCATAAGTTCACATTGCATTTACTACCTAAGTGCTCTATTCTCTCGTTAGTTACACCAATAGTCTTACTAAGATGCATATCTATCAGCAGGATGGTTGCATGCTCTGATATCGGATGAGCTTCGTTCGTTATTCAGAGAAATCTTGATCGTTAGAGTGTTTGTCTTGGATGCTCTCTCATATATTCGCAAACTGTCTTCATCTTTTCTGGTCTCTTACATTTTTCTACGCAATAAACTTGATTATGTTGTTATATGATGCCTGTAGGCAAAAGCAATTTTTATGAACTAATTTACGCCTCATTAATAGTACCTTGTTAACTCAAAAGGGACACGAGTGTCTTTGCTCAAGTTAATAGTCCTTAAAGTTTTCCCTTGCAGATTCACACTACTCTTTCATCCTATCACCCTCTGTTGACCGCGAATGTCATAATTCAACACAACTCTTGTCATACTACTTAAATCTCTTTACTAGAAGTGTACATTGGTACTGCATGACAGCTCGTATCGATCTAATTGGGCTGCCAGGCTTATGCAAGTTATGGTATAGTATCAAATCTAGCCGAAACATTGAACGTGACCACTAGGAATACCTTGAGATCTACAATAAGATGGATTTCTGGGTTCTCTTTTACCAGATAGACGGCTATGCCATGGAAGCTATTATGAAATATACATTCAGAGTTAGATAAGAATAATGCAATTTAGGCAGACTCAAAATGGCACCGAAAGATTGAAAGATACCAGAACTTCCGAAGTATATAAACCCGTGCAGTGTACCCGTTACTTTATTCTTTTTCATCTCACGAGCAGCAGGGTCTTTACACTAGAATCATGGATGAAATTGATGCTAATCTGCCTAGCAAAAAAGATAAGACATACGTCTATACTGACGAGATATTGAACAAGTCTGAGTCTCCAAACGAGAAAAGTGACGAAAATGAGGCATTGAGGACCATCACCGATGTTGAGCTTGTGCTTGACAAAATCAATGTGATGTCTTCCGAAGAGGCAATAAGGATCCTGAAAGATGCAATTGTAGAGCATGACTCAGATATAAATTTCTCTTCAGAAACTATGGATAGAATCAAACTTTTGGTTCTTGGTCCTGAACATTACAAAAAGCCCCCAGATGAATACGAGTTTGACTTAAGGGCGGAGGCTGCGTTAATTGCCTACTATTCTCCATATCCAGAAGTGCGTTCTGTTACGGATCCATTTGATGATGTTAATATGACCTGTGAAAGCATCCGGGTCTACGTGCTGGCTATCATTTGGACAATCATTGGAACTGGCGTCAGTCAATTTTTTGCTTTTAGAAAACCTTCCATCACTATCACTTCTGCGGTTATCCAACTTTTCTTATATCCTTGTGGAAAGGCATGGGAACTGGTGGTCCCTAGGTGGAAATTCAAATTATTTGGTCAAGAAGTTTCACTTAATCCAGGGCCATGGACTCTCAAAGAACAAATGTTGGCAACACTGATGGTGAACGTTGCTAATGGAGGAACATACGTTACAAAGGAAAATATTATGACTCAAAAGCTGTCTATCTATTATAATACGGATGTTGCTCTTGGATATGAGTTTTTAATGAACTTTTCTAGTCAATTTTTTGGCTTTGGTTTTGCGGGCATGTTGAGAAGATGGGTAGTGTATCCAGTCAAAGCTATTTGGCCGACTGTTCTACCGACCCTTGCGTTGAACAGAGCACTGCTTGCGAAAGAAAAAAAAACAAATATTAACGGATGGACAATTAGCCGATATCCATTCTTTCTCATCGTTTTTGTGGGCAGTTTTCTATATTTTTGGCTTCCAGACTATCTTTTTCAGGCGCTCAGCACTTTCAACTGGATGACATGGATAGCTCCAAAGAACTTCACATTGGCAATTATCACAGGCTCCAGTCTTGGATTGGGATTTAATCCCATTACATCATTCGACTGGAATATTATTAATTACAGCTACTGCATGACAATTCCTTTTTATTCGTATGTGCAGAGGCACATCGGTATGACCCTTGGTGGTATGGTTGTAATAGCATTATATTGGACAAATTACAAGTGGTGTGCATATTTACCAATTAACACAAATGATCTTCGAGACCACTTCAACAAGTCTTACAATGTTACGAGAGTCTTAACTAACCATGTTTTGGACGAGGAAAAATATCAAGCATATTCACCTCCATATTATTCAGCGGGATTTATGGTAACGTATGGTACGTATTTTGTAATGTATCCTTTTTCAATGATCTATATTCTTCTGAGAGAATGGAGGCCGATACGCGATAGCTTTATTGGATTCACTCAAGCGCTACGACGAAAGAGTAAAGGACAGGTCTACGATCATTACCATGATGCACACTCCGTAATGATGAGATCTTACAAAGAGGTTCCTGACTGGTGGTATCTAGTGCTTATGTTACTTTCGTTTGTGTTCGGTGTGATTGCAGTTGAAACTTATAAGTCAAACACAGAGACACCAGTATATGGTATAGTCGTTACAATTCTTGCTAGTGTATCTTTTTTGGTGCCATTTACTATCGTCAGAGCTTCAACAGGATATTCTCTCAGTATATCTGTGCTTGCTGAGATGATTGCAGGGTTTATGTTTCCAGGTAACGGAACTGCTAACCTGATCCTTAAGTGTTATGGTGCTGAAGCAGACAGCCAGGCGGAAAGTTTTGCTAGTGATCAAAAAATGTCACATTATGCAAAAATACCTCCTCGTGCAATGTATCGGGGTCAACTAGTGACAACGTTTTTTCAATGTATTGTATCAATTGGAGTTGTTCAGTGGCAGATGTATAACATTCATGATCTGTGCGCAGCAGATCAGCCTGACAGATTCACTTGTCCTGGGCTTAAGACTATTTATTCTGCATCAGTAATGTGGGGTGTCATCGGTCCTATGAGAACATTTCAAGGTATCTATACTGTTTTCGCCTGGTGCTTCCTTGCAGGTGCTATTATGGGACCACTTTTTTATCTTTTATGGTTAAAGGTTCCTCGTACGAGAAAGATGCAGCCTCTCTTGGTTATGGCAGGATTCATGTCGTGGGCACCCTATAACTTGGCATATTACACACCAGGCCTCTATGCTTCGTCCTTTTTTATGTACTATATCCGACGAAGATATTTGGCATGGTGGGAAAAATATAACTATGTTCTTTCAGCTGCATTGACTGCTGGTGTAGCTTTCTCTGCTATTATTATTTTCTTTTCAGTTCAATATGAAGGAAAGACTGTGTCTTGGTGGGGTAACACCGTGATCTCGGCGGGTGTTGATGGAGGGAAAGGTAGGCAGACTCGTCTAGAGCTTCCAGAGAAGGGGTATTTTGGATTGGATCCGGGCACATATCCATAAGTCCTAAAAGGATATCTCGCAATTCATCATATATTGTGATTATTAAATTTATTTCGTTTTAACACGGTAATATTTGCTTTATATATGATATAACCAACCTTTGGATAAAGTCTACTTGTTTTGAGCCTTGAACTTCCTTTTGTGTGTTTCAGCGAGATACGTTCGCTGATCACTGGAAATGCATATTTGGCTATTTTGGCCTTTTAAAAATGAAATGTCTGATTCGTGCAGATATCTACCACTCCTCTTTAAACACTTTTTGAATTGATAAATCGTTAATACCGATAAATACTTTTATCCAAGTTGGTGATTCTATTACTTACAGTGTTAATAAAAGTCATTACAATAATTCCTGTCAGGTCCAACGTAGAATATTCTAGTTGAATTCATTCGTCATGATCTTTGTAGTATATTTGATTAGTAAAATTCTGTAACCTGTTCGAACGTCAATCTGGATTAAGTTGAACAAACGGAATCTTGCTGTCAGACTTTGTCAGTCTTGACATTTGCGTATGATATAGGTGTTGGGCTGATTGTATAGTCAGCTCCAGCTGAGATATCATCGTCCAGAGTGTGGTATCGCACTGGCAAGAAGCACATACACAGTGTATAAGTTGTAGGACGTCCTGCACACTAAATACTACCCTTGTAACTGGAGATAAATTAATTGCTGCTCCTAGGAAGTACTACTATTATTCTGCGTATAGCATCGATTTTCTTTCAACTTCCTGAACCTCGAGGTTTCCGTTATGCAGAGTTCTATGCATTGTTTATGTAATAGGCTCCGGGCAGAAATTCAGACGATTGAGACTAATGTACTACGAGATTTCTAGAACTAAAGAAACTGCAGATTAACTGCTTTTGTCGCAGCATCTGTTCAACGACGGGAATCAGCCAAATCACTCTCATATTACATTGCTAATATTTAATGTCAGCATTTTTGATTGCTAAAGAAATATTAGCTATAAGTTGGAATTGAAATCTATACATAAGAGGTCAGCAATGTTATTAAATCCAGGTTTAAGAGACAATGACTATTGTATTGCACATAAATACATAACTCTTATTCGATTATTTTACCCTCCGGATCCTCTCACACAACTATAGCGTTTTGTTCCAGTCCTTCTAACTAGATTACTCTGTCTAATACTTCAATACCGATTGCTTTCAGCTTTCTAACAGCTCGCTGATATTTTTCTGAACTAGGAAACATATATCGACCTGCCGCAAGTCGCTCCAGTAGCAAGGTAGGTAACTTGAGATGATAGAAGTATCTATATAAGAGCTAGACTGAATTTTGAGAATGTAAAGAATCTCTAGAATTATTGATTCTGTAAGGCAACGGGGCAGTTGTGTATAGTGATCTTTAAGTTGTACTGCTGGATACTTTTTAATGTCGAAATTCTTTTTCTTATTTATTTATTTATAATACCTTCTAAGCAATCAATATCATAAAATTCTCATCTCTCTGTACATTTGCAAATGCAGTTATTATTGGACTAATAGTTTATATCAATCATGACAAAAAATTGTACGGCTGCACTCTTGGGAAACTAAGCGATGTTTTAGCAGCCATCACTGCATCTTAGCTTCATCATTGTAAAGTTATAACCTAAACATATAACGACATATAAATAGTATCAAAGAATTTAATAAAAAAATCCACCCTGTCTATAATTTATCATTCATACCTAACCAATGATTCTGAGTACAGTACGTCAGTTATAGTATTTTTATGAGCAAACGTTCCCTCGAGATTAGTTACGTATATGTACATTCAAAATCCTTGATGTTATTACAGTGTCCGTACAACGGGAGCTTAAATATACTGACCGTTCAAGATATGATGCAGTATTAGCCTTCTAAAAATTGACGTAAACTAGTGTAATCGAGCATCTATCCGGTCTATATCATAGTGCTATCGAACTAAGGTTATATATTAGACGTCATTCTAATACTAGAAGTAATAAAGTACAAGGGCTAGGTCAATTTTCCTTTGGCAGTTTTGCAACAGTGACAGACAGCAGACATTGTCCAGCCAGCATCCTGAATTACTGCTTTTTCTGAAAGCCTTCGCAACTTGCCAAAGACCAAATGACAGGAATTGAAGTCAGCAGCCTTACAACCATTTCAGGAAGGAATAGCATCTCAGATAAAGTGTCCTCTGGCATGTGTTTGAAGATCTTGGATATTCAAAGTTGCGTGGGAACCCCAAGAAAAGACCTTTCAGAGAATTGTATCTGGTGAGCTGATATTAGGAACTTCCTTGAGACGGGACGGTATGCCAGATGATTTTACCAGTATATAGTCTGTGGTCATGGTGTGTGCCACTGTAGGCTCGGACGAAGTTTTGCAGTTAAGTATATGATGTTGTGGACAATGGCATATCCTATGTTGTTATATATTTAGAGATCTGATTGTACGATATATCCGATAATTTAGATGTTGAAATTCTAAACTTATAATATTATATTATATTGCAATCAATTAAATCATCGTGCTATTTGAAACTTTTGTTAGACTATTGAATATCAAAATAAGTTGTCTTTTTTTTTTCGTTCATTGATGGAGGTTTTCTGTTAGCACATATCCTGAGGAACAGACCGTGTCAAGGTAACCTTTTTTATCTCGTGGAATCTTTTTAGTCCTATGAAGACGATTTAAGGTTATTAATTATATTTAAAGGTTACACACGTTTGAGATTATCAATTAAAATTGAAACTTTAAACTAAAAAGTATTTTCCGATACCGACACGACTACTCTGGAAATTTAGTTTTCATTTAACAACAGATTCGCTTTAAGATATCTATATGATTTAAATAGAACGAATCTCAGTAGTTACTGTAGCTGCTTATAAGATATTGACAGTAATGTCCAAAAGCCAAATTTACCTGTCAAGACGTAAGATTAATTAATTCGCAGGCGTAGGATAGTTGATCTCATATTGACAACTGAAACCCAAATTACCAATAAAAATAAAGTCCTCGTCCGGTGAGATTCATATTTCACTATTCTAGACATCCAATTATTCCTTCAGCTGCGATAAGCCATTTATATGAGATATTTGCGAAATGAGCCTATTCAATAGTACAGAATATCAATATTATATTATTCTGTATACCTTACATGTAATATCAGTTCAAGGATATTGGTTAAGACCTTTTACTGTGGAGTACTGCGATTATATAGACTACTATTACAAAGACAAATGGCCACATAAAGAGAAGTAACCATCTTGAACCTTCAAGTGCCGCTCGTCTAGTCTACTAATCAGCTCGGTGCTTTTGGATGTAGATCATCATCCGAGTTGATAAGATCTCTGCTAGTAATAAATTTCATCATATCAATCTTAGCTGTCTCTGTTAATACCAATTTTCTTGAACGACTCCTATATTGCCTCATAAAACATAAAAGCAAGTGACTACATGTAGCCGTACCAAAATCAATCGAACATAATCAATGTTTTCCATTGTGCTCTGAACCTCCATGGCCACAAACAGATCCGGTGCAAAATTTAACATCCAGTTGTCGTGGAACATAAGCAATTCACTACTGCTTGTTGTCTAAGAAAAAAAATCTCAGAAATGCATATTCAGATGCCTGATTCCCATATATCCCATATACTAGCAATAGGTAGAGATGAATACGATAATACTTGTATCAGCTTCGCCAGGAGCGCTCTACTTAATATTTGTATTTTTGTGTAGAACGTCTTTGCCTTCCATTGTACCGCCTGTAACAAACTGATGCTTGCAAAACTACTCCATAGGATGATAGCAGCTAGCAATGCCAAGGATCCATAAAAAAGCGAAAGCAGTACCAATGAAGTTACCAACATGAACTATAAACGAATATTCATTTTATTTAATCAACGCGGACTGCCTCTTCCCCGCTTTGAAGTATTTCTTGCTAATCTAAGCAAGAAATACCGGATTCGATCTCGTCCGATTTCTCTTGAGATGCCATCTATGGTGGCGACTCAGATAAGGTTACTATAATCAAGCAAAATAATAGTATTCCGTGAATTATTTGTGGGCCGCATCTCAATCTCCAATATGTCGCACCTACCAAAGAATGCGCAGCCGTATGATATATATATACGTGATTATATTCCACCTATTCCTACGAGCTCAGATATTGTAACCATTCGATACTATATTCATTTAGATTTAACTTTGCAATATAAGTAGGAATTTTCGATGTCTATTGGTCGTTTGCAAAGTCGACAAAGTCTGCCCTATAATAAGCAACTAAACCACTACAATCGAAGCACTGAATGATTCAGCCAGTAATCCAGAATTAAGAGGCAGTCCGAATAATCTTCCTTAATAGATTAGATAAATATGCAGATCTAAGAGATCCCAAAATGTGATGCCTACTATTGATTAAGTTGTGACACCTTGTTCAATTGAAGATGGATAGCTGGAATATGATGACATGTTAACCTCGCGTAAATCAAACGGATATTTTGAACATTATATTTACTACTACTATTATAACGAAGTCACGATTTCTCAACTCGTCAAAATCTATATAGCCAGTAGCGACAGTCATCAATAGCTACACGAGAATTTCCTGAGAATGTAGTAAAGTTTCCTGGTATCATTTACTCATTAAGACATTAGGGACTATTAAGGATCTCCAAGGCAGATTCTTTTCAGAATGCTTCTGCTTTGACAAAATAATAAGAAATCTTTAACCCTTTATTAATATATAGTAATGTTCTGAGGAAGATACCTTCTATTACTACATCTTTTAACCATAGAGCCGTCGCAGAAACATGATTAATTAGATATTATATTAAATAAAAACATTAAGCTCTTGCTATAATATTACCTCCCAAGAATGAGTAAAAATATCATTCATTTAACGAAACATTTTCTATATATTTGGTCATGTAGTAAGAAGCGCTATTAATTAATAGAATAAATATATCTATGCTCTCTTCAATAGATTTCATTTGACAAAGATCAGGAATCTGATCATATATGGTCTCAAGCAACACGTCTAATATCAAAATATTTCAGTATACTGATTCACAGGCTCTTGTCCATTGTTGACTGTCTTCGAAATATTGGTATATATTCGTGAGTATTTTGTTCTTTCAAAATAAAAATGGCAAAGGGCATTTGCTGATAAGGATCACAACTGGAAATCGGTGTTCTTTTAGTTAAACCTTCATCTAAGGAGTTCTGAGGATCTTCAGTATAACATGGAAATTCGGATTCAATTCGCAGACAACTGGGACCAACTGGCATTGGCATATCCAACTGACACTGGCATATCTAACTGTTTTATGACAGCCCATTTTTTTAGCACATTTAGCAAAAAAATTTTTGAAAAACAAGAAGATACTCTATGATAGCCTAATAATATAGCTAAGTGTATAATGACTCTCACCAAAGCTTGCGCCAATTCAGTATGCTATCTCTGCCTTATGCATTCTACACACAAATACAGATTGAGAGACTCTAATACATACAAGTTGTTTTTTTCGAGGCTATCATAAGAAACGCTGTATAACCTTTTCTCGATATAATGGAGCTCATGTTATGGCACCTTAACAAGATCGTTTGAAATCAAGTTCTATCTAATAAGCTATTTTTTGCAAGCAGAAAATCTTATAATTATGGAGATAGAAATCTTCTCCAGTACTCACAGTGTCTATTATAGCTAGCACTATCAGCTATGCTAGTTTACTAGTACCATCATTAACAGGTATCTATATCATATTAAAAAAACGAATGCTTTAGTCACTTCGCAAACTTTCTGCTTTTTTGGTATGAAGCTGTTTTTGAGAGTAGATCAATTTCGAGCAGACTTCACCCAACTTTCGATGTCTAATACGCCAGTCCCACCCTCCTCTTCCATTGTATATTTGTGCTTCTATATATAAACTTATCTGTCTCCTTCTACAGCAAGTATAGTAAGGGTAAAAAGGTCACGCTCCCATCTGTACAAAATGAATGGTAATTTTCTACTATCAGTGAGAATTCATACATAAAATTTCTCTCTACATAACAAGCATGACAACACAATTTGTTTCCTTTCACTAGTTGTGCCTTTATCCGCGTTTTTTTCATATTTTGCTCCTAGCGTGTTGGTCCAATTAGATGTCTTCTGATACTTTGCTAAATTTGGATCGCTAGCGATTATAGGCAACTCTTCGCGGGAAGAGGTTTGAGACGTCTTCCGCGCCGCACAAATCTATGTCTATGACTAATCTAATCTAATCTCCGACTCTACAATATACCTTACTCCATACGTTCTTCATCGAGAAATGGCCGTCTGCTTCTTTATTATTCCGACACAGAATGCGATCCATCTGATTTTTATGCTAAGTATCAATGTTAAATTCGGATAGGTTCTAGATGAAAATAAATCACTAACTTGACGAGTCGTCTTCCATTTTAACATATCTTAAAAGAAGAGGACATATATCTATTATCCGTAATTCCATCTAGATCAGTTTGACTGGGTGAAAGTTTAGACCACTCCAAATTAGGGCTGCATCCTGTACCCCACCGAAAGATTAAGAGAGTTTATTTACAAAAATCTATTGCAATGAACCATTGACTAGTTAATCATGATATACTATGTTCTCTTGGCTAGAAAGTATCCACTCATCCTCGGCATCATTTTTGTACATGACGTAGCAGAAGTAGGAAGTTCAATCATGAGATTTGATTTGACAGGACGACGAGTGTTGCATATAACGCTCTGAAAATATTGAACACGACACATTCTGAAACTGCATTGCAGCATTATACGATACTCTTACCACGCGCGGTTTGACGGTTCCTGTTTTCATCCATGTTTCATGAAGGAGCATATACCCCTTTACCATTAGGACTCTATTTGGCATGTGGCTTTTTTTTTCGAAGACAGAACTTGGTCTTAATCTTACTAGCATGAGTCTAGACCTCGGAAGGATGTCATCATCATCTGGGAAGGCGCACCATTCTTTGCTGCAATACCATTAATTTCACTTGGTGTAGCTGCTGGAGGTTAAACGTTGTCTTAACAATTTCTCCGAAGTATTTTATCTATCGCAAGTACTGACATACTAATGGAGTATTGATTACAAAGTCTAGACTACTACAGGCGATATGGTTGACGTACTCACAGGTAACCATAGCTGGATGCACTATCCATTAGCTTGTGATGATCTAATGTATGTTTGAGTTCGTAGGAGAAGACCTTGTACTCTAGACAGGTTCAGTTTCATATTCCATGAAATACCAATAGTTATTGCCCTCCGGACCTTATCTTTCGTCTTAAAAAAAGAGTGCGAAGTTATTCGTTACAAATCTACTTTGATCAGATTCATGAACTCATTGTATTATGTTGCCTGTCAAGAATATGTCTTCTGCTGCATCTAATCCGATTATAATCGATAAAACTGATTTTTGTGTAACGAACCCTTAAAATACAAAGTACATGGTCTCTATGAAAAGACTAGGAATTTGTAGACTAACTTTAAAGTTATAGTTTGATTTGTATTCAGTTTCTAAAACTCATATTAAATCATAAATCAATTAGGGTTTGAAATTGACAAAGTTGACATGATCTCGTGCTGATCAAAAAAACAATCAAGCCGCTTCAAAATTCGAATGCAGTCTCAATAAACACTCTGCTTTCCTCTTGGTATAGTCTGGATCCTGCCAATCAACAGAGTCTCGCAACAAGCAAATTAGAAGAGAAGGCAGAGCTTCAAACATCTTAATTATCCTTGCTGTAAAATATAACTGCATTTGCAGGCAAATATTATAATACCTTCGAGTTCCGCTCTACTTTTGGTTTAAGAACTTATGTGCCAGTAATGACGAGAGATTTGTGCAAGCGAATAATCTCTATCATAGTCCAAGTTTAACTCGATGTGGCGTAAGATGCTTCTACATATGCAATCCTCCATAATACACTATCCAGTCACTAATCTTCGAAGACTCTCTTAGGAACTTAAGAGATTACTACCGCACATTGATAGTATCAACTCAGTAGCTCGCAAAAATTCGCTACTGTAAATTGCGCAGAGATCTACATTATTATATACTTGACTACGCAATAGTGACCACTTATGCTCCCATTTGTAAGGGTTTTTTTATTTTATTTATATATATTCTCAATCAACTAACTTTCTATCAACGTCTAATATGAATCTTCAAAATACTCGACGTATCCTGAATCTTTCTCGACGTTTTCAGCAACCGCCTTCCTAGCACTATCACACATAGCTGCTGGTCCACACACAACAACCGCGACAGATCCAGTAGCCTCCGCAATGTTGTTCTCCAGTAATGATCCTATGACAGGACGTCCATACGAGACTTCATATGGCATTTTGCCTTCCTTGTCAAGGTTCAATGAGATCGATCCACCATTTTCGGAGGTACTTTCCTTACCATCACTGTCGGATTCGGACAATGGACGTTCACCGGTCACGTACAAATGTACCTCCACGGCATTCGATGAAATGATATCTTCGAGCTGGTCCTTGATCCAATTCGTCCAACTCTCCTCCCTGACAACCCAGTGAAGTATAACGTGCTGTCTCTTCGAATTCTTAATAGCATCAAGTGCATATGCAGCTATGCAAGTGATTCCTACTCCTCCCGCCAACAAAACTAACGTGTCGAATCGATGAACTGGATGGGACTCACCATACATGCCTTCAACCCACACATTGAATGTTGTCTTGCCCTCAAGTCTGCTCTTCAGTCTGTTATGCAATTTCTTCGTCATTCCCTGCTCGGGCTTCAGCATGAGTGCATATGATCCATCTCTACCTGGCATAACTGTAAATGGATGAGATTCCCAGATGTTGAACCTGAAAACATACAAATAAACGTGTTGGCCAGGTTTAAAGTTCCACTTAATAGTAGGCTTAATGGTAATCTGACTAGCTCCACTAACAGACTTTGCTTCTGCTTTAATAAAGGGACCAAATGAAATAATTCTGAAAATTCTCAAAGCATGCTCGCCAGCCCAGCATCCAATTGCCGCCCACATGTACTTCCAATAATAATAAGGATATTTATCGTACGAACGAACATGCTTGAATGAATACGCCACGCATACTGCCGAAAGTGCAATATGCAAAATAAGGAATATTTCGTAAAATCGACGTCGCAATGCATAAAATCCTTGTGCGATTATAACACCAGCCAAAATGGTTGCTACTGAACCCCAGACAACATCTTTCTTATGCCAAATCCTATTAACGTACGATTCTCTACCATCTGCAAGATACTGAACTGAATATGCCAGTCCGTGGATCGACATTTGTATAAACGTCCATCTTCCAATCCATCTGTGAACAACATTGCAAGTTGCCTCTGACCATCCAAACAATAGCGATAGAAGGTTATTTCGTCCTCCAAACGTTATCAACGATGGAAACAGTACGGTTGCAAAGATACCACTTCTGTCAGCAATATATCTCGCCCATTGAGTCGAAATACTGTCGGAAGTACTAGTAGTAAACACGTCAATGTTTGGAAATAGAAGTATCACATTCAATATGCCAAACATAATAACCAACAAAGACATCCAGCGAGATGGGAAAGCATTCACAGGAATATTAAACAACTTTTGTGGTACTCGATGCTTATCGTTGAACAAAGCTGGCAGGATAATATGCTTTCTTACTGCCAAAATCAAGCTATTCTGTCTTGTCTTCAAGTACGATATTCTCAATAGGAGCGAATAAATCCGTGAAATAATCATGAAAAATCCCCAGTAGACAAGTAGCGCATTGCCGTATATAGTACTATCTTTCAGATTCTTTATATTAGCGTCGGACGATCTGAACGTATTATAAAAATTTGCAACTGAAATCAAGACCGCCTTTCTAACTGCAGAATATTGAGTAAAAGTGCCGTCCACAACGTTGCTCATCTGTCCTGCCAGTAAGGCATCATTGAACGTATAGTCAACAGAAACATTGTATGTAGCACACTGCGATCTCCAGTATGCCCAGGTCTTTTCATACTGGTTGGTATGACACTTTTCAATACAAAGCGCCATCGACTGAGAATAAATCTCGTCTGCGCATGCACAAGTATAGTCGAGGGTGACCGACGAACTTTGCTTTCGCTTCTCCTGCGAGTCCATAACTTCCGCTGTCCTCTCGTGGCCGTGGTGACCTCCTCCATTATTATTATTATTGTCTGTTGCTGCAGCTCCAGAGAGACAGGAAGAAGAGTTCACAGTGGCCACGAAGGAACCACATGTTGACTGGCAGGCATCGAACGTACCCTTATATGCATTCACAGAAGACGCGAGCGCGGTTAGCAATATCGCTACACGAGTCCACTTCAAAGCGACCATATTATTTTCTTTCTTTGGCACTTATTTCAACACTTTCATAGAATGGATTTAACGCAAAATGAAACGATCTTATAGGTATCTTTTGCGAATATCTCAAGGCTTTATATACTGTTCACAGAATCCATTGCCGTCGAGGTAGCCAGACCTCGACGGCCTGTTCGCTAGTAAAGTCGTTTTTTTAGTTTAATTAGAAGAGAACTTTACAACAGATCTAACTTTTAGTTATCTGATCCCAGCTAGTGGAAGACAAATTGGCTTATAGTCTGTACAGTCGACAGTGTCTATTTTATTAAGGTTGTTATGGGTACCGTGACACTTCTTTCCGTAAGGTCCAGCCTTACTACATTTCGGTATATAAAAAAGTCAAAACTTTAAATTTACTAGTTGTACGCGATAATTTTTACTTAGTCAGACGTCATCTAATGAATGCCACCAGTCACACGCACCAACTTACGATATTAATGCTGCTAAAAAGGTTTCTACAAAGAACTTGTATTCAACCTTGTATTATCATCTGATAATTAAAGGTCTGGACACTCGGATAGTTCGCATCAAAGTAGGAAATGCTGTCAGTTTGCACGGTATTGTACATACATCACGGTAGCATTAATATGGCATTGTGCTCTTCGCCTCCATAACTAAGAAACATTCCGATTTTTTCCTATTTTACCCCGGTCGAATGATGATAAACCATCGATTGTTTGTCTTTATTCTTCATTTTTTCTCTCGCTGCGTGTCTGTCTGCCCACTACCGCTTCTGTGAGTGCAGTATATCGCTTAATGCATTCCCTCTATAATTGATAATTCAAATGTATCTGACTAATCACGGTAATAGTAGCTTCTAACTGGTATGTCATGAAAAGAAAATGAGTGCTTACGCGTCTAGGTTACTGATTAGTTTTTGACAACCTACTTAGAGTCCAGTTCGGCTTCGCATACTCTTATCAGATGCTTGGCAATTACACGTATTCACACAAGTTACGCTTAATGTCGGAACGCTACGCGAACCCTAATTAAGCTCCAAAGCAGCAAAAGTCTCGATAGCCCAGAAAGCTTTGATGTATTAAGAAGTTGTCGATATATTTGAGTGGGACTTGTTTCAATTGCTTAAAGAAATTTAAGAGACTATAGTCTATAAATTTAAGCCAGTTTTCTTATGTTGCGAATTTGAGCACCATACTGGAAATGTATATTACCCATTGCCATATGCCTTGTTTCCATATGCAGAAACTCAATGTGAAACCAACTTGTAGATTGCTGTCGGTCGTCGAGTAACTGTTGTTTTCTGCTTGTTGATACTTTACGGCTATGACTTCGCAATTTTCGCCTTGGCAATATCTTTGTCTACAAGTCTTTTCTTGGCAGTGCCTATGTCTACAAGTCTAGATCTTATATCGCACACAAGAATATTCCTGTAATCAGTTGACACACTAACAAGCCGACATTACTGCATTTCTGACCATCTAGATTATTTATATTGATCAAATTTTTTCTCCGGTGTCGCATCTTGCCGCTAATCAGCCCATATAACTGAGGACTAATGGCGCTATCATTGCAAGCATGCAATCACATTCTAATACCAGTCAGCATACAACTCATCTGCTATAATCTATTGAAATATTTAGCTTAATTAAATCCAGTAGGAACATCGAAAACATGCGACACTACTTTTCTACTCTTAGTTCACAACTCGAGCACTTCGCAATACTTGGGTCTGGTTAGTGAACAAATGGGAAGGGTTATTTAACCTTAAACGATCAAATCTACATCCTCAAACCTTAATACGATTGGCTACCAATCTCCGACAAGATCTTTCTGCAATAATAATAATGGTCAGAATCTGTACTATCTCCAGAGACCTCAATGATTTATTATGGGCTCTCGATCATTAAACAATTTCTTTCAGTTTTTTATTATCCAGAGTTAAGTACACCTTATGAACCTGTAGCGTAGGTGCCGAAAGTAATCAGTTTCAAGTTTTTACCCGCTTTCATGATATCGCTCCATACCAGTGAATTATGACATTGATACACAATAATCTATCTGTTACAAAGCAAACTGCGACAACAGAACGATGGTCAGCTTTCACTGTGCCTAGACCAAGTAATGCTTGTTTAAACAGAATGCCAAGTTTGAGAACAACAAGAATCTCGACGATTCACAAAAGATCGCAAATGCTAAGAAATATAATCATCTATTATATTCTCGTTGCTCAAGCACTTCTACCTTCTACACTGGAGCTATGCCGCTTCGAGTTGAGCCCATGACTTACCCTGTTATCAAAGTTGGTGGTACATTTTCCTGCTGCCCAATAATCTTCTGACGAACATATCCACCGCTTTCTATCTTCACAGTTTAGTCTATTTCATCGTAACATAACTCTACCCTGCTGATGGCCAATTGAAGACTTGATATTGACTTGCAAAGTTGCGGTAATCTTTCTACTGCCGAAAATAAACCCAGCCCACCTATACGTCTAACATTTTCCAAAATACTACTCTTTTAAGCTTACGACGCAGATATACTTTAGGCTTATGATTCCCGAATCTTTGGAAGCCAAAATAAAACTACGTTATACCTGACGATCGGCAATATACCATGACATACAATCTACTTGTTATGAAGACCCACTTGTGTCATAAAATATTTTATTCATTGACTAATTGCAAAAGCTACAAAGATATTACTTATTGAGAAGTTGCTGCCGAAGGAAAACTACTAGGCGGTGTTAATGCTCTATGGTCTAGTTTTTACCTACTTTAATGAGTATAACGCTGGAATCATAGCATCACCTTGGCAGAAGAATAATTGATTTAATATTATATGACCAATTTTAATAGGTCTAGTATTGTGTGGCCACTGATCACTGGACAATCCTATTCGACACCAGTTGCTTTCTTCGCTTGGACCTCGTCAACTTCAGTCATAGAATAATTGTCCGACAGTGATCATCTTGTAATACCATAATTCTATTTTTTATTATCTATCCTTTCTAAATACTTTACAAAATGTCGATCCTTAACGGCATACCATATTTTACACTTTTTCCCATAACTGACTTTATAATCTGTATAATACAGTGATCTCGCTTCCCATTTTCATTCCAACAATGAGAACTCTGTCCATAGATCGAAAGCCATCGAATATTCGGGCACAGTCTTAAAATTCAACTTGATAAATAGGCTGTAGCATCTGAATAAATTGAGATGAAAAATTCAAGTGCTGACGACTGCACCGCAGATGCCGATATATGTGTTGGAGGACTTGACAATAACTAATAGCACTACAGGAACAACTAGGTTGCGGTCTTCCCACGGCTGCAATCGCGAGTTTACATCCCTTATCGAGAAAACAGTCCGACTTCAGTCTATGTACATCCTTTGCTTATGTTTTCAAGTATTTGGCATGAAACGTAAGTGAGCTAGATATATATACATATAGACAGCGGATATTCTTGCTATTGCATTGTAACCGTATGGTGTTATGCACTACGCACGGATACTGCAAACCTCTACTACTGCTATATTCGCTCGAACCAAAGAAAAAGATCGCTATAATCCCCTATTTGTCTATCTGTCATGTTTTCTGTTCATGTAACTAAGACATACTTTAATTTCGTTGGTTATATCTTGCATAATTCTCCATATATGACAATGCAATCGGTCTGATGGATGTGGTGAAAATAAGGCCATGAAATAGCACGCAGACTCTCCAGTTAGAAGCAGTATCGCCTACACGCGAATGGATTCTAGTTTCGGTAAATTTTTGTTCGCAATGGAATCGATTTACAAAGTAAGTATATGTACATTATGATAGAGTCAAGGAGAATAGCTTGACTTCGACTACGATGCATTGTTGCTTTGTGAAGATCTATCTTTAACTCTCTTCACAATCTAGTACTCAATATAACGCCTTGAACAGTACATTAATCGAATACAAGATCTTTTTTAATACCGATTGCGTAAACAGAAGTTTCCGAATGACAGCCTCGAATCTTGTCTGCCGCCAATGGTATCCTCAAAATCGCAACTAATGCTTTGTAATCTACAAGTCTATATACCAGAAACGTACTCAAATTTCCTAATATATTGCATGTATGTGCTATAAAATATATCACTGGCGTTCTACTGACATTCTGAGCAATATCTAAAGATTTTGTTTGAAATTCATGTTCAACTGTTAGCGTCGACAGTTTGAATGGTGCCAATATCGCAGCTAACAATGCAGAATATTGTCTAGTACTAATCTAAATGATATATACAGCGTTCATACCACAAATTCCAGAATACCAGCCAGCACTGCTTATTAGCAATCGTCACCATTCACAGTTGGTTCATGAGACTGGAATAGCTCCTCTGTGTGCCTGATCAGCCAAGGTAATCAGTATTAAACTGCTCAAGAGCTTTGTCAGTCGTCACTATACGGATCAAGTTAAGATGGTCATATCTAGCGGTACTCAATAGTATCTGGAAACCAGTGGACTGTCTTTGTGACCTTTAGTGCTGTGGCCAACACGCGAATCCTAACTTTGTCTGACCAAAGTTAGAGTCCCGCATGTAATATGTCAATTGGATTTCAGCATTTTTTAGGCAGTAGCTAGAATACTTGAGTTGAAAATGGCATTTCTCCTTCTTATTCCTTCCTCTTATTTCGTCATATGCTCACAACTCCCTCTCATCTGCGTTATATCCTACTTGCGCATGACATAGTACATTACGCTATTTGAAGGTAAGAACGTTTAGATTTAGAGTTCAGAACACCATATTGACAACGTCCGTTTGTTCGGCCCTATGAACTCTAACCTGATTTGTAAACAAATTAATCAATTTAGGATAGCTGCCTTTTAACTTCATATTCTAAATCAGAATAAGCATATGCTTTTTATGATATCTCTTAAGCAATCGTTCGACCAGCATTCTGCTATTTATTACAGGTGGTTAATTTACTTGTTTTTAGCTAAAGAAACTCTCTGTGCACATCAATCAAGTACTTTTCGCGTTTCTCCAGCATGAATTTGAATACTTATAATATTGGATCTCACTTGCGCATCAAGTATAGTATAGTATACTAATAATATATATTGTTTATCATACTGTACATAAAAGCGTCTCACTTAACCGCGCATAAATGTTCCTTGAACAGTCAATTTTTTTACCTTCATGTGCATTTGTTATGAAGCCATTTGTATTTCATACTGCAGCATAAAATTTTGTGTTGCAAAAGTCGATGTCCTTCAAGCCACCTTGAGACTGTTCGCGCTAATATCAAAAAAAGACAATCCACAGCTTGCTTGATGTTGTAACTAAAAGCTAAAGCAAATAATCGATACCATAATAGTGCCAGTAGTCGAATAACAGATAGTTTGCTTTAGTTGGAAGAGCAGTGTTGAAATCTATCATCGCTCGAGTAGTAAAAGAATTAAAGAACCTTTCGCAAGGAGAAGAATTAGACGTTATGCGAGTGCGACTCATGTCTTTTGGAATAATGTAGCATTCGTGACGATGCGGCTGTAGAATATGGACAGAGAAAATATCTAGATTGCTTAACTTCTTTCTCAGTATGGAACTTGGTGTAGTTTACTGGATTCAATTAAGCTAATTACTAGCATACACTACTTCAAGGACAGTAAGATGTAAATGTATTAAGTACATTAGAATTTATGTACCTTATTGTGTATATTTATAAGACAGTCGGGCCAGCAAGCTCACGCCTGGAAAACTACCTACAGATGTGAAAGATAGAGTTTGGACGCATACAGAGCTCGTACTCTGATTCAAATTTCTATGGATCCTAAGAAAGTTTAAAAACGATAGGTTCTGTCACTCAGAGAGACTCAGAAGACACCAAATGCCGTTTCCTGTAACATTGTGAATTATTGAAGCTGAAAAGGGGCTCCGTCTAAAACGTATAATGAGGTGATAGTCATTCATCTCAATCCATCAGACTTAGAGCAGAGAAAAGTTCAGTTAACTGCAATGTCAGAGTGGAGAACATATCTATGTTATATCGAATAGATTTAGAATGAATGTGATTATCATTCACTGATCCACGAAATGCCATTAATCTAGGAGGCATTACAATATTTAAGCACGATATGACCAATCGTTGTCAGCTAAATATGAACCTTCCATGCATAGAATTGATATGGCGTACCGATATTAAATTATCATTCAGTTTAGAACTAGTATGTTGATTACTACAAATTGCACTGGGATGGTATCATTAGAAAATGACATGTATTAATGAAGAGAAAAAGAATATACTACATTTATGAGCCTATAATGGCAGCTCTGTTCCGTCGTAATTACGAAATTTCCACTGCTCTCCTCACCTGCCTTCACTACTGACAAGACAGATTTTGCACTCTCTTCACGGTAATCATCTCAACATCTGAAATATTGTCAAGGACATGGTCTCTGATGAGTTTGAAAACTTTAAATGCCCTCTCAGTTGAACAGACCCTGATTGATCAACAGAGTGATTATGCCCTCAGACTTTTTACTCCTCAGCAATTATTTTACCGAAAAAGTTAAGCGTTGCCTTCGAGGCAACAAAGGCAGCACTTTTCAATATCGGATGTGTTGAAATTACTCCAAATGATCCTGAAGCAGAGGAAATTTTAACGAATCTCTTATCTCCATTAAAGAGAAGTTACGCAGTACCCTGAAAGCATTCGAGGTGTTAATGACATTTATCTCAAAATTAGTCTTCAGTTCTTCGGAGACATTCGCAATGCACCAATCAGCGGCTATGCCTGCATTGACAATCACAACGTCTACATAGTCAGTATACTTCGAAATTCGGGTCGCTACCATTTCTGCATCTTCCTCTGATCTAGAATTCCATTTTATCTATAATGCTAAAGTAAGAACATACGATCTTTAGCTCTGATCAAGTAACCCTATAAACTATAGACATACCATATGAAGTTTCTGCTTCTACTTAGTTAATTCGATCAACTTTGTAGCCGATTCAAGGTACCTCACAGAAGCTACCATAATTTTTTCTTCATCTTCTACCAATTCATTTATAAGCTCAGATCCAATTCCTCTCGAGATCCCTAACAACGTAAGCTTATGGTCGAGGCATTATATCTTGCTAATTTATGTTCTTTCTATTTACATGAAATCTGGTATTATTATAGTAAATATTTATATAACCATGAAACTTGCTGAAGTAATTAATGGCATTTCAATTTGAGAAATTACTCCACAGTACAGATTCCACCTCAAAATGCTCTATTTCGTATTCCTCCGTGAATAATAGTCTTTCCATGTGTCGCTTGAATTCTTTCCTAGCTCTTTCGCTAATTTTTACGTAAGAATCATCCCAAATACCCTTTGCAACGTAAGTTTTTGCTTTCTCTATGATTTATAATTATGATTTATAATTACTTTTTTAAGCTTGTGAAATGGTTCGGCTCGGCTAATACGTCTCTTCACCTAATAAAATACATCACAATAAGCAAAAAAAATATAATGATAATATTCTGTCCTGTTAGCCGTATACATATATGATAAGAATGCTTGAAATTGTTAAAAAATCTATTTAATAATAATTCAGTGGTAATAGCTTAAGCAGACCTTTATCATAATGTTTTAAGATGCCAATAATCCACAGAACTATTCAAATAAAATCTCAGTCATCAGAGTTCCAATGTAAGGCGAAATTTCCACAGAAAATTTATCTTTGTTCTTAAGGAACTCCTGAGGCGTTCGGCTCACGCCAACGCCAGCGGGAGTACCAGTGAGAATGACAGTCCCTGCTGGTAACGTAGTTCCCTGCGACAAGAAACTGACAATTTCGGAAACGCTAAATATCAAATCACTACAACAATCAGCATTACGGGGAAGCTATTTTTATAGATTTTTTTAACATATCCTCGCTTACCTAATCTCTCCGTCTTGTAAAAGAACGTCGTTCTTGTATCCTTTTATCTTGAGAATCGCAGGGTCCATTATTAAAGCGGCCGATACCAATGTAGGACCTAAGGGACAAGAACCATCAAAGCCTTTAGAAAAGCACCATTGACTCTGTTCAAACTGTGCTTCGCGGCTAGACACATCATTTGAAGCAGTGTATCCAAGTATGTAATCTATAGCTTTGTCTATTGAAACATCTTTAGCGTCTTTGCCAATCACGATAGCAAGCTCCGACTCATAATCAGCAGTTCCCGATCTTTGAGTTATCTTGGGTATAATGGTGGGAGCGGGCCAAGGGTCCGCCAATGACGTGGATGGCTTCCTACATATATTTGTTAACTTATGGTGTTGAAGACAGGTCATTCTGTTTCACCAAATTCCACATACATAAAAAGAACCGGTACGTTTGGATATGCAAGGTTAACTTCTTTAGCATGATTTTTATACTGTTAAGTGTGGTTAATATTTGTTATTATCTAGTATAATTTAATTATATGTTACTCACATTTAGTCCAATGCATCTTATAGTACCAACTTCATCTCTTGACAAAGGAGATAGGAGTTTCGCAATATATTCAGTCTTGTTTGTGTTTTCGCCAGGGGCGAGCACCGACGATCCAGAAAAAACATCTACTGCTACGTCATTTCCTTCATATACGTTACGGCCAATGTCAATTGCATCGTTTTGAGGTTGACCGATCAGAATTCGTGAAGGGCTTGATTTTGGAATAAATCTAACCAAACCTTTTAACCTAGTTAGCGTCCTCGATAACAGAATATCATCTGCACCTTGATACCAAGCTCTTAGCCAAAAAAGATATAATAGATCGAAAGTCTACTTACGTCTGAAACTAGAAACAGTCATTATTAATGCCCTTGTCGCTAAAGATCATATAATAGAATCAGTACATACATCTATTATCAGAATTGTCAGACGGAAAGCTCAATAATATTATATAGTCTCTTATTTTTTTTTGTTCCCTACTAGCTATTCCTTTTGCATTTAAATTGCGGGGAAGTACACCCGAAACTCTACATTCTAACCTAAACCTTTAATAAGTTCAATTTAGTGCCAGTTCTTAAAATTAAACTTACGTAATTCTTACGTGTTCGATACTCCACATCACTGCCTCAAGCTGGATAGACCTTATCTGAAAGTCGCTGCAACTTACGATCCGCTTTTCTGCTCATTTTAATACAGCTAGTATATCTTATAGCGTATACATTCTTGAAGCTGATTGATCTTCAGAACGTTGATCTAATCTATGTCTAGGAAAAGTTGGAAAACAGTGTGATTACTACCTTTACAAGGGGGGCACTCCAAAATAAGACTAATATTTTTATTATTTGTTCTATGACAGGATGTAGAGTACGAAACGATAGAAACCAGAACTTGACATCAATAAACGTCAAACAAAAAAAAATTGAAAGCAATATGATGTATTCAGTTGCAATCACATATCCACATACTCAACTAGCTATTCAAGCAATTTTGGTATTGTTTCAACCAAGTGAGCAACAATAGCGTCCGGACCATTCTGTACTTGGAGTCCATAAGGAATACAATGGGTCTTCAAATCCGGAACTATCTTCTTAGCAATTGCAACGATCTCTTGAGATTCTTCAGGTGTCCACATTGATGCACAGAACTAGACAAAAATGATGATGTTGCATTAGTAGCTACCTTGTCATCTTTCGTAGCTCTCAAGTCCACTTACCAACAAATCAGGTTTTATCTCAGTTACCGTAGGCGCAACTTCTTCTATAGCTAAATAATAAAATATTAATGTCAATCGGCATGTTTCAGAGATAGATCATTGCATTATTAGCTTACTCGCACAATTGGCTGCATGAATAATAGTATATTTTTCTTCAAGTTCTTTGACAGTTCGTCCTATGAGGCGCATTGCTCTCTCAGGGACTTTGTTCACCGTGACAAGTTTGAAAGGTCCAAGAGGCATTATGGTAATTACTACTGAAAGTATCTATGTGCAAGCTAGTATAGAATTGGTTCTGGCTTAGAATAATCGAACATAAATGTTCATTGCTATAGAATAATTAGCTGTAATGTATGAAATGTTCGGAGTTTGCCTTCTTAATATATAAAATCGGGGTTCTATTACACATAATTGAAGGTTTTAAGGGACTTGTTCCTAGATCTCTAATGGATTCTCACCCGCATCCATACCCGAATTCCCCGACAACAAAACTATAAAATATTGCTGAACGTTTAATACAAAATCTCTACTAGTGTGAATAGATGCTCGGAATTACGGTATATGGCGTCACCAAATATAGGAAAATTTCGTCGAGATGGTAGAATCTAACCTTCCCCCGGATGAGAAACTCGTCCCCGGGATATGAGAAACATAGCTAATTCGTCTCTTCGCTTATGTAGCTTATTATATTTCCGCAAACCTTACGAAAGCTATTGCTCAACTACATTAATGGTGAATGGAAATTCTTTCCCAAAGCAATAATGAGGATAGCAGAAGCAGAAATGGTGTAACTAATTTTCATCTGGATGATATGACGACGTAGACACAGCATCAGGCGATAACGAACGATAGTAAAGTGAAGGTTGAGCTCTGGACAAATGAGAGTAGATTTCTGGGTAGATTCTAGCAAATGCATAGTTATGGTACAAATATATTTCTGCGATTCATCTATGATGTATTCACTAAAAGTAAAAGGAAGTTCATACGTCAAGTTCATTACTACTCAACAAGAGAAAAAGTTTGATAAACCATCCAAAAATTCAACGTCAACGAAGCAAGCTGACGTATATAGTATTAAAAGTTAACAATTGAGATCATTTAAATTTCTTTGGTCTCAACGCCTGGAATGATCTTTCTCAATGCATACCCATAATCGCCAGCATTGGGATACCTGAGAATTGTATGGATGTGAAACTTCTTAGGCTCCTCATTCACCAAAAAGACCCCTGAATGATGATCAAATTCTACAATAATTACAGGGCTCTGGATACGGAAATAAAAGGCATCGTCGTCGTTGAAGCCTCCAATCCAGCAGAAATAAGTTTCTGAAAAGAAATCTTTTACATCTTCCAGCTTCAACATACGTGACTTCAGAGGGAGATATAGGAGAAACTGTTCGACAATTTTCAATACCATGTCCTTTTGTTGCGCAGTAAAATAATCCACTAGCACGCCTTCGTAGGGAACTATCCTGTTATCACGATATGCGCCGCATAGATGACGCTGATCGTCGCGATTCCATCTGTCCTCAGGCATAGCAGGATCACGTAACTCTTTAAAGATTTGTGCCTTCGCTTGATCTTCTGGAGAAAGACTCTGCATAAGCTCAAGGCCAATTTGCTCTTCGACGTAACAAATCCTTGCACCGTTATATGGACCATCATCTATTAAATTGGGCTCAGCCCCGGTGAAGAATGGTGCTACGACTATCTGAGATCTGTAGAGCATGACATTGAGGCATAGATGGTGACCATAACAACTGAAGCCCCAGGGACGCTCTTCGGACGCTTCGCCGAATAATACAAAGTTGTAAGAGTGGATATTCATAACTTTCTGTCCTTGAACCAATTCACCAAGGAAATGGTTGATTTTCATAGCAGCAAGTGCCTTTTCATATCCCTCAGGAGACAGAGTTGTGCGCAAGATGTTATGTACTGCGTTTTGTACCTCAGGCGAAACTTCATCAAGACGTATACCTTTTTGGCTGATATAAAACTCGGGATTTGACCAAGAGCGCCATTCACGAGAATCGAAAGGATAGCAAAGTTTCTTAGTGTCACTTGTGGATAACAGACCAAATAACCTTTTTACCGAGGTAACTATGTCATGAATTGGAACTCCTTCATCTCTTATAGAGTAGAGATTGTTGATAACGTTGCCTAAAATGCACTTTCAGTTTTGCGAAATCTTGAAGCAAAAATCTATAATAGGAGAAAATCTTACCATCAGTCGTAACACCTTTAAACGGGACAGTAAACAACTCATTGCGCCAGTATCTGGAAAGTTTGTACAATTCAATAGGGATTTTATTCTTAAGGAAGGACTCCATATACTCGTACGCATCTTGAATTCGAATATTTTGAAATCTCTCTGTTGAGAGATCTGGTAAGTAATCTCGAAAGCTAAAATCATGAGTGGCATCCATCGTGGTCAAGTGAAGCATATACCAGTATATCTGAGTATGATCGATATCTATTCAAACTTCTAGCTAATTTAGAAAGGGAATCCATTCTATATCTAGTTTTCGAGCAAGAGTGGAATACTAATATACTAGCAAATACCGCTTTGCCGCCATCTCAGGAGACATAACTGAAACTCATAGACCATCACGAAAAGAGAAAATTAAATCTCACCATGTCATACTAAAATGTGGGGTTATAGCTATAATTGTGGAGAAACAGTTGGACACGCAGAAGCAGAGGTCCGGTAGGTAATATTAGCATCATGTGAGTTTGGAACGAGATATTATGTTGGAAATATCGAGTTTAAGCTTATGACCTTATTCTTCGCTGATTCTACCAAGTTGGTATCTCCCGAAAGTTACAACTATTAGTACATGGTTTGTATAGCCGGAAGCTACCCGCCAGTTCCCCGAGAAGTTTCACAGCGGAAATGCCTCGTGCAGGTGAGACTAGCATATCTAAGATAGAGTTTACTATAATCATATGCCATAGGGCCCGGGTTCCATATAAATTATTCCGAGTTTAAAATGGCTTTGCTCTGCAAGGCATTGGATAGCTTCCTTCAGTTATGTTGGAGTAATTTCATTACGATTAAAATGACGAAAGCTGAATTACACATTGTTATTGTTGGTGCTGGCCTTGGTGGTCTGGCTGCTGCCATTGGTATTAGAAAGGCAGGACATAGAGTATCTGTTATCGAGCAGACACCTGTTCTCGGCGAAGTCGGTGCTGGCATCCAAATCCCACCGAACTCAGCCAAAATTCTTGACAGGTGGGGTCTCCTGGACAAGATACAAGCATGCTCAATGCAGCCAAAGAACTTTGTATTAAGGTCATATCGGGATGGAAAAATTCTGTCAGTCCAAAACATGGAACCGTATGCTAAAGAGAAGTATGGCGCACCTTATTTGCACATATATCGTGCAGACTATCACCGCATACTCGTTGAAGAAGCCGAGCGACTTGGAGTCGAAATTCATCTAGGATGCACTGTAACCGGTGTTGACTTTGAAACACCGTCTGTGTCGATTAAAGGCAAATCAGAATTTTTGGCAGATGTCGTTATTGGTGCTGACGGATTGAAATCACTGTGCCGTTCAGCACTAGTTGGCCATCCTGACCCACCTCACTTGACCGGTGACCTGGCGTATCGCGTTATTGTACCTGCCAAAGAAATGCTGAAATATGATGAGCTGAGAGACTTAGTAGCTGCACCTATGATTAATTACTGGATGGGGCCCAGTGGACACGCCGTGTGCTATTTACTTGGTGGCGGTCTCTATAACATTGTGCTAATTCGTCCAGATGATATACCGCCGGGCCAGAGCATTGCGGAAGCAGATTTGAATGAAATGATGGAATTTTTCAAGGATTGGGATCCCAAATTGAAAACTCTCCTCGGATTAATTCAAAGTTCTTTAAAGTGGAAGCTTCAAAATAGCAAAGAGATGGAGACTTGGTGTCATCCAAGTGGAAAGTTCGCGTTGTTGGGAGACGCGTGCCATGCAACTTTACCATACCTGTAAGTCTCTTCCTTATTTGTTGGCTTGACTACATTCGAGTTCTAATTGTGATATACTCTAGTGCACAAGGTGCCGCTATGGCTGTTGAGGATGGTGCAACTCTCGGAGCGCTCTTTTCGAAGCTTGAAGACAAGTCTAAGTTATATGACTTATTACAACTCTACGAGCTCTTACGAAAGAAGCGAACAACTCGTGTTGTGCAAGGCAGTACTGATCTTCGGGACGTTTTCCATATGCAGGACGGTGAAGCACAAGCTGAGAGAGATAGACAGATGCTGGAAATGGAACCATTTGAAGGATACCCGAACCGTTGGGCAGACCCAGTCTTTCAAAAATTCCTGTTTGGATATGATGCAGATCGCGAAGCAGATAAAGCATGGAAAATATATCAAGAAAAGGGTCCATCCTCTTTCCAGGATATTGATCTATACAAATATGTCTAAATAATATTATATTCCAATGAATATCTTCCATTTAGCAGAGTAATTAAGTTGATTTATTATTTTCTGAGTCCATTAATTATTTTGTACCACCGCACACTTTTCATGTATATTTTGTTGCGCTATTCTATTTCGGTTAGTTCCAGTTAGAGCTAATGTAGTTTAATCGTTATTAAATTATTATCACAATCAGATTTGAGACAGTTTAGAAGTTTGACAAGTCTATCGTATTAAGGCTGTAAATGCGGGGATGATTCCATAGTTAGCCTGATTAGTAAAAGTATTACTGAATTGGCGTTGCGCCTTGTTCACGTGATGTAGAACCAAGAGACTTCTAGACAATAATATATCTTATAATTTACGCAGGTCATCAAAGCTTCTGTTTACCTCCCATTTACATCTTGCGTGAGAGTACCTCATATCATAATCTTTGCCTAGATGAGTCCAGTTTGCTGAACATCGGAATAGCCGCTATGGTAACCAGTATGGAAACCGACTTTTCAAGTGTGGTAGACAGTGAACCTAATAGATTTAGCGGCTCGCAGTATTCTCGGACGGAGGCAGCTCGAGGATGGGAAGAGACTGTTACAAGGCATCGCAAGCGAGTGGCCATGGCTTGTACGCGGTGTCGAACGAAAAAGTCACGAGTGAGTTTTTACGTCTTTTATGTAGACTGTATAGTATTGCTGATATTGTCAATAGTGTGACGGTGCTAGACCAGTCTGCTCGTTTTGTGCCGAGATAGGAGAAGAATGCGTGTATCGACAACCAGCCTCTATGACTAAAATGTTACCGATCGCTCAAGAGTAAGCGCCAAAGTGATAAATAGTATAGAGGTGTATTTTCTGATATATCTGTAGGACTCCCGGGCCTACTGAAAGGCGACTTGAAATGATAGAGGAGCGACTTTGCTCGATAGAATCGAGTCTGAAAAGACATGAGTCGATTGCGAGTGTATCACCTCGAATCTCCGATAGGATAACACGTACACGGTCTTCGTTCAACACTAATATTGAACCTTCTGATGGGGAAGCAGCAGATGTATCAGTAGCACAAGAGGATATTGGAGAGCTGAGAGACCCGGAAAGTACTGCAGATGCGATGGGAGCGATATCTTTTGCTGATCAAAAGGACTCAGGTTTTTTTGGTATGTTAGTCTCTAATATAGCAACTATCTAGGAAGTAGTATCTAACGGTTGAAAGGACCTTCTTCTAACACGGCTTTCATTGCGTATATGTCAAGAGCCATGGCTGCTAGGCGAGAACAAGCGCTGTCCAGCAATCAGGACTGGTCCGATCCTGGAATAGCCTTAATCAATCTTTCAGTTTCTATTCCCATAGATAGCAGAAATCACATCTCATCCAATTCCGAAACCGTGGATAAATTTTCTCTGCCACAGGAATCCGAGATGAATAGCCTAATACAACAGTTTTTTGCTAATACTGGCATGCTTTTCCCTTTTGTTCACGAAGTTACCTTTTACAAAACTTACGCCGAAGCGAGAGCTAACAATTTCCGAGGCGTCAGATTATCTTGGCTCGTTTTATTAAATATGGTCCTGGCTTCTGCTGTGGGCTCGACAACAAACGGCAAAATTGACGTGGAGCAGAGAACTGCCGCATCGGAGGTATATTACCGAAGGGCACATAGTTTGCACACGGTGGCATCTCTTCGTGGTGTAAATATCGAAGTTGGTAAGTTGAAAATAATCCAGTTAACTTTTATCCATTAACAATTTGCGTGCTGAATAGTACAATATCTTCTTTTGATGGTTCAATACTTGCAGGGGAGTCAAAGATCTGTTCAAACATGGGCTTTGCACGGTATTGCGGTCAAGACTGCTCTTCAGCTTGGTTTGCAATCGGATATCGTTTCTAAAGATCTGAGCCAAATTGAACGTGAAATCCGTAAGAGAACATGGTATGGATGCGTAATCTTGGATAGGTGAGTTAAAAATAATTTTATAGTTTTCATCTTTTTAACACGAGACGTGAAAAGAACTTTAAGTATGACGTTTGGCCGACCATCTGCAATTCCGGAGTTTTACGTCAAGTTGGAGATTCCAAGTGTGATACCTGAAGACTTTGCTCCCGTGCCGGCACCTTTCAAAAAATTCTCGGAACCTTCTCTGAGTCTTGCGTTTTTCAATGCGACAATGTAAGAAATTCGATTATTCTGATCGCTGTAGAGATGCTAACTCAATTATAGAGAATTGTATAGGGTAATGTGGAGGACGATAGATTCTCTCTACGGCCAAAATTTAGGATGTATACAGCATGACACTGCCATGGAAATATTTTGTTCTATAGTACAACGAGATCAAGAGCTCACCGAGTGGAAAACAAAACTTGTAAAAGGTCTTAATTTCGTTACATCAAGTGTCTACACGGACGATCGATTAGGAATTGCGCGTAGGCTACGTACAATACTTTCCTTAAGATACAACAATATTCGTCTGCTGATATATCGACCAATTTTAACAAAACTGCTAGATTATTGCAGTAAGTCAGAGCCAAATGACGAATTCGAATTCTATAAACAGGTGTGTCCGAAAAGTATTGAGGTCTGCTTGGAGTCTGCTACAAATATTATATCACTTGTGCACTCTCCAAGAGAACCGAAATTAGCCTTAGGAGCATGGTGGTTCTCATTATATTTCAGTATGTTAACATGAATCTGGTATTGTCTGATAGTTTTTTTGCTGACACATTGTAGCTTTTAATGCCGCTCTGACAGTGTTCTCTGCTTCTCTTATACATTTTAAGATTCCTAGTGCAGTACCATCGGCATCTGACCTTACTTCTAACATTAGGAATAATATGGATCTTGCGATTGATGCTCTGCAACGACTTGACATCGGGAATGTCATGGTTGAGCGTTGCTACAAGTATCTAGCTATGCTACGTGATATCGGTCTCATAAACGAGATGTCTGCAGGTGTACAATCTAATAGTGGAACGGAAACGACTTTATCTTACGTGTCTTCTAATAAATCAAACAACGCGATCCGTAGCGTGCCATCATCACATTCTGCTCAATACCAGTCGAGTCGGTATAGCCCGTTGGGAATGGAACTTGGAGAGTTTATGAAAGATGGAGACTTGGATTTCTTGAACGACATGTTTGATCCAAATAGTTACTTGTGACTCGATTTAACATTTGTTCTACCCGATAAATATTGAAGAAAAGAATATGGATGAATAATACTTAGTAGTAAACATGTACTGAGAATACTTGCGTCCTGCGAAAGAACTATCTCCAGGAGGCTCCTCTCCATTGAGCTAACATTGTTAGAGGGACTGATACAAACAACATGATGCCACTCATGACCAAACAGCTTCCGATTACATTCAATTTACTCTCAAACATTGCTGGAAAAAAGAAGGGACCGATCTAGATTCTGTTAGTAAAAGATAAAAAAATTAAATTTGTGTCAAATAAACCAGTACGTACGAAAGCCCATGTTTGACGAATAAAGATTATGAACACGCCAACAGAAGATGAATGTTCACTTTTTGTATCAACAGCATCTTGGATATAAAAGTTAGCAAAAGAATCAATTTACTTTTCTATCAACATCATATACCGTATGGCAGACTTACAAGTTACCAGAACAGTAGTTATAATTTGATTTCCGAACGCCGCAATTCCAGATCCAATGAGAGGAGTAACATTGTAATGATTTAATCGTTGAATTTGTACTCCAAACACAATAACTCCCACTATGCACATCACAAACCCAAAATAAGAGCACCATAGACGATATTCTGCCGCAGATCGTCCGCCTATTTTCTTATCGTGGCGATTCATCACATAATCACTAAATGGTCCTCCAAACTGCTCGCCAATGATTGATCTAAACAAAAGTTAGATTCTAGTTCACAAAGTGCTTCTTACATGTATTCCATACCCAATAATTATGCCTGCAAACTGATAACCAATTTGCTGTGCATTTAGACTAAATTTTTCTTGAAACAACTGAGGTATTTCCACTGTAATCATCACATTCGCGAAACTGAATACCAGTGCATATGATATTGCAGGTACAAGCACAGTCAAGTATTTCCCAAAAGTCAGCGGCTCATAGAAATCCCTTAAGACAAAAGGTGTAGGGTCAATCCTTCGGAAGGAAAGGAATTCCCTTTGAAGTGTGGATCTACCAATCTCTCCTGGCGAATTAGCAAGATATCGACTTTCAGGACCCAAAAATAAATATGCTACGAATTGCACAGCATTAATCTAGAGAACATGTAGGTTAACGACAATAATCTTGTTCCTATGTTGATTAAAACACTTACAATAGCGAGGAATAGAAAGATCCATTTCCATCCGCTATGATACGCAATAAATCCTGTGAAGAAGGGTCCAGTGGAAGGACTGTATTACCTGTTAGCCTCCTAGTTCGCTATCCATAAACATAAAATTCGAATACCCTATAGAAGTGAATAATCTGTTTCAAGTGTCAGTAAAAATAAAGTGAAACTAAAAAGCAAAGGCTCTTACGTCCATATTCCAAGTTTTCTTCCCCGTTGATGAGAGAAAAATGTCTCCACAATTACACCAGCACCGATAGCAGATGCCGGTGATATGAAGAAAGCTGCAAGAATTCTGCATACAGCCATGGAGGCATAATTAGTGCAATAAGCGCAGCCAACATTACAAACCGCAGAGCATGAAGTTGATATTAACCAAATTGGTCTGCGTCCAAATCTGTTTGAAAGAGGCTTCCAGATGAGTGGAGCAAAGCCAAAAACCACGATCTACCATGAGTGAGATTAGAATCTTTCCATTGAGTATTGGCGAAACAAATCATACCATCATCGAAGTCAAATAGGAAGCCCTCGTAAGGCTAGTGCCAAAGTCCTTGGCCAATAAATCAAATGCTGGGATGATGGCTGAAGGAATGAACGTAGCCATCATCGAATGAAATGAGACTAGCAGAATATTCACATTTTTCTAGATGCGTAACTGATCAATATACACAGTATCAAGATGGTTAGTAACACTTTTACTTACTTTCCAAGAGGGCCAGTTATATGGATCTGCTGGATCCATAGAGGGAATAGGCCTAATAGCAAGAGTACCATGACGATTAAGAATAAATTCTCGGTGCTCTGCAGAAAGACCTTCAACTTCCTCAAATTGATTAACGCTCGTAGCCTTATCCTCAATATTCACATCCTCAGTAGCCATATCCTCAGTTGGTTTCTCTTTACACCTGTCAGCGTCATGAATCTACATTTTCAACTCTACATATTACTCTTGTGCTTGTTTACCTTGGAAACTATTAACGTTGTGCGCAGCAGTATAGCTCACTTTTTCGTCCATTTCGTTATTATGCTTGACTTGTTCATAAAGAGACAAATCTCATATCTCTTGCGTATTTTACGTCTTATATATAGAAATAACTACCTGTCAATTTTAAAAAAAACCATAAGTTGTCTAGACTTATATGGGAGAAATACGCGAAAAACCAAATCATACATCCATATCTTCTGCATATGCCATGCAAATAACTGTAGCTCACATATAATATTCCCCTCGATCATTCTGAGACAATATTCTAGTCCATATGGAGTAATAGAAGCCCTTCTGTGTGGCAGTAACCTCACCCGTCGGTTTTGGGTGAGTACACGATGGGTTTAAAGCTTGAGTTTGTCATCTTTTTTCGGGTGTACCAAATCAGAAAGTAGTGCATATAAAAATTAGCAAGAGGAATGAAGCAGTAAATCTGCCCGTACCTATTTGGGAGGCTGAAAATTGTTTAATAGCGCACAAACAAAGTTCGCTGATGTAGACAACGTTGTTCATTTAGCGGGGTAATAAGGGTTAGGTCTATATACGCTCGATATTGATAACATATGCAAAGGGCAAAAGATACAAACTGGATAGTGAGCTCTCAGCACGCGAACGTTTTGCTTAGCAAGAGGAGAAGAGCTCCCTAGCAAAAAAAAAGTGGAGTAATGGGGAATATCAGGTCAAAATATGTAAAAAAAAAAAAAAGCGAATTATGAATATTTAAAATGCTGCTAGCTAAGGATTACGTGAGGGCTCTCGGGGACCCATGACATACTATCCCCGGATGTGGAGTCCGGGGAATGATCTGGGATATAAATAAGCTTCATACTATTCCAAGTATGAAGCTTCTAAAAAGCTCGGGCACTTTATATAGTTATACCCGAAACTTAAAAAGAATACAATGTATTTCTGATGAACTTCCCCACTTCGAGATTACCCATTCGGTATCAAGTGATTGGACTACAAATTTCGCGTGGATTTCATCCCAAGGCAAAATATATTTCCGTTTTATAAGTTGCAAAGAATAAATAATAACAGAGAAAGAATCAAACGTAATACATAAGAATTGGATTGATAATTAAAATAAATTTTCTCGTTATTGAATCTGTGGTAAATATTTAGCCGTAATGACATCGGTACTAAACTTTTAAAGGTGTGCACTCATTGCAGATTGCATTGACTAGCTTAATGTATGAAACAGGTTCTGTAGATTCTATGAGTGTTCTGTGCTCTCCGGCTGTGTGAGGAAAGTACTTAGCTGTTCTGCTAGATATTCATAGATAAATTTGAGTACGATCTTAAATACCAAATATTTTATCCGATATATTCGATTTTGAGACTCAAGTTTACTTTCAGCTGTTCGGTACTACTCATTCCTGCTAACTTTGTTCTGACCTCCTCAAAGAGCTGCAATCTTTCTTCCTTGGCCCTGAACTGCTGGCCTCGTTCAACATCTCGATAGTGCAAAGATCAGTTAAATTGGCACATTTCTAGAATGATAATGCATTCCATATCACACTATCCGTGCGACATTCGCTTGTCTTTGGAGTGACGAGCGAGCAGGCACATTACATTCTCAATTATGGACGTATTCGCTGCCACTATCATCCGTACTGGAGTCTCTGATATCCCAAGTTGCGGCACCTTTCAGTGCATGACAATCTAATGAGGAGCATCTACAATTTGCTTAACCTTAGGCTCATATTCTGGTAAAGCTAAGAAATTAACTTCTAAGAACCAATGGAGCAGTATGTTTAGGCTTCTTTAGAATACTAAGCTTTACTCTATGAACAAGCAAGTCAAGGTTATATTTCAATGAAATTTCATTTGGGTATCACTTCTCCAGAATACATCATCTTAAGTCAAATAGATATTATACTTAGCACTTCCAGGGTAACTTTCATGCCTCTAATGATCCAGAAGTATTTTCTTTAAAGATGGCTTCTGAGAAGTCGATGCCTCACATGATGTAGCACCAGATCTGTGACCAGTATTCTCGGTAGTTATTCACCTTAGACTATGTCTCTATCCGTCGCTTTAGTGAACAGATGCGTACCTCTATACTATCCACTACAGATACATCTTATAAACAGCTAAAGTTCGTACTATCGGCATAGAAATCAGTAACAAAAGGCACTTTATACGGTGATGACCTGTATAATCCGCGCAATTGGATGCAGAACTTTCATTATTTTTAGCGTAACAAGCAATCCAGACGATGGTAGCTTCTTCATTGTGCTGGCATGACGAACACTTAGAACTTCCGATGAGAGAGTCTTAAACATTTTCAACAGGTTTTAACTCAGTCATATTTCCGCTCTTGTAATCCAATCACTATGATGCAGTTCATCGACTCGCTCATAGTTATGGAGCTTGTTTCGAACTTGTGCATCATCTATGAATAGTTTTAATAGCCAGAATCGACGGATGTAAGGTAATAGGAGTCGGGTTTCTCACGGTCTGACTTTATAAGGCAGGGGACTTCAAAAAATGATATAAATATTTACAAATCTAATGGGCCAAATCTGAATGAATTTAAGGTCAAGGAGCTGCCTCTGTGAAAGTACGATCCTCGCGTTATAGAAGATCCGTAATCTTAGATACAGAGTCTTTACAGATAGCTGCTACTAGTATATTACATTTCTTTAATCTATCAATCATTGTATACATATTGTCAACTGCTCGATCAGAGCTCCTACAACATTTCTTCGTCTTACCATGTCACAGACGATAATATATTAGTACGGCATTTGCTTCAATATTCTAACAGATCCTGGCAATAGTAAAAACCTTCGTATCTATCTAATTATTCTGCCATATGAGTGACAGAGACACGGTGAAATCTATCAGGCTTAGCGCTAACTATGTTTACTAATAATAAAAATGCATGCCAATATCAATGGAGCCAAGCTCAGCACAGTACATAGCCATTTACTTTGCATTCAATAAGTTTATATAGCGAATACAGCCACTCTTCTGCTTATGCTTTTGAGAGCAACTCTTCAGCAAGAGCATTATACGTGCCCGTCTAAATGTCTTCAATAGTGCCAATCTGCTTTAACTGCCACCCAAGTTTCCACCTAGCTTTTGCGCTAGAAGCCCGGTCTTCTCTGTAAGTAAAATCCGCGAAAAAGCTACAAAGGCTGTCTTTGACTTCATCAAAAGACAGCGAGACACCTGGAATATTCAACGCGAGCCTATAGCATCCGCTAGCTCGCGATAAGTAAGTTCGGTCGAAGAAGTAGCATTGATGTCACAGGGCTTTGCCATATTTGCAGCAAGAAGGAATAAATCAGCAGCATCCTCCACATATCACTGCTATATAGTTTGCGCCTTCGTCTACATAAATAATCGAACCAGATGCAGCTGGCATTTTCATAAAGAGCTTTATTCCGTTCCAACCACGGTCATAGATGTAAGGTAAAACACGAACCACAGAGACAGAAACCTTTTTCGTTCAATCGCATCGCATACTGTCTAATCTTATAACGACCATTTAGAAAAAGGATCGATCACAGCATTATCTATCTGTATGACCTTTTCATAGTTATCTTTAATCGTGGAAATCGGCAAGATGAACAGCAATATCTGCCTTTGCGTTCTCACGTAGGACATCGAATGATTTGAGATCACCACGGACTGGACAAGCACCTATGCCTTTTAACTTTACGTCGCTATTTTTACTTCCAGATAGAGCATATATGCTATAACCATCTTTCATGGCTAATTCAATAATAGTAGAGCCAATATAACCACTGCCGCCGGTTATAAAAATGCGTTTCTCTAGTTCTGATTTAGATGCCATTTCTATAAGATATAAGTGTCGCGCTCTATGTCTTCGTTGGATGTAAGAGTAGGTTAATCTAATTGCCAAGATCAATTGATGCTATAACTATTATTCAAATTCCTTTACTGCTCCCTCTTCCACTTTTATATATAATTAAATATATAGCCATTACAAAGCTCAAGTTGGAAATAAGAATCCGCCACGAGTAAATAGATACTATGGAGAAATGGAAATAGCATATAAAAAACCTCAGGGAGTTTGATCTGGTCCGCTTATACAGTCCGAGATAACTAAATCCCGGCCACATAGGAACACTTCATTCTGCTAACATCACAATTTTCATATCAGCAGTAGGCAACATATATTCTCCATTGCGATTTCCTGCCTAGTATTAACTAGAAGTTGAGGTCTATATATCTGTTGATAGTTATCTACATTATTAGCAGGTAGAATTTTGTTGCTCTAACTGATCCTATTCAAAACTTACCTGTTGTATATAGTCTTAGTGTGAACGTGTTTATTTCATTCTTATCCTTCGGTATCGAAATTCATGGTGCATATCACTGAGTTTGGATAAATGTACTTTTTTGAATATCATCTTTGGTGCGGTTTTTCAAGATCTTCCGTTATAGTGAACTAGAAAGCATTCTTCAGCAGAAACGTCTCGAGAGCAATGACAGTCTCAAGAACTATATTATTAAATGAGTTTCATACATTGCTAACAGAATACCAGAAATAATTTGGCCAGTCTATAGCTCATATAATCTCTTTCGCGACAGGGAGTCATCTGTTACAAGTTACACGCCCAGTTTAAAGTGGCATTATATAGATTGGGTCAATAGGTATGAATTAATTTATATATATTTTTATTTCTCAAGAAAAAGTATTTTTTTTAGAATCGCGTATTATATTGGTTTATGTAACAATATAGCTATGTTTCTTACGCGAAAGATTGAAACTATTAAAACTTAATGGTATTCTTCTCCAGAAACTCCTCGAAAGATGTAAGCTTGTCGGGAATCAGCTTAGCAGTCGCTTCTGTACGCTCAGCAGTGTCCTTACCATAGTAACCATACTCAAGGAAATACTTGCTCATCTCGTAGATGGGTTCACGGAAAGTCGCGGGAAGGAAGCCCTTGAAAGTATCGTCCGGAACTGTCTTGATATTGACTGTCTTACCAGAGTGCTTGCTAATTAAGTCTGCTAACTCACCCATACTGTACATAGTACCTGCATACAATACCTGTCCAGCAAATTTATCTGGCTCGGTAAGTACTGCACCAATGTATTTGCCAGTGTCGGCATCTATGTCGATCATTGGCAATCTAGACTCTGGCTTAAGTATAGTTGCAATACTGTAAGTACCATCACCAGCAATAGGACGAGGGAGCCAGTTCCTCTGGAAATTCGTAAAAAAGGATCCTGGCGCGTAAAATGCACTCTTAATAGGCAATGTGCGAATATATTCCTCGACCAATGCTTTTGCATCGAAGAAGACGACATTAGAAAGGGTTTGGCCAGTCATTTCAGTAACATTGGTGGATGTACTCCAAATCAAATATCCCACACCAGCACGAACTGCCGCATCTGCCACCCTATGTCCCTGAGCAATCTCTACCTCCTTAGCATCAGTGAATTTAGGAAAGTTAAACATAGCCGCAGTCATCGCAAACACAGTGTGAACTCCCGCAAAAGCTTCATCGAGTGACTTTTCGTCATTAATATCAGCCCTTACGATCTCAGCTCCTCTGTCACGCAAGGTCTGCGCCTCTGGCTTGGTAATATCACGAGTTAGGGCCCTGATTGAATATGCTTCTGAGAGATGTTTGCTGGATAGCACATAATCGATAACCGAACTGCCCTGATTACCAGTGGCGCCAATGACGGCAAGAATCTTTCGTGATGACATGGTATATGGTGTAGTTTCTCAATTGACCTTTGATATCTAGCAATTAAACCACGTAGAGATATCTTGGCTATTTATATTTATTCCTGTTTCCTTCCAGTTCTGATACTCTTGATCCTTATTGCCATAATGGACTTTAAAACATCCATCGCTTATAATGATCGGACAGCTAAGATCTGCCGGTTGAGAATTTGCTTACATCAATTCGACCACTTTGATTAGCTCACTATGTCCGAACTGTTCTTCGATTTCGGCCGAGACGACTTTTCTTCCCCGAATTTATTAGCAAATATCATCGGATTACATAATTGAATAATGATATTGTTGCTTTCATTTGGCACCTAGCAGCAGCATTTACAATAATAATAGTGAAATTTGCTACACTACTGCTCATGCTTTACGAAGCGGAGATAATACCCTGCTACGTTTCGGATTTTAATAAATCATGGTTAATTTCTCCGACAAGGCATTAAGCTAAGATTGGTAACGAATACAGCGAAATTCTAAGGCTTTTTAGAGCACAAATGCAAAATTGATGTAGCTTTCTTTCATTGATACTGAATCAGATCAGTATATCGAGAATATTCTGGCGTAGATCTCATCGCTCTGAATTCCATCTCTCGAAAACTCTCTTGGATATGAACAAATTTCACTTTAAAAAGTTTCTTTGGCGAGAGAAATTGTTAGTACTTTCAAATTGTCGCCTACTCGTAATGTATAAAAGCGCATTTGAGATGTACTTTAGTTTGTTGAAAATTGCGTAAAGCTGCTTTTCTCTTTAGTTATGTCTATTCAGGTGCGTGAGATACAGTATTGCCGTATATCAGTGTCACTGTATCTATGTAACAAAACTGACTTATCGATCTTTCACTATTCTAACGTTTTATGTGGTACGGCAAATTCTATAGCTCTTTACTGTCATATACTAGATGTATCTAGCGAAATACGGATGCGAAATACGGGTGTGAAGTAGTGAGTAGGTATATTGAACACTTCTTTACGGTCTCTGCTATTATGGTTCTTATAGGCCTATAGTATCTACACAGTAGTCTTCTACATTCAGCTGCCTAGCCAAATATCTATGTGATTATATATCCAAGATTGGATTTAGCTGACCTTCATATTAAATGAGAATTCCCTCAAGAGTAGTGTAACATTACACCGTTGGTCACTATTGAGTCAACGGTTGCTCTTTCAAAATTTCTATGCGTAATGGAGAATCCGAGTAGATAGCTTGCATTCTGCTATTTCACTAATTCTGTAGTTCTTGCCCTAGTAATAGACAATTATTTATGGCTATGTTTGATAGTGTACCTCGTAAGCACTTTGATTAATTCGGTTGTAAATATTTATATATGTATAGTAACGTCCAGAAGATTAAAGTACAGCTAATTGACAAAATAATCGTCGTAATTTAGTACCAAGTATCTTGAATAGAGAACCTAGTACTAATTCAGGGTGTCATAATCAAGCCCGTATCCGATGAGTAAACGTGAAAACAAAATTTTGTTCGTGAAGGCATTATGCTACATAGCTGTATTGACGTGTCGTGATCCTTTAAAGGTATTAAACCAAGCTTATTAGCTGGTACAAGTTTAGTGAATAAAGAGTATGTATTTAGGCTATCGAAGTAATAAATATGGTGATTTTATTGGTTGTTGTTCATGGTGACGGTAAAGGTGCAAGAAAACTGGCGAAAGTCCTTCCAGGCCGCTTTATAGACCTCTTATTGTCGTGAATCCCAGTTCTAGTTATAACCAGTGCTGCTCAAGTTGAACAGAACTGCATGAGATCTCAGTAATCCTAATTGTCCAAAGATTATTTGTCATGAAACTAAAACTCAATGTCCATGATTATCCTATGAGCAGTTATAAGTAAAGCCATGGCAGAGTTCCTGGTGGCAGCCAATTTACAGATTTTTCTGATATGGGCTACTAAAGCTAAATTGGAAGCATCAGTCAGTATTTGTAAGTCACTGCTAGACAAAGATCATTGGTAGCATATATAATATGGTGTAGTAGTAGTGTTAATAATAATAACGCGAAATCTTGTTGGCTATATGATATAAATGGCGCTCTACAGCCGAATAGTTAACAAAATTCTTTCGCCAAAGACGCGAAGCACATCTTGTAGACGCCATAAATCAAGAAATTTTTCTGAAAGAAAAAAATTCTTCGTTACAGGTGCTTCCAGAGGTATTGGACTGAGCATTGTAACCAGACTTGCTCTAGATGACAAGCACATTATATTTGCCGCTGTGAGAGACACGTCAAAGGCAGACGAGCTGTCACAATATAAGAATGTTCATCTTGTAAGTACAAAATCGGTCAGATTGGTCTATGTGCAGGCCACCACTAAGATAATACATTTGTATTCTTATAGATCCAATATGAAGCAGAAAAGGAAGAGTCCGCAGCCGCTGCTGCCAGAGAAATTGCAAAGCTAGCAAGATGTGTCGACTACGTCATTTGCTGTGCGGGGATATCGAACTTTGTAGGAGACATTCACGAGGCTACTTTCGATTCCATAATCCAACACTATACTGTAAACGTTGTGGCCCCTTGGATGGTTTTGCAGGCATTCTACCACTTGCTTGAGAAAAGCACAGTTAGGCGATTTGTAATAATTGGTGCTCTAGCAGGGTCGAACACAATGGTTGCTAAACTCGGTCCCTTCTATATTGGTCCTTATTCTGTCTCGAAGGCTGCTGTAAATAGTTTTATAGTTGAGGCACATCAGGAACTTTACACTAAGGGATTCATGTTTTGCTCTATCAATCCTGGAAACGTCGAAACTGACTTGTTTTCTAACTACAAGTTATCGCTCGAGACACTGGGGCACAAGCTGCCAGAAGACACCGAGTCCCCGGAGCTGTCACCCGTCTTCTCTGCAAAGGAGAGCTCAGCGAAGCTAGTGAGAACTATTCTGAACCTTACATTGGACAAGAGTGGGTGTTTTATAAATTATGATGGAAGCATCATTCCTTGGTAGAATCATTCCTTAGTAGAAGAAGTCGCATGTTTTAGTTGTTCACTTCGTTAACTGATCATTTATGATGTGTCGCACTACCCTCGTCTCGGGATATTTCGAAGAGACGACATCTCTGTATAAATTAAGTTTAATAAATTCTATAGTGCCTCTGCTTAAATGCATAAATTCTATTCCTCTACTGCATATTGCAATTTCTTGTGGGGGTTCAAAAGGCAAAAATATTTCCCAAACTGGTGTATAACATAATCCGTGGCTATATTTCTCTTTAGAGTCAATTTATTTTACGAGCGGACTAAGTTCCTTCTTGGTATATGACATTGCTTGCCAGCTATACCATCAAATCCTTATAATTATCCATTCTATCTACATTTCTCCACAGAATTGTATCTTACCGAAAGTATCTGTCTCTCGCACAACTCAGATATTTCTACTCTTTCTCACGGATAATTTGAAGAGAATATGACACATTCTTCTGATGTTATTGTCGTCGGCTCCGGCATTAGCGGCATATCAGCAGCAGCCGATCTTATTACCAAGGGCCTCAGTGTTACGGTCTTAGAGGCTAAGGACAGAACTGGCGGTAGGCTATTGACAGATCGTACTTCGGGATCTGCTCCTTATGAATTCGGTGCTGGTTGGATACACGATTCTCTTGATAATCCTCTTGTGCAGATAGCAATAGATAACGGCGCTACTTTACACTATGATGATACTAATTTCACTCTCTATGACGCAGAGGGCCCAATTGATCCGTCTAAGCAGGTCAGCCAGGCGATGGCTGAGTTCAATCAGTTTGTCAATATATACTACTCGAACAATAAAGATTCACCAGATGTCCCTCTGGAGACAATGGCCAAGAAGTTCGTGGCTACTCATCCGTTCCTGACAGATGAGCAAAAAAAGGCCGTGTTTTCGGTGCTGAGAATTCCCCAGCTAGGAAATGGAAATGACTGGAGCGACGTATCTACCAAGTTCATGCCACAAGGTCCAGGAAAGGGTCGCGACTTGATTCTCGTAGGTGGCTACGATAAGGTATATCAGGCCATAAAGAAGCCTGTTTCTGATGAGAGCATTTTGCTGAATACTGCAGTGAAAGTGATTGATTCCACGGATCCATCTAAAGTGATCGTAACCACAGAAGATGGGCAGATATTTACTGCCAAGTACGTTGTCGTTACAGTTCCTATTACTGTCCTGAAGAATAATGACATCGAGTTCAAACCAGCCTTGCCGTCAGAGATCACGGGTGCTCTTTCTAAGGCGATTGCTGCTAAGCTTGGAAAAATGTATCTTGAGTTCGACGAGATATTCTGGCCAGAGACTCTAACAAAGGCTATGTATGTTGGAAAGGTGGCAGGTCCGTTTTCTAATGATGAATTCTATCCATTGTTGGTCAGCAACTGGTATTTGTATAATGGACAAAAAAAGTATCCTGGACTTGCTATTCTAACACCACCACCATTGACGAATGTGCTCGAGGCTGACTCTTCTTTGGTGTTTGAGACGCTGAAGCCTTTATTGGAAGCTCTACGCACTGACAAATCGAAACCTGTTCCAGTGCCTACGAAGGTTACTACTAGCAAATGGTCAGTCGATCCGTATTTCAAAGGTACCATTTCCTCTTTCCCTCTTGGTAGCAGCAGATCTGATTTGACTCCTCTTTTGGAGAATGGCTTGGATCGTGTTAGATTTGCTGGCGAACATACTACATCTAGAGGACCCACACAGGCGTATGGTGCCTATCTTAGTGGTAAGCGTGAAGCTGAGTATATCATTCAGCATATTTAGATAGTAGTTTGTAGATAGTAATGAAGCATTCTTCACAACTATTTCATAGTAATATGGTCATGGTTATCAATCATCCCTATGTTCATGTTTATTAATATTTAATAACAGTAAATCTCTCTTGTCTATGTAATAATTTACTTTAAATTTATATTTCAGAATATCTAGTATAGTAGGTCTTGATAAGCTTCCCCGCCTGGATTCGCTTGTATTACCAGATTCGTGTTCTGACGTCAACAATCAGGGTGCGTTATAAGATGTACTACTTCTGCCGACTTGTTCAAGTAAACCGTGCTCAACGACAAAATGTCTCTTTACAGACCAGAAAATAATTCTGTGCAGGCACTCTTCAGCTTACTTGGATGTGTTTCATTGATTACGGGAGGAACTAGAGGAATTGGCTACAGTGCGACTCTGGGATTAGCGGAAGCTGGATCTGACATAGCCCTTGTGTACAACGCATCGCCAGAGGGTACAAACCAGGCAATAGCTGATAGAATTGCCCAGGAGAACAACGTTAAAGTTAAGATTTACAAGGCAGATGTTACCAAAAAGAAGGAAATTGCTGCAGTAGTAGAAGAGGTTGTCCGTGACTTTGGTAAGCTCGACATTGTGGTGGCTAACTCAGGTATCAACAGCGTTGCCCCAGCTGAAGACTTCACTGAAGAAGAATACAGAAATATCATGAGTGTGAATCTTGATGGTGCCTTCTTCACTGCCCAGGCTGCTGCAAATGCATTCAAGAAGCTCAAGGAGCAAGGTAAGATAAATCAAGGCAAGATCATATTCACTGTATCAGCGTCGACTGCTGTAGTTAATTACCCGCAGAAGCAAGCACCCTACAATGCGTCTAAATCAGGTCTCCTCAGACTCGCAAAATGCTTAGCGGTAGAATGGATGACCTTTGCCAGAGTGAATTGTGTATCGCCCGGATATACTGAGACTGAGATGATTCATACCCATCCTCAAGAATGGCGCGATACATGGTCTAATATGATCCCAGCAAAGAGAACTGCTGCCACCTACGAAATGAAAGGAAGCTACGTCTTCTTAGCTAGCGATGCCTCCAGTTATATGACTGGCGCCGAATTGATGGTTGATGGAGGTTATACGTTGATATGAAATGAGTTTCTCTCATGTCGCCCTGGATCACAATTGTATTCTATGTCGACTGCCGTTGTGGCTAGTAACGAATTAAATAGAAGTTTGACACACCAAAAAACCCATTTAGTTAAAAACTAGTTTTCATATTTAGCATGTTCAAAATGCATCTTAAATTCACAGATCCAAAGAAAAACTACTTCTGAATCAACAGATCACATAGACTTTTGAACCACATTTTCAGTTCACACAATCAAATAATTTGCTTCGACGAAAAATCTGATATAACGAATATATCCGTATTACATCATCTACTATCATCTTGATTTTGAGGAATTTTGCAACTACAGTAACACTTGGCAAGATTAGATAATTTCCTACTGTCAAGCGATCTGGATATGAATAAAATATGAATGCTTGGAAAACTAAAACCTATATTCTAAAAAATCATAGCTTTGATGCGATCACCTATATTGCAATAACTTTAGAAAGACATAAGAAGCCAAAAAAACACCATCATAATGAAACAAACCGCCATTTCCTTTATATCAAAATTACTTCTCCTCCAAACTCTGGAGCTTTACGAGGTCCGTGTACTTGCCGCCAAGAGCCAAAAGCTCATTGTGAGTGCCACTTTCCACAACCTTACCATTTTCGAAAACATAAATAACGTCGGCTTTTTGAATTGTACTTAATCTGTGAGCAATAGCAATTGTAGTTCTACCCTTAGAAGCTTTATCCAACGCAGCTTGGACAACTTTCTCAGACTCGCTGTCGAGTGCTGAAGTTGCCTCATCTAAAAGAAGAACTTTAGGCTGTCGGATAAGTGCTCTCGCGATAGCAATTCTCTGCTTCTGTCCTCCTGAAAGCATGAGACCTCGCGAACCACAGTTTGTATCATATCCATCTGGTAATGACATAATAAAGTCGTGGATATTTGCCTGTTTACATACTTCTATGATCATGTCATCGGTAACTTCAGTAGGCGAACCCAACGCAACGTTGTAACGGATAGATCCGGCGTACAACGTTGGCTCCTGCTGGACAAGTGCAATGTAGCGACGATAATCCTTGATGTTAAGTGATTTGATGTCCTTACCATCAAACAAGACACGTCCCTTCTGTGGTCTATAGAAAGATTCTAACAAGCCAATTGTGGTACTCTTTCCACATCCTGATGCACCAACAAGTGCAACGAATTGACCAGGTTTGATTTCCAGGTCTAACCCTTGCAACACTGGAACCTGCATTCTCGTTGGGTAGCGGAAATGAACGTTGTCAAAAGTGATCTCACCTCGAACTTCCTCACTGTGTGAGGCAACCAACGCGCCAGTATTTCCATGAGAGTCAATTTCAGTCTCACCCTCCAATAGATACTTAATGTTGCGTCCTGCAGTCAAACCCTTGGTCATTTCGGGAATGAATGTGAAAATAGTAGTTGCGAACTCAGTACCGAACACAACAATAACGAAGACGATAAAGAAACTCATCAGAGAATACTCATTTCGAGACACAAGAACACCGCCATACCAGAATGCTAATGCCATTATGAAGTTCTGCATGCCTCTAGATAAGCCATCCAGGGCTGCTGATTTAACACTTGCAACTCTATCGGTTACAACATTCCTAGCAAGTGTTTCCTTATACTTTTCAAGGACATCTTTCTCGCGGGTTAATGTAAGTAGAGTTCTAATGGCAACAACGGCTTCACAGGCATAGTTAGACGAGATCAAGTTACTTTCGTTCATAATCTTCGTATAATCTTCTAGGTACCTGAAACGGAAGTAACCTACCGTCAAGAATGCTGGAATAGAAACAAACATAACCAAACCGAGCTTCCATGCAAATCCAATAGACACTGCTACACCAACCGTTGAAACCGCTAACGCCTCCAAGATTTTACTAAGAGCAGATCCACCAATACCCTGAATACTCTGAGCATCACTGGAGAGCGCAGAGGTCAAAACACCAATACTATGGCGTGGTTCATCGAAATATTTGATGTCTTGGTACAAGAACTGTGAGAAAGACAAGACCCGAACTCTACTTGCAATCTTCGTAAATGAATACGCAAATAAACTAGAACCAGTGGTACCAGCAGTAAGAATAACACAACCAATCATGAAGATAAAAGCGGCATATGGATAAACAATATCTCTCAATTTCTCGCCAAATCTCTCATATGGATACATCTGAAAAGCCTGTAGAGTGACACCATAGAGAATACCAAGACCTATATACGTTAGGCCTGTAGTGACACCACAGAGAGTAGCGACTGTCAAAAAAGGTAGCTCCTTCTTTCCAAGTCCCATGACGAACTTGATAACAGACCAATTCGAGTACCTCTTTGAAAGATCGAGCTCTTCTTCATTGGCGTCCTCCTTCACAGAAAGTGCCGTTCGAATACGATCCAAATCGGCACCCTGGAAGCCTTCATCAGATTTTCCAAAATTCTTATTAGAACTGAGTTTGCTCTTTATCTCTTCTTCATTCTTGGTAATTTCCTGTGCCTTTACCAATGAATAGTATTCGCCTCTCAAAGCAAGAAGCTCAGAATGAGAACCCTGCTCAATGATTTCACCACGACGCATGACAACAATTATGTCTGAGTTGACAACTGTAGACAATCTGTGAGCAATGACGATGGTAGTTCGATTCTTCGAGGCAGCATCTAGCGCTTCCTGAACAACACTTTCACTAGTAGTGTCCAATGCAGAGGTAGCTTCATCAAGCAAAAGGATTTTAGGATCGGAGACAATTGCTCGAGCAATAGCAATACGCTGCTTTTGACCGCCGGACATCAAGAAACCACGGTCACCAACGTTGGTCTCGAGACCCTCGGGCAACTTTTGAATAAAATCCCAAGCATTTGCACGTTTGCAAGCATCGATAACGAGTTCACGCTTTTCAGCTGGAGAAACAAATTCGTACTTGCTTCCAATCATACCAAAACAGATATTTTCATAGACTGAGGTAGCAAATAATGAAGGCTCTTGAGAAACCAAAGAGAGCTGCTGTCTAAGCCAACGGGGATTAAGTCCAAAAATACTACGGCCATCAAGAAGAATATCGCCAGACAAAGGATTATAGAATCGTTCCAGGAGACCGATAATGGTACTCTTTCCTGAACCAGAAGCCCCGACAAGTGCAACTGTCTTGCCAGCTGGAACCTTGAGGTTGAAATTCTTGAAAACCATCTGGTTTGGTCTTGATGGATAGCTAAATCGAAGGTTCTTGAACTCAATATTTCCCTCGATAAATCCGAGTTCTTCGCCATATTCTTCAGAGCAATCAATAGCAGACTCGCGATCAATCGAAGCGAAAACCTTTGATGACGCGGCCACACCTGATGAAATGATAGACATATAAGGAGCAATGATAGTGAAAGCAAAAGCACCCTGGAATAGAGCCATAATGCTTGTCATAATCTGAGCAACAGTCATGTCACCCTGACTATAGAGTCTAGTACCCTGCCAGAAACAAGTGGCATCAACACCATATCCTAAGAACATAGTAGCACCTGCTTCAAATCCTCCAATGCATCCACCAATGATTCCAGATTTCTCGGACAGCTCCAATAGCCTTCTATAGAGGCTGACCATGCTCTCCTGGATACTAAACGCCTGGACATTGCGGACGCTAGACAAGCTTTCCTCTGCAATACTAGCACCTTGAGAGTATCCTTTCTGAGCTTTCTGAGCGTAGTATGTGGCAAACTTAGCACAACCATAAGTGACAGAAATAATGAGAAAAACATCACCAAGCATAATTGAAGTCAATATATAAGACTGAGTATACGCTATAACTATACATCCAACGAAAGTAGTAAAATGTGAGATAACATATGAAACCTTCTCAGACATTGCGTCCTGAATGAGACTCATATCAGAACCAATGCAAGTCGTGATTTCTCCAGCACCTAGATTGTCGAAAAACCCTACATTCTGGCTCAGAATAGCGGCAAGGTAACGCTGTCTGATTCTACCGGCCAAGATCTCTGCTCTATCGATGAAAATGTATGACTTGATCCACGTGAGAACAAATATTCCAATACCAATGATAAAAAGATATAATGAATTTCGGGACACACTAGCTACGAATCGATCTGCCGCCATCTGATAGTCAATCATGCAATCAGATGGATTATAACAATAGGTAGAGTTATAATACGAATAATAAAAGCCGCTTTCATTTGTGTATGTGTAGTAATCATCAATGCCAAACGTCTTGTTCATTATCCATCCTGACCAAGTTGTGTTCTCAAAGTTATAAAGCATTGTGCCCGGCATAAAATCTGTAAAATCTTGTGATGCGTATCCAAACACAATAGCCATAAGTGGCTTCATCAGACCCTCCAAAATCGAGGCCACCAGTCCGATAGAATACCATACAAGATCATTTTTGTCGGCATATCTAAATAATCGTAGAAACGATGGAGTAACCGATGGTACCTCTATTTGACGACGTAAAATCTCAATCTCTTCATCCGAATATCCAAGTCCGTTCAAGTCGAACCCATTGAGAGTCGCATAACTTTTCTCTTTTGAATCTTTGATCAAAGATGTTTTTTCGGATACCTCTCCGCTCGACACACTATCTTTGTCGCTGCTCAAGCCGCTACTTGAGACTGAAATCTTGCTGCGGTCAGCGTCATTCTCAGACTCTACCTTTTTTCCGAATCCAAGTCCTGCCATAATTTTTATTTACTGGCAACAAACACTTCAATTCAAAATAGAATAATTTTTGCTAGTGTACGCAACAGAAACATCTTATATAAAATACGTATACAGCTGGAAGTTTCATTGCACAGACCATGAAATAGCTTCTTTGTACTCGTGTTTCTTTATCAGTTGCTATTTTCTTGGAGCTTAAGGTACGCCACAATAACTCTCTCCTTCCTCGAATTGGTAAAAATAACCTGAATTTGAGCTCTTGTTCAGCTAATCGGAGTCAATTCCAGTCTCCATCGTACTTAAGCTTTACACATCGACATTAATTCTGTATTCTTTTTCCTAGAAAATATTTTAGTTACCTTATCATGAGCTTTTTTCATTTCCAATCCCAGATAAGCGCTCGCTTCATATCTCGAATCTACTTAAATATCAAGCGCATGTTGACTTTGCAGCGCATATACATTACAATTTTCTATTTACGCCTTATTCCCAACAGAATTTGGCATTTCCTTTTGTTTTCACGTGACTAGAAGATTGAGCTCCACTAAAATGCTTGTTTATACCAGGAAAGGTAGTGTAGATTTCTATGAGTATCTGTAGTGTACATAAAAAATGATATAGCTCAGATATGATATCCTATACATATCCAGTAGAAGTGATATTGCTAGTATTTATGATAATATGTGGGAGATGCGTTGTGGTATTTACAGATTGAATATCTGGATCATAGATTATTTGATTCATGTAGCGACTCAGTGAGTACTGAAATCGGGACATGACTAGAAATCTTAAGATAGCCAATCTGAATAATAATGCGAGATAGAGTGTGACTTTAGTTATATAGTGAGTAAGCAGAGATGAACTAGCATTGCCTCAAAATTCTGTTTCGCTCTTTTTTCTATCTACAGAGATGTGGGAAACCTTCATGAAATGCTTAAAGCCGGATACAATAAAAGTGAATAGCTCTCTTAGAACTGTCAAATTCCTCGTAAATTGGACCTTTTTGAAAGAGTTGAACCGAAATGATTTCAGGCTGATATAAAGATTTACGAACTAATTGGCTTGTGCGAAGTAAGTGCGCTATTCCCTATACTGGATATGTCATGGTGGCACTGCGAGTTTCACTATAGTTTGATGCAGGGTTCACGATCTAATTTGAAGCTAAACGAGGGTTTTTCTACACATAAATGCCGCCATCCGAAATACGACCTGATGAAATTTACACCACATTATTGCACCCAATAGATTTGGCAGTATAGAGTAAAGAACTTAGAAGGCTAGAATGGCATATCTCACTTTACAATCATAGGCGATGTATTTAGTATTTAGTCTCTTCAAAGTGTTACGTCCAAATATGAAGCGATATACTGCGGTAAAACAGATTATATAGAGAAGAAATAGTGCCTAAATGCTGATTGCATGCTGATTGCATTATATGAAAGGTTAGTATTTAAGAGAAATGCGCACTGCTCTGTTGTACTCACTATAAACATAAGTTCGCGTCTTCTACGAGACTGCTTTTAGAGACCAGAAATAATGAGTGAATGAACGGCGTTCCTCAATATTCTAGTGTGACGGTCCAACTTTCCATTCTAGTAATTTTTCTGAGAGTTACGCCTTTCTTCATTCACTAGAGACCTAACTAACTCAGGTGCATTGATTCTAAGGGGGTTATTGCTGCTCAACTTTGAGAACTTGATATATCTGCGAGAGTATTACACCAAACCACCGTGTTATCAGACTGATGCGTCATCAAATTTAAACTACACCTTCCATAAAAATCAACGCAAAGTACTATTGTGATGCACGTAGTATTTGATTCATACACCACGTCAAACACAACCTTCAAAATGGCCCTTAGTCATGAATATGTGCTTTGTGATTATATCTTAAAACAGATAAACTATGAGTAACTGCAAATAGAAAACAATGTAAATACATTGAGTCTGCGCGAAATCGAGGTCGCCTCAATTCCAAATAGTACTAATATAATTGCAATACAAGGTATAAGGCACTTGATCAAACTACTGCTCTGCAACATCTAAGTGGGCGACTACTGCCTCGTGGCTGTCTATCGACGAAGTATTCACGTGCCCGCAAGAAGGACGTGTATGTGTTCAAAGTGGATGGTCCTCCGATAAGATATACATACTAATTCTACTTTCCCATACCCCATGTCTTCGAATCTTGTATACTAACATGCAACTGTCTATTAACCTATTGGAAGGTAATGTCTAATACAATGAAGCACTCCACAGAAAATACACAAATATGCCTGCATTGTAATCTTGGCAGCTTGATGCAGTAAATGACAGCTTCCTTAAATCGATAATACGAGCGGAAGAAAATCCGAATGCAAGAAAAACAAGGCAAAAAGGACGAAGCTTATAAACAATAGCTACATAAACCCTACTGCTATATAAAAAGGATGGATGAACCTGAGCTCTTGTATACTCTTAAAACTGTATATATCAAATGCAGAGAACCCTTCATTATAAAACGGGCAATTAGATTAGCCCGAGCCAGTAAACGCAAGTCAGCGGAAATACTCATTATCTGTGGCATATGGGATTAGATAAGTACGAGACATGCAGAATTTTGAATGTGTATATTTTCAATGAAAGCAAATTAATCCTATAGCAAGAGATCCGAAGTCCGTTAAGCATCAGTATCTAACTTAGCACAGTAAAGCTGCACTTATGTATCTTGTTCCTGGAACGACCCTAAGTTAGCATCACTGGTAGACAAGATTATGATTGAAGATATCGTAAACGCCAATTATGTATCTATTGAATGGCCATGTGCAAAAGTAGTTGTAATTTTATATGTCTATTGTTATATGTGAATGACTAGCTAGAGAGCTCTAATACTTTGTATTCGGAAACAGCATCTGCTCATTTGATCCGTCTTTAAGCAATATTTGTTGCAAATCTCCACTTTCCGAAAAAATAGTCTCGAACAAGCATTGTTCACCACATTTAAAAAGTAAGCCATCCTTCATTATTGCCTTGACATTAGGAACAATGCCAGTGTTGTCTATGTGAAGGGCCCAGTCAAGAGTTTTCCAGTCCAATATGCCTTCTCGATAGCCGCGAGGTGTTTCGTACTGCTCTTCAATGTCTGCAGTGTAAATGTACATGCCACCAAGACTCGTGAGAGGCCCATCTTTGTTCTTTTTATACCACGTCATGATTCCTCGACAACTAAAGCTTTCAATTGGCAAATCAAGTTCAGTTTCTTCCTGAACCTCGCGTTTAATGCATTCTAAGGGGGTCTCATTTTCGTCAATTTTACCACCAACACCATTCCAACGACCCATCCACGGCGCTTTCTGTCTATTAAGTAACAGAACACTATTGCCTCTCTTTATAAAGCATATGGTATAGATTAATTTGACAGTCATTGCTTTCTCGCCAGTTTCTCAAACTAGCACAATCCACTGTATTTATTGAGCTTTTTTGTGATTTCATGCTGCCAACTTTATATTCTACCATTCTCGTCTCCATCTTCAAATTTATCACGTGACTAGAACTGCGTTCTAGCGATTACTCAGGAAGCTAATTCCAGTGACTAATTTTTTTTTACAAAGTTCAAGCCTTGGAACTAGCCGAAATAGACGATAAATGACGACGATGGCGACGATGGCGATCTTCACAAACCAAACGACTAGCAATGTAATAGAAGAGTAATTTTCAGCAAATTTAGAACAGTTATTGCAGTCAAAGATATCGATATATGAAATGTTAGTGATATAGTGAATTAGATGCTTGCGCTGAGGGTAAATACATAGTATATTAGTCATACTTTAGACGTTAATTTTGAAATAGAGAGTAAGTATATTTTTGGAACGATCGGAAGAGCAGGACCAGTAAAAAATACATGGCTTCTGCCCCTATACATGACGAGAAGCCCTACTATGCGAGCTGGAGAAGGCATTTGACGCGCGAGGCTATCCTGGCCTATTTGACAGAGGACGTGGGTATAAGCGTTTTTCTCGAGAGCCAACTGATTTTACTCGGCTTCGCTACTGGAGTCCATGATGCAATCACTTACCCATACTACCAGTGTTTTATGTCCAACCAAACTGGTAACACGATTTTTTTGGGTATCGGCATCGCCAATATTGATCGTGATAAGTTTAATCTAAGCAATTGTGGACTCAGTCTGGGCATGTTTGTCGCAGGTGCTTTGACTCTTGGCCAGCTGGGCAATGTTGCAGGGACGCGACGACGGATCTGGCTGATTTTCTCGTCACTAATCCAAACAGCCCTTGGATTTGCCTCTGCCGCTATTCAAGCAAGCTTCGAAGATCTCAATCAACGTACTCTAAGGTTTGCTGTAATTGCAATGCTTTCATTTGCATCTGGCGGACAGGTTGGACTAGCTCGAGGTGTGAAAATTAGTGAGATTCCAACGGCAGTCGTGACATCAGCTTATGTTGATTTCTTGATTGACCCTAAGCTTATAAGCTTGCATAATCGCTCTAGAAATCGACGCTTCTTCTTTGTATTGGCATTATTCGTTGGTGGCCTTTCCGGTGCATTTGCTTATAAGCAGCATAGTCCTGCCTTCGCATTTTTTATATCTGCCATATGTCGCTTTATCGTGATGGTTATGTTCTTTTTCACACCAAAGCTAAAAGATTGATAATATGTGATACCATTTTTATAGATATAATAGATATATATGTGCTATATATATGATTTTTGCTTCTAATTACGATGATTTGATTTACCTTATAGTTCATTGGCCATCAATATTTTATATCTCATCTTTGTGCGCATAATGCTAAAAGCCCACGCCACATTTTAACTTCTGTCAAAAATTATTGATGTTGACTTGGCTCTCTTGGCCAATATATCAAGATATACTCCGGCAAGACAATTATACTATAGGAGCATTTTTTACACGTACAATCAATGAATACTAACTTTAACGTATGATTAACTCATATGATTAGATACTGGAAAAATGATTAAAAAGCAAATCATAGTACCACCAAACTATCTTCCAAAATACTAGTAATAGAAACGTATAAAGACTTCTTTTTACTCCTGCACAAAATGAAACATTACAATCCTGGGCTTCGCATATGCAACTGTCAAATTACAGAGAATAGCAAGATAAACAAAATTTGGAAGCATGAAAAATAAGGGAAACCAAAAGCGCAAAATAGCAACATGGAAGCGAACAAAACACAGCAGTTTTAGAACAAACATAACAGCAGACTGAAAAAAAAAAGGAAAACTAAAATATATAATATACTTCAGGACAATAATTATCCGCAAGTCTTTTTATTCTCCCCCAATCCTTGCGTTAAACATTCTGACTACGAACATAGCTGAGCCAGCAGCAGCACTGCCAACTACGACCATCTGTACTCCAGACGAAACGCCAGCATAAACATTTCTGCTACCTCTCCAGCCCGAAACAGCACAGGTCTTAGTGTAGCCGAAGGCGAAAAGTGTGATGATCATGATACCAATAGACCAAGCCAACCCTTCGCTGATAGACTGTGTGAAGAAATATGGCAACAGAGGAATCAGTCCACCCAAAAAGTAGCCAAGAGCAATAGTGATGGCACAGTAGATAGCATGAAAGTCCGACGGTTCGGGCATTGAGTGAACAAATGTCATCATGAATTGCACAAGCCGTGGAGACTCGTACAGATAGACAATCAGCTCGTCAATTATAGTCTTTGGAATACCATATGGAGTGAACACATCGATGACTGAAGTGGCAACATCACCAGGCGATAGCTTGGTCAGCTCTCTTGTTTCCTGGAGAACAGCTTCGTATGAAGCCCTAGGACTCGTTAGCAGACTACTTCTTATTCTCATCCATTCTCTCTGGCAGTATGTCTTATTCCATCGACGTACAAATACAATTCTGTCTACTTCTGTCACTCCTCCTATAATATTCTTCTTCCTCCGCTCTTCGTACTCTGCTTTGCTTTGCTAATCCTCTCTTTCCTAACCATTCATCCCTAGAAAATTGTAAACTTACTCTTCGCTCTTCGCTCCTAGAAATCCGCCGAGACCCATTGATATAGCACCTGCAATGAGCTCAGCTAAACCACCATAGATGACGACGTTCTTGTCGCCAATAGCAGACAGTCCAGCGGTAAGCGCAAATGGTACCGTTAAACCGTCAGAAAGGCCAACGACAGCATTGGAAATCAATCTAGGATCCACTTTCATTTTCCCTGATGTATTCTATTGTCAATGAGTCGTCTATATGAGTATGAGTGCACTTGTATTTGTATGTTACAGATATATGAAGATAACAGAATGCAATGGAGAAAGGAGGTGTTCAAGTTATATCTTAGATATACCTATGTGACGCTAATTGCACGCTATACATGTAACTATAGTTGTGGAGCACTCTTGCTAAAACTGAGAGACGTTAATACAATGTATTTCCAGCAAGCTCTCAACTTGGAATTAACGACCGATTCCTGGACGATCCAAACCTCTGATGACGGGATAGACACTGGAAATTGAAAGATATTGAAGCACTAAAAGATTTTTTTCTGCTCAAAATATCACAGGATCAAACCAGTGAGTGATATGGAGGGACTATGTATTAGGCTGGATTCGAAGAAAAATAATCTCTCTCCACCAGTCGAACTCCACCAGTATGTTCACTAACTACCTTATCGCAGGCCAACAGCTCGTTTCTGCCAGTGTGCTTTCGTCAAATACGCACACAGCGCGTCCAGTACCGGTTTTCTACTAGTGTCACGGGTATCCACTCATGGACAGTCTTGCTCTTGCCCAATTCTGCCTTGCTTGTTTTCTATCTAGTTGAATACATTCCATGATAGTCATAGTTCGTGAAAAAGTCACAGCAAAGGCGAATAAAAGTTCAAATTGTACATATAATGTCAAGCCTAAAGCGAGCTGCATAATATCATTCCTTAGCACTCTGATTGGTCCCAGCCGTGCACATGTCACGAACTGGTCGTCTATGGCGACGAGAGGTCCTGGAAATAGCGGAAAAGATGGCAAGTTTAAGCTTCTCCAGCTTATGACAAGAATCTTGTCAAGTAAACCAACAATAAGTGCACGTGTATAAGGTCGAAGTCCTAAACCGTCATAAGCGGCTTATTAAAGTGAAAGACACGGCAATAAAAACCAAAATACGGAACGTATAAAGTAGTAAGGTTTGTATTTAACGTTTACACTAGTACGAACCCTTTATTTGTCTTTGGCGTGCATTTAAAGTGCAGCAAGCTTTCATTGATGCTTAATTATGTACCCTGCATAGGGTCAGGCACGCGTATTGGCGACAAAGACTGCGTGGTTCAATAATCGAGGGCTTAATGGTCAAGTCCATAAAAACGAAATTCCGCGTCGATACGCTGCTGCATCTTGCGCGATTATATTTCTCCTGGTCCTGCGATGACGACGCGCAGCTTATCCTTGAATCTGAGACAGATCTCGAGCTGTCTAGGTCAGTATGCTACAGACCATGGAGTCGAAGCTTACGTGCAAGATACTTGCCATGCAGTATCGCAATATAGCCCCAGATGCCTTTTCCGGCTGAGTTAGAAACAATTAGTAGATGATAGTCTGTTCAAGCACTGCTTTCTAGTTTGGGATTTAATTGAATGGGTGTACATGCCTGTTGACTAACGGTAAGTCTTGCTAATTCTCCTTTACGAGCAACAGCATCAATTCGGACGCTGTCACGCGAGTTGGACCGTATAGGCCTGCGCTCAGCTTACCTGCTACCTCATCTACTGCTTCGCTAATGATTCCCCGCAATCGAGATGCCGCATTGCAATAAGACTTACGTGTTTTCGAGTTGGGACAATTGAGTCGAATAGGACGCTAATCCGTCTTGTATTCTCCAACAAACTTCTTGCTTGGAGACGTCATGATACCACTTATCAATTTATTTCAGATTTTTATTCACTCATTCTTTGGTAGTGCTTCATTATCAGAGCTGCAGCACCCAAACTTAACTTGAAGCCAGAATCCAGACCTTGTATCGGTTCCTGTTCAATTGGAGGCATATCTAAAGTATCTGTCACTTCCTATAATAAATGAGGGACATACATACCCAACTAGTATTGTTCCGCTCTTCCTCTCCATGGTTATATATTGAACAATACTCCCTCCCTTTACTTCCAGTACGAAGTCTAGTAGCTCCTTACGTAAGTAGCACATTCTGCCCTCTCTGTAACTAGTTCCAATGCGTTTCTTTGTTGCTACTGCTGTCGGTTTGGCCCTTGCCAGTTCTGCCACTGCCGTCCCTTTCCCAAGTCAATCCAAAGATGATGTCTGGAAAGATCTTCGTGGAAAGATCACTCATGTTGTCTACCTTATGATGGAGAACCATTCCTTCGATAACATTGCTGGCTTCTGGAAGTTTCGTGATGATATTGACAATTTGGTCCACACACCTCATTGCAACAACTATAACAATGAGAATTATACGATCTATGGTGAACCTCTTCTTATCTGTGCTAAGCCATATGAGCAGGAGGTACCTCTCCATGATCCTGATCACAACTTTGCTGGTACAAGCTTCGAGCTGTACGAGAAGTGGGATCCTACCTCTGACGATGTCCCAACAATGGGTGGCTTCGTCAATCGTGAGTCGGATAAATACTCTTCTCCACCAGGACAAGCTGCCTTCGTCATCAATGCTTACGACGAAGAAAAGACAAAAACCTTGACATATATCGCTAAGAACTTCGCGTTCTTCGATTCTTACCACGCTGAGCACCCGGGTCCAACCAACCCCAACCGTATGTTTGCTACCTCTGGATCTACTTGCGGCTATGTCGACAATACTGATGCTCAGTCTACTGGCTGGTTCTCCAACGTTACTGGCATAGAGTGTGCTACTTCCATTTTCGAGTCCCTTTCGAAGAAGGGTATTTCTTGGAAGAATTATTATGAATCTGACATTATTGACTCTTATATTTACAAGTATGTCCAGGATCACGACATGGATCGTATTGTCCATGCTGATCAGTTCTACAAGGATATTCAGGAGGGCACTCTTCCTCAATTCTCCTATATCAATCCTGAGTGCTGTTCGGTTGACTCTATGCATCCTACTTCCAATGCTGCTGCCGGCGAGCAATTGATCAAACATGTCTATGACGCAATCCGTAACTCCAAATACTGGGATACCACTCTCTTCATTCTCAACTTTGACGAGCACGGAGGATTCGCTGATCATGTTCCCCCACCAACTAACATTCCAAAGCCTGAGGATGGAATCACGTTCTCCGGTATCTCTGATGACCATAATGTCACATATGACTTCTCCCGTCTCGGTGTTCGTGTCCCTGCCTTTGTTATCTCCCCATGGGTCAAGCCAGGTACTCTGATCCACGATAAAGGTACTAGCTATGCCAGCGACTCTGCCTACACTCACACTTCCTTCCTGCACTTCTTGCAGAACCTCTGGGAGCTCGAGGGATTGAACAACAGAGTCCAGTGGGCCAAGACCTTTGAGTACATTTTTGAGGACAAGATGATCAATGCTCCAAAGCAACTACCTACTCCCGAGTGGGTTGGTGACAACTATGATGTCCAGCCAGCGGCATTCTATAAGCTTAACCAGCCATACTCTTACTACGCTAACCTCTAAATTTTTTGTTGCGTCTTCTAATTTATCGTTTGTTTTGTCTGAGTTCGATGTGAAGCTTTAGTTGTAATAAAGCTATCCGAATTTGTTATAATTGGATATAATATATAGATTGTGCAATTTATCTAATACCTTTTTTCCGGTGTATTCTATTAAGATTTAGGAATTTTCGAACCAAGTAGATAATATTGTTTACAATCATCGTATCACTCAATGGCGTAGTTTTGTAAGAATCATAAGTAATAATTGTCTTTAAAGCTTGGTAAAAGGAACTGTATAAAATGTGATAGACGTTTTTGAATACCAGAATTACTGTACTATTGAAACTCTAAATAAACTAGTGGTGCACTATAATTTAATTTACAATCGTAATCCGCATAAGCGGTATTAAAAAACTTTACTACTATTTGTAAAAGCCAAGATCAAAATTATAAAGCCATCTTAGCACTACCATAAAAATATGACATCTTACTGTTCCATAAACAGATCCATAATAGAAAAAAATCATCATGCATCAAGAAACATTGATCTTCGGTTATTGCAAAGAACTATCTAGACGGCTTCAAGATGCTGACTCTTAAGCTTTTCCTCCGCAAGTATTTCTCTGTTTTCATGTTGCTGCTGGGCAAGCTCTTCCAATTGGCGTTCAATCTCTTGCACGAACTGTGGATTAACGGAATCTTTCACAACTCTGAATATGGACGGTCGCTTGCCATCACGGTCTCCAAAAAAGAGATCGACAACTTCCAAACGTCGCTTTGAAGTCTCAGGATAGAAATAGTAGACGGTAGGTACGGCCAAGAAATTCAAGATAGCAAAAATTATGTAAGATTTGTAACCAATATTTTCAATCATAGGTGGAGTAACCTCGACCACGAGGAACGTGAAAACCCACTGAGATGTCACGGCTAACGAGCCACCTCGTAGACGGAGCTTCATAGGTAACAACTCAGAAGGATAAGCCCACAGATTGGATTGCCATCCGAGAGTAAAGCATGTTTGGTAAAGATACAAGAAGACAACAGCGCCATATGCACAAGATTTACTGCCAATTCCAACCAGAATAGCAGACATCGTCATGCAAATTCCCATGCCAACAGACCCAATCATAAAGAGCTTGCGACGCCCAAATATATCAATTGTATACCACGGAATCAAGCTACTCAGAAAATAAAATACCTGGAGTCCACCCGAAACAAGCAAAGAATTATAATGACTAAGCCCAATGGAATTTTGAAGGATATAAGGTCCAAGAGATGACATTACGTTAGAACCGCAGAGCTGTTGGATAGCATTTGCACTCATTGCAATTGCAACTCTAGAAAAACCACTAATACCGTTATCCTTCCAAACATCAGACCAAGTTCCGACATCTTCAGACTCAACAGCTAGAGCATACTGAATTTGCTGGATTTCCTTGTCAATTTCTGGATGATCCGGATAGCCTGCTCGAAGAGCTGCAAGGCAATGAGTGCCCTGCTCAATTTTTCCAACTGCAAAAAGATATCTTGGTGACTCTGGTAAGAAAGGAATGTAGCAAAGAATAATAAGACAGAAGACGATCTGAAAGGCACACGGAAATCGCCATGAGATAGAGCCACTGTAGCTAGCCATACCATAATCAAGCCAATTAGAAATAATTAGTCCAAGGATGAGATTCGACAACTGCATAGCCATCATTCTTCCTCGGCTCTTAGGAATCGTACACTCGATCAGCCAAACTGGGACGACGGTGACCATCGCACCAAGACCAAAACCAGCTACAATTCGACCTACTAGAAACTGAGCCAGTCCATAAGAAGTAGTCTGCAAAACTGCTCCAATGATAATGATACTGGTACCCAACAAGATACCGAATTTTCGGCCCTTACGATCACCAAAGAAGAACTGGAATAAAGATCCGAATAAGCAACCAAGCTCGTAAGCTGATACCATGAATCCCAGCAACGATGCATTTGGGTAGTCAAACAAACGCAAAAACTCATCTGAGGTCGTAAGACCGCCCATATAGCCAAGATCGTACCCCAAGAGCAAAAATCCAATGGAGCTACCAAATGTGACAGCATATACGAGGTTCTGACCCTTGAGCTTCAGAAACGTTGGTGAGCCACTACTATCATTGTGAGCTGGTCTTTCGCTCACAGCAGTAGATTCAGCTGCTACCTTTGACTCTTCCATGGCTTGCCCTCTTAAAGATAAGCAAACTTGAAAACTGAGATCCTAGTTTACTTAGATCTCCTATAACTTGTTCCTTAGCTGGTCTCGACCAACTTAAGTTGTGAACGTTGTGGAACTTAGACTTATTTGCTGGCAGTCTTTGCACTTTCAAATGCAAGATCTCTAGTCAGATAGCGTTTTACCACTATGCAATCTTGTTTGGTGAACTTTCTTGGAAGGCAGTTCTACTGGTATATATGTCTCTGTGACAGATGTATTGATCCAAGAATTACTTTCTAGTCGCATGTTCATTTCCAGTACCAGCTTTTACGACGACTTGTTCCCCTCTTATATACGGCACGGTACCATACTATCCCATGACACTATAATACAATAAAATCCATTATGCCGGCTGTCTGAACTTTGCCTTTAGACTTCCGTATTGTTCCTCTCCACTACTCCACGCCATATACCCCAGATTCCCACTTTGAACCTTTCGGCATCCCGTCAGCATACTCGATTAAGCCTGTAGCTCTAATGATTATTAAATGACTAATACAAAATACTCAACAAGCGTACCAGCCTGTGTCGGAAAGACTGCAAACTATAGCTTAGAACAGGTTCTTAGACTATTACTAAATAAGAGGCTGAAATAATACCGGTAATAGATGGAATTATGAGAAAATTGCCAATCCCGAGTTCGGAATCGGGAAGGGCAGCGTCGCTGGATGTCCGTGCTGATAAGTTGGCGGTGAAAATACCGAGAGCAACACTAGCTAACTCTACACGATAGTCAGCGTATGCCCTAGAATATTTTTAAAAAGAAAATTCCAGTAGCCTGCGAGAAATATCAAATCAGGCGAAGTGAGCGAAATAATTTAACTGAAAATGAAATCCGTAAGGATACTGCTAGAGATATAATTTGCTTATTCTCCGCAGCTAGTACAGGTCACTTAAGTCATTCATATATGGGAATGCAAGCCATACCAAATCAATAGGCAGACTAGTTAATCAATTATTCAATTCACGTCTGAAAGTACGACAAAATTATCGCTTAAATCGCTACAATGATCGCCTCAGCGGAAACAGTCGTGGTCGTCGACAAAAAGAAAGCTGCAGTGGACATTGAATACGCAAAGTCGGTGTATGCTAATCCAGGATTCGTCGCTTACGATGAACGCTTCCAGCAGGTCCTGGGAGCCACTCCCCAAATCAAACTCGTCGAGGAGCGCCCCGAAGGCGATCAGTTTGCTCACGAAGCTGGCGTCTATAACAAAGCAACAGATTCAGTCTACTTCACAGCTAACTTCCAAACATCGGATCCTATAGAGCTCTACAGCGTGAACTGCAAGACGCACAAGGTCGAAAAGCTCGACTACAACATCCCCCAAGCTAACGGTGCGTGCCAATACAAAGATGGTATTCTATACTGTGCTCAAGGTGACAAGACTACAGTGTCTGCTTTAATCCATGTTGATCCTGTTACCAAAAAAGAAACTACAGTGATAAATAACTTTCAGGGTCGGCCATTTTCGTCTGTAAACGACGTTGTTATTCACCACGAGACGGGTGATATCTGGTTTACCGATCCCCTCTATGGTTATATGCAAGGCTTCCGTCCGCCTCCCGACTTGCCTATCCAGGTTTATCGGTTTAGTCCCGATACTGGCGATATCTGGGTTGTAGCGGACCGCTTCCACCAGTGCAACGGCCTATGCTTCAGTCCGGACTACACAAAGCTCTATGTTACCGATACAGGTGGCGTACAGTCACACAAGGGAGTTGGAGATGGGCATCAGATGTTTCTTGATCCGGTATATCCAGCAACTATCTACGTTTACGATGTCATTGACAAGAAGACGTTAGGAAGCAAGCGTACCTTTGCTTACAGTGATTCAGGAGTTCCCGACGGTATCAAGTGTGATGCCTATGGTAACGTTTACTCTGGCTGTGGCAATGGTGTCCATGTGTGGGCGCCTGACGGGACTCTTATCGGCAAGATTGTTGTTGGCTCTGTAGTCGCTAACTTCTGCTTTGTTCGCGGAGGCATCTGGATGTTTGCCGAGCAAGGACTTTACTTCTGCACATTGGGAGCCAAGGGAGCGCTGGTTTCTATAGAGTGCGAGTAAGCATTTTGCATACTCTATCTAGTTCCTCATGAGCTCCACCATTTGTTCTATACGTAAAATGTATTTCCTGTTATACAACGTATTTTTCTCTGCATCTAGATTTTATTTTCGTTGCATTTCATTGAGTTCTAACAACTCGAATCAATTGAGTTCATAGGATACTATTGTGTCGCTTATATCTCCGATATTCGCTGCTTCTCCGATTTTATGATGTTTTCAAGAAGACTCAACCCCTTAGAAATTGCATTACTTGGTTCTATCTTATTTTCTACCTGCAAATCTGGCGGTATTAGAATTAGTAAGCCTCATTATACGCGGCTGCGGTCAAAAGCCTGTGGCTTATTCCATAATACAAAACTGTTCGGCGAATTTGCGAAGCTAAAGAATGTATTTAATGTTATCCAAAGTGAATTAAAATAAAATAAATAGTGTAGGTTGTTGCAACTTTACTTGGAATATCATCCTTACTGTAATATGATAAATAACACGTACTGAGGACTGTTAGTTTGTGAGATCTAAGAGCAATCTGCAATATAAAAGGCTCATAACACTCGCGGAATATAAGTCAGACTTTCTTCTGAACGATCCACCCTGTACTAATAAACAAGAAGCATGTTTGCACTGCAAGATCGAAGAAAGCCACAATTATTATAGTCTGAAGGCTATCAATGGAGTTCGAAGGCTAAGGGAAGAATTATTAACTAATTATAGCTTCTGTACGCTAAATTAAAACTACAAGTATCATCCCATGTATCTGCTAGCAGAAACAAGCGTGAAGACTCAACAACAAATCTAAAGGGGGAATTCAGGTGCTAATGCGGGGGCTTAAAGGCATTAAACTGGCCGTAACTAGAAAAATAGGGAAGAGCCTTCATTTAGTAGACTGCCCAGCGAGCCTGCGGATAAGAAAAATCAAAATCAAACAAACAAATTCTCGTGTTCAATCATCATAGTATGAGATAAGAAAAATGTAGTAATAGTCACTGGAGTAGTGGACACTCGAGAACACAACAGTAGCATGATATCGTTAAGTATGACGTAGATATTTGGCCACTTGTATATAAAAAGCTAAGCCTGCTAGCCTGCTGGCGAGAATAGAGAGAACGAAATTCACGCATTCTGATTGAAAAACCGCGAAATAAAATAGAAACGTTTTCAAATACCATAAATAATCTCTTTAACAACTCCGAGTCCCCGTGTTCGACCCTCCCTAAACAACAGTTTCTGGCCGACGTGGATGTATTCAGGTCGATTCATAAACCGAAATCGTACAGTCGCTCTGTCTCCAGTACGAATATATGGTCGATCAATGTCTAGAATACAGCATGTCTGTGCAATGGCACCTACATGAAGCATAGCTTGATATCGGACCTTGATAGTCGTGGCGTTCTGTAGAATGAGCACTTCTGCTACAAACTCACGTATTGAGCGCGGGATTTGTTCAGTCTTGGGTAATATCACCATTCCCTTTCGTACATCTCGCCGACGAATCTTCTTTATAGCAAAGCTGACAGATTGTCCTGCCCTTGCAACCTCAACTCCTGTGCGCTTGCGCTCAATAGATCGGATGGAAGTCACGGCGAACTGGCCAACTGAATCTGGTCCTATGTACACACTATCACCAACTCTCGCGGTACCAGAAGTCACAATACCAGATACGACAGTGCCTACGAATGGTACGGAAAACGTATCATTGATCTCGAACTCAAAAGGTAGAGACTCATTGAACTCACTGTGATGTGGAAGTAGGTTAAGAAACGTTCGCACATAGTCCAAGCCCTCTCCAGTGACATTGGAGACTTGAAATATTGGACAAATGCGTTGCGTAGTAATACTTGTAGCAGCCTCTACAACATCCTCAAAAGAGTTAATGAATAGAGGCATCTTTCTACATGCCGATGATCTTAATATTTTGCCGAGTTGGGCAACGGTTGCCTGTAAAACATTCTGTGGGCACTGTTGTTATCTGTTAGCATATATATCCATATAACTTAACTAGCACGCCACGTCAGCTTCATTTGAACAGGAAAAACATACCATATCAATTTTCGTAACACATATAAATACAGGAACGTTAAGAGCGAGAGATACACCCAAGTGCTCCTTGGCCATTCCAATCATGCCCGCATTTGCACCCACCATAAGCATCACAAAGTCTAGCTGCTAGTTAATTACTACCCTATAAGCTATACAAGAGCTACAGCAGGCGCATATTTGGAGATTTTGACTTACCTGGTGAACCGCCCATGAGACCAAAAATTGTAGTCTTAAGATACTTCTCATGACCTGCTAAATCGATGAAGCTGATAAGCTTCCGGCTCTCGGCCACAATATCTTTCCAGCTCGCCCTACGCATCCCGTCACTAATGCCTACGACTCTACCGCGCTCGTCAAAGCCAATAACCTCCATTCCTACGCTTGAAGTTCTCCCAGATTCCACCTCATGCTTGTGTCTGAACAGATTCACCCGAGCACTTCCTCGGCCATCATCAAGACCACCTTTGGTGAGTACGCCCAGCAGGGTAGACTTACCTGCGTCTACGTTGCCCACCACCGCCACTCTAATTTCAGCGAGATCTGACACTGTATTCATCTTCTGTCTAACCAAGACTGCTCCATACTTAGTACATTGCTTGTCAGCTGTTCGTGACGGCTTAGAGGGATCGTTCTCACGAGAACTCGCACTGGCGAAAATCTCGGTTACCTCGCAATCGAGCTCCGGCTCATCACATATCGATTTCAGCCGTGCTACCGCAGAGTCATACTCTTCTGGGGTTAAATTTAGCCTCGTCTCTGGGTTTATAGGGTCATTTGTTAGTGACAATAGATACTCGCTTCCATTCTCTTGTAGCAGTGCTTGTAATGTTGACTGTAGGTGGTCTGCCTTATCAGCTGCAAGTAGACACTCTCTGAAAGGAACCACTTTCTGTTCCTCAGATCTTGGCTTATCCAGACTCAAGCTCTCAAGTGCGTCCAGCTCCGATTCAATGAGTTGAGAAACATTTCTCGCCCTCGCCTTAAGTTCTGAGTTCGCTCTCGACTCGACATACTCTGCGAAATCGTTCAATGATGTCATTAGCTACGATTCAATATCACTATCTGTAACTGATCCTAATGGACCTGTTTATCTGATTATGTTTCCGTAAGCGACTAAACTATTTATAAATAGTTAATATATCACCTCTACTGCAGATTAGCATTGCTCTGCGTATGGATAATGGATCCGCTGGTTAAATATATGCTCCGGTGCATATGCAGTTTAGGTGCAAAAGTTGATTGACGGCTGATCGATGCTTGGTTGCTCATTGGGACATTTTAATCAAGTATTAGTCTTTGTTTACAGTGCACGGCAACTTTCGAAATGGCCTCTACTTATAGGCAGCTTTAATACCTCTTCTATGCTACATGACAATGACAAAGGATCAAAATACCATACTGTATATGACTGTATAAATGAAAATGAGTCATTAAATTGTGACTATAGTTGTATGGCTCTTGCTGCATATAGCAAGAATAACATATACTGCAACGGCGTACACAACCTGCTGATAGGCGCCTTAAACCGTATCTTCTTGTGTCTTTTGCTTTACATTCATTCTCTATTTTTCAATGTTCCTCTTTCCTATTCGTACATCTGCAGAAGATACCTGCACTAAGTAAAATCGATCTATGACCTGGAGGGTGGACTGAGAAGTACTACAGCATCCCCGCGCACAAAAAGCATTTCACTCTGTTTCTTTGTAGTCTTATAATTATTAATGGTTAACATATGACCTTACTCTTAAGCTGCAATCACTTTGCACTTACCTGAACCTCATCCGACTCGTCTACAAAATAGACAGTCTCCTCTACGTCTCCCAACACTAAGTTACAGTGAGAGTCATAAGCCTAAATGATTCATATTAGCATCCTTGAGTCCAGATTGCTCTTTAGGTAGACCATCCATCATTTTAACAGTCAGATTTATTATTGAAAATGGCATTTAGGCATACTGACAAGTTGTATGCTACCAGAGGTATCAGCTTTACTTACGTGGAGACGGCCTTTTAGTTCACGATCGCCCTTTAACTTCACGTAGACTCGTTCATTCAGTGATAGCCGAACCAAATCCAGTGGCTCAATAACAGCAGTGTCATCCAACTGATCTACTCCTCCAACGGTGTCTGACATATCTAAATTACTTTACTTCGCTTCGTTTTCTTTTGCGTCAGTATATAACTATAAAGTAGCTTCCTCTCACGCACTCTCTTACCCGAGAGAAAAATCTTGTGTAGAATTTTACTTTATTATGTGATGTTAGGGTTTATACTAAAATCTCATCAGAACTTCATACTGGAAGCGAGCAAATGACGACAGATAAGAACTATATGAGCAAATACAAGCAATTTCATGGACTACAACGGATATAGATAAAGCAGGAATATAGAGAATATACCTATTAATTGTAAAAGTAGTATGGAGATTGATACTAAGATTATATCATGTATGCCCCAAGTGAACTTACAGCAGTTCGCAGAATATACGATATAAATTACAATTTATGAACTCTGCATATAATTCAAAGTGAACTTGCCGACACTTTTTTATTCATTCACGAAATATCAGAGAATAACTACATTAGATATAGTCATTCTCTTAAACTCAACTACTCCCTTCCTCGCACATATATTATCATCCAACCAACTAGCCGATCAAAAAGTCAATATTTTCATGTTATAGCTCTCCAGTCAGTATACCTTTTCCATTGTCACAGGTAAGATTAGACCTCTACATGAACAAGGGGAGATTGCTTCTAAAAAGAGCCTAGCTGTATATAAGTCCAGCATAAACAGGCTAAATGCAATGGACACATAGCGCACAAATATACATAGATAATGAATTTATTGCCGCCATATGATGAGAACGTAAAAGAAAACAGTATCCCTCAAAGAATTCAAAATATAAATAAACAGTATCAGAAGATAAGGCAGTTGAAATAAAACATAGAACGTATTAGGAACAAAAATGAGACAATATATAACGAAATAACAGTAAAAAACATCTTATCAATTTATACTACTAAAATTAAAGACTATGAAAAGACAATAAACTGTTCCTATAGACTGCCCCATTTCTTTTCATCCACCTTCTCTATCTGCGTAAGAAATCATGTTAACTTAACTGCACTTATGAAGCTTGTGTGGGAACCTCACTGATCTCGTTGCTAAGGACGCGCCAGTTCTCCGCAAAGAGCTCAGAATACTTCAGACGTTCTTGTGCATAGTCTTGGAATAGTTTAGCGACTCTGTACTTGGTCTGCTGGAAATATGCCATTTCATCTCTCATGCATTCTTTGATAAGCCATGATCGTGTAGTTTGCTCCTTGATCATTTCTTTGTCCCGAGCGACACTATGAGCAACTCTGTCGATTTCAGATATCTTGATGTCACTGCGGTCACGCATCTGCTTCAATCTATTCTCATTGTTGTGGATCCGACGCTCGAGATATGGGATATTGTTCATGTCCAATTTCTCCTTTCGGTCAAATAACTCCTTGACACTAATAAGTATATCACGATGACGCTTAAAATCTTCCAGAACACCAATCTCCCAACCACGAGACTCATCTTCCAACAGAGTCTGCGCATTTGAAAGATATTTAGAGACGTTTTTTATGCCATCCTGTATAAGAGACAAATCATTTGTATCTACGGAATACGTCTTTTGAGTAGCATCATTCAAAGTATTGAGCGACTGCGAAAATCGCTGATGATCAGATGCAACCGATTCCTGTCTCTTCTCCATTCTATCAATCAACAAGCACAGATCTGTGTAAATTTCAGCTTCCATCTTAATTCCCTCCTTCACATCTTCCCATCTCTCTGCTTCAGCATTGTCCCACGACTCGATTAAACCGTCAGGTAAAGCTCGTCCAGTGAACTCATCCTCCACTGAGACAGAAGCCTGCTTACGCCAAACGGCCAACTCAGTTGGAACAGAAAGGAACATGACGACAAGTTGCTCATGATTCAAAACAGGATGCTTGACAAGCTCATTGATAAAACGCGAAAGGCCACGTCGTCGTCTCTCAAGAAAGAATTCATCAGAAGATAAGTAGTGGCCATTAACAGCAAATCTCTTTGGAGGCAGAAGAGGCAAAATGCGGAAAGGATATCGTTTCAAAAGGCAGTTAAGGAGCCAAACAAAGTCACTGTATCGTCTAACTACTCTATATCCTCCACGAGAAATTGTTCCGTCTGACCCTGGAACTGCCTGGCCCTCTAAAAGATAATTAACATGACGGAACATGAAGACCCCTTCCTTTTCAGGTATTATGCTAACTCTGATCTTATCTTGCTCATGCGCATCGTAGTATGGTTGAGCACGAGTGTATGGGAAATTTGGAACAGCTGGAGTGTAGTTTGGATCATCACTATTCACTTCTTCCTCTTCTTCGTCAGAGTCGTCATCCTCCACTATGTTCGCCTGAGAGGACGACGTCGGAATAACAGGAGGATCAAGGAAGAGTCTATTGTTAGTTCGTGCAAGCTCATTATAATCCGCACCAAGAACAGAAGAATAATTAGAGTTGTATTCATTATTATAGTCATTTGTAGATGAATACCCATTGGCATTAGAATAATCGTTAGATGAATACCCGTTGGTGTTAGAATAGTTAGATGTGCTGGAGTTATAAGTTTGCTGACCTCCGCTATACCCAATTGCATCATCGTCATCATCTTCAACGCCAGTAGCCCATGGATCTGGCTCGACAGAAACACTGGGAGCTCCAGGAGGAGATGACGGTGACGGTGGCGTCATGGACGTTGGCGGGATGGCAGACCTATCAGTCGACAGTGGTGGAACAGACACTGGCATAGTTGGTGCCATCTGCGACCTCGACTGGGGAGCATAAATATTTCGTGCAGGCTGTTGTGGAATAGATCTGACAGGCTCACGACTTGCCTGAACCGCTCTTGACTTTGACTTGAATGGAAAAGTCACTTTAGATACTGGCTGCACTGGCGCTTGCTTTCGCTGCTGGGGCTTAGCATTTCTCTCAAGCTTCATTCTCACTTCTGGAAGACCTAGTAAATGAAAGTATACGCATAAAACATGCGAATAATTGTTAGCTGTCTATCATCTATCATACGGTCCAATTTAAAAATCTCCCTTTTAATCACATTGCCTCTCCTCCCTTTTAATACCAGTAACAGCCCACGTTGACCACTCAAATTAACACTTCCCATATATATCCGTCGACTTTCATCATCTATTGTCATCACTTACTGTATCGTCTGGAGTCAACAGCATCCAAGCCAAGATCCTCCTCGCCTTCTTGCATAAGACCGATAAGAGCCATAGAAACACACCAGGCACCGCGGTCGATTCGATTATCTGGCTTGCTGCGGATCATCAAGTCCATCAAATAATCAGCGCGTGGACTGTTTCCGAGTCCTGCACGGTCCATCGCACGGCGTACGCTCTCAAGCGTCACATATCCGTCAACTGGTTCCTCATTATCAAATGCATCGTTGTAGAGCTTAGGGACCTTGCCTGGGTCCAGCAATGTCGAAATTGTCGGCTTCTGTGATACCTTTGGTGTTGGCAGCGACCATGGGTCTGCCTCGTCACCATCAAACAGCCGACTGGCACCTGATGACACTGTCGAACGTGTTGTAGCCAATGATGACCGAGGCGTAGACTCTGCTTCTCCAAAGAGCGACGACCGAGTAGCTATTGACGAAGTCGTGTCGAAGTCGTCACCAAACAATGACATGGCCACTCTAGTTATTCTGTGGTTGCTGTCTTAACTTTTGTTTCTATAATTTTTCAAGCACCACCGCGAACTATACAGAGTGCACTATCTTCTAGTCCTACAGGCTTCAAAAATATCCTGGTGGCTATAAATTTTCTCTTATTTCTATAATCCACTCACGACTAAAGCTGCAGTTTCCAGCTTTCCACGAGGTCAACCCGATTCGGTTACTTTTCGCCTGTTATCAATGTCTTGTGTCTACCAATAGGGTTTGCTGCGGCTATCTATATCTAATACCCTTACCCTCTTAAGTAGACTTCCTGATATCGAGGATAACGAAGTAAGCCAGAGCTATGAGTAATGGAATGAAGCCTATTCAAGCCGATCAGGGCGAAAACGAGAAGAAAGCAGATATAAAGAGTAGCAATTACTTGATTGTTTCGATTAATTTGGTGCTGAGACGTAATGTATAATATTGTACCGGAGCCTTTCAAAATATATGGTGTTCGTGAAGAATTCCTATGACTGTAGATAGAACCTGTAGCAAAATTGCAAGCCGTTTCAAAATAAATGCTCACGCGAACTGTTTGTTCATGGGAAAGATACCATTCGAGAATTACCCAGTGACCGGAGGCGCCTGGTGAATATCTGGCGGCAAAGCACCTAGTAAGAGTAGCACAAGCCAAGAGCCTACAGATTCTGACCTGGTGTCTAGTGCTATATATCTTCAATATAGAGACTTATTCCACCGTTGACAAAATGATTTCAAAGCTATGCTAAAACTCGACTCCGTAATAGCGTAATAGCAAGGCGTGAGTTCGTTATAATGTACATGGGATAGACGCATGTGAGATGTAGGATATGCGACGTATAATAGTGCTAGCAAGCTCTGCAGTACGAAGTGATCTTGTTACTATATTTTAGAAGTGACACTTTAATATATACGCATATCGTCGATATCATAGTAAAACCTCGTGAGCTGATATTGCTTGTTAGCCGTAACGGATATTCTTTTTCTGGACATACGTTTCTGTGTGAATGAGGTATAAAACATGTCTTCAATTGAAATCAGTGATGTTCTTAGCAAATGGATAACTGATAGTTTTGTATGCATTCAGCACAATTTTAATTTGAATCGACACTTCTAATTATACTACGATAAATCCTCTTAGATGTATGACTTGTATCCAGACTATTAAAACTATACAACGCATATAATATACTGAAAACGCTAGAGTAGTCTGGTACTCCACGGTCAGTAACAGCCATCAACTATCTATACCAGCACTAGCACTACAGTACTGAGCAATGTCGAGCAATTCTGAACCATCGCCCACGATGTTCCTATTATTTCGGGAATGTAGTAAAATATGCACTAGCTTCTAATTCCTTAATCAAGGGCTCAATCGCTAAATAAGAGCTCTCTCGTCCGTTCTGGACGAGCAGCTCTATTAGATGTTTCCTTGAGTTACATCCGGAATAGGGTTTCGCGTTTTGGATATCTATAGTATTTGGTTTTAAGTAGGACGCGTTTTTTTTTGTTTGTAGAATAAGCAGCGAATTAGTGACAAAGTAGAGCTGCTAGATACATTTTGTTCATGAGATACGCGTTTTTGGATTGAATTTGGCACGTGAGAGTGCTAGTTTGATTCAATAGCTGCAAAGCATATAGTTACGGCTGGGCGCATGCATATACGTCTGGCACGTATCAGCACGGTTGTCCAGTAGCGCAGGACAGAGCGACAGTTGACTGTATATGGCTCATAAGTGCTCTTATATGATGCTGAATTTGAACCCAGTTGTTCGTGCAACTGTATCTGAAGGGCACTGTATCATGGGCGGTGATCATAATGACTACAGCCTCGAATCTGGTCTCCATCGCCAACAGGCGGATTTGAATCTAGAGAACACTAGGCAAATCACCCCAGACTATAGTCTCGCTGATCGAAATGATCAATCTGATGAATCGAACCAGGAGAATACTTTTGAGTCAAATGTATCTAGTGAGTGTGATGTAGTCATTGAAGGTCTCGAAAAGGCGCGGTCTCAAGATTTAGGTACTCGTGGACGTGGTCGGCGCTCTACCAAGAACGATAGCTGGAAGCAGAATACTTTATTTAAGATTTGGAAGCGAGATACTCCTCGAATAGTAGCAGAGCTTCCTTCTTCGCCGTTGAATAATGTGACTGATAGTGAGCTGTTGAGTAAGGCAGATGATTATTCTCCTGACAAGAGTCTAGTCGTCACTCTTAAGATTGAGCCTAGTCGCCTGAAATGCTTGCTGGAGCTTTCATCCACTACGAAAATTGATTCTCCTGAAGAACAGGCTATCAATGATGGGTCCGGTACAAGTAGCTCTTCTAATAGCACTGCCTATTGGATTGACGAAGATGACGATTTCTCGGGTATGCCACAGCGTGTCATATCAACGATTCCAGTTTCTACTGAGGTTCCAAGATCGTTATTTCATAGAGTGGGTGATCCTATAGAGCCTAGTAACGATACTAATATCTCTTCAGCTACGCCTGCTTCCTCCTCCTCCTCCTCGAAAATACCTCATTCATTTTTTCAAAAAAGAAGCAACATTCCTTTATCACAGAAGCAAACGCTAGCGAGTAGTGGTGCAATATCAGACAGTAAGGGGCTTCGCGCAAATTTATCTATACCAGGTAGGAGTGCACATCCATTCTTTGACAAGGTAAAGAAAGTTTCAGACTCTCCATATAGCTCATCAAGCGAGGCAGAAAATTCCTCTACTACAATCAATAATAAGGCTGGGGAGCTCGCAAAAGTTTGTGATACTTCTTTTAGGAGCAATAGAGGTCTACCTTCAGCAATGTGGCCCAGTCTTACAGATAGACATGTCAAATATCCAGACAAAACGTTTGATGACCAATTATCTATCTGGCAAAAAAAAAAGACATCATTCACGCTGAGAGTTCGGCGGGATAAATACAAAGTGATTAATATTCCGCCCGCGGAAAATGTTATGCTTAGGTCAGTTCGTGATTGTTCTGATATGGTACCTTCACCACAAAGGGTCAATCCACAGCGACTGCTATTTACTACGCCTGATCTACAGCGCTTAGCCATTAAAAATGTCGATATCTCTCGACATGACTATTTACAATATTTGTATCATGACTGCTTACATAGGCCAACGGCATTCGATGTTGGAGATTACGAGAGCCAAATGTGGTCGTCGAAGTATGCTCCGATTGCTGCATCGCAGATTAATGTGGTTGATGACAGTGCCTTGATTGTTAAGAAATGGCTGCTAGCTACAGTTGACAAAGCAAACAGAAAAAAGAAATCTCAGTTGTTAAAATCTAGAAGACTACAGAAAAGACCGAGAAAAAGTACAGATAGTCTTGACAGCTTCATATGCTATTCTGATGATGAAACTGAAGTTGACAACGATCCTATATCATCATCGGAAGAAGATTATTCGGAACGACTTACTAATGATCATGAAGATTCTTCTTGTGAGAGCCCAGTTGAGGAACTGGCGGTAACGATTGTTAGGCACAGACGATTACGAAAAAGAAAATCAGCGGAACCTCCATTAGATACAAGGTCTGACCAACGAACATCGCGTCTTCGACCACGATTAGAACGTCCTTGCAGGAATAGCAATTTCCTCATATTATGTGGACCACCTGCAAGTGGTAAGACTGCTGCTGTATATGCTGCGGCTACAGAGCTAGGATATTATGTGTTCGAGATACATGCCGGATTGCGGCGAAGTGGCAAGAATATTCTAGACCAAGTTGGGGAAATGAGTCAGTCACATTTGGTTCATAGTAATCATCAGCAAAATGCTTCTCAAGGATTTAAACAAAAAAGCCTTCTCCTAATAGAAGATGTCGATACTGTTTTCGAAGAAGACAAAGCATTTTGGCTAACACTATTTCGGCTAATAGAGACATCTAAGCGTCCGATTATATTGACTTGTACAGATGCATCGTTCATTCCTCATCAGCTTCTCCAATCTAACCAAAGCAATCTCATTAGGTTTCAAAGATCGACCTCTAATGTTGCAGTTGATATGTTATGGCTCACTGCGCTTTGCGAAGGTCACCTTTTAAGAAAGTCAGACGTAACTAAGCTCTTTGAGAGTGTTAAAGGTGATCTTCGTTCAGCTTTAGCACATTTACAGTTTTGGTGTCAGATGGCCGTTGGTGACGACTTGAAGGGCCTTAATTGGGTTCTTATTAAAAATAGCGAAGATCCGAGAATCAATCGTGTGATCAGTGAACATACATTCGATCAAAGCTTTCTACCCTTATGTTTCGATATGCAAGTTAATACTGCTCCTGATAGTGCACTGCCTCAATCTGAGAATAACGATGAAACTGAAGGATCAAAATTGTCGAAACTAAAAGCCTTAGATTCTATTTTGGACGCAAGGTCTTGTGCTGATATTTGGCGCTCGAATTCCCACAGCGTGTATAATGTACATTTTGTGAGTATTGAATCAAACTTGTAGAAACTATGCAAAATGCTAATCTGAACATAAAGATGCCTGATTTTGAAGAACCGTTTACGGAGATCGTCACCCAAAAGGATGTTATTATTGGTTGCCCTACGACAAATTTGGAGCCACATTCTGTTAGAGATCCATTAGATTTCGAGTTCAACCCTGGAACTGACAATGTGATTTCTACTTTGTCTAAAATTATGCTGAATTCTTGTAATATCACCGATAGAATATGATTAATTCATGCTATCAAAATGTATTCCATAAACATGTGTTGTTAATGTCTCCTGCATTTCAATTTAGACTACCTATTAATATTCAGTTCTGTCTGGTTGATACTTTTTTGACGCTATAAATGTAATGGAGGCAAATGTAGTGCTTATTTATTTTCTATTTGCATATTTTCATAGGAGTTAGTTCAATGTCAACAATTATAGTGCATTTACATATGGCACAAGATTAAGTTGTAAATATTATTAATAGTGCCAAAATAAAATGAATAACGTTAACAAAGCACAGTCATATCAAATATTGAATCAAATGCATCCAAATGAAGTTGATTAATAGTCATGAGAAATAAATGAAACCCCATAAAGCCTTTATGCAAGATATAAAACACCGAAACCAAATAGACCAATAAACTATGAATGACCCGAGATTCTGTGAACTAAAAAGACAGAAAATGAAACCTGAGTAAATACAATCATAACGGTGGAAGAGCATTCCTACACGTCGGACATTGCAGTTTAAACCTCATCCAGGACTCCAGGCACGAAGAATGAAAAATATGTCGACAAGGAGTTACCATATATGTCCGACGTGCAAGTATTGCAGATGCAGTAGAAGGATGTGAAATGCCAGAACTGCCACCATTTTCATCATTACTCTCATTGTTGGACATAAGCTCGCGCGGTATTTCGATCGGTTGCATGCAAATGGCACAATCAATAGGGCCAGCAAGAATAACACTTCCATTTACTCCATTTGATACTGTCGGTTGATCAGCGTTCGTCAAGCCCGACTCAAGATCAGGAGCAGCAATGATTGGATGATAGTCGTATGAAGGTGGCAGCAAGCTAGACGGGACAAAAAACCTTGGACCCAATATCTCTTGACTTACTAAAACACATAACTGCATCCATACCCATCCAACAATTATCATGGCCCATAAAGGGTCCAAATCGTGTAGAATAATGTTTCCTGGGAAAAGATAGAAATAGAGCATAGGTGCTAGTCTAATGATGCTCATTCCAAAAACAAATTCCCATCGGAAAGCACGACGGCAGCCTCGTGTTATATTTCTATAAATTTGTGGGACCCAATAAGAATTAACAGAAAAGAAAAGTGTTCTCTGGAAAGCATTTCTAAGTGGCTTGGGCCATGTAGACGCATTCAATGTAGCGAAAATAACAGCAAGCAAGATAAAATAGAATCTAGAGTAGAGCAAACTGAGATCACTCCTACTATCGTCCTCCGGTTGAGTGCCTAAGTTAGGTGTCGCTATCTGAGGTATAGCTGTTACTGGTAATGGTAAAGTTCCGGGTTGAAATTGTCGTTCTGCTTGTTGCTGTTGTTGCTGTTGCTGTTGCTGTTGTTGCTGTTGCTGTTGTTGCTGTTGCTGTTGCTGTTGTTGTTGTTGCATCCGTCTTTCAGGTCGCTGAATACGGTATATAAGCACAACATAGCGCATCCCAAAAACAGAAACCAATAAAAAGGAAAGGAAAGCCACAGACATAAAAGGTAAAAATGACGCTTCAATAAAAATAGCTGCTGTCAGGTAGCCCATGCAGAGATAGCCATCGACTAGCGCCATCATACCTACCGTCCAGAAGCTAAGTTTTGACACAGTTGACGGGGTGTTTGTATCATTCATTTGTCGTATAAGAAGCCATATTTGAATCAACGTCAACAATGCGCCGATGACGGCGGCATTGTTGGCTCGTATCCAGTATCGTTCTATCTTATCACCAATTGCTGATCGACTTTCTATACTAATTCCACAGTTTGGTGAGTATAGAAAAGAAGTTAATATAACCTTAGGAATATCCTGGTGTGGTTGACCTGTGGGAAAGCGGAGTTCGTGTTCTATTATGGATAACTCTTCTGCAGAAACATCACTCCTATGCACTTGTAAATAAACGATATATTCGCAACTGTCAGATGATCCTGTAGGGCCCCCAGAAGGAGGTGTAACATCATGCTCAAACATTTCATCCAAACCAGCGATTGTTGAATTAATTTTTCCTAGAACAGGAGCTAAAGACTGATTATACATAGCTTCGTTCAATGTGAAAAATGGAACACCGAAGATACCCGCAAACCTACATAAAAGCTGTTAGAATCAGTCTCATCATATAAAAGTCCTATCATCAAACATACTTCCTAGAAGTACTACTAAGAACGACGTTCCCGGAATCCACAAAATGAACTCCGCGTAATGGAATGTCATGGGAATTCAGTCCCTTACGGTCCTGGACGTTGATGTTGGCCTAAAAAGTATTAATACTGTTAATCAGTACGGCCAAAAAATGATAAATAGGCTCCTCGCAGCACAACAAATGATTTCCAGAATCACTCACCTCAACCAAATGGACTGGTCCAGTACCACTTTCATTAATATCAATTGCTATGAAACCCTCGCTGTCCGTTATATTACGATTATCTTCCGTTCCATCCCATGAATTACCAATAGTTGCAGTATCATTGCTATGATCTCGCTCACGATATTCACTGCTGTGCGGAAGTTCCATGGGAGCCAGACCCAAATCGATCACATTCCATTCTCCTTTCATGAACCCTGTGATATTTCTGTAGAACGAAATATCATTTTTGTCATCAGCTAGAGACTGAGACGACCATAGTTCCTTAACTTTCTTCTCGACCTCTAATGGAACTACAGGATTACTTATTCCTTCGAAGTCTAAAGGACCATTTTCATAGGAAGAGTTCATCAATAAGTCTCGCCTATGCTTTTGTACCTCTATAAAATCATAAAATGCCTTTCTTTGAGTAGGCGACGAAGATTCTGGAGTCAAAAGCATTATGACCAGCAGGAAGATCAGTAGAACGACCCGCCCAGAGTCCATATCGATCAACTATCGCCACTAAGTCGCTGATACGAGTAATTGTCACAGGGAATGCAAGGTAGGAAGCTTTGTTCCTTACTTATGTTAATATTAAAAAGATAATTCCGATTTTTAGCTATATACAAGATCTTGAAATTCTCTGAAGTTTATGGCCCATCAATCTTCAATTTTGTTTAAAAGAATGAAGGGTATGTATGCTGTGGACATATTACAAACTCTCTCACTTTTTAAGTATCACCAAAAGCGTTGGGATGTTTTTTGACTAGTTATTCTGCACAAGTCAAAACAGTAGGCTTTAATAGTCTATAAAGGGCTATTGTATACCCCAATAAGGGGACTACAGGTTAATTCTAGTTGAGCTCCTCTTTCAACATATATAATTTTGGTGAACGATAGATGAATTTAAGCTACAATCATAGCCATGTCTTTCTGGACACGCTGGCGTCGACAACCGAAAGATAATTCGGTTAATCAAAATAGAAAGCCCATTGAGCGGGCATGGCTGTCGTTCGTAGTAAGTCTACTATGTGAGACAATATATAATAATATATTTGTACTAATAAATGTATATGTTTATAGGAGGAAGAAAATCTGCTGAGAAATGATAAGGAAAGCCTTGACGGCCAAGGCAGGGTCGCCAAAGCAATATCAGATATTGTTCAGATTATATCACACGAAGAACAGAGCGGCGCTAGAAGAGAGTCATTGCAGTATGCTCTGGATTATGGCTTGTTTACAAAAATAGCTCACACTACCAGAAGGTATAGACCAGTGTTTATTCGTGAGGCGCTCGCTGCATTTGAGGTATTGATAAAGAGCGACGAAGATATTATGAGTAATCCTCAGGTCGTGCAAAGCGTCAGCCTATTCTTGTCAGAGCTCTCTAATGCAAGAGGTAATAGAGAGTTTGAGGAACAGTTTACAGAAATGCTATTTCTAGTAGCTTCGCGTCTTCGTAAGGAGCCTCACAGCTGGAAATACTGGATACGATCGTCCGATTCTTCTTCTGGAGTGCATACTCCAGAGCAGGGAGAAATCGACGCAGAAGCTTTTTTCGAAACTCCAATACAAAAAACTGAAGAAATCGCTGAAGAGGATATGCCAGAAATGGTATTTGAACTACCCATTGACACGTCTGCTCTATCTACTGAAGCCACTAATACGACAACAGCAACCTCAGCTACTACGCGCAGCGAAGAGCTGGTCGCTGCTGGTGAACAGAGTTTGCATAACGAAGCAGAAGCTTTTACCCCGGTAAAGATCTCTAGAGAAGTATCATTCTCGAGTTCAGCTATGGAATATACGAGCCTACAAGAAGTCAGTTCTTCAATCATTGAGAACTCTACTCAATCAGATAATAATACTGAACAAGCGACCAGAAATAACCAACCTCCTGAAACGCAATCAGGAATTGCTGTTGAGGTGGATAACAGCAAAGATGAGTCTAATACACGTAAAGATGACACACATATAGACAGTACCACATATGATAGGGCTGCTGCGCTTGATAATGTATTCGCAGATATACCTGACACACCAGAAAGAAAGCCTGATTTGCCTTTGTTTTTTTATCTTCTTGATTTCATTCATCAAGATGGTAGATCTGGCGAATTCGCTCGAACTGGTCTTCTATGTATCTTTGAATCTGCGAGCCCGGGTACCGTTCTAGAAAGTTGGATTCTTGAGAGTGACTTTGCAACTCTGATTGCCTCTGGACTAGGTGCATTATATAGCCAACTCAGTCGCACAATGATTCGGGCATTCCAGACAGATATGGAGCCTAAAATTGTGACCATGGCAAGAGAATCAGAAAGGAAAGTACTTCCGTCCTTTTTGAATCAAGATGATAGCGAAGATCCGTCGGAGATCGAAAGTAATAGAGCGCATTTAAGAATGTTTCTTTCTTACCTGGAGTTTCTTCAAGACATTTTTAGTCATTGCAAATCAGAGCACATTAAGAGAACGCTCTTAGAAAACTTTGATACTCTATTTCTACATCAACTTCTTATTCCTTCTCTTTCTGAGAGTACAGAGAATGAAACCGCTAAGGATGATACTGTAATAGCAGTATTAACGTATATAAGGGCAATATTTGAGTCATTAGAGGAGCATTTTATTCTTGATTTGATATTGCCATCACTTATTAGACCATTAGAGCTGGAAGACGAGAATAAAGATCATTATTCTGATTTTTCTAGCATTGCTGAGAAGAACGCAATGAATTCTAGTGGTGTTTTGTTTAATAAAACTTCTTTTAACTTAACTGAATTAATAATACGGTCTCTAGACTCCCATGCGCAGCAAGTTGTTTGTGCTGCATTACGTCTGATTTCAACGCTTTTACAGAAACACTATCCTTATCTTTTAAATACTCTTTTTCAAGTGGATACTATTTCTGAGAAGTTCAAGCCGACTATTACACCTCTAAATGTTTACATGAGAGAAATGGATTTTTTTCTTTCTCTTATGCCTGATTATGATACAGACATTTTGAAGAGCCAGCAGTATGAAAGCTATTTAAAAGATTGCCGCTATTTTCTTGAGTCTCATCGTTATTTTCCGGCTTGTCTTTCATATACAGGGCTAGATGAGTCTGAATACATGGACATGGAAGTATCAAACATGTTTAGTCATAAATTAAAGCCAGATGACTGTGCTTGGCAGAGGATTTTACTATTGCTTCGCTCCTTTTTTAGCAATAGTGTTGAATTGAATCTCGTCCTTACGAGAGTATTTGTGGATCTTATGAGCTGCGGATGGACATCTCTTAGAGGTTGGTTTCTTATTAATGACGGCGATATTCAAGTACGTTCTAGGAAAGATGCAAGCACTGGAAATTCTATTACCCAGATCAATAGTTTGATTGATGACAACGACGACGATGATGATGACGACGACGACGATATTCAGTTGTGCTCTAAAGATCTTGATCAATATAATAGTGATCTGTCTGATGACGAGTATTGGTTCGCAAAACCTAGTGATCGATACCTGGAGACCTCGTTCAGAAATCTGTCTCCGATGATGACGACCTTAGAGTATCTAAAGTCAAGACTAGATGAATATAAATCGAAAGTCTCCAAATTTGATGAAAAACTTTTAGAGAGAAGAATGATGCTGCAAGACAACCAAGATAAGGTTGTCATAGCCGAAGACAGCGACTCTATCAGTACCAGTGATAAAATAGATATTACTGTGGAGAATTCTGTATATCCATTGTCTCCTGGGAATACTCAGCAACGAGCTGAATTGTTGTTCATGTCGAAGTCAATGGGTCAAAGTGCTACAGGATCTGTGAGACAGTCCTCTGATCACCGTCGTTCTGGTTACTATGGTCAAGTACGATACGCGAAGTCTGTTTCCGCTCTATCGCCTGCGGCTCAAAAAGGATATCATTCTAGTATGTTTGGTGAGTCATATTCTCTGAGGAAAGGTGCAGAGGAGATTGGACATCGAAGATCTGCGTCAGTTAGTACAGAGCAGAGGCAAATACAGGCTACGTCAAGTCCCTTTGAATATCGGCTTCCTACCGCACCTATGCAGACACGTCTCTCTAGGCCCTTAGTAAGGAAAAATGACACATACTCCCCTACGAAAAATCAGAGTTTCGATTTTGAGTACGATATGACTTTTGAGAATTCGAATAATTCATTTGTTGAGTTTGCCTCTTCTCTAGGAATGAATGATGACATCCGCGAATTCAATATGGATAACGATGACGACAAAGGTAATGATAAGGCTAAAGATGAGCGTTACAATCGCAACGATGATGGTAATGCGGATCCATTAGTATCTATGAATAGAAAGTCTTCAAAAAGACTCGATACTGGTATTGAGATGGATGAGATCGTCACGGATAATTCGTATATTCCTGCTATTATACAGGTTGCTAGTGCTGATTCAGGTAAAAGACATTATGTCAGTCTCACTCATCTACTGGGTAATGTTATTGTGTTTGAGGTAAGTGTATCGTTAATGTCATAGGCTAATGAGAAAGCCTAACATTATGGCTTTAGGAATTTCTGAAAGAGATTTTGGCGATGATCCAGACTCGAAGTACACTCATGGACCAGATCGACTTTGGCTACCAAGATAAATAGTCAAATACCAGTTGATATGTATTAATTAATTATGGTTCCTCTAGTACTACTGCATATGCGATATATCAGCCGATAATAATAACCCTCATGTATAATACAGCATTAGAGTAATTGGCATTTTCGTGCGTTAGCAGTATCAATTAGTAATATATAATGTAATAGAAATTTACTTAACATAGATGAATACAAGGGTTTTGTGTAATTTAGCATCTGCTTGAAATAAAAAAATATAAACTCATCCTTTTATCGCATCTCACTTCTTTGTATTTTCACGACATTATTTCTAACAGAACATACTGCTTCTGTACATTTCTATATTATATATTAAAGGATGAAACTGACGGTTGACTTGATCAGCAGCGCTCCTTCGTACATAAATCCTTTGAAGGACCGAGAATTGTTATTGCGAGGTAACTTTTTTTTTATACAAGGGGCAGACTACAGTAGGATGGAAGTCAATGAGATCATAATTATTCAAGATCGTTAATCGCTGACTTGTATTCAAATATAGGACATAAAATACCAGTTATTGAGAATCTGGGTGTGACTAAGGTTTGTCCCAGGATATTATAACGATATCAAACTGTGAAACTAACCAGCGTCGTAGGATCTCAATGATACTATTGATTTCACAGACAATGACATTACGCATTTAAACAACATACCAAGACTGCTACGTCTTCAAAGACTACTCTTCTCTCGAAATAGGATTTCATATATATCACCCGCTCTTTCACGATCAGTACCGAATTTGACAACTCTGGTACTGACAGCTAATGCACTTTCTAAATTTGAAGATCTGGAGGGCCTACGAGGTCTGAAACGATTGGCCTATCTAGTCTTACTAGGTAATCCCATAACCAATAGAGAGGTAAGATTTAATAAGTTATATATCCTCATTTATCAGGCTGCTAATGATTTGATTTGTTATGTTTTCAGAATTACCGTCTTAAAATCATACACATGTTACCCAGCGTAAGAATTCTCGACTTCGAAAAAGTTAAGCAAAGTGAAAGAGATGCGGCTATAAAATTGTTCGGTACACAGGAAAATGACGATGATGATGTTTTTTGTAATGAGGAGAATGATGAAAAATAAGCGTTTGGATATCGGACAGATCAATCTCCTTCTATTGACATAGACACATTGTACGATGAGTTGTACGATAATGGCTGAATGTATTATTAGCAAGTTCAAAAAGGAAAGAATTAAAATTAATTTTACATAAGAACATAGCTTCCCCTGACGCTGATTACATATTGATTGCGATAAGCAACAGTTGACTAAAACGGAGCTGTTCTGTTTTAATATATGTTTGAATTTAAAATACAGTAATTTGAGAGAAATATTACTAGGATTAGAATAATCCGCTATTCTAGACTGAAATCGCAGCTCCAATAATAGCTGCGAGAGTAACGACGCTTATCGACTTCAATGGGATTTGTATGTTACTGGCAAAGTTCTGGTCGTTGGTACTAGCACTGGTAGTTGTTCTGGTATTGGTGCTCGTAGTTGTGCTGGTAGTTGTGCTGGTACTACTAGGAATTAAGATAGATGCTGTAGATGAGTTACTTGAATCTGAACTGCTATTGGTTGGAGATGGGCTATTGCTGCTGGAAGCCACGGTAATAGACTAGAAATATTCTGTTAGCTGGATTCCTAGTTTGTTGAATGATATTTTAATACCTTATCTGTGATCTCGTTGCCATCTGTGTCGTAGATAGTATAGCTTGTCTCGTAATTGGTAAGGTCCACTAATTTACCAATGTTGTTATTCCCGCTCCCGTGGTTAAGCATGTCTGTAGCTGGACAATCAGGGAGATCGAGGCTACTGTTAAAATTAGGGTACATGCTTGTAATAAGAGTACTATTGCACTTTGGAGCGGAAGAGCCGCTGAAAGAAGAAGTCTCGAGCCAGCTCGTATAGTTCATGTCTTCATAGGCTCCCTGCAGATAACTGTAGTCTTGCTTGAGAGTAACAGAACCATTGCTAGCGATCTTAACCAAACCATACTGATTGCTTTCCTCCGAATATTCGTACACAAGACCACCATCAATAATTCCTAGCAATCGGTCACTATAGACGCCACCATCAACCTCGTCAAAGGTACGTGGGGTTTTATAATTGCATCCGTACTCAGAAAAGAGAATTGGAATGGAAGATCCGTTGAAGGCAGTTGCAATAGCTCCATATCCAGATGTCTGGTACTCGTCTCGACCAGAGCACCATTGATACGTGTTGAGACCATAAAAGTCCGACCGTGAAATATCGGTAGCATTCTCGCCAGTAGTGCACTGGAGATATTCCCAGCCGGCTACACGGATTTGGTTATCGTCGGCAGCGGAGTATCCTACAGGAATAGTTCTATTTGCGTGCTTGGAAATGTAATTTTTGATATCACGCTGAACAGCACGAATGTAAGGAGGAGATACAGATGATGAGACCGCATCATTGAATACCTCATTACCTGCAAAGAATCCAAGGATATTTGGATATCCTTTGAAAGCATCAATAATCGAGAAGACGCGTTTCAAGTAGTTCTCATTGTAAGATTCCCATGGATCGTTACGATGAATAGATTCTCCAGGCAGAGGACTGTTAACATCCAAAATGACATAGATTCCGACTGCATTGAAGATAGACATGCATTTATCGTGATTCAACCAAGGACCTGAAAATATTATTAGTGTCAAAAATTATAACATTTTTGCTAAATTCTCTGCTGTCTACAACGACGCGACCACACTGACTATCCGGGCCAAATTAACGTATCAGAGTTCTTCATTCCGTATCAATAATAATAATTGCACTTACTAACTGTATATGTCTATATAAAGAAGTAGCACATGTTAGGAACTCAATTGCAACTGTTGTCTAGAAAATTCGAGGTAATGAGCAAATATATTACTTACGCGAATGGTGTTTACTCCTAGTTTCTGCAGAAGAAAAGCATCTCGCAGGCAGACATCTTCGTCACTCAAGACATCGCTACTAGCACTATTTGAATATCCAGACGATCCTCCTGGTTGATAATCCACGCCTACGATGACAAATGGATCGCCATTCGAGTCCACGAACGCATCTTCCTTAACTGAAATCGGTTGAAGAGCTGCCGCAACTGCCAAAATGCAGCCTGCCACTGCTAAACTTTTGAAACGCATGATTAGGATTTCTGAGCAGATTGTCTATTGAAAGATACTGTCGCGAATATTTGTTATGGATTTCCGATTCTTTGTTCGAACGATACAAGAAGATGAGTCCAGTAGTAACAAGAGTGAGAGAAAGTATACAATAGATAGTAGAGGTAGTAGAGTAGGCAAGTAATTTATATTAATAGAAACCTTACGCCAAGACAGCTTGAGAATATAATCTATACTAACAGTAAATCCGCGACTACAAAGAAACTACAGTGAATAATGATTCTCCTTGTTCTTATCCTTGACTTTGCATTTATGATCTAATATCTATTTGATAACGAGCAAGCAAGCAGCTCCGAATATTAGGGTAAAATAACATTAATTTCGAAATCTTATTAAATATTTAATATACGTCACGCTAACTAGACTAATTGTAAAATGCTTCTATACTGAAATCATGCACAAGATCAGACGATGATTGCACTAAGATCACTAAATATTGGGCTCCAGATGCCGTTCGCGCGAAATGCAATCAGTCTTACTTTGGATACCATCGCATATATCTAGATAGTGCAAATTTGTTAGTCATATTTTGCTTTACTATATTATCGGATTATAAATGCGTAGTATATATTTGAATATTCAGAGGTATTCATTGGTATTTTGACTGCTTATATCTTCTTTAAGTTAGCCAGAACTTTTGATGTAGTCCGCAAAAAAGTAAATCCCAGTCCATATACAAATATTCTATTTGGTATTATTTTCTCTAAACGAAGTTTTTAGAGATTTTTGGCTACTAAAGGTCGTTGTATGTATATTAATTATACGACTAAACACATGCCATACACAAACACTATTTAGATAAAAATACTTAAACTGAAATGCAATAATATCGATAAACTTGATTAAGCACCATTTAATAGCAAAATTATTCAATTCAAACATAACTGAGGAAAGACATATAACATTAACATTCAAATTATATATATTACGAACAATTGATAAACTGAAGTACATAACCACACTTTCGTGGCTGATCCTATAAAGTAATTTTAGTACAGGTGAGTCGCTGCTGAACTATTTCCGAAGAAATGCAAAGAGCGCGCGCATGATGAAAATATGATATAAGAATCAAGTCATTTACTTTGGTATATATCTATGAATACATTCCAAATAGTCATCTCGACGACAAGTATTTGTTATTCTAACTTCCCGATTCGCAACCACAATCAACTTCTGTCCACCCGCCACTTACTGAGAGAGAGAGTCTGAACATACTGGATCTTGTGGCGGATCCATCCAAAAAATAGCAAAGCACCCAAAGTGACACATATAATATTTGTAATATAATATCCGTCCGATTTTATATCGCAACGTCCACCAACCTTTGTACATTGTTGGCGCTCCGTCTCTTTAGAACACGAAAACGGAGTAAACATCTCGATCTGTTCTGATGTCGCCTTATCGGTGTCAAGAACGCAGTCAGCTTTCGTGAAATAATCTACTGCAAATAGTACTAGTACTCGTGGCCACTGTCCACCAAGATTGGAAATTGTATTCAAAGTTGTCATATAGGTTCCACCGATTGCAGGGTCAGCAATCTGAGTATGGAATGCGTTGATTGAAACAAACTGAACTGTACTCATGAATGATCCTAAGACATGAACCAAGATGATCAAAAAGAGGTAAGATGTTGAAGCCCCAGTACTAGGGAAACATATAACAAGCAGCTGTGCAAGAAGCGCCGAACCAAGTCTTCCAACAAATGCCCATAGCCATGGTTTCAGAGGCCTGTTACCTACAGACCACTTGGCCGCATAGTAACCAAAAATAATCTCGAACGGAAAATCTATTAGAACTGTCACCGCAAGATCTTCTTTCGAGAGCCCTTTTTCAAGAAGCTTCAAATTAGTAACGGCATCATTAGCTTGAAATCCAATTTTAGCTACAAGAAGAACCAAAATAAACAATTGAACGTTGGAAAGCTTGACTATCTTCCACATGGACCTATAGACATCCACAAGGCCATTACGGCTTCCTTTAGATTCTCTGGTCGGTTCTTCCGTCTTGAATACGAGTAGACAGACAGTCATGAAGAGATATGTCCAACCCCAAAATGTAAGATATGCTCGCATAGACAGTAAGCCATAATCAACAGGTTGAGCTCTGAAATACTTATTTGCGAACTCTGGAGAATTCAGTGCAAGAAACACAGTAAAACTCAAAAAATAGCCAGTATTAAGCCCAATTGTCTGTGCTGTTGACGCATAGGACAAATTAGGATGTGACAAAAGAGTGAGAGCCCAGCCATCAACTGCCACATCCTGGGTCGCACACAGAAGAACAAGAATGAAAAATACAAAGGTAATAAAACCCAAGTTTGTCTCTGCATTTTCTAAAAGTGTATCTATGTTTCTTCCAAGCCAGAGAAGCATAAATGCACTGACGGTCTGAATTGGAATGATCCAGCTCTTTCTCCGACCAATCTTTCTAGAATAGACAGCATCGACAATAGGACTCCACAGCAGTTTCATGCTATAAGGATATGATGCTAGAGAAAATAGGCCAACTTGTCCATAGCTCAATTTGCTCTTCAATAGAAATGGTATGGATCCCATACCGAGTCCTACTGGGATGCCTTGTAATAAGTAGAGGATGCAGAGAAGGATAAAGTTGCGGAAGTCAGCTGGTGGAAGCTTGAGTAGTGACGAGACTGCGCTGCCATCTTTTTCAGAATCATGAACCTTCACATCACTGTTTCTCCTCGACTTCTTTAATGGACTTCTCCGATCCAGGTCGTAAGTAGGTAATCGGTTGCTGCTCGACCTTTGTCGAGGCGGAACAGAAACGTGATGTTGGCCATCAAAGTTGGAAGCTCCCAAGTCTTCGAGCTCATAGAGGCTGTCTTCGTCTTCGTAGTAATCACCATCTCTACTTCCAAACATTTTCCCCTTCTTCTTAGTAACTGAGCCAGTCAAGTGTTTTCGAGCTCGAAGAGGAGTCTGTTCTAGCGTTGGGTTAATCTTCTCTTTGCTCATTACTGAGCCTGCTGATGACAAAGAGTTCTGCCTGCTTCAAGTAACTGTAGAGCTCAAATTGCTTAGCAATCAACCACCGAAATATTTGAATTCGCTTAGAGCACGAGTGCGACAGTTATACCTTGAAATTATATCCTTTCTTAAGTATTGCTGCTGCTCTACTACTACTGATACTATCTTTATAGATCGTGCATGTGCTACCTTTATTCTGATCTTGATTTCTATGCCCAAGATGACTTAACTCGCTATAACTCTATCAATGTTAAGAGAATAAAATATAGATATAATATTGTCTCTATAGACTAGATAAAACTATTAAAATTCAACTAATATGATTTTACGAGAAGCTTGTAGTGTTGAAATACGAAAACTAGAAAATCAGACACACATATCTATCTATATATGTTTCTCGAGAACGCTTGAAAGAGAGGCCTCAACTTTAACTGCCAGGTGGTCTTCGCGTCTGGTCGGTTGATCTTAAAAGCACAAATGTATACATCAAAGATGTTTGTGGATTAAACGGCTAAATATAGCACTTATGTGGCATTTTTACAAATCTACTATTTGATTATGTTATGTCTTAATTTAGATTACTAAAAAGAAAAGTAAACAAAAGTAAGGTGTTCAACTCTACATTCTTTCTTTTTGTCACTCGAAGATCACGGGTGATTAAAGGACTATTAGCTCATGAGAATCTTTGAATTTTGTTCTGTCTGTAATAGTGTATAAGTAAAGACTCAAAGGATGGCTTCGTCTGCTCAAAAGTATAGGGTAGATCTTGAATCTCTTCATTCAGAAAGTAAGTAGGAAGCATGTGTCATTGGTCCAATGGACATGTATGGTCGATAAATTACAGACAATCTAACTATTCGATAATATGTTTTACAGTGATGCTTCTTCAGAGAAGGCGTGCAGAGTTGTCAGCAAAACTTGAAAAGTTGCGAACGGAGAAGACGTTAAATCAACGTCTAAAAGAGTCACAAAACCAAAGCATCCTCGATCAGGTAACGAAGAACGATCAGGAACGAGGAAGAGATATTCTTGCTCATATATCATCTAAATATGGTGTCCGAAAGAATATCCAGACGGAAAATCTCTATCGCATGGCAGGGATTACTGCATTTAAGATCAATGACCCAGCATTCAAGGGTTATGGCGAAGAGCTATTAGGTGTGCGAATCGAGTACTTCGCTCTGGGTAAGCTTATTCTACCACTTCATATGCTTTCTAATACGATGCTAACGTTCAAGTGTGCTCCTCAAGGGACGTTTGCTTCTCCTCACTACCTGATAATTGCTCGTGATGAAAAAACGAACGATTATTTCATATACAAGCATACGATACCATTACACATTCCACTAGAGAAGATATGCAAGCTGTACCTAAACAAAGACTTAAAGGTGAGACGAGCAGTTCGGATTTTTATAGTAAGTTTTTGAGTGCTCTATTCATGTCACTAACGCGGGATCTATAGTATTTTGTTCGTGTTGTGAGAAAGCAGTTAATATTAGATCACCAGAAAAGATCTTATCTTTCAAGCTTGCCATACGTTGAGGCGATCGAGGCAGACGATAGTTGTGAACTTGTCAAACTGGAGTTTGATATACCAAAATATGGTATTAGACATGCTTATGTGTACTGTGATTTAACATCCATTAAGAAGGCCGTAGTTTTAGCCAAGTCTATCGACCTAGAAAGTGAGGAAGATGGACAAGGTGAAGAACAGCGAGATAGTAAGCTAGAACAGATAATGCTCGGCAACATAAATCAATTACATGAAAGATTTAGCTCTCATCTGAATAGTGTAGCAGTGTCATAATTTGCATTGCACTTATATTTTAAATATTATATTTAAATCTGGTTTATGTATTTCAACTATGTACAAAATGAATATGACTTACAATACAATATATCCCAAATATATCCCGGTCTATTTACAATACAGCCTCCCACAGCGCGAAGCACCTATCGTACTTATCTTTTATCATCCCCATAGGATATTCCGGAGAGCATGTCTTCAATTGAGTCTTCGAGCTCTTTGGTTTCCGGATCTATAGTCTTCGCTCGCTCTCGTTCTCTTTGAGCCCCACCAAAAACGTTTTTCATATAATGGTTAAACTCCACAGGATTATGAATATCCAATACTAGACAAGTTCCAGTTACACCCATTCCAAATATTGAGCAAGACAGTAGAGTCGAGATAGTAACCGCCTGAATTGCATCACGATACCGATTAAACATAGGGGGACTGTTATTATGCTGGAAAAGAGTTGGAATATCTGATAATAGGTATAATTAGTTTGTCTGCACTGCTTTTCGCGTCACAAACTTGTGATCACGTCTTATCCTTTCTCTACTTACATCTTCGACTAAGATATGATCGTTTAGCTATCATCACGGATAAATATGAAAACGTCGTGGCGAGCAGGAAGTTTTGTACTAGCTTCTTTCTCTCGGGCGTAAGTCGTTCCCGAAAATTAGCAGCCTTTTCGTTAGTCGCCTCGGCCATCATTTTTCTCAATATTACTTAGATCTTAAAACAATTAAGGAGAAGAGAATATGATATGGCTATGTTAAATCTATGTCTATCGTTCTATATCTAATAGCTCTTTAGTGTTGCGGGAAAATGAGGCGATTCTGAGTGAACTAAAAAATAGAATAAAAATTTAGTGGGTAGATGATCCAAAATATGAATTGGGATCATCTTAAATTTCAGCCATAAAAGGTTCACTAGAATAACTTGGAGAATGTAATACGAGATCTTTATCATCCAATTTTCTTTTATCAAGTTAGTTACAGAACTACAAGAAAATGGCAGATCACGAAATGGACGATGGCATTGAAATACCAGTATCTTTGATTGCTCCTATCACTACTAAGACGGCGGATCATTCGAATTTAGAAACAGAGTCTGACTCAACGGAGACGAGTTCAGCGGATACTGGACGATCTCTCGCGGATGAAAGTATTACTGAAAATGATGATAACGACGATAATGCTTATGGAAGCGAACATAGCAATGACGACGAAGATGGATTTGGAGGCTCATACGAGGAAGATAGTGATCAATTATCGAATCGCACATTATCAGCAGACATCCTTCGGCTCAAGAGAGAACACTCTCAGCAAGGCTACATTGATGGAATCACGGCTGCTAAGCCGTCATCTGTCCAGCCTGCATTTGATGAAGGCTATCCGATGGGTTCAGCATTTGGAATTGTAGTAGGAAAGATACTTGGTTTATTCCAAGGTTTGAAAAGCTATCCATCAGAAAATATATCGCTTGACAAACTGGTCGATCTTGAGCGACGAGCACGGGCGGATCTTTTAAATATACAAGACATATTTGGAGAGTCTTTTTGGAAGGTAGATGAATCAACCGGTGATATACAGCCTTCTTGGACAGTACCTGCTGATGAATACGAGGGATCTTCGGATCGATCAGTGTCGAAGTCTCTACCCCAGGAATATATAATGGCTTACCATCCCGTCGTTAAGAGATGGTCAAATGTCGTAGAGAGCTTGCTACAGGATATTTCTAAACAAAAGGCTACTACGCCTGCTCCTCCGTTTTGAATTATAGGATAACATTGCTCTCACGGCTATATGGTGTATAACAGAAGGATATGCATAGAACACTGCATTTCAAAAGGCAAGTTGAACCAAAACTTGCTCAGCATTATTTGGAACAATTGGATATATACTATTTTTAGATTATAATTGTACATATATGTATTAGCTGAAAAATTCTTGAAGAACATGAACTGGAAATGGCAAATAAACTGAAGGTAATAAGCCTCTTGAAAATGTAAACCACAGGCAAAAGAATTCTCTCATAAATGGAGTAATAGTAAAATTTAGCTGTATCGAATTTTTTATCAAAAGAAATGATTCAAAACGTTAAAAACTAAAGGCTAAAAACTAAAGAAGAAATTTACCAAACTACCAGAATGAACACCAGCCAATGTAATGCTGACAAAGATTTTCAACCGAAGTAGCTTGCTGAATCAATTTGTCAACTTGATGCGGAATATCTAGCTCTTTAGGATACTTGAAGTCATTTCCTGTCAATTTGTCAGAGATACGCTTCAATATAACATTTGCACGGGCATTTCTACTTTCAAGCTGATTATGTAACTCCAAATTAACTACTTCCTCCTCATCAACCTGCGGCCTTCTTCGGTCAGGCCCACTGGCGCTGTTTACTTCTGTCGATCCGTTGGGAACAGTTCGCATTAGGCTGTTCCTTCTAGCAGAAGCAGAGGCGGAGAGTTGTTGCGGACGAAGTTCTCCCATAGTTCCATCATCAGTTGCGGAAGATGCACCCGGGATATCAGAGCTTATGTGCGCACTTCCACCTGCTTGCGACTGTGATTGAGTTGGCAAATTAAATCCCCAGTTAATCAAGGGATCGTGCGCAAATGCTTCGAGAATTGCCATCAAAGATTCCTTGTTATCTCTAAGTACCCTCATAACATTTTCGCATGTGATTCTGAAACTTCCTTCAATACCGGAGACCTCCATTGCATATGTTAACATTCTCGTTAAGCGGAAAGGAACCTTTTCGGGATATTTCTCACGAAGAATAGCGGCTTCGAAACAATCACCAAAATCGATATGAACAACCTTGCCTGTATATCTATCAAGCATAAGATTTGAAGGATGACGATCTCCCAGACCCAAAATATAGCCCACCATTGACATAACTGCCAAAGACCTTGTATACGTAGTTCGTCTATCGAGCCACGCTTCTGAAGACCTACTCTTCAGCCATAGAACGCGATATAAGTCCTGACCAGTTGTATTATCTAAGGCATACATGAAAACTTCGACTTTTTGGATAAGCGTCAAGTGATCATAATCAGGTGCCATCTGTAGCATGATTCGATGTTCAATGTTTAGAAGGATTTTTCTACTTTCACGATACTCTCGAATAAGAATATGGAATGTATCACTATCTTTGACCCATCCTAATAAACCGGATTTCGGCGAAAGTGGAATCGCTGGATACTGTTGAATGCTGAGATGTCTCTTGAAACACTCCGAATCAGCTGTCAAGAGTGTATTTACTAGTCCGAATAACTGCATAACTAAGCTGTCTTGTCTAATATCTTCATGTCCCTTTAATACATACTGGTAGTCTTGTCCATCCGACCCTTTAATAGTTAATCTTCTTGGTCGTTGCTTAGAAGAAATGACAGTGAACGTATGCTCAAAGCTCATGATTCTAATGACTGGTTTGCCACTTGCGTATGTACCAGGAACTGCTAACTCAAGGTCATGACATTCAAGCAAACTAGGAGAAACATACTGAAGATCCAGAGTTTGGAGTTGAGGAAGCTGTCTAGTGATTCGACGAAAGACATTATAATAGACATCCCAAGCCTGGTTTAAGTGGGTCATATCATTTGTACGCTTGAAACTAAGAACCCATTCATATGCTTCACGGAGATCGCGACCAAATGCTTGTTGAAACGATATTTCACGAAGAGTCTGAGGACCTCTTTCAAGCATTTTGTGTAATGGTTCAAGGGTCGCAAACATCCTTTCGATATTATGATCCCCGAAGAATAATCTTGAAGCATCTTCCAAACCTTCATGCCATTGCTCATGCCATAAAACTGCTATTCGAATAAGCTCCTGTATTACAATTTCTGCGTGCGTCACAAGAGTAGCGGAATGTGCTCGCATCTTATCCATAATCGCCGCAGCTGCTTTCTGGCGGGTAACACTATCCGATTTGATTGCTACAGTAAGAGGATAAACAAGAGCCTGAGGATGTGCGCGACCTAAATCAGAAAGTAAATTATGCAGTGACTTCCTAACAACGGTGTTTGGCTGATGAATACGTGCGATCAACTGTGGGATAACTTCCAGCCATGTATCAATACTGACAGTCGTAAATCCCTCATTCATTGCTTTTGAAGGTTCCGGAAGACCACCATATCTGAACCATAAAGTAAGCAATCGCAGAGTGTCTTGTAAGGAATTTCCACTCGAAAGATAAATGGACTTAAAAAAACCTTTAATAGCAGGTAGCACATAACGTTCAACTATCTCATTAACCGGCGTTGGCACCGTATTTAACGATGGTGATACTCCTTGCGCACGATTACCAGAACCGTCAGGTTTATCAAGTGACGTGACGACTTCGAAGTTTGCAAGTGCCCAGTTATGCCATGCCTTGTACCAAGTCTTATCAAAGTATGTAGCAAGCAAGTAAGCTCTAAGGATAGGTTGAGCAGCTTGTCCATTTCTCCAATTGCTGTGCAAAGCTATTTGCCATTCGCCCTGTTTTAAAAAGCAGCGAGCTAAAAGTCTTGTATACTCTTCCGCACGCTTCTTTACGATAGAAGTGCCAGCTACTCCGCCAGATGCTGCTGCAATAGTTGCTGCTGCTGAGGAAACTGAGACAGCTGGTGAGGGCATCATCGAAGAGCTATTACCATTAGCTGTACCATTTTGCAACCTAGACCCAAGGGTCAAATTCATCAGCGATGATGTTATTGAAAGCTCGCTATTTGTGTTCATGAGCTCTGTAGTATTTAGACCCAAGTCCTGCGACATCTTTGATGTGAACTCGCACAAATGATCCAGAGCCTCAGTCTGGATACCAGTTGCCCACATATACTTCAGTTGAGCATATACCACTTGTGGCGGTGCTCGTGAGTAGGTAGGAGATGGTGATAATGGATCTGGCTCATCTACCAGAGAATTTAGAGATTTTTCAGCAAGACCCATTCTACCCGACTTTCGGCATAAATTAGCAAATTTGATCCACATCTCCATATCTTGTCTAGGTTTCACCACAAGCGCTCTGACTTTGAGCATACGTTGCCAAATATCTACATTACGTTGACAGCCTTTGAGTCGTTTAGTCCACGTCTTACGCATGATTCGTTGTTGTTCCGGATCGTCAGCTGCCTTTTTGTAAGTGATAATTTCCTCTAATTCAGAAAGCATTTGAACTCGAACGACGACACCATAAGCTCTATTATAACTTTCGCCAACAAGTGCGGTCAATTCTGTGATAAGCAAATCTCGCGCTTTAACAATATGCTGAGCGGATTCTTCGAAATGATTTCTATGTAAAGAGAGAATTGCATTGAAGAAAGAACGATCTGGGGACTCTTGCTTCATGACATGAATATAAGTATCCATACGATCCCATTGTCCAAGACCCCAAGCCGCTGCTGCAGCTAATGGCGCGATAGATCGTCGTATATCATTCGAAGAATGAGTCCACTTATCATGAGCTAACTGAGAAAGTAGATCCCATTCACCAAGGGCATGCAGGCATCGCATCTTGCCCATTGTGATATCAAGCGAATTAGGATCATCTTTTTCACGCCGATTGTAAGCATCAAGTGCATCTTCCCATCGTTGAAGCTTTTCATACCAGGTCTCTTTAAGTTGTAGATCATGGTGCTGTTGAGCATGCTTTAAGATTCCGACAGCTGCGTCACTTTGCTGAAGCTGATTATTGATACTGATAAGAGCTTCTATCGTTGGTGTGGTAGGCTCCTGGATAAACTCAAGCTCTTTATAGTGTAGAGCCTTGGCATAGGCATGACATCTCGTGGCATACTGACCAAGAGTTCTGATATCCATTGGTAAAGCCTTGTCATCGTGCTCCATGAACTCCGCTAGATTCAATAGTGTCTGGAGAATCTCTGGTGGGATCTTTGGTGACATAAGCGCCATTTCAATCGCTCGCACAAGTTCGTCTTGATACTGATCGTACAATTCTGACCAACATGACACAAAGCTGACATTGAAAAGATCTTTAGCAAGTGGATAATAGACACCAGCAAGAGAAGCACAAGCCCGTAAAGCATGTGAAGGCGATTCCTTCAATAACTCTACGGAAAGTCTTCTAATCCACTCCTGCCAATCATCCCTAGTGGACTTCTGGGATGCTTCCCATGCAGACTTGAGATGCTGTTGATTCACTGGGAGCTTCTTCACAGGCGCTTTGGCTTCAGAAACTTCATCAATACCACTGATTGCATACTTTCTGTCAGACTCTGTATCCAGTTTCTGTGGAAAAGGCTCCTTCTTTATCATCTTTGACACCAGTAACTCATACTGAGGATGATAAACTTTTGAAGCAACAACTGTTTTGTTCACTATCGGAATGAAGACAACCACATCCTCACGTAAATAATATATCATAGCCGTGATTAGTTCCATTGCCGCTTTACGCACATCATCATTAGAAGTTGAAGAGAGGACTCTAAGTGTAGGATGCATAATTCTAGACACCATATCCGACATATTCACGTTTTTGCACATCTGACCAGCAGTTTCCATTGCTGCGATTTGAAGAATAGCAGGATTCGAAGGTTCGAACATACGAACGACAGACGGAAGAACAAAGTGTATGTATTCTTCTACGTTTGAGCCAAATGCTACAAACGAGTGTAAGACCTTCTGCGACGGGTTTCTCATAGCTGATCGATCATTATCAAATACCTGTAGCATGAGAGGTAGTAACATTTGAAGATACATCTTGAAATCGCCATCAAGAGCTCTCGAAACCGATTCCACGAGAGTAAGTATTGTCACCTGCAAACTAGCGGATTGATTAAAGAAGTCGCGTACCAAAGCAAATATATCAGGCAAAAAATTACGAATATGCTGCTTAACAATTGTGACCATAATACCAAGCTGCTGAAAGTAAAAATCAAGAATACTAGTAGAACAAGACCGCATAACTGAAAGAAAACATGGGATGATCTGGGGTAGGAAAGAAACACACTTGAGTCCCAAAGTCTTGAATATATACATAATAGCCTGAACAACAGCTGTATGATGCGTTCCCAGTGACGGATCCCGTAAAATGTTCAATAAAATGTTGATAACTACGGTTGAGTAATAGTCGTCTGATGATGGATTTATTCCTGCCATCAAAAGCGAAACATCTGCTGCTGCTGCAGAAGCTCCTCCAGTATTACCACCATTTGCACCTCCCGCTCCAACAGTACCAGCAAGGCCCAATCCAGATCCAACAGTACCAACCTCACCAGCAGAACTTCGCTCTACGATTTGATGCTTATAAGGATCCAATGCACCAAGAATACCGATAAGTTTGACTGTCTGACGCTGAATTGGTAGAGATTGCTCAGATTTCAAAATTGACACCAGTACACCCAGAAGATTTGGATAGTCGATTAATGGATCAATAACATAACCAGATGAATTGGCTAATTGTCCTAAAGTTCTTAAAGCGGCATCTCTCTTTAAAGGAGAGGACTGATCTTGCAAGACATCCAAGATTAGTGGCATCAGTGATTTGATGTAAGGAATAAGCTCTTCACCACCAACACGAGAAAGTTCGCCCAAAGCGGTGATGACAGATGCAGAAGTTGCGGTCGAAGGATCTCGAGCTTTTGGTAGTAATACTTTAATCATAGGATTTACATAAGGCTTGATAAGACCTTTAGTGGAACGAACTAAGATTGCAAGCAATTTTGCTGACTCTTCCTTGGTTCTTGAACTTGTTGAATATTCTAATTCGGTTAATAGCTGAATCAAAGTCTTTCGAAGAGGTGGCATAACATATGCAGGATTGATGTTTGTTAGCCTTCCAATTATTTGAATGGCAACCTCTCGAACTCCAAAGACCTCATCGTTCAAAGCAGTAAATAGTAATCTTACGTTATCTGCCTGAGAAAGATGCGAGTCGAACTTCGTGTCAAAAGCCCGAAGAACTTCTAATCGAATTTCAGGAACGGGATCTGCAATAGCAACAGCCAAAAGCTTTTCTAGGACATCTGAGACAATTCTGATAGCGTGAGCACTTGTGTGAGATATAATTGGATCTTGCAAGAAAAGATAGCATGAAGCAAGAGCAGTAGACTTTCGCACTTCTGGATTCTCATCGTCAACATATGTAACAACGCAGTTTCTAACAAACTCATTGAACGCATAACCTGTAAAATCGAATGTACCAAGAATGCGCATAGACAAAGCTATTAGGTCTGAGTCTTTGAGATCACTACCAGCTGGGCCATCTTTTGAAAGCATGTTCTCGCGATATTCACGAGCCACATCAGGAAGCATCGGAAGATTAGAATCTGGTGAACCTGGAACTCTGAAAGGCCGTCCAGAGAGGGCCATTGATATTATAGTTATCAACCGTTCTTGAATTGTCCTCAATAGTGGTCGGATGTAGATCGCCAAGTCCACTAGAGTCTTTCGCAAGTGTTCTGATAGTCCACAAGCAAACATGAGATCCAAAATATCAAGGTTTAAATTCTTTGTCAATGCCTGTCCAACAGCTGCTGCTAGCATAGAAATACACTCGAAAATCGCCTTTTCTTGGTCCTTTCTCGCTCGACCCTTCTGACTAAGACCATCTTTGATATTTGTCAAAATAGCATCAAGATAAGGACCCATAGAGGCACGTACAGCATCTGCAATCTGACCTATTGATCTTAATACCAAGTTTCTTTCTCTGTCCTTTTTTAATTGGCCGAGTAAATGAAGCATGCATTTATGAAGATATTTCTCTGTAAAGCCAGGTGGATTATAGTTTGCGAGAGTTGGCATCATAGCTAACACGGTTCGACGCACTAGAGCATCCCGGTTGTCCTTATATTTCAGTACTGTATCACACACCTCAGCATAGTTTTTATGCATATACATTCCAGCCTGTAGAAGAAGTTCTCGATATGCAAGTAAAGAACCATGGATAGCATCAGCAGAGCCAATCTTAAATCCCTTTTGAGCTTCCTCGTATATTTTCGAATACCATTGTTGTCTCAACTGAGAGTCGCGCTGATAAATAATTTGTAAACAGGCTTTTAGAGCGTCTTCAGCGTCATTGCGAATCGCTACCTTTGGATCTCGAAGAGCAACCCAAATCAGGTCGAAAATTTGAGGCACATATGAATACAAAATGGTGGGTGAGTTCTGTGCAAGTTCATATATGATGAGCATCGCCGCTTGACGCCGAGACTCCTGTCGATCAGACTGTAGCCATTCTAAAGCACGCTTTACCTCGAACTCCACAAACTCAACAGTCAGAGTACCTCCTGGAATTGCCAGTCGACCCAGAGCCTTAGCAGCCAAGCGCATTGCATCCACGTCGTTTGACGGGATCACAGCCCTCAAGTAGTTTGCGAATCTCGTAATTTTCGTTGCATTTTCTTCTGATCCATCAAAATCAATCAGTCGATCAATAGCTATGATGCCACCCAGCCTATCTGTTGAATCTGTAGAATGAATAAGCTCGAATATTCGCTTATTTATATCACTATTGTAGCGTGCGAACTGGTCGATAGGAAGCTCACGAACTACCAGCTGAAGATGTCTCTTGAGATCATCTGCTGCCTTAGCCCTGACTTCGGGCGACTTCGACCGCAGGTCACTGAATATGCGATTCACTGTATCCATTCGACTATCTACTAGAAGGTTTTAAACAGAATAGCCGGCTCGCTGGTAGATATGGTGGCTATAACAAATATAACAAAGGCTACTCAGATGATGAGAAAGCGCCCAGATAAGTTCAGAGAGACGAGATGAAGCACTAAATACCCATCAGCAACTCCTCTTGCAATAATACAACTCTGTAGCGTCGTCCTTCTACTTCAATAAAATCACTATCGTAATAACGTAAAAGCGAAAAAACTGCCTTACACACGGATCTCGATCGATGACTTCTCTCTACTGGGTTCTGACCACGAACACCTCTTTTTAGAGCTTGATTTTTCTTAATAGCAAGTCGAAACCAGACCTCTTCTCATTGCATTATTACATGGGTTAGGTCTGTAGTTCGTGAAAGAATTAAATAAATTGATGTTAGGGCTAAGATTAACACTATTATGTATTATATAGAGAATGCGATGATGTACAGTCAAAGAAGGAGGAAAAAAGTATCGACAAAATGGCCAACAAAGAATAGAAAAAGGAAAAGAATAAAAAGATGATGTAGAGAATAATAAATAAAAATAAAAGCTATCTAATGCGCATCTATGGATATTTATTACTTCTTAAGCGGTGCTCCTTCGAGGTTGTTAAGCTGGTTATATATTAGTAAAGTACTAGATAAATGCATGGTCTAGAGAGCCAACTCTAAATGAGAAAGAGGAGTAATGAACTGAATTCAAAAACCGTAACAATTGATCGACTTACATCTTTCATGGCAGCAGCAATATACTTGGTATGAGATCCGCGAGCAAATAGAACGTCATCGAGTGTGTAAAAATTGATGGATGTGAATGCCAGCGTCTTGCCTATTCTATCACACGAAGCCAAGATCTTGATTTCAGAGCCAATCTTGCCACCTGAAGAAATATAGGATACATTTAGGTCGGTGGACACGCCGGTAGCAAAGAGACCATGTGAGGCTACAGCGAGAGAGCCACCCAAATCAACGACCGAGGCGATAAGACCACCGTGCAGGATTCCTAAACGATTCTAGTATGCATATACAAATCCAACGATGTCAGTCTAATATGCTTCTCTATACACACACTACATCAACACAGTCTATCCAGTAGTTTTTAAGGTCTTTTGCTTCTTACAGTGTGGTCCTTTTCGATCTGCAATGACATCTCTACTCTGCCAGGCGCAGCAGAGAGAAGTTTGAGCTGGTTACATTAATAAGTAGTTAGCACAATTAGACAACTCAACTGCCAGCAGCATTCGTCACTTCTAATAGTTGTATGGTGTTCTTTTGTTCTGTCGCACGCTGTTTATTAACTTACTCTAGGTATTAAAGCTGGTTCGAGACCTGACGTGGACAGGAACGATGACCACACTCCTCTGACAAACGGCAACATTTCGTAAGCTCCACTAAATATATATTATCACCTGTAAATTATATTGCTTGTTCTCTGACGCGTATGTCGTCGAAATCTATTTGAAAGATTAAAGATGACGTACGGAAGCTGTGCTGGTTCTTTCACTCAAAGCTACGAGACACCGTTATATTCAGGTGGACGCGTCCAAAATAGCATCGCGGAATATACTAAGGTTTTTGTACCGTTGGTGAGAAGTGCACATCTGCTGGAAAGGAATATTAAGAGTATGGTGGCATTTCATTTGACAGTAACTTGAAGGGAAATAGTGATATTACAGTAGCATCGACATTTAGCGGTCAGCATAACAGTAGTAGCAGCCATATCAGGAACTACCAAGATTTTAATTTTAACTATATAGATTTAATTACTGAGCAACTACCATTGTGCGTGATGCACCATGATCGATGTCGCAGGATCATTTATACTAGTCTTGTCTCTCAAATAACTAATAGAATGGATAAGTAATACATTTGTTTGTATTTGCTGACAAATATGCCAGATACCATATCAAAGCACTGTAGATATGCTTAACTTGGTAAATGCGATGTACTTTGATTTGCGACTATACAACTTATCTGACTAATAATTAGGAGGTTTGTGGGTAGTACGGGATATGTTCTCGCACAGAATCATGGCGCTTCACAATATACCGTAATGCAGCATTGCGCATATCAATAATTTTTTAGAGTATTAGGGAGATGTGCTGTAGCGATGACGAGCCGTAGATACCACAAAGAGTAGTTTACCTGTACCCATTATAATGAGCCAGAATTACAGCAGTGGCGCAGAGCGGACTAACTGCCTGGGGAAGTTGACACTAATGTTAATGTTAACAACGAACATATAGTCTAATATCGTCCAGAATCGCTCCAGAAGAAACATCTCTAACAGGATGCGACCTATTCGTATACATTAAGTGATATTAGACAGCCTACCGATGATATCTCGTACCCCATTCATATGTACTCTGACGACAGCTTTGTGCTTTGCGAGCACTGCACGTTTCTGAACAGGCAGTCTGCATACGCCTGAGCTCGCAAAAACGTAATGGAGCGAACATTCTATCGACTTCGGAGAGTCGTGATACTTTAATGCACATGCATGTAATATATACGTATTCATAGGCGACCGATTCTATCCCTCGCTTTCATTGCTTGTTTCTCTGGATCTGAATAAGGCCGGTGTGGCTTCCCACCGCATAGTCTTCACCTGTGGTATAGAGTATCACATATGAGTGAGATCGTTGAGAGCTCATTGATAAGAAATCCACAAAGTCAGTGATCAATGTTACCAGCGATGCGTGGTTCAGACGCTCAATCACGAACACAAACGAAATGAAACTTCATACGCTGGCGGATCAGACAGCTTTGCTAGTGCAAAATATATGCAGCGGTACTTTTAGTGTTAGTATGCGATTGCGCGTTCTATAAACGCACCAAGTTAAAATGGAAAAGCAATGGTAGCCAGTCAGGGGTTGTTCAGAGGATAACTTGAAAATCATCATAGAATTGTAACGGTATATCATACCTGGAACAATCCAAACAGTTCGACTGTGTATCTACTGTCGCCTGCGGCTGCCAAATAAGCGTAGTCTTCGCGGTAGAGATGCAGATACATTCGAGCCGCGTCTGCTCTTTTGGCAAATTTTCACAGTGCTACACTCTTTCGACTAAAATGGAGCCTGCTCAGTACATACTACACTCTCTAAGTTGACCTGCGTACAAAGCATCGATTAAAATTGTAAGATGCGAAATGGAGTAACTCAGAATGTACCAGAACAAACATGCATCAGCCAGCCGTATCCCGCAGTAACTACATGCACTCGTTATATTCATGCATCTACTAGCGTCCATATCCATTTATCCTCGATCTATTCCTTCATCCCTCTCGCTGAGCCACTGCTTATGTGCCGACTGATTGATGCCTCTTGTTCTGCTGCTTTGATCTTGACTGCGCGCGTCAGATGCATGGCAAGCCGGCCTGTTTAGTTTTTCAGTATTGGTATTGAGTTTGTCCTCATCGTCCTGAACGCGCGTGATAGCGCGCGAGATCCAGTAATGGGTCTCCACTATTGGCATCGCCCTAGTCACATCAGTCAGCACCAAATGCAGCACGCCCAATTCAGATACTATAATGATTTTGGCTTCTTGTTGTCCATAGCAGGGGCAACTCGAGTGCCACTAAGACCAATACAATGCGTGCAAGCCAGTGAGCGTTCGCTATATGTTCGTCCACTGTTCGTTCACTCTAGCTAGCATATATTACACCAGAGATGGCAGAAGGCAATGCGCCCTTATTTATCCACATACAAAAATAGGCGAAAAATATATATATTGAGTGGTCATTATACTGAATTACATTTTAATTGCCTCTAATAGGTCTGTAATTAATTATTAGCTTCCTCCAGTAGAGCTTAAACGATATATTCCGCGAGAATGCTGCTGACTGCAACTCGACAGGGAGAGTGCCGCTATGCGGAACGTCCTCTAAGCTGCAGCTTGGCGTCATTGCACCTGAAGCCCCACTGTCCACAATATTGCAACCGCAACAGGGCAAAATGGAGCTTCCTAACAGTGCAGTATCAGCACGGAGATAAACAATCCTCTTGAGAGCTCCAAGCTATAACTAAAAGGAAATCTGCACTGCAATACGAAGTGACTGTTCAGTTCTTGTTAGGCACGACGAGCTCTACGATGACTGCGGAAGGCAAAAAAAAAAGTAAAATGTGTTTAACATGTTTCGCAATTGCACGCGCATTAAATTAAAATCTCCCCTGATCGACGACTTCTGGGATACATGCGCCACTAACTAGCATCGTTTGCTCTCTGGCGGAAGTAAAGCTACTTCGTTTTTTCAACTGTAGCATGTGACTCTCGCTCGATGCCGTTCAGAGTTCCTTGCGTGTCTTTGCTTCTTCGCTTGCTTGAGAACTAAACGTCTCAGTTAGGTGATTACCGAATATGTCAGGCGGAAGTTGTCAGTCAGCACAGATTTACCCGCCCTTTGCCGCGTTTTAGACGCGTAGAAAACGCGTAGAAAACGCGTCTCGCACGCTCGGCAACACTAAAATCGCGATGTTTGATCTTCGCAGTGAGTAATGGCATCCGAAGCTCATTTACTGCAGCATACGGTACCACGATTTTAGTTTAATTCGGTTTATCACATCTTGCAATTGACTTTTTTGCATTTTTAGTTTAGCACTCTTTTGCCCAACGGACGCATTATAATTTTTTTGTTCTCCTCTTTGCTTTTTTTCAGTCGTCCTCATCTAGATATATGTCCTAGCACTAATCCACTGGTCGCGCAATATCTGTATAACATATAACTTGCCCATTTTTATAGTCCTGCGTTCCTTCTTCTTTTCTTTTCCTCATTTTATCTTCAATTTCTCTTTCTGCAGTCTTCTTTGGGCCTGCATATTCGTTATCCTACTTTTCTGAGAGTGATAAGCAAGTACACCAATATAATTTGATACGCAAGCTCGTATATACATAAAAATAAGGTATGTATATGTTCTATACATTTTAATATATATAAAGATTATATAAACGTATATTTATATATATTTATATATGTGTGGAGGCTTCAGACTATACAAGTTTATTAGTATAGTATTGTTTATTAGATGTATGTGTGTGGGTATACATGAAATATATATATTTAATTTTACATTTATATTTATATTCATATTTGTTTTACAGAATGTATATTTATTGTTATAAACATGGCTAGGCTGGGCCTATTTGAGTACTAGGCCTGCGTTCTAGTCATATATATGTCTATATATTACTATATTACTATATATATATATATATATATACAGTAATATTATTTACGTTCTCATATATGCTACCACATATACTGAACCGGAGCTCCGTGAGCTGTATCGCATCTTTGTGTTTACAGCGTCCGTCATAAAGACTACTGCTCGCTCCATATTGTACCTGGTCATACATTGGAAAGCAGTTGCAAGCCGCCTGATATATTGGTGATATATTTATTACCTCAATATACGGGATACGGGGTTTCGGCTCAGAGCTTGAATGTTATTTGATATATATATCTATATATCTATATATCTATGTATATGAAAAATATATATGTACATATATAGGATAAAGAGATAAAGAGATTTGATTTTTCTAATTTCTGATTATATCTGTATGTACGTCTATATTTATCAATAATTTAATCGTCTAATGTATATAATAGATATACGTTTATAAGATATATATGTGTATATATATGTGTACATATGTTATCTATATATATATATATAGATATATAGTCTGTATGTGGGTGTAACTGTGGTAACATTATCTATAACAATATTGTTGTTCAGAGCTGAAAAGTTCTATTATAATCAATGACTAACTTCAGATCGAGATATTTCTAGTTAGAAAATTTAACAGGCAGTCATAACTTACTTGAGGGATTTCGGTGCTGGCTATTCATTCTTAATAGTTCTTTGATTCGCGATTCAAATATTTGATTTCACGTCTTTTACGTTAAAAGTGCTAATCGAGAAGCTACGGCTACTTTTGCATTACTATTCCTAATCATCAAATGACTGCTGTTGTCTCCTCTTATTTGCCTTTTCCTGGATCTAATACAACAAATACTACTACCGGTCCTTCGAACGCGTCATCTTCAGTTTCTGGAAGAATTCAGAGAGAATATACGTACGCTGACGAGAACGTACAATCTGTTGCTCAGCAGTCTTCTAACCAATCAAGCAATCAGCAGCAACAGTCTTCCAAACATCTGCAACGACAGCATCAGCGACAGTACCAGCAACAACAAGAACAACAACAGCGACAATTAAACCATCTCCAATTCTCAGTTTCAGCACCAATGCATATGATGCCACAAGTATCAATGTCGCAAATGCCACAAATATCACAGATTCCCCAGGTAAATCCTGCTACACAGTTACCCCCACAGCTCCAGCAATTGCCTTATTACCATTTGTTTTCTCAACAATCAGCGAATCCATCAGGTGGATACGCCACAGCATCCTCTACAGCATCTCTAGCTCCTAACCCACCACCATACTATTACTTGCAGAGACCTCCAACACCAGCATCTCCTCCTCCTTATACCAAAATGCGCAGATTTAGGCTTACTCATGCTCAAACACGTTTTCTACTTCAAGAATTTCAGAAGCAGCCACATCCTGACGCGTCTTTACGTGAGCGCTTAGCTGCTGAGATTCCTGGATTATCTGCACGTCAAGTTCAGGTGTGGTTCCAGAACAGAAGGGCAAAGCTTAAGCGTCTCTCAAATTCTTCAGGCTCTAAATTGCCTCTCACACCATTGACAGCATCTAATACCAATACCAATAATGGATCAGCATCAAGTGCTAATAGCTCATCGTCTGTTTCATCAACATCATCGTCGTCTTCTGCATCATCGATTCCAACTTCTACATTACCTCCTCTTTCAATGCCTCCGCCTGCTAATATGGCCTCTTTTTTACGGGCTGCAGAAAATTCTAATATCATGAGCATGCATTCACTTACGTCTCACTCACAAAACGGTCATTCTCAGATTTCAGCGCAGAATCATGGACAGACACACGGTCATCCTCATTCGCATTCCCTTTCTCATAATTCCACATCGGCATTTGATACCACTAATGTCAGATAGTTATGATGTCAATTGCTTAATTTTTGTATAATTAGTCGTCATATCCAAGGTATACTTTTATTACCTGCACGTGTATATTTATGTATGTTACTATTATCTAACTTCAAAGTTGGTTCTGTGTCTTATTGTATGGTATTTATATGATTTTTTTATTACCCTCTAATTATATTGTTTGCCTGATTTTTCGTATCCCTACTATTCCCGTTTGCAGGGACCGACATACATACATGGGTATATGTGTGTGTTATATATGTATGACTACAGTCTTTAATTTGAATAATGTTTGTTTTACAAATTCATTTATCGATATTGCCGTTATTTTTATTGATATTTGAATCTTATTCGTCGTATTCCTATTATCATTTCACTGAATTGTCTTCTTACGGTTACGCTATATATTTTATGTTATTACTGAAGTCTTTCTAGTCAATGTTAGTTACTATTAATTGATCGTATTACTTACAATGGATCGCTCTCCGCTTTTTTCTGATTTACCACATTTTTCACCGCCATAGTAAATCAGCCACTATTCGTGGCGCAACTATTATCTATGCGAGATAGTTTTTGGCTCTACTGTCCCTGGATTGAGCTTCAACTAACTCGAGCTCAGGTATTCTATAGAACACCATTGTTTCGAGGATATCAGAAATGCGTGAAATTATCTCAATTCAGTGCGGTCAGGCAGGTAAGTTCGAATAGTTTGAAGAATAGGAGAAATGATGGTTCTGGGAGACTCGCTAGATGCAGTATTATGAGCATTATGCAGCAAAGGTCAATAGTACTAATTTTTACGTGCTCTCTTTGATATAGGGTACGTTCACCGAATATGTCAATCAAGATAGTATAATGCTGTCTTGAAGGGTGTTGATGGTCGAAACCAACTAGATCGATAGGAATCATGATGATATACTAATGTTTGACTTTTTTTTGTAGTAACCAAATTGCATCTGCTTTCTGGGAGACCATTGTAGCTGAACATGGACTTGACAACACCGGACATCTCATCAAGAAAGACAGCGTCCGCTTTGATAAAATAGACGTCTTTTTTCGAGAGGCATACAATGGAAAGTATGTACCTCGATCAGTTGCAGTAGATCTGGAGCCTGCAACGTTAGATAATATTCGTTCAGGACCACAGGGGGAGTTGTTCCGACCTGATTCATTTGTCTTCGCACACTCAGGTGCTGGCAACAACTGGGCCAAAGGATTCTATACCGAAGGTGCTGAACTAATCGAACCAATACTTGATGTCATTCGTCGTGAAGCTGAAGGAACTGAGTCTTTACAGGGATTTCAGCTACTTCACTCGTTAGGTGGTGGTACTGGATCGGGTCTTGGTACTTTGTTACTCTCGAAGATTAAGGAAGAGTATCCTGACAGAATGATGGCTACTTACTCAGTTTTGCCATCAGCAAAAGTTTCTGATACGATAACTGAGCCGTATAATGCAGTTTTATCTTATCATCAACTAGTTGAATTTGCTGATGAGACCTTTACATTGGATAATGAAGCACTATATGACATCTCAATGAAGACTCTTAGGATCAAACAGCCTGACTACAATGACTTGAACAAGCTCATTTCTCTTGTAATTTCAGGCGTTACAACATGTTTGCGATTTCCCGGTCAATTGAATTCCGATCTCAGAAAACTGGCTGTTAATATGGTTCCCTTCCCTCGTCTTCACTTCTTCATGGTTGGTTTTGCTCCTCTCTTCGCTGCTGGCACTCGTGATTTCCACAGCTTAAGTATTGCAGACTTGACGTCACAATTGTTTTCACCCTCTAATATGATGGCTGCTGCAAACCCTCTTCACGGTCGTTACTTGACTGCCTCCACTATTTTCCGTGGAAAGTCAATTTCAACCAAAGAGGTCGAGGATTCAGTCTACAACATGAGAACTAAGAGTTCTGCCTACTTCGTTGAGTGGATTCCAAATAACATTCAGACCTCTCTATGCGATATTTCGACTGCTAATCTGAAGACTGCCGCTACCTTTATTGGCAATTCCACTGCTGTTCAAGAGCTTTTCCTGCGATCTTCTGCCCAATTCTCTGCTATGTTCCGTCGAAAGGCATTCTTGCATTGGTATACTGCCGAGGGTATGGACGAAATTGAATTCACTGAGGCCGAATCAAACTTGAACGATCTCATAGCTGAGTGTAAGTTTCATCTATTTACTTTTTGTCGTGTTTTACTGTTTATTCCCAACTTCTTGTGGCGAAGTTTTCCACGTGTCTGCTGACGCTGAGTTTCTTATTTAGACCAACAATACCAGGAAGCTGGTGTAGACGATGATGTGTACGCTGATGAGAATGGTGAGTATATTGAAGGGGATGCTGAGGGTGAAATCCTTGAGTAAGATTATCGGCGTACATATCCTTCGTAAACAATTTTCTAGAAAAAATGAAGCTGTATTTTATTTTCATTTATTCTTATAATATTTTGTGAGCTTTTAATCTTTTTGGTATGTATTGTCGTCTCTTCGTATTTATTGTCGTTACTACTACTACTACTATTACTATTACTATTACTACTACTATTATATAATTGAAATTGTTTACTGTTTTGTTTGTTTGGAAAATTAGCAGAACAGATCCTTGAATTTTCTCCTTTCCCGCTATTTTAAAATTTGTTGCTTTCAAAGAGCTCTATAACTGTTTAGTATACGACAGCCGGAGATATATACTGTTACTGTTTCGAAGGCTGTTGGGGTCCATATGCTACTTCATTGTATTCTGCAAATATTTATTGACATGAAATCTCGGTAAGAATACAACGGCTTTACGAGGTTATTGAATGTAACTAAAGAATCACTTAACATATACTTATTCTATGAGATCCTCTAAATATTATAGTTCTCTATGCTGGGTTGTTCTTCCTTTCGTATATTGACGGCCAAAGAGATTGGTCATTCGCCAGGACTTATCAGTCCAAATATTACGTACTTCTTATTATATAGTATTTGTAACTCGTGAGTCATCGTGACTAAGTATACTGTTGCGCTATGCCGCGTCACACCATATATAGTGCATATATGCATACACGGTAATATACCATTACAACGAATTTACTGGAAATCTCTTAAAGCTTATGTAATATGCTGGCAAACAGCTAACTAAAAAAATTACATCAATAAATTTTCCACTTTAAACATACTAGCGAGGTTGTCGTTGTGGTGAATTTTTATCGAGACTTTCCTTCTTTTACCGGGGAAAATTTTTTAATCGGACAGCTCGTAATTCACCACAAGAGGCTGGATATTTTTGGATTGTACTTCAATCAATTGAAAGTAGCTGAATAGATTCAAAATATAAGGTCTTGATAGTGCACAGTTTGTCTTTTATTAGAACAAGCAGGCACTAGAGGTTCTAATTATCGTATCCAGACACAAGTAAAGTGTTCGGTAAAGAACAGCTGGTGGAAATAAGGTCTAGGAATTAAGTGATTTGAAAGAAAGGATTTCAGATAAATTACGGAAGCCAAAATATGATTAGAATTGAATCACAAAGTAGTGCTTTGGCTCTACGTAGACTGGTGGTCCAGGGACCTTTGCGACTACAGATGAGAACGAGTAAATTTAGACCACAAGGACTAGTTTTGCAGCCTGTGGGAGGTTTCCGATTCAATAGTTCCCGGATCAATTCGTCGCCTAGTGCTGTTAAAGGAGAGGCGAAATCGGAAAGCAAAGATGAGAGTGGAAAAACAGAGGCAGATAGTGCTGCGGTTTCCAGTGATGTAAAGCCTCCAGTGATGCAGGTTAAGTCGGAAGACAAGAAGAAGACTCTAAAAGAAAAAATTATTGCTTCGGTTCGTCACTTTTGGGATGGAACAAAGCTTTTGGTATTTGAAGCGAAAGTTTCGACTAAGCTGACAATGAAGATGATGGCTGGCTATGAACTTACGCGCAGAGAAAATAGACAACTTCGCAGAACGCTTGAAGATATTATGAGATTGGTTCCTTTCTCTGTATTTGTTATCATTCCATTCGCGGAGTTACTCTTGCCAGTTGCTTTGAAATTGTTCCCAAATATGCTGCCATCCACTTACGAGTCACCAACTGAGATGGAGAAGCGTATGAAGAATTTACGAAAGACCCGAAAGGAAGTGTCAGCTTACCTAAAGAATACAGTCACTGAGAGCGGGCTTCGTCTACCCCACACGTCGTCCAATGACCAGCGAGATTTATTTGCGGAGTTCTTTAAAAAGGTTCGCTCATCAGGAGAATCTCCCTCTCGCGAGGAGCTTCTTAATGTGTGCAGATTGTTCAAGGATGATGTTGTCCTTGACAATCTTTCTCGACCTCAGCTGGTCGCTATGGCCAGATATATGAATCTTCCTACTACATTTGGTAACGATCTTTTATTACGCTACCAGATTAGAAGACGTATGCGTCAGACGAAAAAAGATGATCGAGCTATTGATTATGAGGGAGTTGATTCACTTTCAGTTCCCGAGCTTCAGTCAGCTTGCCAGTCTCGAGGAATTATGTCTCACGGTGTTTCGCCGGCAAGACTTCGTGATGATCTGCAAACATGGCTTGATTTGCGACTTCGTCAGCGGGTTCCAAGCACCTTACTTGTCCTATCAGCTGCATATCGTTATAATGACGTATCTAAGTCAATTGAATCTCATTATGATGCACTGATGGCAGTCTTAAGTTCCATTCCTGATGAGCTGTATCATGAGGCTGAGCTTGAGGTTCATCACGCTGAAGGTGCTGCAACTAACAAGCAGCGATTGGAAGTCCTGAAGGAACAAGATGAGCTTATCAAGGAGGAAATTCTTCAGGTTCATCAGGGTGGAAAGGTTGTCAAAGATGATATAAATGTGGACGATGAAGAGACAACAGCTAATGCTAAGCATAATGCTCAGATCAAGTCAAAAGAGAATGATGAAGTTAAGAAAGTAGAGCAGGGAAGTAAATAGGTCTAAATTCATTGTGATCTACTTGTCTTCAGTTATTGAAGTTTGTCTATATTTCTAATTTTGTATATGAGATTTTTGATACTTTTTGATTCATCATTATGTGATATAAATGCGCCTACTAGGAAGATATCTGTATAATCTTTAGTTTTCTGATTCTCGGTCTCTCTCCATCTATTTGAGTACATATTTATATATATATAATTCAATTTGTCGTTTGCTTTCTAGTCATTCATTTTCTAACTCTGTCACTCTTTTAGTTGGCATATTCTCAAACTCTACTGTACGTGGCTAGAATTATTTGGCTTTCCTTGGGTTATATACGTCAGATCAAAAAGAGAGCCTTATCTGGGTAATCTATTCTGCTTTATTATACCGATTGAGACGATCAATGCGTTATTACGACGAAAAGGCATGGGCATGTAATCGGAAATGACTATTATATGAAAGCCTAATTGGAGCGAAGGCAAGCATCTAATAGAGCCCATAAAGTCTATATGAAAATGTTGTGTCTAAATATCTCTTCTCTTGTGCATAAATTCTTTCGAAGCATCTCATCAATATAACTAGTTTATTTAGTTTCAAATGTGCATTCTTTGTAATGAATATTGAATTATTAAATTTATTTACCATCTTTTCATGCTGTGTGGTAATGGTACAAGATACAGATATACCTCATGGACTAGTTAAAGAATCATATACATGAAATTGTATCTATCGCATTAAAATGTATACGTTATATTTTCTATAGGAATGATGCGGTATTGAGTAAATCTGTGAAGGATAAGCCAGTAATACAAAGATGGTGCAAGAAGAGCTCAACTTTGCTCAATGTGCTGTAATCTTGCAAGCATCTGCTTTACAGCGATCTCGACTTCGTCTGCCGTTCGCTCTATATCATCTTTGCTGTCATTTGGTCCGCCGTATGCTGTCACAGAGGCTAATAGCTGAGACTGTTTGGCCGAAACTACATTGTCTAAAGACAGAACTTCCTTTGTTTTACCAACTGCCGTTGAGGACGCCACGGCAGAGCTTTCATTGGTAGCCAACAAAGCTGTCGTCAAGAGCTTGGATTCCAGAACTTCACTATTCCTCGGTAATAAAGCTATATTTAGACTGTCCGCTCCTGAGACAAATAGAGAGGATAGATCTGAAATCAATTCGGCTGCGGATATTGACGGCGGATTGTTATTTATATCAATAGCTCGAGACGCCGAGGAAGTTACAGACTGTAGGCCGGAAATAGATGAAGATAAAGATGAAGATGAAGGTGAGTTTGATAAACTAGAAGTTGTGGTTGTAGCTTGCGATTTATTATAATTAGAAACGCCTGCCAATTCAAGGGATTGCTTTCTCTGCGAACTCGATCTTGAGTTAATCATTGTGATTCTTCCCCTTTGTTCCTTTCCATCCACCTCTGTATTGTCAATAGATCTGTTTCAAAATATATTCTGTCTGGTTCTCCTATGATGCATTTATATTACGGTGTACTATAATTAAAAACAAAATGTGTTTATTGAATATAGAAATTGTGTTTCTGACAGGTAGACAGTTTGCTTGGGAAAGAATGTTGTCTGGACGATTTATTGTCTCTTTCACTGTCCCAGCTCCTCAAGCATCAACACTAAAACAAGATAATAGTGAATTAATAGAGAGCAAATTCAAGTATGAATCCATCAGTAGTATAAGGTGTACTGTAAGCTGTCGATAAATAATATACAGACTGAGAGACTATCTGGACTCATTTATATCGTAAACCCATATAGACGTCGCGGTAATCTGAGAACTAGGAAACTTAGGGGCCTGAAATGACCATTCGGTATCGTCCTTATACAAAACCATCGCCTCTGGGTCACGAGGATGACTTATTATCGATCCGAAATTTGATATCTCAAGATCTTTCCGAACCATACGGAATATATGTCTACAGATATTTTATCTATCAGTGGCCGGAATTGTGTTTTCTTGCGATTGATGATTCAAAAAGTAGCTCAGGATCGTTCGGAGATACAGAAACTGACCTCAAAACAGAGTCTGTGATAGGCGTCGTAGTTGGCAAACTTGCGCCTCATAGAGATATTAAACTTCGAGGATATATTGCTATGTTAGCGGTAGCAACAGAATACCGAGGACGAGGAATCGCTAAAGAACTGGTGAAACATGTACTGGACAAGTTGGTTGAATTAGATGCAGACGAGGTGGTTCTAGAAACAGAAACATCTAATAAGGCAGCAATTGCACTATATGAAAACTTTGGATTCGTGAGAAGTAAGAGTATGCATAGATATTACATTAATTCGAACGATGCATTCCGATTTGTCCTACCTCTTAAAGTTGTGGCGACACTACGATATTGTGCATTGAAACAGATGGAGAGCCAAGAAAGTGAAGGACATATTGCAGAAGTATTATGAAACCGTATGGGAACAAAGATACTGAAAATATTAGTATAATACTGTGTGTAAATAAAATTAAGCGGAATAAATAATGATATTAGACGAAATTTAGTAATATAACAGGATGTGTTGTATGGGAACAAATAAACAATAACTTAACCAATATACCCCAGATAACAGAAGGAATACTAAAATGTTTGAGTGAAATGAGCATAAAAATGGAAAAACGATAAGGCCAGTAATACAAAAAAGAGTAATAGACAAAAGAACATAAGAGATTAGGATATCCCAATGAGATTTTTATTCCTCATCAGAAATTTTTGGAGCAAGGTAGAACTGCAAATAGCCACTGGACAAAGGATACTCAATCATAGTTGGCTGGACGTCAGAAAGTTTAAGAGTTACTTGGTTTGACAGACCAGTAGCCTTGCAAAAGCTCATCAAATACTTCGATGAAAGTGTGACACTGACAGGCTCTGAGAGATCAATTGTAGTTGCGAGCTCTGGCTTGTCTGCAGTCGAGTTGGGTTTGATGGATACACTTCCAGTACCAATGTCACTTTCGCATGAAAACTTGACGCTTCCCTTTGTGCACTCGATGGTAATACTGTCAGACAATAGCTGCATATCACGACAGATTCTCTGGAACTCGGCAGATGGCATAGTGATGGAGGCATTGAAATCAATATCTGGAATACCAAGCTGCTCCTGATCAATATTCATAAGCTTCAAAGAATATTCTGAGATTCTGTCCTGCTGGGTGTTTTCAAATCTGATTACCAGCGCATCTGGCTGATCAGCAGCCTCAAGAGTCACAATATCTTCATTATTACCGCATCGTAGGATCTTAGTCAAGGAGACAAGATTTAATCCCAAAGAGATGTTGCGATCACATCGGTATTCTGAGAATCCATCTGCACTCAGAAGAAGCGACGCGAACCCGACATGAGAAGAGTCGATGGCCTGCAGGGCCAAACCATTGTCTGAACAATCAAGAACACACTCGGAGACAATTTCTCGGACGGCTTCGATAATCTATTATTCAAGTCAGAGATAATATGGTCGCAGCAATTTGCGTTTGCTGTGTACATTCTAGTAGCGCAAGAGTACGATTGCTGATAACCACGCACATCAACACACACATTAGTTTGTAAATAAACATACCTTCTTAAGCAAAGCTGCTTCTTCTAATTTTCCTTCCAACATTGTTCTAATACTGTAATAAATCTGTTAAGACAAAACATGTTAGAATTTTAGACCATGACTACGAACATTGCTACACTCCCTGTTCGGTGAACATTTATCCACTTCCGCGCATACTTCATCTACATCGTCACATGCACAAATCATTACAACACTATCAGATACTATCTAGCGAGATCACATCTCGTGGTTATTGGCTCATTATATATCACCAACCGAATTCCAAAACGTTTCGTCATCTAGTAAGAGCAGAACATGACTCTAGCTAAAAATTCGGGCAGTGACTGATGTGAAATTTCTGTAAAAGTCTTCCATTATTAAAACGAACTTACCGAATAGTCTTTATGAAGTAGTCTGTAAGTATCAACGATAATTTCCGCTATACAATAAAGCACAACAGAGTTGTAAATGCAAATTCGATGAAATATCGTTAAAAGTCTGAGATGGAAGAAAAATTGTTGAAATGGAAAATGAGGAAAAATGGTCCAATTTAGGTGCAGTAATTGGCAGCAGAACCCTTGACGCGTCACAGACGCGTCAATTCACCTTAATATGAAATTTCCACGCGCCCACGCGTAGCTTTTCGTTGCTCATAGCCTCGACGGGAACTTCTTGACAATGTTCTATTAACATAGTCACAGAAGATCTAGCAGTTAATTATCCCACCCTCCCATAAAGCCCGCTGTGGCGGGCTCTTGTAAGATGACTCGAGATATCTTTCATCGACTCCTGGTATCTGTGCAATAAATACTCAGGTGAGTGCCTATGGCAGATGTCACTGTGATTGCCGTAGATACTGCAATTCTCTGAAAGAGCATACAAAATAGTGTCAGTGCTGTGCTTGACTGGCAGTAGCTAGAGTCAATAACAGTTGTGTGATTGCTGTCACTAAGGCTTTATGTACTAGGAAAATATTCATCGGAATACTACGAAGATCTAGACATGCCGCAGCATGAAAGGGAAGATGGCTGGGATAGCTTAGCGCCTCCTTTTAAATATCGCCAGCAGCTTTCCAGATTAAATATCAGCTCAAATATTAGCGGTGATGGCCATAATGCTAATAGGACTAGAGTGCTCAGCGATCAAGCGATTCGCAGCGTAAGCAGTGCCAACAGCAGTAGAGCCGATAGCACCATCGACAATGGTGATAGCTCTAACAATAGCTTCGACAGTGTTGACACTAATAGTTCAAGCTCTAGTGACGTGGAAGATGACTATTATTACTATTATTACCTTCGACAGAAACTTACGAACATTGATACAATGACAAGAATAATACCAACTCCTATTTCGCTACTTTCAATTGACCGGTCGGCTATCCTCTCCAAATTAAGTGATCATCAAGATGTCACTAGAACAGTTGATCCCCTAGAATCTATTCTTTCATCTTCATATCCAAAGCATTGATACAGTGTGGCGTTACTTTTAACCGGCTTCGGCTCAAATATGTTTTTAGTTCTGCCTGATCTCCTGTCTAAGTGGTACGTTTCGTATCGGTGGATCAAGCTCTCGATTCTTTCTCATATCCTAGTTGGTATTGTGTGATAATTAGGCATGCTGATGAGTAATAATGGTACAAGGAATTCCATGAGATATCTCTACATTTTGCTGGAGCTCTAATTTTAAGAAAATATTTATCAAATTACCAATAGCTGTCGCTATTTGCGTATTCAGAGAAGCAATGACTACATATACCCTTCTTCATTTCACGAAGAGTTGTTTTATTAAACTAGACATTACAATACGATAAAAAATTTCCGTCTCAAATACGATTTTTATTTTCCGTTGACACATGCATATACAAAGCATTACTACAAACAAAAAAGATCTAGTAATCAAACACTTATACTTTTCCAAACATTGATACCTTCGCCACCGGTACTAATCAACATTCCAGGAATTTGCTTATGCCAGTGCACCTCCTTTACATCCTTCTGCCAGTGGCAGAACAGTAATTGGGGCGGAATGTCATCAAGGTCTCCAGACACATCGTTACGCCTTTGAGCCGCAATTTCTTCATCATCAGCCTCAACTGACAAATCCCATAACATTACCGTATTATCTTCAGATGAGACAGCCAAAACAGACTCATCGGTAGGATGAAACTCAATTGAAGTAATTGCTTTTTTGTTAAAGTCAAACTGTGCAGCTGGAAGTGGCTTTTCCGTGTTGTTCGCTTTGAAATTACGTAAATCCCAGATGGACCATGAGCCATCGTCATGACCACTAGCAAGAAGATAGGTGACGTTTCGGCTCCAGGACATGACGTTAACATCAGACTGAGAGGCCGGAACAGATAAAGCAGGCTTGTGCTTCTTACTACGCGTATCCCAGATGCGGACGTAGCCATCACTACCTCCGCTGGCAAATACTGACTTCTCGCTTTGACTCCACTGGAGCTCTTCAACACTAGCCCCATCCTCGTGACCAATGAAGGGTACTTTGTCAGTCGACCACGAGCTCGTACCTCGAGTTGTCAAGTGAATGCGGCCAGTGACATCACCAGTGAGAAGAACACCGCTCGGAACATGTGGCGACCAATCAAGTGCATAGCCCTCAACACCGCCATGAGCTCGAATAGTATGTACCGGCCGATTCATAGCCTTTGAGACAACGGTTCCGGGGTTGTCAAAAGCTCTGAAGTGCTGCGTAACATCCCAGATGTAAACGTCACCAGATTCAGACATTGACGCCGTCAGATATTCATTAGTCTTTGCAGCGTGAGGAGAAACTCTGATTCTGTTTGTTGTATCAGTAGTCGGAAGCGATCGAGACTCTAGTACGGGGTCGCGCTCGACGTCATCCTCTTCGTCATCGTCGGAGCCTTCGCGATCGAGGGTTTTGCTCAGATCACTCAGTTTAATCACAGTCACTTCATTATCTTTCTTTCTTTTGGCCTGGGTACCAGTGACAAGGTACGCAGTTTTTGGATATCCACGTCGCTCGTCTCCAAGATGGTCCGGGAGAATGTCGAAGGAGAGACATGGCCAAGTTAAGTTGACTCTGTGTAAAATATCATATACCGTTGTATCTGGTTCCAGTACCTCTCCTGGACTAAGAGCGTCTGCACGAGAAGGAAGGAAAAGCTTTGGAGCCTCCCGCTTTGGCTTTTTAATCTCTGCAGTTGATTCACCATCTTGCATTTGGTCCTCATCCTCATCCTCATCCTCATCATCTTCAACTTCATCATTGAGCTCAATGATTTCGTCATCGTCATCTTCCTCTCCAACGTCTATTACGTCTTCTTCACTATCGAAATCGTCACCAAATGGGTCTTCGAATGCGCCCATTTCGCCTTCTTCCACTTGCACGGGCTTGTCGTCTTTCTTAGCCGTCGGCGAGGATGACGGTGGCACGACATCATTGCGTGAGTCGTCTGCTGCTCTCTTTGACATTCTGGCAATTTCTTCCCTTTTGCTCCTACGGATGTTCGGCTTAGAGTGAGTTGCGTAACGTGGCTTTCAGTAACTGGACTAAACACGAACCAGATTATAATGCCTGTTCTTCCAGATCTAGTGTATTATTGCGTCTGGTGTCATGCAACGTAGTGATTTGACGAGAATTGAAAACACGCTACAGTAACAAAACCTTGGTACAGTAGGACTCTGCAAAATAAGCCTGCAATACAAAAAACAGAAGTTGAACTTTCTAAGCCAAACAGTCTACTAGGCTATCCTGCTGCTCTCGTTAAGTTAAGTCGTCTTCAGATTTTTTTTTTCTCTATTTTTGCCTTGTCGATGATCCAAATTTTTTCTATACTGCTGGTCTGCTAGCTCGCCATGCCGAGAAAAAAATTTCTCATCTGGTTGTATATTTATTTCCTATACTCCCAACTGTGTCACGTGACAGCAAGAGACGAAGACAGACAGCCAAGCGAGGAAGTGGATTTGGGGCGTAAATGCGGAAGCTCGCGGAAGAGAGTATTTGAGGCACAAGTGGGCAGGATGCTAGACAGTCTAGTGCAGTATTGTAAGCTTTTGCTTCAACGGTAAACAGCAGAAAATTACGCTAGAGTCATGACCCCCTTACAACGAGGGAGGCAAGGAAAAACTCAATCTGGCAGATTCCATAGTAATAAGATTTGACTTGATCCAATATACAAACCCTAAAAGGATATGGAAGCTACTGCCTCACAGAACTAAAACATTTAAGCATGCTGTTTATTGATTGAGTTTAAGGGATTGAGTTCTTCGTCCCTTATAGAATCGGCCACAACAGTTTAGAAAGAGTTAGCCATCGCAAGCAAAGACTAAACAACAGGAATGACTTTATGAAAAATGTAAATAGCGTGTATAACGCAAATAATGTGAATAATAGTGCTAATTGTGTGAGGAACGTTAACAGTGGAAATAGTATAACTTGTATAAGCAGCAGTAAATAACACTTACCGTATAAGTTGTATAAATTGTCTTTAGATTAATCTCCGAAGAGCAAGGAGAGGAGACGATTAGCTATCTATTGAACGATAGTGCTAAACGATAGTCGGCCATATCAGAAGACCCGCTCGCCCTCCGTGCCCAGATAAATTCCTTCTGCGAAATACACTAGGCGACGCAAAACTTTTTATTCGCGAAGATCGGGGTGATTTCTTCGCATGCCATAAACCCAGGGCATCAATGATATTGGCCGTTTAATTGCGTCTGTGTCTGCAAATTAAAAAAGCGCGCAATATCGACCACAACGCTCACCACACGTCGGTATATAGGCGTTTGTTACTTTTCGTAGCGTGTCGTGCCCAACCCAGTGTTATACAAAGGGACAGGAAAATAACACGAGCGTACATATGGACTAGCGAGGAAGAGGCTCTGTCGAAGCGCGCGATGCATGACGATGGCAACATCAGAAGCGCATGGCCCTTGTAACTGGGCCCAGCTACAAGCAGGATGAGGAACGGCGGCGTCGGCAGCGAGAATGTTTTATTTCTCTCTGGCTGGCTCGCTTTGTTCACCAGCACGAAGGCCGACCTGCGTTTTGCGAGGGTGAAAGCCAAGCAGAGTAGGGCTGAGAGCGGAGCAAACATAGCAAAGCAAACTAGACTAAGGCAAGGGAAGTATAAAAATTAGCGAAAGGGGGAGGGCTTACGCGAGACGGCACCATCATAGGTCGCCGCTGTTGGTACTGTCTATTATTATTTATGGCTCGTTATTGCTGGTTATTGCTGGTTATTGCTGGTTATTACTGGTAGTACTATTGACACTGCTACTGCAGCATATGACTGTTGCTCCTATTATTTGCTATAGCATTACTAAAGGCGCTACTACTTCTGCGGTCGCTGTCCTGCTAGTCTTCGTGACGCTGCTACTAAGACCATGAACAACACAGATAACAAGCCGCGACTTGTATTATCGCCAAATAGCGTAAATATGAATTCAAATAAAATAAACAAAATAACGTAAAAATAAAAAAGCCCAGTTTACGGATGGAGATCGCTGGCTCCTTTTCGTTGGCCGAAAAACCCCAATTCCCTTGCTATCGTCAGCTGCGCCCGCCAGTAAAATTGGCGTTAGTCATAACAAGTCACGTCCGTCCATTCTCATGCTACTTGCTTCCTCATATTTATACTTGCAGGAAGCGTGGGTAGAAGTAGCAAATAGCAGCAATAATAGTAGTATAACGATCGCAATACTCTTTCAGATATGCATGGTACCAGCCTTATGCACAGCACATGCACCTCTAAAGCTTACGCCCAGAGCCGCCTTGCGCTCTAGTGAGCCTCGTAACGCCTAGAATGCGCCTTGCATATGGCAGTTGCCCTGGCAACTTGAAGCAGTGGCTGCAAAAGGCCAGACGAAAGAGAGCAGAAAAATAACCGTTCTCAAACAGGCCGTCGTCTCATGGCTATAGGCCGCATACAAGATAAAGTACAGCTCGCAGCAATATACAGTCAGACGTGCTTGCACACACATCCACTAGCAGCTACACAGGTACACATATACGCATATAATTAAATATGTACATCACTACAGCGCATATGCAAATGAAATAAGATGACCGATTCAGACATCGTGCAGACTCGCACAAATACTAGCTCGCTCGCGCTAACTCAAACGCATAATTAAACAGAAAATAAGGCTAAAAGTAAAAAGTCTAACATGAAAAGTAAAAATACCCCTAATTGGGGCCGCAACCTACTGTAGTACACACAAAGCAGGGCGGACAAGATTTAACCATGACCAGGAAGCATGCAGGACTACTTATTACCAGTAGAACGCATACTGAAAACGCAGTAATGTGGCCGATTGCAGTTTGGTTATATCTAGGAGTTATAATCTTTTCTTTACTGGCATCAGTGGTTTTTCAAGGAATCTTGATTGCGGTCGTGTCACTGGGAGTCGGTTACATAGCAGGTGATGAATTCAATCCTCCGCGTTTTTAAGTCAAAAGAGCGAGCGCTAGCCAGGGGGCAGACCAGACCTGAGAGCCGGCTTGGTGGTCCAGCGTCGGAGTCTGGCAGCTCCAGAGGGTCTGCGTCCGCAGGAACAGGTGCTACCAGCGGAACCAGCAGAGGAAGCAGCAGCGTGGCTCCGTCAAGTTCTAGTGCGCGAGGAGGCTCGAGTCGTGGGAGTCGCACTACTGGGCCGTCAGCTGCGAGAGAACTGCCAATTGAAAATGAGGACGCGGGACGAATGGCGGCGAATGCGGATATAACCTGGACTAGGCAGTCTGTAAGTCACGAGGAAGCTTTGGAGTTCATAAAGCTGGTTACGGCTCAGATCAAGCATCGAGGTGTGCTGGAGCCCTTTGTTTTGCTTCCATGCAGGCCACGCTTTAATTTGATAGATACCAAGTTGTTTGTGCACCGTGTCTTTGGTGAGAGTGTCAGTTCTCGCACAATCTCTACCGAGACCGAGATCTTACTTGCCGACGTTGAGGTTCTCATGTCGTCTCTTAAATGGGTCTGGGCCCGGCTGCCTGGAGGTGTTGTGTCCTGGGAAGCCTACGAGCTCTACAAAGCAGGCGAGGAAGACACTGGGATGGACAAGACAGCCTTCAGCACCCTTATTCCTCTCATAACTGAGAGCCAGGAAAAATCTGCTATCATATTTTTGTTTTTCGATCTTCTTTCTGCAATTGCTGCTCACTGGAAAACTTCTGGGATGAGTGGTCGCAAGATTGCGCGAATGGCGGCAATTTGGGCTTTCCCGATTAGTGACAGGTTTGATAGTAGCCAGACACCTTCTTTTACTGAAACTTATAAGGCTTGGTTGAAGGCTGCCGATGCTAGTACTCATATGTTTCTTGCATATCTCAGATCTCAGCAAGCCGACATGCCTGGTGCTGAGTCCGGTGTTACCTCTTTGGGTTTACCATTGTCTCTCGCCAACTTTCTTACTTCGATGCCATATCCGCCGACACGAACAGCTGCATCCAATGCTATTTCTACAGCTGTTGTTACTTTGAGTTCTGTTCATGATGATTCAGAGTTTCAAACACCCTCCAGCATGCTCAGTGTGTTCTATGGAGCGGCTAAAAGTAGATCTTCTTTTGGACTTTCGTCTACAAGCAATTTAGTTTCTTTTTTGTATGCTGAAGGTAAGACTGTGGACAGTTTCTTATTGCCAGAGTGTTCACGTATCATCAACGAGCTATCGTCTCTCTTGGACGTCAAGGTGTCGCTCAAGAACGATGAGAAGAGATCAGCTTCCCATTCTAAGCCATCGGAATCTCGTTTCGCATATTCATCGTCATCGTCGTCGTCTGGACTTACAGCAGAATCTAGAGCTATTAGTAGTGGCAGTATCTCGTCTCGCTTGCGCGACACTTCTAATTCTACTATATCTTCTAGTATGACGTCAGTTAATGCGACGGACAGCAGTCTTTCCAAGTCTTGGAATACCTTCTTGGTTTCTGGATTCAATACTCAGGAGACTTCCCTGGACTCTATCGCCGATGTCGAACTGTCCTTGCCTACTGTCGATACCCTGCTTAACAAGCGTGCTGGGGGGCATATGGCCTCTGATGGTATACTGTCTGATTCTATTGACTCTTCGCTTGACATTTCAAATATTCCAGTAGACGATAGCTTCTATTGGACTTGGATTTGCGGTATGGCACCCGAGGAACCGATTGCTCGCCGTTCTATATTTAGTACTTGCACTGTCATTGAGGCCGATCTGACGCCTGAGTTTCTGGCACCTAGGATGGATATTCCCGAACAGCCTGTAGTTGTTTTTACTTATAAATTAGATAAGCCAAACCCACTGCCAGTAAGCAATCCGCAATTAGGGCGCACATCGTCTGCTCTTGTTAAAAAACAGAGCACGTTCAGGATTCCTTCTCGCAAACTTCGAAATCGTGGTCTTCCGCCTATAGCTAGCAAGACACAAGTTCGCGAAAGCCCTTCCCTTTTATCTCTTTACAAAGAATATAAGACAGATGCATCTATGTCTACAATAAGTGTACTCCAGGAGCGCACTCAGGAGCCAAAATCTAGAAAGAAGAACACCAAGCAGCCTTCTGCTCAAGAGTCCGAGGCACTAGGCAGGCTTGCTGAGCGTGCTGAAATCATTCATAAGGCAGCAATGCAGACTCGTCTACGTGATGCTAGCAATAAAGAAAACCGAAAGCAGAGCGTCTTGCCTACTATTGAAAGTGAGAGTTTAGATGGTAAGAGGCAAATTTCAGTTGTTCTAGAACTCGATGAGGACATTGGTAAGGCTCTTGAATGGGCCGAGGATCCAACTGCTACAAACGAAATAAGTAGTAAGATTGTTAACTCGCCTACTGTAAACTCGTTCAAAGAGAATGATGATTTTGAATATGATTTGTCTGCCTCATTTAGACCTCGAGAGAATATTCCACGCAAGTCTTTTAATCATTTGGCTGACGTTCCTACGAATACTGCCAGTGCTAGAGGTCATCTACAGTCAGCTACTACTTATAGTAACGCTAGTACTACAGCTATTGTTCCAGTCGAGTCTTCGTCTCTCGGACACAAAAGAAGTGTTCTTTCGAAGATTTTCAGGCGAAATAATGGTGACTCTGATCCCCATATAAACAAGGCGGAGCATCGTCATTCTGTTGCTGCTGGTACTCCAGATGAAATTGATGAAGACAATATTCCTGTTCTTTTGACGAATATCTCTGTATCTCCAAAGTTCAGCATCCGAAGAATGTCTTCTATCAGAGACTCAATTCGATCCGAATCTCGAGTGGATTTGAGACCTAGAGAGCCTATGTCTCCAGTATTCAGAGAGCAGCATAAGCAACAGGCTGTTGAGCAGCAGGCTGAAGTGAACCTACCGAAAGTGGAAAAGCCGACTTCAACAGTTGAACAAGCAGTACAAGCTGAGAAATTAGAGAAAGAGGAGGAGCCAACAGAAGACGAAACAAAGGTTATATCTATCTCACCCAAAGATGTGCCAGCTGCCGTTTCCAATCTTTTTGACGCAGATTCTAACTCTGATGACGATGAGTTTTTCCCTACTATGTCTACCGCACTTCCTTCACGTTCGGCAGTAAATGGTCAGCCAAATGGTCAAGCAAGCGCTACGACTAAGTCTCAGCTACCAATATCATCTCAGTCACATCTGAGAGCAGTATCTTCACAGCCAGTACTGAAGGAGAACAACATGGATATGAGTAAGCGATTGCCCAATATTCCACCTTCTCGAAGACCCACGCCAATGATGGTAAGGCCAGGACCTTCTCATCATCATCAGCAGCAGGCTGTGGGATCGAGAAGATCCGTTCCAAATTTTGGATCTCAACCTCCTCCTAGACAGGCAATGTCAAATCCACAACTAATGCCTAGTCGAAGCAGCTCAATTCCTAAATTGAACACAGATGCAATTATGCCAATTATCCCATCTATTGCACGAGGATCACCCACCATGACTTCACCTACTATTTCTACGTCGTCTATGAGTTCATCGTCGTCGCCAACTTTGGGACCCAATGAAGCACGACGACCTGCACCAGTTGCTCCTCCCCCAACGCAAAGAAATATGCCGGTTAATCAGTATGCTACTAGAAGTTCAATGTTAGACTCTTTAGTGCCAAACTCTAGTGGCAATAATGCATTACCATACTATCAGTCACGTGGAGATATTCCACATAATTTGGTGCCTAATGTTGGAGGCCCATATAGTGCTATACCTAGGGGAAAGATGCCAAATGGTGCTGCTTCCTCAGCTATGGTACCTCCTCCACGAAGGCGAGTTTTGGAAGATGTAAGAGCTTCAGTACCAGTAGGCGTTTCAGCTGATGGTCGAATCAAGCGGCATGGTATTTAACTGATGATGAATGACTCGATATGGAAGGACTTTGGATGTATTATTATCTTTATTGTTTATTTTTTTAAAAATCAATCTTAATATTTAAAATGGAGGGGTTATATAGAAAAGTCGCTCGTTACTTTTACACATACAAGCAATTACACATACATACATACAGGGCACAACGCGTGATTAACTGTGTGCGCTACCACTTTCATTTGACTTTGAATCTAGATTGAGTTTGTGGTTATTGAGTTTTCGATACACAGGAAGGTGTTTTAAAGGTGCCGGCATTATTATCTGTTCGTCTATATATATATTACATGTGCTCGTATGGAGACGCTCAGGTCGATGTCGGTTTATGTTGGATCCAGTGTTCTGTGTTTGATGTCTTCTTCTCCTATTTTAATGTTACACTCTTTTAGTCCGCTGAGGAAGACAGCTGATATTTATTCGTCACGAACACGAATACGTCTGTTGGTGCTTAATATTTGTTGACTTTTTTCCGTTTGATTCATTCGATCTATTACTAATTCTTTGTTTAATTTTATTAATTTTTATATAATTATTATAACTGAAATGTATTGTTTTTTGATCAGTAATATGAGTATCCTTAGTACACCATATATAATATGCATTGTTCATATAACTTTAGTTCTTGTTTTAACTTGTTAATTTGAGCTTAACATGGGTTTGGTTTCTTTCTTGTAGGTGTTGAAATGAATGGGAGTTGTTGTACATTTGAGGTCGCTATTTGTATGTAAAGAAGATGCCCTTGGCCTGGTAAACTGATTCGGGTATTTGATGCACAACTGTATAGCCAATCAGTCATTTGCCTGTGGCTTGTAAAGTACAGATAGTAAGAAATGTAATGTACATTTAAAAGATATACACTCTGTGTAGTATGTGACAAGGAAAGGTAAGGCGACATGGAAGTAGAACTAGAGCGCTTTCAAAAGTCTATGAAGGAGTACATAATAATGAGCCTCCCGGAATAGCTTAGTTGTAGAATGTTACTCGTCGCTTGTATCTCCTCTTTTATTTTACTCTACTATTCAAATCAATATTACCTGCTACTCCTTCTCTTCTCACTTGGATTTGCATTTCTATTTAATTTTGTTCCATTGCTGCACGACACGCCACTTCATCAGTCCACTGCACTTATTCAGCTCTACAGGATTTAGAATACAGATATAAAGCAGTCAATTGTACTAAGTGGCGTTGAATTCTGCATGATAATCAATCGACTTGTTGCTAATAAATAATAGTCACGTACGTGTGGTTAATCGACGAAGCAGGAAGGCCGGTACTGACATTGAGCTACAAGCTAATGTAGAATTAAAGAACTTTTAATAGCAATAGATTCCTTATTTCCTGTTATTTCATTGTTTATTTTTATTTCGTGGCATATTGGCTAACCGAATAGTTAGTCAGATGCCCACTTACGTTTCTTTTCTTTTGCGTCTTATTTGCTCTAATATTTGATCTAACCGCCATCTCTCAGTAGGTCGATTGTTGTACTTCCTCTAATCCACGTTCCCACGTTCCAATCGTTTTGTTTTTTGACATTGCATTTCGCTACACTTTTTAGTCTGGTTATATAGCTTTTCTGCTATTTTCTTGCGTCTATTTGCACTTTTATCTCCAGGTCGTCCAGGTCACTCATATGCAATGAAGTCTCCAGTCCTTTGACCAACCCTCATGAGCGCTTCCTTCTGTGCATCCGTTATCTTGCATAAAATAGCTTATGCATTCTTCACCAGCAGAATTCCATATATATCACGTGATACATAATTCGAATAATTGATAGGGCTGCGGTAAGGGCAGTTGTCAAGCATTAAATCTAATTGTAGTATTTATAGAAAAAGAGAATCGAATTTTGACGCTTGCGTTGCAAGATTCCGTAGTCATTTTTTTGTATGGTATGGAATTTCGTATGGGCTAAAATAGACCAAGTGGAGAGTGATAATAGTATTGCGCATTTATATGCACTAACTTTCTCATGCCACTAATCTCGTGCAAATTTCTACGATATATATTTCTTTGGAGATAGTACAGAGTCCACATATATGTAGATGGATCTAAACAGCTTTTCGAGAAGTGATTGCTAAATCAAAGAGCAATTTATAATATTTGTGTGGCAGGTTGGACAGGGAGCAGGGAGCAAGTACATAAAAAAAAGATCACAGGTGCAGTAGCTAAAGTTGATAACGGAGTCCTGCAGACCAAATAATTAGTTCCGTATAAACAGTAGCAAGTGTCGAATATTGTACTGCTTATTTCATTGCAAGTCAAGAAAAGGTCACCTGTTAAACCGACGCTTACATTTGGGATAGAGAGGCAGCCGACGGGATTTGTGGTCAATTTACCTTCTCATGGTAAGAAGATATCGCCAATTGAGCAAGCGACAGTACTGTAAAAAAGATAATCTATCTTATCCTTCCTTGACTTGGCCATAATTGGAAGAGATATTAGAAGAATTTAGACGCTCCCCCTAGCATACTACTGTTGTACTCGTATCTGGAAGCGACGGACGATTGGATACTCGGCATTCTAGTTCAAGTGCACATAAAGGTATGAGTCTTCCTTAGGTTTTTTTTGGCCTTTCATTATTGTAATATTTTCTATCCTGAACATTTGGGTCATATGTCATGAATTATAAAGAATGAGGAGTAGTTCTGCGGGATTGAAATTTGATATTTGATCATAAGGGGTGGCAATATTGGGAGCGTGAAACTGTCGACGGTTCATACTTATTTTTGATACTTACATTTTTTTCTTGACAGCAAGAACGTCATAGTATTGTAAAATTTCTGTCATCTGGTGTATCTGCCGATCTATCATATTTCTGGACTGTTCGCATCGTTTCGTCTGTAGCGACTATATCACAATTATTCCGGTTGTTTATAAATCAGAACCGATTCGATACACATTAGGATTTTGTGCGGATATAGCACAGAGCGAATCAAAGGCTAAGATGGCTTCTCTACCAGATTCGCCGGCTCCGCTGACTTCCCGTTATATCCTGGCTTGGACTGTGGAAGATGTTTGCAACTGGTTGTGTTATCTTGGATTGCAGGAGCATCAAGAGGGATTTAGAGGTACGGCTTATAATTTATATTTTGTTCATTATAGAGAGGTGTCACTGACTTTGAATTCCGCCTTCCTTTCAGAAAACGATATCACTGGAGAAGTTCTAGTACATCTAGACCATGAAGTCTTAAAAGATCTCGGTGTTAATACGATTGGACACCGCCTGCAAATCTTGAAGGCCATTTACAACATAAAAATAGCGCAAGATATCCCTATAGAGCCTGGACAATTTGTGTCTCTGTCTGCTGAACACAATGGAAATGAAACCTTTGAGTATGTTGACGTACAGCGGCTGATAAAAAGTCTGGAGCTACGTGATCAGAGAATTATGCAGGCTGAACAGGAAATTAGGAGACTGGTTGATAATTACAATAGACTGCGAGAAGATTTACTACCGATATTTAAATTGGCGAAGGAATCAAAACCACTACCAAAGCCAGATACCAGCCCTGCCTATCATTCATCGGTTCAGTCTAGCGTGGCAAATCGCCATTCAATGTTTGTCCCTCAGTCGTCGTCTTTTGGACAGTCATTTGGCCCGCAGAGCTCTATATCGAAAAAGCCATCCACAAAGAAAATCTCCACTAGCGGGTCTAGCATTAATCCTGTCGCGGTTAGCAATGCAAGTTTTATGCAATCTTATTCATCGTCCTCGACGAAATCACCTACTCATTCTGATTGGGCAGATCATTCCAGGTCTACAGTACTTTCCACGGCTGCTAATAGTACCATATCGACCTTGCCTTCGGGACCCTCTGCTTCATCAGCATCATCCGGCCTGGGATCTAGTTCAGTACCATCATCAGTAAATCATCATTCACCGAAACTATATCAATCTACTCCATCGCAGGGAGCTTCGCAGTCAACTTCTTCTACTCTTCGTATTATGTCGCCATCATCTGGATCTGGCCACCAATCTCTTGCAGAACCTTTTAAGGCATTCAAGCTGAAAGAAGAGCCGTGCTACAAAGTTCTCCCTGCAATCGTAAAAGATTTTAACATCAACGATGACTGGAGACAGTATGCTTTGTTATTGAGTTTTGAGGGGCAAGAACGGATATTGGGGATGGATGAGAAGCCTTTATCTATTATCAAAGAGATGCAGGACGCGGGCAAGTCGCCGACAGTTTTTCTGCGGCCTGTACAAGGAGGCAAACATGTACAAGGCACCATAATTAATGGCACTCCAGGAGGCGTTCTATAGTCATAGATGTCCATTTCTGAAAAGTTTAGTTCCTCAAAAGTTCAACCTAGTATATGTTTATCGTGTCTCTGAGAACATCACTTCTATTACCAATAGGCATATATATTACCTCATAGTCATTTCTTCATATTTACGAGCATCAAATTGAGTTTATAGTACATTGAGCGTCCATGTAATGTGTGATTATGAGAATTGTTTAAAAGTTCATACATTTAGAAGTTGCTATATGGAAAGGGGATTCGGAGTTTTTTTTTTTTCGAGCTTGTGTATTTTCTGCATTAACTTTTGTTTACACTTTTGATTTTTTCGCTGCGACTTTTGCTTCTATCGAGCAGAAGCAGCCTTTTATTCTCGACTAATATTTCGATATCTTATTCCGACTTGCTGTCGGCGACTACTTAATATTTTCTGTTCATTGTTTATTTCTATCACGATTCACCTAATACTTTTGTTTAATATAATTTGTGTGCTTTGCTTTCTCCTCTCTTGTGCATGTTTTGAGCCGAAGAAATGAAGTGTAACGACCAGTTGAGCTAAATTGTATTTATATACGCTTTACGTATCCTATTATCAAATATACTCCAAAGTGCTCAATTATATAGCTGAAATTTGGCGAATTGGTTGATATAAATCGGTATGAGGCATGTTCCCATCGTAGAGAAGCAAGTGCAGTGACTACAATAAGCAAGAAACATTCGAGATCAAGCAAACATATATTCGGATCATTATCAAGCTACAGTAGGAAATAAAAATAGATCTATAAGTGATTCGACTGCTGGATATTGTAATTTGACGCCGATAATATATCACACGCGTCTGGTAAAGTTAGTCGTACTTCGCTTTTGCGCGCAATAATGGTCTCTTCCTTACTCTACAGATCAGGGCCACCTTTTTCCACTGTAGTGTAAAGTAAACTACGCCATTACTTGAGTTCATATCAGTAAGTTCGCGAAACGAAACTTTCCACGCAACTCGACTCAAGAAACAATTAGAGTATCTGCTTTGTTAATTCTGGCGTTTGCTGTAGTAAATTATGGTGCTACGCGTTCGGGGGCGCGTTGGCGCGAAAGTTGAAGCATGCAACAAAGGGTATTTTCGATTTCATGTTCGTCGCGCACCTCCCTTTTTTTCTCTACTATTTACAGCAAACCGATAAACTACCAACATTCAAATATCCAAAATATATCAGCATATTCAGGAATAAGACAGTTTATTTACTAACAAAAATCGAAATATGACTCAAAATATTGTCCCTACCAGCAGCGCAAGCAGTGTCGAGGTTCCTGACGCGAAGAAACAGAAACTCTCCATGGAAGCTGACCTAAGCACCTGCTTCCAGGTCAAACTTCTATCTGGCAAGGCTAAGTCGCCTACCAGAGGATCCGAATTAGCTGCTGGATATGACATCTATGGAGTTGAAGACGCTGTAATTAAAGCTCATGATAGGGCCATGATTGCCACCGACATCGCTGTTGCCGTTCCAGTCGGTACATATGGTAGAATTGCAGGTCGTTCAGGTCTTGGTGAGTTCAGACGCGTTTTCTCCGCATATAGGCTTTTTAGAATTCAATGCATAGGTGATCTGTTTATGCGAAACACCACTCTGTCTGGATTCAGATCAATTGTTACACTATAAGGTGAACGTAATACTGATGTAAGCTGTATCATTTAGCTACTAAGCACGGAATCCAGCCAGGTGCGGGTGTCATTGATGCTGACTATCGAGGTCCTGTCAAAATTCTATTATTTAATCACTCGAATGTTGATTTCGAGGTTCATGAGGGTGACAGAATTGCTCAACTCGTGATTGAAAGAATCGTCACTCCACCAGTTATCACTGTTGAAGAGCTGACAGAGACAGTTAGAGGAGAGAGTGGTTTTGGCTCAACAGGTGGCTTTGCCGGTAACTAACTAGCCTACCCTTCAATAAGATTGAGTTAGAGAGCACAGTGTGAGGTACGATATGGAGAACATAATCCTGAGCCTGCTTGGTAAGTAGCGACCATGCTGGCCACCAGGCTTTTCAAGATCCCGATAGAGGCGTTATGGCTATGCTTATAGGAAGCTACGCATCAGTATCTAACGCCTGCCGTCTACTTATTTGCTTTTAATTTTGTATAGTTTGCTATGTAGGGTTTCAATTGTGCAATATGGCGCTCCAAAAGAAAGAATGTTTTTCCTTTCGGCTTTCTGTTTTTGACCCCACCATGGAGTAATAGTTCTTGAATATTACGGTTATCTCACCAAACCACGTTACTTAAGTTTTAGTGCCTGCCTAGACTTAAATAGCGCTTAAGTTGCATTCTGTGTGCCCATTGCGTATGCAAGTATCATTATAACAGTAGTACATGCACAAATCACCGCTGCATTACATTAGAGCAAACGGCAAGTTGTTTATCACATGTCGTCACTCTTTGCTTGCTTCGCATTAAATGATCTAGTGTCACAGCCAGCGAAATCCTGCAAAACGATAATGCGGAACCACAACGTTTTGTGGTTCAGTCAAGTTCGTATGCTCGCTATTCTTGCATCAATCCTACATGTGTTCATGATGCTGTTTTAAACTCTCACCTAGTATGCCATATGCAGTATTAAATTACATGCATCATTTAACCAAAAACATTAAAGTTTCGATATTACCATTTTATGAACTCGGGTCAGACAATTTTAAGCGGCACGAACAAACCTAGCTTACCATTGAATCATCCTAGGAAACTCAAAACAATAACCCCTTTCCTAATCACCGAGTATGTAGATATAGCTGTCCCTGTCGTGGCTTAGGGTAAAATCCATAAAGCTGGGCAGAGAGCAATTGTTCGCGTACTTTGAGAGAGGCAGTGTTAGCTAGTGCTGACAGGAGTACATACGTCAGATGCGCATACCGCAACTAGACCGGAAGACTGCTTATTAGTACAATCTCGTAAACAACATTCCTCCGAGCACTCGCTCCCTTTGAGATCGATCAGCACGTAGTCGTCCTTGTAAACTACGTCCACGTAATGGCTCTGCTGGAGTGTGAGTACAATTGGTACTAAGAAACAAAAAGTGCAGTTACCCGGTAACCGCAAGTTTTTAGCAGATTAGATAAATATGAAATGCTCAAAGCTACAAACACAATTAGCGTTTAACTGGCTAACTGTCACAAAATTAATATAACCAGCTGTGCATATATAGTGCTTCTATAGTGTGATTATATTATCTGCAGAACCGAAATGGTGTTTTGTCCTCACTGCCACTCACATAGCAAGTGGATCACGTGAGATGAACTTGTGAACGACAAAGATTAAGATAGCGGACGCCAGATACGGAGGACACCAGTGACAGCAGCAAGGCAAGAGTAGTCCTGCATGGAAGTTTTTAGGATTCTCCAATCTTATTATTAAAGGTTATGGAACTGATTGCCTAGGTTTTCGTAGATTTGTATTTTTGTTCTCGTCAGATACCCTGACTGTCTCCTGGGTCTTTAACTACTTACTAGTCCGCAAATTCGTGCTATGGGAACTTAATAATACGCCAGTGATTACTGCTTCGCCCTCAGCTATATCGCATTCGTGCTGGTGTTGGCGAACTAGTGAGAGATAATCAATGTCGATTAGCGGTAGAGAAGTGGATCCCATAAAGTTCGCTTAATAGCTATTCTTGAAGAGGTTCTTAGATGAAACCAAATTTCCGTCAACTAAGCAGTGCAAGCCACTGACTGCTGACATGACTGGATGGATAGATTTACATAGCATATACCTTTGAGCGGTGAAGCTTTTGGCAGTCTATAGTAGAACTAAGTACACTCGATAGTACAACACACTTCCGAATATACAGCACTGTATTTTTTTCACCCCCACGTGGATTGTGACCGTCTGGCATTCTGTTCTTTGAGGTAGACATGGTTAAGCCGTAGCATATTGTGCATAGAGAATTCGACGACGCTGGCGATCACCTCGAAAGTAGTTATTAAGGACGTGATTCTCTGAATCGAGAGCTCGAGACTATCATGACAGTGCTCGTGACTACTGTGTGTTCTAATATTATTTTGCAGCTGGGTATATTGATTGGTTACCTACTACCCATCCCATAGCTCCTACGCTAGGTAGGCAGGATGGCACGGTATAATGCTTGGTAATGATAGTGTGCAGGTGATTTCGCCGACACCTCATCGTGATCAAGGTCGATATTCAGGGGTTGCGTGGCAAGACGAGACCGCACCAATTGGCAAATGCCAGGAGGTCCCCCGTATTATTAGAAAAGAGTAACGATGATGTTGGAGTTTACATTCGGATAGGTGCAAGCGTAGAGAAACGGGCTGGTACTGGAAGAATGCTACCATAGATGGCTCGATTAGCTTTTTCGGAAAGCTCCTAAACATCACTACAGGGGCCCATGGGTATTTATGTCAAGGTACCTTGGTTGCATGGTTTTGTAGAACAGTTGGTACTCTTGGTTCCGGACTGTTGAATTGCGCTACAGCAGGTGCGGCTCTGTTACTACTCAATTGGAGACAAATGATGCTAAAGTAGTATGGAAATAATAACCAATGGTTTTATTATGACGACAAGACTCATATCGTAAACCGAGGAATTCGTAACGCTTCAGTTTTGACATGAATAAAGCGTTAACGTTGGGCTTACACGCTCAGACCATGTCTGATGGAAGCCGCGTTGACGTATTGAGGTCAACTAACATGTATGGTTGTAACATCACAATGACGACGTCCCGTAAAATGTTAGACTAAACAGAGGTCTAGCCTTGTGCTAATGTGATCGAATGCTATTGCGTTCGCGAAACATATTGCGCTACTCTCGGCTCCTCATCTGCACAAGGTGTGGACGATGCTGAGGTGGGGCAAATGTATTACATGGAGTGGGGGAGCTTGTACAGTGAGTGTAAGAAGATTAAGATAAGCCAAAGAATCATGAAAGGAAACGGAAATAAAAATACCAAGAAATTTGAAGTAGGATTGTAGAGAACGAACGATCTGCATGTAACAGCTACTAGCTGATATGCACTTGTTAAAAGTACGTACCAATAATACTCATATGTTCAGTCCACCGGGTATTTATTCAATTACGCTTAGTAGGGAAGCAGATTCTTAATCACTTAATTTCTCTTAATGCCAGACGAGAAGTAGGAAAAGTAGCGTTCCTCATTAAGTACGATACAGGATTAAACAAAGAAATTCAAATCAGCAATTGATTTCGCGTCATAAACAGTCAGATTCATAATCTTAACATACAAACAAGCATTCAAGTAAAATAAATACAATTCTCAAAAAAAAACACCCATGAATGTATACTTTACAAAATAGGCGACAGTGAAAGACTATATAAACAATACCAATGGTATAAAAAATGACGACAGGTAGCTCGAAAAAACTGAAACCCAACCATAATCCAGCTCTTTAAATTTGGAAGAACAAACAAAAGCAAACAAAATCCGACACTAATTTAGTGTACATTTTACAATCTCCTTGTCATAACAGTCTAAAGGAATTGTAAACAAATAAAAAAATCAAAGTCTCAAAAATCAAGTAGAAAGTAACGCCATATAATAACGGATATGAACATAACCATAAAAATGAGATAGTAGATTGAGTCTTGCTTCTCAATTGTTCGCTAGATAGTAGATGTATAACCCAATTTCACTTATTTTCCATACCTTCGTCCAAATGACAAACAATGCTAGATTTTTCTTTAAATTTCTTTCTAATCCATTTAGAAAATAAAACAGTAGAACTAGATATTAAGAGAAATTTACATTGCACTACCTGCAACCGGCTTTCTAGAGACTCTCTTTAACTTAGTCGGAGAAATCAATGAAGGTTGTTGCTGATCCGCAAATGTAACTGAAGTTTGTATAGGTGCAATATCATGTTGCGGATAGTCTTGATGCGGTTGGTATTGCGAATAATGCGGTTCCATAATATCATAGCTATTATTAGCCCCTAAATTTTGTGGCAAAGAGTTGATATTGCTGTCGACTGACAAGCGCTGCTCACAAATACGACGTGCAAAATTGTCATCATCATCATCATCAGAGTACATATAGCTATCATGGTATCTCTCAACAATAGAGTCATAATAATCTGCGCGACTATCTTCCTCACCATTTATTCCATTCATATCTAATGCAGCAGCATCATTCTCAATCAGAGGCTGATGATATGTATGTGGTGGAGGTTGTGGAGGCTCCTCTTCCTGAAACTGAGTCAAATCTTCGTATCGATCTTCAGCAACATCAATTGACGGACGAGTCTCCGTCGACTGAAAATTGACTGGATTCGGTGCAAATGTAACCCCAGCAACCTTTGGCAAATCAGGTAATGGCACACGATCTTGATGTACAGGAGCACGCGGGGCAGCTCGGCGAATCGAAAGATTCACAGCATGTAATTCTGAACCTAGACGATTAACTGCCGTGTCGTCAACCTCATTAACCTGTGAAGTAGGAGCAGGCTTGTGATGTTGCGGCTCACTAGGTAAAGAACGATGAACATGACGAGTACCAGCTGTCATCTTCTGAACAATTAACTTTCTGATAGCATCCCGCCACATATCATTATTCCAACTGTTGTCAGATCCGCGAGCATTACAAATATCATAGACATCAGCCAAGTCAACATATCTAGTGCTTGGAGGATCAGGAAGACCAAACATCAAGCTTCGCATATCAAACTTGTCAGCGATGAATCTCGACGGTCTTCCATACAAGTTGAAGGAATCCAAAGTAGGAATCAAGAACCTAATTAGAGTCTCGAATCCAGGAACACTAGGATGGAGTTCAGGCATAATGAAAATAAAGCCATCTCTAGGCTCGCCGTTCTTTTTACCTTCCCGCACAGCAATAGTACCTTCAGTCTTTAATAACGTTGATTGATTTATTAACATGCTCGATTCTGGAAAAACTGCATAAGCAGCACGTGCTCCGGAAATAGTAGCCATAGGTGCTTGTTTCTTTTGTTTTGCCTTCTCACTTTCATAAAAATCAATGTGTCCAAACTTATTCTGCTTTCTCTTCTTATAACCAGCAGGCGTGACAACAGCCCAGCATTTCGTCCAAGGCATACCAGTACCAAATCTTACTAATGCCGAATCCTGATGCTTGAACTTCGTAGGTTGCAGAAGCTGCTTGATATCACTCAATTTTATACCTCTTGCTGCCAATAAGGCACCAGTGTAGGCCTGCTGCAAGGATACAAGCTCAAACATTGACAGTCGAAGAGCAGCAGCCCAGATAAGCATCGTCTGCTTTGAGCTGAATTTAAGTAGATATCTGTTTCGGAACGTCGTAGAAAGAGCAATGACATTGTCAATAGAATGTGCAGAATCATTTGTAACTGATTTGGGTCCGCTATGTACATTTTCAATAATCTTGAGTGAAGCATCTGCAATATTGATGTACGTTGGTTTAACAGCAGACATAGCATGCGCCGGTATTCCATCTGAATTTGGAGAAACTGAAGATTTTTCTAACTCCCACGAGTCCCAAATCTGAAGAACACAGCCGACCAGCTGACAATAAACCTCCCTCCATTCTCTGTTTAGAGGAGGCTTGCCATCATTATCAAGATCCTTTAGGAGAACAAATCGTCCTTCATAGTAACATCGGACTTGCAGAGAGCTCATGAGCGACATAATCGAAGCCAGCTCGGCTGGTATAGCTTTTGGATCGTCTGGCTCAAATACGACTTCACCGATATTTACGTTCCGCTGGCTCTCATTTCTATTATGCCTAGAGCCGCTATTGTTTGATGAAACAGAGGTTCTATCTCCTGGAGTTCCTGCTCGAGCATTCATGTTTTTGGATAAGAGATGTGATTGTAGCGAAGATGATCTAGCACGGTTTCCAAGAAATTCACTGTCTGGTATGTCGTCGCTTGGATGCGGAAATGCCGGAGTATCGTGCATAGGAAGAGTCAGTGGAGACGCCTGCGAAAAAAGTGACGATGATCGTGAGTGAGCGCGCGAATGTGATCTGGCCATGGTCCCTGTCCTGTCCCTTTATATTACTGCGTTAATATATGACTACAACATAAAATAGTAGAAAGCCAAGCGAACGAAAGCACAGATCTTCACATAAAAACTGTCAGTCTCTGCAAATCACTGCATATATATATATATAAACAGAAATATACAGCTAGATATACACAAAGCAAGCTATTCAAATATATAATGGATAATATATTCCCACCAATATCGACCAGCGATCTCCTCTTGAAACCAGCTATCAAATTTTTGGTTCCTAGCAGCGACCGATTTTCTGAGGGTCGATATTTTACTCCTTTTTCGCAGGCCCGCCGACAGTATGATTCTCAACCAAGTGAGCAAATCAAAAGTCGAGTTTCGACTTCTGCTCTCCAGCGTCCGCTTAAATATATGAATAATGCGGCAGCCACTGCATTTGATTTGAATTCGCTTTTCTTGCATATACACCTACAACCATTTAACAAGAAAATGAAAACCAACCTACCTTGGAAGCGCTCCTTAACGGGCAAATTCTTCCTTTATTCTCGACTTCAAATTTTCGTGTTACCACAATGTCTGCTTCAATGCAGTAGAGAATTCCTTACAATTTCCCCGCGTTATTGAAAAGGAACGTAAACTGTAGACTATAAGAAATTGAGTGCTCTGGCTTCTCCGTGAAAAACGCTGGCTGTGCTCTTATACCTGAGGTAAATAAAATAAGATATATAGTAATTCCTGCCTGTTGACCAGCGGCGTCGATGACCTATTTTTGGCCTTGCTGCTAATATCGGCTTATTCGGGAGACGCATTTTGAATTGGTACACGTGCGTATGTAGTTTATACCGGAAATTTGTATGGCAGCGCCACAGTACTTGTGTGTACTCCAGCGTATCTACCTGTATTGGCTTCAGTGGACGGATCAGGTTTTTCTTCTGACCCAACCCAAACACGAAACTCTAATCGCCGCCCTGCCGTTGTTGTGGCAACGGAGAATGATGAAACGGTGAGCTTTGCTGATCTTTGTTAGGGTTAGTGAGCTTAGGGTACGCTCATGCAATTCAAATGAAGCACGAGCCTTGCGTGGATTACACGTAACTAATGGCAGCACCAAGCATGGAACAAGCGACTACGGTACCTGACGTGAATCCACTATTCTTCTTCTTTCTTCTTCTGTAGAGAGCCTTCCAGGCCATCCGTATTTCGTGCTGAATTGTAGTATGACGGTATGACGAATAAAGGTACTTGAGCTACCGTGTGGTCCGCACTAGTGCGACATCAATGTGCCCAGCATTTTGTACGATTTTGGGTGCGGGTCGGGTAGGAGTGGGCCAAACGCATTCCCTGGCTAGAATGTGGGTGATCTTGGGGTAAAAAGAGAATTGGATATTATTAGTAGTCTTGGTAAAGCTTGGTGAGTTCCGTAATGTTTTGAATATATGATATATATAAGTGTGCTGGCTTGGAAGTTGCGCATAGCATTATGTGAGAACGGTCAGCCGAGAACTGATGAGAAAGTAAGTGCGCGCTGTTAGAGATGAATTGTGATATTGGCGAGATTGGGTTGTTGATTGTATTAAGGGTGACAGCGGCGAATTTTTTATTATTATTACGTTCTATTGGTCTTGTGGTATTATTGTATTATTGTATTGGTATACGTATAATATGTTATAGTAGATTTTATTTCGTCATTTCGCTGATTTGGCGTACTACAATACAATTGTGCGTGAATTAACTGATCCGATATGGCACAGGTAATCTTGGTGGATGCGGATGATAATAGACTAGTGATAATCTTGACGCTACCATATGCTAGAGTTGTATCTTTGTTTTGCAATTTTCCACTTTTGTGGTTTTCTTGGGTTCGCTTACAGATTTCTAATTTTGAATTAAGTCGCCTCTGCAGTCGGATTAGTTCTGCACAGCCGACTTCAAAATCACGATCCGATATTGATGCTGTTTTAGGAGTTATGGTTCCCTTGGCCAACTGAATTAATTACCTGGGCGCTACCTTTACATGTCATGAAGATCAGGCACCAGGATACTGCCAGTTAGTGAGGGATTTGCGGAGCGCAGTCGGCAGGTTCCTGGGTGACTGCACCGTTCTTACACACTGTAGTAGTAGACAACGCTTCGTAAATCTGCACTCTAAAGATAGTGTAGCGTCTGCATTACGTGTTCTTCACTCTACCAGCTATCAAAATAACTTCGTAAGATCTGCCATGTCTTGGTTGTGATAATTTGACATTGATAAAAATACCGCGCTAGTGAGCGAGTCCGGCACCCGCAGATCCAATTTTAAATTTCTCCTTGAGATATTCTTAGGTAAGATGTTATGTGCTGTCAATCAGTACTCAATAATGATGGGCATGTGGATGCACCTCAGACGGATAGGCGGTAGCATGTATGAGTATCAGTTTATGAAGATGGTGATGAAAGGAGCTAGTACGCGATTAAGGCATGGGGAATTACGCATAAAATAATAAAGGCGCGAGGCTGGTCGGCCAACTCGAATATGTAAAATCTGAGATACGTGTGTTTGCAGACACGAGGCTGGCTTGGTCAAGCACACCTAAGAAGTATCGAAATAACTTATAACTTTTATTTATTCGCGTATTCGATAACCGCAAAGAGTGAACATTAGGTGATTGATATTCTATACGGCCAGAATATGTCAATAGAAGACGAAACTGATACAATGTAAATTTTATCAGCGAGACATTCATATATACAGACACAGAAGATACACAGTTTTACATTATAAGATATTGCTATACTGCTCTTCAGGTGCATTCTTATCTCTATCAGCCTAGATCCTCTGACAGAACAAGTTAACGGTACGTCTAGATAAATGATTCTATTCGCCGTTCTTTTAGACGTGAGCAGCAGTAAATATTGGTGCTCATGTGCATTCGAAGACGCAAACGAGAGTTTTTCTCTCTGAATTAAAAGAAAATAAAAATAAAAAGACAGAAAAATACCGTGGAACGAATACAATTATAATTGATTTTTGGATAGATCTGTGTTGCGATAGTCAACTTCCTAGCTGCACTACTACTTTTCGTAGAGCTTAGCTATCGTGTAATATATAATCATGTTCACTTTTTGTTTTTACCTTTCTTCTTTGTATCAGGCTTGTCTGCACTAGTTCCGTAGGCACCTTCTACTTCCTTTTCAAATTCTACGGTGACTTTTTCCTTTTCCTTTTCCCATCGCTCTTTTTCTTTCTCTTTTTGCTCTGTGATTTGCGCTAGTCTTTGTCGCAATCTTTCGTTATGAACAATCTCAGCTGCAGTAGCGAACAATGTCTGAGCCCACCCCGGCTTCAAAATATTTGCTTCCTGAACACATTCCATCACCTCAGCATCCATTAATTTCTCTGTAGCTAAAAAGCGAGTCCACAATTCATCTCCAACGGCACTGCGCTGATGCAACTCGACCAGCGCCGGCTTACTCTCTTGAAGGACCATAATACGCTTGATGTCCTCAGTTGCTCGTCTCAGCAGCGCAGCTCTAAGCATTTTCTCCGGAACCTTAGGGCTAGTCTTCTCCTTCAGGGATAGATAAATGTTTCTAGCATCGTGTGCTGGAAACCAAGGCTTTAATCCGACCAGTCGCTGCACTTTCCGTCGACGATATATAGTTGAAAAGAGTGCAAGGGATGATAGCAGAAGTACCAGATACGCTATTGGGGCGTAAACCGATATTTTTGCCATTGATTCTACACTCAATCCTTCCCTTCTGTAAACTGTTTCACTCTCTCACTTAACAGGTCTGAGTTCAGTTAGATGCAAAAAGGGCCTGTTTGTTGAAAATTCCTTATGCATCACCAAAAAAACGCGTTGTTGCAACGTAGGCTGAAAATACCGGCATATATCTAACATATACTAATAATTAAGGCCTATGTGCACTAAAGTTAGTACTTCAACTCCCAGAACGGAGAAGAACAAATATTATTGAGAGATACTTACTACTTATATATAATATACACATACCATATAAGATTGATTATCTCATCTATTTATGCAACGAAACAGATATAGTATTACATCGATTCCAATCTTATTCTTGGACCATTGAGAAATAAATAATAGTCTCCTCATCACGTTTTTATAATAGACGTCAAGAACAAAGCATTTCGCATAGTACTGGTATTTATTTCTGTTAAATATTGTCAAATAGTGATAGTTCAAATACAGTCAGGTTAATCTGGGCTTCACAACTCTTCTTGCCTCACACTACAACGAAAATAAAGCATAGAAGACTTTCTAGTGTTTTTCAACTGAGGATATCTTTTGCATTGAAATGGTGAGTTTGAAATGAATAATTGTCTAAGGTGTGATTGTATTACGACCGACTTAAATCAGGACTCTCAACTAATACTGCGACTTATCAGATTGTCCGATTCCGTAGTAAAGATGGTAACTACAGAGTGGAGGCAGAGCCTAACGATGACTTCAGCCTGTTAGTGAAGAAATTATTGTCTGATCTGCCAGTTGGTATTGAGCAATCTGCTCTAATGATTTCAGATCAGCCTGTTGGCGAAGGAAAGCCTGCTACCGAGTTTTTTGGAAAGACAGTGTCAGACCTCAGTTTAAGGTACGGTATTTCAGTAGCTTGCAAGCTGTCAATCAAGATTTAGTAAGACTTATTACTAAATATACAAATTCTTGTTTATAGACATGGAGATCTTCTCTTTCTTTCATATCCCGATGCCACGATCTCTATAAAGTCTGATAGTCCGACTCCAAGATCAACAGAACCTAAAGCCGTTCGATTGAATGGCAAGCCAGTTTCGGAAGCAGACATGACTGCCGTACGAACAGTTTCTGAGTCTGCAAATCCATGGGAGAGGGTTGTTCAAGATAAGGTGGATGATATTCTTGATGCGCAAGAAGGAAAGATAATAAGACAAAAAGACCCAAAGTTCTGTAGGCATTCCGATAAAGGTATGTGTGATTATTGTCAGCCTTTGGAGCCTTGGGATTCGGACTATCTAAAATCACACGGTATTAAATTCATGTCTTTCCATTCCTATGTTCGCAAGCTGAATTCTTCTTCTGCAAATGCAAAGGCTTCCGTTTCTTCTTTCTTACCTCCCTTGTCTGAAGCCGACTATCGGGTGAAGAAGAACTGTCCTTCTGGTCATCCACCGTGGCCAGCTGGTATTTGCTCCAAATGTCAACCATCAGCTATAACGCTTCAGCAACAGCAGTTTAGAATGGTTGATCATGTAGAATTTGCTAGTTCTGAAATCGTCAATAAGTTCATTGACAATTGGAGAAGAACAGGAAATCAAGCAATTGGCTATCTCTATGGAAAATATGAGCCCTATCCAGAAGTTCCTCTGGGAACTAAGGCAGTTGTACATGCTATTTATGAACCTCCACAGGTCACAGCTATTGATGGTGTTACTCTTACTCTCCCGTGGGAAGGAGAAGCGGATGTTGATGCTGCTGCTGCGACAGATGATGCCGGCAACTTAACAAAGGTTGGTGTCATTTTCACGGATTTGACTGATGCCGGTAAAGGAGATGGATCTGTAATCTGCAAAAGACATGCAGATTCATATTTCTTGTCATCTCTTGAGATATGTTTTGCGGCTACAATGCAATCGAAATATCCTTCTTTCACACGATGGTCAGACTCTGGCAAGTTTTCTTCTAAATTTGTAACGTGTGTAATATCGGGTAATTTAGAGAGTCAGATTGAGATTAGTGCGTATCAAGTGTCGAACACTGCAGAAGCTATGGTTCAGGCCGATATCATAGAACCTTCAGTATCTCCTTCACTCATGCTAATTAAAGAACCTACGGACCAGCGCTACGTGCCTGATGTATTTTTCAGAAGGATAAATGAATACAATGTTGCCGTTCAAGAAAACGCAAAGCCTGTATTCCCTGTAGAATACTTGCTTGTTACTCTGTCGCATGGTTTTCCCGCGTCTTAGGCTTAGGCTCAGCATGTCCTTAGCATAATGCAATTAAGATTTCTTTTGAGACGTAAGGCACGACATTTGCATTTCGTTGTCATAATACGGTCTTTTTTGAGCTAATGGGTTTTGTTTCTTTATTTGAAACCAAATATTTATATAAGTATATATTATTGTTTACACTATTAGCCTGGATGACAGATCCGATCATTTGATACTTAGGAATGAGAGAAAAATGATAATGTATGACATGATTATGACCAAAAAAATTCAATAATTCTCTATTTATTCTGAGATAGGCGATATTTTGTTATATGCATGAGATAGAGCGAGTTTTACCTGGACTCTTATCCATGATACAATGTTTAAGAATATTTACCTGATGTTTACAAGCAAGCGCTTTCGGTAGATACTAAATAACAAGGCCATATCTTAAAAAGTAATTACCTTTTTGTGATCTTCGGGTCCGAATTCTACTGTCGTTAGTTCTGTTCAAGTATTGGTATGAGAGGATAGAGACGGTATCATAGACATGTTATTGAGAGAAATTTCAGTGATAGCCCAGAAGTGAGATAATTACAACGTCATAGTGTAAAGTCTAATCCTGCGAAATTGTATCGAAGCCATCGTCTAAAATCTATAGTTTAGTTCCATTGTATGTAGCACAACTGTCATCCATTGTTTTACATTTGGACTACGATTGTCATATAAATATGGTTCAGCTGCCAGCTAGTTTTATGACGATCCCACTGAGTACGTAGTTGAGTTATATTTTGCTTCTTACCAGACTTACTGCACTAAGCTATGATACTCCAAACCTCGACTGATAAGAACTGATAAAAGCACATGTAAATATATACTGCATTGATATAGTAAATAAATTTCGCTAATTGGAGATCAAATAGCTTACGTAGCACATGAATTTTACATAATGTGATAGGAGTCGACAATATTTTTTATGAATAAAAATACTTAATATGCTTGATTGTTGCATATTCAATAAGCTGTTAGGTGATACCAACATACTGAAAAGCAAATCTCTATGTAGCTAATATTACGAATATGACTTTCGAAGCTATACATATGAAAATCAGATAGACATGATTTAATGATCTATCTTCATATTAAAATCTATTACGCCAGTTCCTTGGTGGATGCTGCTAGTGCTATATATATCAATGGCATTTGTTAAATACGATTGAATATTCTCTTCTCGTAGTCCTCCAGAACATTCCAATAGAAACTTCTTCGTCCCCTGCCATTTGGTCTTAATACTCGCCGCTGCTGCAACTAGACCCTCATCGGTGAAATTATCAAGCATTATGATATCTGCACCGGCGCCAATAGCTTCGTCAGCCTCAGATTCACTTTGGCATTCTACTTCAATCTTTGTCGAAAATCCACAAACGGATCGTGCTGCTTCAACAGCCTTTGTTATGGAACCAACCGACCAGATATGATTATCCTTAAGCATGACCATTGACGACAGATCATAACGATGGGTATCAACTCCCCCCACTAACATGGCATACTTCTCAATGCGACGAAAACCAGGGGTAGTTTTCCGGGTACCTGCTATGATTCCTTTATAACCCGATTTACGTGCTAGAGTTATTATTTTGCGCGATCTATGTAAATGTCAGAATTTGCAATAATTCCAGTGAAACGCAATTTGAACGACAAATATCGCCATCGGAGCTGAGATTCTGTGTGCAGCACATCAGCTTCAGTTAAAACACTTACTCTGTTGCAATTCCTGAAGCTCTTGCAAGAATATTAAGAGCAGTTCTCTCTACTAACAAAATCTTTCGGGCGGGGCCCTTTACTTTTGCAACTGGTACTTTAGAGCCTTTTGCAACTTCGATCAAAGTACCTTCTTCAATTAGCCATTCGATCGAGAGCTCACATTTCTTTATCATCTCGTCGACAAACGGAACACCTGCCAAAACACCCTGCGCAGCATTAATATAGATCACCTTTCAAATTTGAAGTCTTGCGTCTGCTAGGTAATTAATATAATTTATCGAAAAACTCACTGTCTGTTTACAGTTTAATGTAGCTTCCTTTTCGTCATTTCCAACGACAAATCCACCGACATCGAACGATGGGACATCTTCTGACAGATACGAAACCAGCTCTTCTTTCCAAGCCCCATTAGGAGGAAGTAGATTACTAAATTTCAGGGCACTCATGATTTTATGACTAATATTTCTAATAGTTTGCAGTGAGAAAAATGTTCGTTGATGAAGTGCGGTAAATATGATGCTATCTAGGAAATAATCACTACAATGAAATTATAATGAATTATTAATTTAGTTTTGTGGAGACAAATTTCAAATCAATACTCGACTTTGGATGCACAAAATATATTTAAACTTAGAACCACTCAGCAATTATCTCGAGCAATTGTGCCAAAATTATCTTACTGTAAAATAATGTCAAATCTAGATATATTTGATATGCATATCAATATATTGGCCTATACGATAAATTCAATGTAATATCTGACACTACAAATCCTCACAGACACGGCATGTTTATCGAAAACAACTGTATATCTCTCGTACTATAAATCTATTTAAAGCGTAAATAATAACTACTATCAAACTGGTTTAATGACCTCTGTTTTGTACCTTCATCTTTAAACAAAATCGCAATCAGTTAAGATCACTTCTAAAACCGATACTTAGACACTTATATCGAAAGTCAGTAACGAAATAGCGCATTCGCTGAGAAAGACAAAATGTAGAAATCAAAACATAAGAAATAAAAAAAGGACTCTAAACTATCTAGTAAACGCACAGAATCGATAGTTCAATTACTAGCTGACCTAAAAAATCTCTAGTGATCATGTCCATTGATGCTGTGCTCATGATCATGTGCAAGCTGATATCTCTTGACGAGCATCTCGCCCTCTTCATTTGGTCCAATGGACTTTACCCAAGTGGTGTTTGCCTGTAAAACTTGAGTGACTTCGACGAGACTGAGGTTAAGCTGATCTCTCATGAACTTATTGACATCGATATTTTCGAAACTACCTGCCATCTTCTCCGTATTCTTACCATATCCAAACAAAGTGACATCAACTGCAGTATGTCCCAAAGTAGACCAATTGATACCGGCTCTAGCGGATAAGACTTCGCCAAGATAGATTGACATACTGTCAGCATTGAAAATTCCTCTTAGTTCCTCTTTGGTAGGATTTAAGATACCATAAGGAGCAAAAACCATTTCGGCCAAAAAGCTGAAGAGATCCTGCTGAGTATAGTTGCCGTTGGTTTCCATGAATTGTTCATATCTCCTAAGGTAGTGGCTCGTAGTGTGCTTTGCCTTGGCTAAAACTTCTGGATACCAAGCGTAGTCTGGGACACCGAGAGTAAGGCCACCGCACTCATGATCCGCGGCAGAGAGCAGAGCAGTGTCGGGGTGATCATCAATAAACTGCTTCATGGTGTTCATAGCACGATTGTACTCTAGAATGTCATGGAGATGACCAATAGGATCATGCGCATGGCCAGCATGGTCAATACGAGATGCTTCCACAAACAAAAAGAATCCTTTATCGCTGTGCTTAGTCTCTCTATGAAGCCATTCCAAGGCAGTTTCAGTCATCTCGGTAAGCGATGGTTCATCCTGGCTATCGCGGTCGGCCTCATATGACATATGATCAAGAGTTGGAAGAAACATAAAAGGAAAATTTCTCTTACTTTCAGAATCTCCATTACGAAGATCGTCAAACTCTTCGCGGCTAGTAGCAACATCCCAGCCAATATCATCTCTAGCAATACTCCAGAGATCAAGCTCGTCTTTTCGGCAAGAGCCTGGATCTGATTTAGGAAGGAAAAAGCATCGTCCACCTCCCATTATAACATCGACAACACGCCCAAGAGGATGGGAATATCCAACAAGCTGCTCAGCAATATCGCTTTCTAAATCACGGAAATATGTATGTGAAGCGAATCCTGCGGGCGAAGCATGAGTGATTCTAGAAGTAACTACAAGTCCCGTCATGTATCCCTCGAGCTAAATTTATAAGAGTAATCAAATGTCAATAGAGTGTGATCGCTATCAACTGGATTTATCATGTCATCTTTAATATTGACTCACTTTAGCAGCCTCAAGGATAGTACCACATGGCTGATAGTCATCATCGACGCCAATTGCGCCATTGTAAGTTTTGATACCGCAAGCATATGCGGTAGCAGCAGCTGCAGAATCAGTCACAAGAGTGTCAGAAGCCTTCGTTCTGACATAGCCAATGGCCAAGTCGTCGACAGGTAAGGTGATCGATCCATTGTTCTTATAAGAGGCGAAATCTCTCGCGAAGACTTCAGAAGCTGGACCATAACCATCTGGAAGAACAAATATGTAATTCTTGGGCTTACCAGCCTGAATCAAAGGAAGAACAGCTGCCGTGAGAAATAAAGAACTGAAAAATTTCATTTTGTGTACAATTATATAGTAATTATATAGTATTATAGCAATATAGCATAGACTATCTCTCACGATATTCAACAAACAATGATATCTTATATATTATAGATCAAAATAGTTTGATGTCAAGCGAGTCGTACTTGATTCTCTGAAACTGACAATGAATTGCAAGTTATAAAGTATATAATTGACAGATCTCAATAATATAATGAAGCTTAAGAAAATTTCAAAGGTATTTATGGAAATCCTACTATGCTATAAGTGATCATCTATGCTCGAAAGATACTGAACTCCGGATGTTGAACTGAAAAAAAACTGAGATTCGGCAACTCTCAAGAGATCAGGAGGCTGATACACATCAGTACTCTTGGAATCTTAGAATCTTGGAACCTTGGCCATTTTCTAATTTTGTATGTATAATTTATTCTGTTAAATTACTTTTTTATTCCGTGTTAGCGGTGTAAGCTTCGAAGATGCACAAATTTTATCCTCTCGTCAGAATTCAAATATCAATAATGCCTTTAATTTCCTCTCACTTTACCAGTTCAAACATTCATGACAACGAGGCTCACATGTCTTCATCGTGTCCACGTATTCGTAATGTCACATTAAGTGCCTGTTAAAAACTAAACTTACATATTTAACAGTACTTATCATGTCATGAACATTTTGTAAACTTCCGTACGAGAGAAGCGCACACGTTTTTCTCGGCGTAGATTATCTTATAATGCGTATTGATCAGTTATGGATATGCTAATCCACTTGATTGGTCGCAATCCGCTGCTGTTGACATTTGTTTCATAGCTGATGTTCAAACGAAATTTTTGCCCAGAATATTCAAAGAGTACTAAAATTAATCTAAATATCGGGAGCTCTGAATCCAGCATACTCTTGACAGAACTATTATCTAAGCTTCTTGCGTATGATACTGACGACATGAATCACGAAAGACCACATGTAGCTAATTCCACAAATTCAATGGTAGAAAATGCGTCCGACATGGATAACTCTTGGTATGCGAAGCCAAGATATTCGAGAAGTCCATGATTGCTTATTGAACGAAAATCAAAATGTTATTAGCATGGTGAATCTAACGTTCCATCTTTATTTCTAGACTTAAACCGACCACAGCCTGCAAATATTACCACTAGGATGATATTGCAAAATATCATAGGATAGTACGAAGCCTGCTTATTCCTAAACAAGAATATGCTACTGGCATGGGTTCGTAATCATGTAGATAGCGGCATGTACATATTGCACTCTAGATTGGCGGAGTGATCTGCTATTTCATCTATCGAAGAAGTTAGCAAATATGCATTTTCTCTTAACACTTATTGATAGCACAACAATATTTTAACTACAAATAAAATGTACAATAGAGCACTGTGCTCGAAAGGTATTTTAGGCGGGAAGCAGGTAAAATCTGCTCCGTCTCCGAACTATACTACGGGTGCGGCTCAGGGGTAGTTTGGCTGTTGTTTCATTCAAGATCATAGTGTCAGACACAGCACGTCAACACCTGGTATTCCTGCTAATGAAGACGATTTCCATCGTTCATGATCTAAGAAGATGGGGACGAAAATACTACACATGCGAACTCCACTAAATTGAAATAGGTCAAGGCTTCTAAGAAATTAGTACACGCACTACTATATAGACTGATTAGAAGCCAAAAACTGCTGGCTTCGTAATCCAACTTCACCGGACCACATGGTGAGTGAGATAGCAACAAGCATATGTCCAGCTCGTTACTAGTATTTCTCTTAGATAGGTTAGGGAAACACTAATATTATCACTGATCAAAGGAATGGAAGCCTTGTTGATATACAGAATTACAGCTGACATATAAGTCAGACAGACTACTGGTAAGAGAACACAGTAACTGAAATACAAGTACATTTGGTAGATAGAATTCAAAAAACTGCGCGCATTCTATTTTCTAAATCTTTCAATGCCTTCGCGGAAGATGTACGCGAAGACAGGAACCTTGCACTATCCAGTTCCTACGTCCACACTACCTGCGGTAGCATGCTCTATTAGATATTGCAGGATGACCTAGATCTCCCTGTTTATTTGCATATCGAACGATATCCCAAGAAATAGCAGCTCATTCAGATCCACACCCAAGAAAATGCCAAGTACATGATGAAAACCTGAAAGTGTTCGATGATAAAACAGGATATGGTAACCAGGACTGAGTGCTACGTATATACACGTGCATCTCCAGACGTCGAGTAACTGGCGAAAAAAAGCCGATTATTAATTTATTACTTCATAAAGTCCCAACAGGTATAAATATTAAAGGTTTGTTACTAGTGTTGAAATAAAGTTACCGTTGATTTTTAGTTAAATGAGGTCTCCGCGCGAAATACTGAAATTTGCGAGCCGGTCCTCTCTTATCAGATGTTCAAATCATAAATATCTTTTGGATTTAATCGAGATTTTTGCGATGAAGCTCGTCCTATATACTCAAAGAGCTCTTGGTGGGAGATATTTAAATATCGATTTTCTTAGGCTGTCAAATGGCTTCCCAACGCGCTTAGAAATGGCACTGACAACGTCAGCTTGCAGGAATACCCACACTCAATTTCTTTCATGTTAAAAGTATTCTGATATTTGGTAATGTCTTGTGAAAAATAGTAATTAAAGAACTGCAAAAAGCTTCCTTATGGAACTGTCGGAACAGATACCGAGCCAAAAGAACATATTATTAGCAACTAAATATCTAACTAAAATCAGAAAAAACAATCGTAAACAACACATCAATGTAGCTTTACGAATTGTGGAGTAACCGTAGCAACGAGTTTGGTGTTCTATACGAAATCTAAGAATTAAGTCCGAAGATAATGGTAGCGATAGCCAGATAAGTCAGCGATCTGGCCATATTATTAAAGAGCAAAAACCCTCACCATAATCATCGTCTTCAAAAAGAGGAAAAATAGACAGCAAAAAACAAAAGGAAATAAAGCTATATCGAGTATTTTAACAGCAAGTGAATAGAAAATCAGAAAGTTTTTTGCCCACGTAAGTTAGCAAAAATGAGCCTGTACTGCAGTTCATATAGTAAGAGTACGTATGACATCATAATAACATATTAGAGTACATAATATTCATAATCATCATTACTAGTCATAGCTTCATCGGTGGACCCTCGTTCTGTATCAGCATTCTCTCGATCGTGTCTAATAACGACTCACAAAAGTCACCACAGAACTTAAAGCTACTCTACAAAGAGAGATTTGAAACGTACAGTCATAAATAGAAATAAATAAATATCAAAAGCTCACATAGTGTCCTGATACCTGACACAAACATACCAGAGCTAACAAAAATACAAAAATTTATATACACGTCTTAAAATTAGACATAGAACATCGTCATTATTATCATAACTGTATCAAAAGGCGAAACTTTTTAAAAGAAATCACAATATCTTCACAGATTTTACTTTCATCTCTCTCCAATTTTATTTTTTCACATAACAAGATTTCCAAATGGCTGACTTTTTCGTAACTCATTAACTAAACTATCAACATTGCTGAGATATTTGCCTAGCATTTTCTGTTTTTCTTGCGTCGTCCTTGAGAGTATCTGAGGCTTAGCGAACATTTCACTAGGCCCTCCCTCTGGGATTACCTTCAGTTTTACTGATTCATATGCTTGTGCCGTTCCCTGTGGCTCTGGAATGAGATAAAAGAATAGAAATTCTAGTATTTTCAGCTTGACCTCCTTTTCAGTTTCCTTCCTCTTAAACAGTGTGCATATACATGCCAACCCATCCAATGACTCAAATGTCTATTAAAAAGTAGAGTAAGATATATATATATATATATATTATATAAATATGCATGTATGAAATATGTCAAATAAAATTGATGATTCTACTTACTCGAACATTTGCCCATTCTTCGGCTAGCGCGCATACAAGGCAGTTTACTGTAGCACCCTGAATTGTTGCTGGTGATTGTGGATCAAGTAGGTCAAGAAGGATCTAGCATATATAATATTAGAAATGAATCTTGTGATTTTAATACAATGATATGATTTAACTTACCGTCATATGAACTTCTCTAACAAAGATTCTACGACTCGGAGGGTGGATCAATAGTACACCTTGGAGGAGATCGAGATTAGAAAGTATCAGCGAGTTAACCAGATCACCTTAAAAATTGAACTCAAGTTAGCATATTTTAATTCTTGCCAAGGTACTTTAAATATCGAACTACTTACTTGATTTTTGGCCTAAAAGCTTCTCAAGGCAGGAAGCTAGTCGTAGAGCAACTATAATTAACATGACAATGAGATCAGAAGACAAATCCAACTTATTTTGGCGTCTAATCAATCCGACGTTGAAGTCTTGAAGCAATCAAATACAAACGCTTACCATTCCATTCAAAGTTATCTTGAAGCCGTAAAAATTCTCTATATGCTGGATCGTCTGCTACTCTGGTGTCAATGCTTATTGATGATGAGCTCTTACTCTTCTTGGGTGATCCATCATATGGACGACACAGGTGCGCCAAAAGACCTTCGATATGACGAAGGCCTCGACGAACTGCAGCGGGATCATAGGAAAGTAGAAGATCAAATGCAGAAGATAATAAATATTCCATGGCGTAAATATATGCGCATAAAGTCTGAAAGCAGAGAGAACACCGAATCTTGGAAATAGCACTGATAGACACAGTAAATTTAGAGATACCAGAACACTAAATTTTAGACCGAGACAACGTCAGTTAAAATAGATCGGTCCATTTTGTTCAAATAATTTTTTGTGGTATCGTAAGAGTGAAGAAAGAGCCACTTTAAGACTATTGCTATTCCGCCTACTTAGACCTCATGATCAATATCTACTTATGTTCTTTGTACTTACCAGGATCCTGAATTAAATTAATTTGATCTTCACCAAAGGGGCACACTATATTGTACCAGATTATTGGTTCTGTGGTTCCCTGGTTCAGGATTGACTAGCGCCGCTTGGTACTGGAAGATGGTACAAATGATAGTGAATTACTATGATGCAAGAGTGGTCGGATCAAATGAATGATCTCTCACGCCGCTTGGATCGGCTACTAGGCACTAGGAATCAGGTCCTCTCGGTCAAATGAGGCTTAAACCTCTGCACTATCTCAACTACTGAATTCTAGCAGAAATAGCATAAATCAGCTGAAACCTCGCAGTGCAAATGAGTTCGTCTTTTTTTTTTTTGATAACTACTCCCGAGGTTCTAATTTTTTGCGGATAGTAATATCGTGCTCTGTGTATAAACCTATCCGGCCTAGAGAATCAAGACGGACGTAAATTTATGTCATGCAAGTTACTGATCAGAGAAGAGATAAAAGAGCTGTGAGATCGGAGAAGAAGGAGCCAGAAGATAGCCCAACAGCCGCGTCTCCAACCGAGTCAGCTCTAAATTTGTAAAGTAGCAATGAATCACACGAGCCACAATCCCCAAATGCTGAAATACGATATAAAATGGATCAATAGCTGACTCAACCGCTAACTGTTGCAGAAGATACGGGGCTGTGTATAATCAAATAGATGAAATCAGTTACTATCTATAAGCGCACGGGATGATAATAGCACACAATTGGATCTCTCGCTAGCTTCGTATCTCACTAACAGGAAACACCGTCTGTGTGCAGCTCTTGTGAAAAGTTTTCAATTATGTATGCAAGCACAGAAGCAATCCGAGCACATAGAATGTATGCAGAGCGGGCACAGTCTAGTAAGCAATCTGCACGAGTATAAAGTGATACAGATATATAATAGTCTTTACCTTTTAACTTGCCGTTTGTTTACCAGCGAGCAAACTCCAGTTAACAACAATCCCTGATCAGCCCCTTCCCAGGATTCGTTGTTGCATACTATGCTATAGGAATCGTGAAGGGAAAGAAAGCAATTTAAATTTGTGCAAGCTAGTGTATGGAAGCCCTGTGTGGTTTTCGTAAAGGCGGGGCGAAGCACCTAGCGCTGTATTTAGTATTTATATTTATGGTTGCTTGCTTTATGTTTTGTGAACCTGGCATTTTACCATATTGAACGGAGAGTGTCTGTCTTCCCGTCCAGCGCTAGTAAACCTATTCTTAGAGTAATGTCTAGTCCCAAATTATACTCATTTGTCATCTCATCATCGTAGACATTATTTTTCCGGCGACCTTCGCACCATTGCTTTTGCTATTTATTACGCAGGTTTATTTTTCCAGAACCAATTTGGGACGAAAATCTGCACTCCCATGAGCGTTGCTAGAGCAATAACGTCTTACGATGTGGTACAACATAACTAAACTATTCCTTTCAGAGAAATAAGTCAACATGGCCTGTGCATTAGATCGCACTAATTATACCGGCAATTGCCTTGTGCGATAGCTTAATCGCAAGTGACTATTCCAATTATTCTCATAGCACCGCGCTATTACGTCATGACTCGATGCAAAACATTAGCTAAATAGACTATCTGCCGCTATTTTTATACTCAGGTGCGGCTCAGCAAGTAACTGGTCTCGCCGAAGACATTTTCTTGCAACGCTGCATAACTTGTAAGGTAGACAACTTAGCTATATAAGTTTCCAGGGGCTGAACAAGCTCGATACAGGAGGTCAATCCAGAATATAAAGCAGGAGAATGCTGTAATTGAGTTGTAATTTGTTTTATTATTTGCATTATCTTGTCTCTTCGAATCTTAGCTCCACCCTACCTGAACTATCAGGTGTGTGGCATAAATCGAGGAGAACTGTCGTATTATAACCGGACCCTGAGAAGGAGGCAATATCCACTCAATGTGGAGATTCCTACGTTAGCGTGCCTACCTTTTACGGGCTACAGACATAGACCACCAACGCTGTATCCACGCCTTGCTCAATAGCGCTCGTCGACTATAATATTTATACAGCGTATTATCATCCGGCTGCAGCGAGACTTTCCGGAGTGTCCGAAGCTTTTCAAGCCATTCTGCACGTGTTGACTTCATCGCTTGCCAGAGCAAAATCAAATCTTATTACAATAGAAGGATGAACAGTGCAGGATACTCAGCAACAGAACTCATGAAAGATGTAATAACAGCTATTCTGCCGCCTAACTAATTGTAGAAAAGTATGCAACCTATGTAGAAGAGATGCAGCTGCTCAATCACATTAAGCCTCCCCGCTACCGGTGACGGCCAGACTTCCGTTGCTACAGTGCTACTCTTAAAGTAGAATATTGGTGGTTAGTTTGTTCAGACGATGGAGATGTTATAAGTAGCTTGCCTGTAGCCGTCTTCGGTTATTTTTACTTTGTCTCGTCCCCTTCCTTCCCATCCAGCCTTTACCAGCTACTCGGTACGTGCTAAACTTCATCTGAACATCATTTCCATAGTACCAGTTCGTCAGAACCGGCCGAAGACCGATTCGGGCTCTCGGATGCTTAAACTCAATTGCAAGAAGTAGGACTTCCGAGAACTAGAACTTCAGTATACTTAACCAGCATGAACAGCAAAGCTGCGTTGGTCTATGGCACCAGAATATGCATAGATGTTGTGGCCGCAGAGACGGTAACATCATAGTCTATCGTGGAGAGCTGCACCTAGCGGGTAAAAAAATGTGATGTAAGAAGGATCATTTCGCCGCTAAACCATGGTTCGTACGATAAGTGGGACTTTCCCGTGTTACTTCAGTCGTCTTTTCTCTTCCTCTCTCCTTGTTTCCTAGCCTTGCAGCAGCTATTTGCCGGTCACGCAACACACTGTTATTCATATGGTCTACGGACGCCACTTTTAGTTGGTGTACATGTAAATCACCTGTTTGCTATATGAGGCTGCTAAGAATATTTAGCGCTCCTTCTTCAGCTCCTTCTTCAGAAGTTCTGTCCCATTACAACGGGTATACACACGACTGTTATTCGCGCCAACAAACTTCTCTCGCTCGCTCTCAAGCACACGACATTGTAGTAATTCTCTTCTATCATCACCTTCCGCAACACGCCAGTCTTCGCCAGATTCGCTTTAAAACCCCCTAAGTTATCCTAGAATGCTCCTGATCCCTACACACCTATCAACTACCGCTCAAGTCTTCCAGACACTCCACACAGCAAGTCAAAAACGCCACTGGCGCCTCATGCATTGCGGCGTATATGCACAGGAATGCCGGTACTGCTGAGCAGGGCATTGTAAATAAACAAAGTTGCCACAGCAACTCCTAAATAGGGTTGGTGCCTGCACGGAAGAAGTAAAATTCCAGTCGCAAGATGTCAACAAACAAGAGCCTCCGCGATTTTGTGACTGAGCTAACCGGAAAGGACCTTACAGCGATCAAATGTAAACGATACTGCAGCGAACAAGAGCTACGACTGCATGGCAGGTAGCAATTACTTTTTTGGGTTTTGGAGCCTCTGATTTGAGTGTTCCTTTCATCGGTACTTGCACAGAGTCCGCTGCATTCCTGTACATTTTTCTGTCGTTAATAGCATTATTTTATACTCACTATATCGCATCGTATTTTCTATATCTTATACTGCTGTCCCTCTGCTTCCTAATTTCTGTCCTTCTCCAGCCCCTAAGTCAGTTCCTAGGACTTGCTCGTGCGTACAGCATTCGTGCAATACTAGCATCCTCAATTACAGCACATCTGCGCATTTGGATGAACATTGCATATATATTACAGTAATATAATTTCGCAGTCACGCATACTCTCGCATACGCAGGTGATCGATCGCCAATCTATGTGCTTGTGCGACTTTGCTTCCACATTTGTCGCGTCTCCTCTTTATATTATAGCCTGTCTAAAGTAGGCTTCGTTGCCACGACAGCAAAGCACAGCACGACGGTAAGAACCGCTGTGTCGGATATAGACGACTGGAAGCTCTGGCCAGTATCGCCAGTCCTATATATTACCAGACCAGCTATGACTACGACCACTCGCAAGTTAAAAATATGCGCAGGCGAATATGGATATAAATTAACAGTTTCTGCACAGGTACCGGGTCCGGGCATCCACGACCACACAGAAAGACGTGACAGTCGCGGTCTACGTGCACAACAGGATTTCGTGAAGCTATAGCGTCACGTTCGACTGACCTTGTCAAACCTATGAATCTTGTGAGGGTGAGTTTCGCTTTATTTTTCTCTCGAAGTGAAGTCCTCAAATGGCTACACGCGTCGAATCGTGGTATAACGCAAATTGACGCGGTTTAAATGGTGCTCCGCATGGGCGGGGAAATCAGCAAATGTTCTTCAGAAGAAGATATTATATCGTATGTTCCTGCATATAGCTTACATGTACCAGAATAGACCATAGCCGTATCGTCTCCGAGCTATCAAATAGCAGTCCTAATAACGCTTATTTGTCAGGTTCCATCATATACTTGATCGATCCTTGCTATTCATCGAGCGTCGATCTTGGCCCAAGTAAGTTCACAATCTCGTACAATATAGCCTTGCTCGCAAGCGCATATCATTTCTACGCATCTACAGACACTGTTTATCCTCGCTCCATAACGCTCAGCTTTTTTACAACTGCAGTGTTGAAATAGCCGGCTGCACGTATCTAAGTGTATATGTGTCTAGTGCAGATATATACAGTTATATGGATGATTATATAAATTAATCCACCCCCTTTCCTCTTGGATTCTTTTACGTTCCTGAAAGCAAGCGAAACCTAGAAATTAATCATCTTCTGATCTCGTCATATATACTTATACACTTATTTACATACACATATACAAACGCTTATATATCTGAACATATCCTGGCTAGCAAGAATTTGTGCAGCTGTTATGTCTGCTGAAATATCTGTGTCTATGTAGTGATCTCGTCTTTTCTGGATCATCATACTAATGACTGTCGATCTTGGTTTAGAGATTCAGCAGAATTGCGATCACATAATTTGTCGCTTCAGATAGACTCTTCACATAGGATATAGCCAAGTTGGCCATCCTGGATCTTCTGACGCACTCATTAGCTTTGACGTACGACTGGGTTTGCTTCTTACGCTCTGAATTGTATTCTGCCTGTCCCTAGACTCTTCCGCTAAAAGGAGAGGACAGACGTGAAGTCATTCAAATACATATCACATATCAAATCATAGATATTAGCCTGCATTCATCTGAAGCGTTCTAGCACACTCTTTGGTTATCGCTCGATATTCACATTCTGTGGACTAGCTGCAGGACTGTTCGCATAGAAAGTCTGACGCTACTCGTCAACGACACAGATACCGAACTATGGCAACATCTATCCAACTACCAGAGGCAAAACTTCGACGAGGTTCCTTTTGGACCAAAAGTTTGTCGCTGAACTTCTCATCTGGATCTACCTCAAGTGCAGAATCGATTCGACCACCATCACGCATTTATAATCCACCGCCAACTCCATCCTCTATGAACTCTTTGAATTCTAGCCAACATCATCCAAATCTTTCCATTGCATCAGCCATGTCAACAGCTCCGGTCGCATCTTCCCCAGTTTCTCTTAAGGCAAGTTCTGGAGCTTTGTCTTGCTCCCAACTATACCCTCAGTCTCCGTCATCAACGTCACTAGTGATACCTCCCCTTTCGTCTTCTTCTTCATCGACGTCTGTGAGACGCAGTGATAGCATGCAGAGTTTGATTTCTGCTTTCAAGTCCGTTTCACTTGGTCGTAGAGCTAAGCGTGACTCATCTCTCTCAATGAAGAGTAAGGCGTCTTACCCAGAGATCTCCAGGCCAGAATATCATGAAAGATCTAGTTCTAGTTCGGCACTTTATCACATGTCCGATGGACAGACAAGTTCCATCTCCCTACTCATGTCCAGGAGTAGGAGCCGTTTTGGTGAAAACTACTATCCCCCAAACCATCTCCCCGATGAGGATCTAGGGCCCGAGGATACTGATCAGATATCCAAAGAACGAGTATCTTTTGGAAAAGACGGATTACAGAGGCGCAGAAAGCTTGCTTCAGGATTTCTTAGACGTGCAACAACCGACAAGAACCAGAGCTCCAGTGAGAAAAGTTCTCAGTCTTCTAAAAGAAAAATGAGCGACTCGGATAAGGCATCTAAAAAAGCTACTAATGTTGAAACCGTATATCATTCCACAAGTACCAGTAGCGCTTCAGCTCGAAAGCAACAATCGCATCCCGATCCTGCAGCGACTTTCTCTCAAACTGATATTGAAGCGGGCCAAGTAGTTCGTGAATATTCGCTGGATTCCATTCGTTCATCAGCGTCTTCTTCCGTGTTGCTACCTAGCTCGAAACAGAATAAGACTGGCAAGTATAGTCGTCACGGTAAACGTCCTATTACTACAGCTAACGCTATAGAATTAGGCAACAAGGGTCACAAGAAGAACAGTAGTAGTTCTAAGAATATTGCAGAAAATCCCATGTCTATCACTGATAACGAAGATAATAAGAACAAGAATAACAGTAGAGATTTGACGAGACAGCGATCTAAAGTTCTTAATACTGGCAGCGCTATCGACCTTTCCATTCCTGAGTTCGGCGGCACAACTTCTTCTAGTCAGCTTTTTAAAGCGTTGGCTTGTGATGACTATATTGACCAGGCATGCATAACAAAATGTTATAGCACATTCAGCTTAGTTCAGCAAAGAAAGGCGTCAGTAGTTTCGCATGTGTCGCGCAAAATCAGTGACACGAGCACAATGTCCGAATTAAGTCGTGACTCGATTTTTGATGATGGTGACTGCGGCAGCAGTGACGATACTAGTCTTGTTGGTTCGATGAATGAATCAATCAGGCAGATGTCGGCCGGCTCCGATGAACAGCACATCAGATCTTTCTCACGTAGTGGTGTCTGCTGGATTGGTGCAGATGGTCCAACTGACAGAGCTTGGGACCTATTCAATGGAGATAGTGAGAGCGATGATGTTATGGATGACGACACCATCAGTGTATATAGTAGTAGTATTAATGCTGGAGTGAGCATGAGCATTTCAGAATCTGGAAGCCATCGACACTATAGATAGGCAAGATAAAGCCATGTCAACAATCGAGCACTCATGATTTATCCACTGCTGGTATACTGGGTCAATATTCTTTCGATAGAATTCATGCATTTTAGAAAGGTTTCATTATAAGTATCTGGATGAAGTATATCGTAGCAGCATACACTATGTTTCTTGATTTTATATAAATGTGATATACTGGCTTTGATATTTAAAGTGATGAAAGAATCTGAAAAGTTAAGTTAATTTGTAATTCAACTCGAAGAAAGTATAAAAGTAAGGTAGACAATTGACATTTTGTTACGAATTTACTGTTATTTTTTTTAATATGATGAGATTTGTCTCAAATTAATTGATCTATATAACGGATAGAGATCTATACAATTAATTATATCATTTTATGTCCTTTCCACTTAATATTGCTAAGTTTTACATATAAATATCTTCACTAGAGAAGTCACTTATAAGTGGCTGTCGATTTAGTTAGTCATTTATTTTCATATCTGTATTCGGTGAGTCTGGACTTAAATCCTGGAAACCGTGAAGTACTGTCACGTTATATAAGTTAAAAATGACACTAAATGTCCTTGAGAGTCCTTTTCTTGACAATTTTACATTAAAGTACTGCTAAGCCAAATTTTTATGCACATGTAAACATGCATGTTCTATCCTTTCCCATATTAGTTTATATACACGTATTGTAGTAGAGGTAATCTGAAATAGATAAGAGAATATTGACGTATTAAAAAAGACAGTTTTGGTAAACAATTCATAAGTGACAAGATTCATTACCAAAACTCTTCATGTACTCGGCTAACAAACTCAGTCAGTCTAACATGGCTTTGAACAATTGACTTCAACTTAGCAACGCCAGAACCATCCGCGTTTCGCAAATCAAGTTTCAAAATAGCATAAAGATACCCGTAAACTAAGGTATCAAATTTATTCGGAAACTTGGAACCACTCGAACTGTCACTTTCAAAAATTGTTGAGAAGTGGCGACCACCGGCCTTTTCCAGAATAATTTCGAGCGCATCTAGGGCCTCTTCTGCGCTAGCAAGTATCTGTTCTTCTATCGAAATAGGTGAGGTGCAATTGGTGAGCCTCTTGACAGTGGAAAGAGCAGATCTGTAAGCCAGAAACGACTGAATTCGTGGTATTAATGAAGTCGTAGGCTCCGCATCTGCTGCCGATAAGACAGGTGTCAATGACGATGCATTGACATACATACGAGAGAAATATGGCTTCACGATATTATTATAATTTGAAGTATAACAAAAAAGAGTATAAAGCCAAGCAGCACGAATTTTTGTATTCAAAAGTACCATTGCAGGCTTGTACTTGATGGGAAGAATAAAATCAGATTCAGAGGAAGAAGTAGAATGAGCGAGCCATTTCGCCATTGCCTTAGAATCTGAAGCAGAAATAGACTGAGAAATCGACTTGGGCTTTGACGATTCATTCAAATATATGTAAGGCATAGATCCTGATTTTGTGGTAGCATGTTCTGAACCATAGACGATGTTCAGTTTCTCGTAAAGACCCTGGGATTTTAGTAACAGCTGTGTAGCTCAAGCGTTAGTTCTAGCTCTAGACAGCTTCATTCAACGAAAAATCCGAAAACTCACAATCAAAGCAGACGATTCCGGATATATCGATTCATCGGAGGAGTCGTGCACGAATAAAGTTCCGATAATGTCAGGCACAGAGATTGATGACGGCAATGACGACCAGGGAAGAGGAGCGTCGTCATACTTTATAAGAGGAAATCTGTCAAACAACGACTTGATAAATGGTGGCACCGACATATAAACTGGTCTTGGAGCTGAGTCATTCAAGTCAATGACCTGGCCTACCTTCGGATCTCCTTTCTTCTCGGCGTCCTTTTTCCGAATATTGTTACTATTTCTCTGAGATTCATACTGGATCTTAGAATCATCTGGTATTTTCGCAGAGGGTTTTGCCATACTGTATTTTATTATAAAATTCTTTTTAAGTAAAACCGTACTAGTTGTGTTAAATAAAAACGTCAAGAGATGAAGAATAAATAGGAAAAGGTCCCGAAATATTACCGATGTTTGTGTTAATCGATGAATAAGAAGTGTAGTCCGTTCTGATGTATTATTATATATAGTCTCGTTCGAGTAGAGTCCGCCCTTTTTCTGATACAAATAATACTGAAGATGCTTTTGACCCCAGATTGCCACACATTAATACTTCGCGAATTATGTGATCCAATAAATTGAGCTATCTAATTTCTATTTATACCCCGTTTTTTCATCTAAGGGAGTAAGAAAAGGAGATTTCTGCATGTGTAAAATTCGAGAATGGAAATGACTGAGATAGAAATACAAATTTACCGAAGCCGCACGTGTTGCAGAGACAATGTTCGTAGACACCTTCGCTCTAGTATGGCAGATTATCATCAAAGCAAGAAAAAGATTACTAGAAGGCAGGGGATATAACTAGGATACTACACGACAGATATAAATCGGCATCAAAGATAGTATAGAAGCTAGTGATAGAAGCTCAAAAGATGGGTAGGAAACAAATAATGTAGAACATCACACAGATCATTTGAAGCAATTTTAGTGCTCCAAATAGAAGAGACGTAAATTACATCATATGGAATGAACTCTGCATATATAGATACTGCAAATAACCATAAATCATAGAAGAAACAATCATATTAATAATTATATCCCAGAACCTCTGAGCTCAGCTTGACTTAATACATTAGTGTTCAGTATTAGATCCCACAGACACCGATTAATTCATTCTCTCTTTCCAATAGCAGCTTTCAACAGTAAACAAGTTATTCACACCCAATATGCATATACTCCATATATCTAGAAGACGAAAAAAGGCAAATTCCAAGAAGAACGACTCTGGGCCTTAAGAGCTTGCGGAAGATAAGCTAAGCTCAGCTATAGCTTGTCGAAGCCTACTGATATCAACATTTTCCCCTTCAGCCAGCAAATCAAAATCAAAATCTTCTAGCTTTTTATCTGATGCAATCTGATCCGCAGTAGAAAAGCCGGTAAGATGAGCTAAAATTACCTTTAAGCGACGAACGGTTGCTTGTCTGACTTGATCATTTACAGCTGCCGCTGTCCCCAGGCCCCTAGCATCCACATTTTGAGACGAGTCTCTAACATCTTGCGAATGGCGAATACTTCGATCATCTAAATGATATTGTGAATCCTTCGGATGGGATGACGATAGAGTTGTGAACTCCTTTATTCTACGTCGAAGTCGTTCATAATCCCACTCATCAGCAGGAGACGCAAACCGAGTAGTAGACTTGTACCAGAATTCTGAGTCATCGCCATCAATGTCAGTCTGAACCAGCGAGTTGCTTATGCTAGGAGCAAAACCGGACCCGATCTTAGCTTCTTTCGATGAGCTTTTCGATTGTGCGCTACCAGAATGCACATAGCTTGTTCTTGGTGCAGAGTTCTGTTGGTGCTGTGGGATCATTGGTGGCACCTGCGGAGGTACAATATCTGTAGGTACCGCAGCATAAGCCTTATTGTTGTTAAATTCAGCGATCCAATCAATGTCTGTGAAACAGCTATTGGGTAGGATATACCCCTTATTAGCATCTAAAGGACGATACGGGACACAAGGTGTTGGCGGGAGCAGTGGTGTTGTCGGAGCAAGCGTGTAAGCAGTTGCCTTCTTAGAAGAACTACCTGCAGATGGAAAAAAGAATCTCTTTGTAAACGATTCAGGAGAAAAATCCGCTGAATATTCATCTTCCTCACGTAGAGCATTATCCGACTGGAAACTAGACAGTGTTCTGAATCCTCCGGAAGACAGCGACCCTGAAGATGATCCACTTCCTCCACCAATTAATAGATTGCGGTGCTCGTGATTCGAATAGAAGTGAGCACTCACTGAGCTCAGGGCACCCGAAGGGCCACAAGACGTTGAAGCCGAAGTAGAGCCCATCTTCTCCTCTAGTCTGAAGTATAGGTTAAATTGGCTCTTACAACTGTGGAGGTATCCTTTAGTGGTGTTAACGAGAATATTATCAAATTAGTACGACTGATCAAAAGATACTATTAGATGATAAGATCAAAGAGATCACCAGATTCAGATACAGTGTAACCCCTCTTCTTTTGACTCCACAGTTATACTCGGCGTATAGATGTAGGTATTATAAGTTAGAAATATGCTAATATCCTATTTCTTCGCAACACTGAACTAAATTCGCTTGCTTTCGTGGATGCCTGCCGGCTAAGCTTTATTTAAGCCCGAACCCGTTGTTCGATAGGATCTGGACCTTTCTCAGCTCAGACTCAACAACATACCTTATGCCTTCTCTAAACATAGAAATATGCTCTTTGGACAGAAAAAACTAGACATAAAATAAAATTGGACTGTTTAGGATTCTTTATATTGATCATGACGCAAATATATTAAAATATCAATTAGGTATTAAAGACACTTCTCACATAATATACAAAAGGGACAAGCTCTGCAATAAAGAGGCGCTAACTGCACCAGTTCATGCCTTCGAAGTATATAAGCTTCTAAGTAGGCTCAGAAGTGAAGTGACCAGTAATCCAAAATAAATCTTTTATTTCTTCTCTGCTTCATTGAACCCCAAAAGTAGCTTCGGCAACTCATTGACCGAACCAAAATCCTCTTAGAAGACATTCAACAAAATTACCCGAAAATACTACAAACATAAACTCCAAGAACCAAATTGACCTACAAAATTGACCTTGTAACTTATTCCATCAGACCATAGAGTTACACTAACAATTCTTTCATCACCGTGTTCAAGTCGAACACCACGTGATACATGATCCTCTTAAGAATTTTTTGCCCATATTTCCATGCACATATTTTCACTTACAAAGATGCTCTCGTCATACAGCATTTACAAAACCAGTCTATGTCTAAGAGGACTTATCCGCACTCTCATCATATAACATAATTCCTTCTAAAGGCGATGCAGATCGTCCCGGTGACATGGTCGCTGGTGTGTTTGTGCCCTGTTCTAAAATACCATTGCTAGTTTCAAATGCTCCGCCGTATGCTGCAGAACCACCGTATGCTGCAGATGGCATCATCATGGTGTAAGTGCTCATACGCGATTGGCTGTTGTTAGAAAACTGTGTCTGTGATCTCCAGTCAGGAGTGCTACTCAGAGCCATTTTAGACGGTGATGTACCGAACTGAAACTCTTCATCTGCTAGTAACATTGGAGTCACAGGTCCTAAAGGAGAGCCTACTGGCATCAAGTATGGCGTAGATTCAAATGTTCCATGCTGAAATTGTGGTGCCTGTTTACCAAATCTTGGTGGTGAAGGAATTTGCATATTTAAGCCAGAATTCCGCGATTTGAATTGCTGCTGTCGAAGAGTATTACTTGCTGAAACAGACGCATTCGTGGAAGCACCGGACATATTACCGGAACTATTAATACTGGATGTGCATGCTGAGGTTGGAAATGAACTATAACCAACTGGTGATGAGGCAAGTAGTAGTGGTGATGGGAGGTCACGGTCTCGACTTTGATAACCCGATAAACTAGAGGATCTTGGAGAACCTACAGGGCCACCAGACGTGACAGGTCCCATACTTGGCGAGTTGCTCGATCCAGCCGGTGAAGACGTCACGGTACTTGATATGCTAGGCGAGGTTGCTGCGGCAGAGGAGAGTGCCATAATCAGAGGAGAGCACCTTGGCGATGGTGTTGTTAAACTTGGTGGAGGAGGTGACATGATCTGTAATACAATGTAGTATGTATGTATATCTTCAGTTACGCCGCTAAAAAATGTTTTTCATGCAATGCAGTGAAGCTAGAGAATTTGGAAAAGCTTCAGACCCAACAAGTTGAAGCAAAGGCAAAATAGATCCGCGCACCGATTAGGAGAAATATGAAAATGTCGGTTGGCTTTCTTTGAGGTATCTACAGCACCATGGAATATTGTCTTGCGGATTTCTTCTCGATCACTCTTCAAAATCTTCACTTTCGACAGTCTTCGAGCTCTAAACCCGAGGTATTGTTTTTCTTTTTGTAAAATTCCGCACGCAACTAAGCTACTAAAGCTTTGGCGTTGAGAGCAGTCATATACTTTAGTGTAATCTGACTAAAAGGCGTGAAAAAGGAAAGGAGATCGGCCAACTGAAATCAATAAAACAAGTAAGTAGATAGTACGCGTTCCAAATAAAACCAAGCAGCTTTTGTTCAGTTCTCCTAGACGTCTATACTAATATTATGTCCAATAGACTGCTATTTTCGGTTGCAAAACCCTGAAAAATTTCCTCAATCTCAGTAAAGAATCAAAGAAAAATCATCCAGTTTTTCTCTAAATCAGGAACAATTTTTTCGTCTCGTGACTAATTCCCTATTCCATATTTGCGGAGTGTACGGCTAATAAGGATGTCGATCGGATAGGTCAAAACTTATGGTCTTTAATGACTAATACTATGCTTCACTGAGTATGTGGAATTTACTGTACAGAATACTAACTAGGTGTTTATTAAGACGTTCGAACCGCTAGCTTTGAAGCGGGGTTAGCTATCTGTGCCTTCTAAAACATCTTTTGCATCAGTTATATAGCTAGCGATTATGAAAACGCAAATTTACATAATGAGAAGGCGTTACTACAACGGATAATATCTCAAATATCGAAGTAAGCCTATCTTTCACTACGCATAATATCATGGCGATAGTATCATTAGGTCCAAAAGCTATGTGTTGCTAAGTAGTGTATCACAATTTCAGTCCAAGATGTGTATATGTCACGACATAAATGACAGTAATATTTTACAACATAAGAATGGTAAATGTGGCAAGTGCAAGATTCAAGAGATTTCCAAATATAGTATATATAATATAGATTTTATAGCTTTATAAAACTAGTATAAGCATAACTAATAATAATTAAATAAAGATCGAATATCAAAAGAAAAAATAATAGTATAGAAATATATATAAAAAAGAGATAGAAAAATTAAGCCAATCTTTCTTCTAACCTCCTCTACTTTATAACTTAAAAATGTTGCCACTCACAAATGAAGTGCCAATCAAATCGATATACAAGTTAAAGCCCCTCCTAAGAGACTCTCATTGCATGTACTAAATATAAAAGGAACGAAGAGGAAACAATCTACCCATTGTATTTTTTGTATCCCGTAATGACCACTTTATAATACCTTTCAAATATATAAATAAGGAGAAACTAAATGATGAAATTACAACCAAACACCTTTCTTTTCTCTACAAATCGTCGAAAATCATTTTTAAATCTCTCAGTCGCTTCTTTTTTCTTCTATCATTTAAAAAAAATTGCGCACTTAAAACTCATCATCCGACGATACGTAAGCATCACCCAATTTCTTCTTCTTGGCCATACGCTCTTTCTTCTTCTTTCGGAGCTCGGCGGCACTCAGCTTCTTAGCCTTCTTAGCAGCCTCAATCTTGTTGCCCATAGCATCGAACTTGTCTTCTTCAGCATCCTCCTTAGAACCAAGACGTGGACCAGATCCTTGTCCCTGCACCCAGTTGTGTCCAGATGGAGTCATGCGACCATCAAGAACAGCCCAGACTTCCTCAGTCAAATCCTTGGTGAATTCAGCAGAGTGAGTAATGATGACAATACCACCCTCGAAAGCCTTAAGAGCCTTGGACAAAGCTCCAAGAGAGTCTCTGTCAAGATAGTTAGTAGGCTCATCAAGGACAATCAAGTGAGGTCGCTGCCAGGTGCAAGCAGCTAAGACAAGCTTAACCTTCTGACCACCGGAAAGACCTCGAATACGAGAATGCGAGACAAGCTCAGCATCAAGACCAAGCATATCACAATGAGCTTCAATCTCCTTTCGAGTCAAAGGTCTGAACTGACCTGAGGCAAGAGCCTCCTTCATATCAACCTCAGCAACCATCTTAGCATGAGTCTGGATAAGCTCGTTACGAGGAATCCAAGCATTATCGGCGCTCATCATAGGAATCCATCGCTCGTTCTTCTGTCCAATATTTTCACCTAAGGTAAACTGACACTCGTACTCATATGTGTTCTTGAACTTTCTTCGAGCAAGAACGGCAACAACACGTCTTGGAGTACCATCAATCTTATAGATATGGTTCATAGCCTCTTCGTCAGACTCAGTGATAACACGGTTAGCACGATCCATGGTCTCACGATCTTCACCAGTCTGGAACCGCCACTGAATGTACTCTGAAGGGGTCTTGTCAAGATGCTGATCAATGTGAGCAAAAGCATGCTGCTTAATATAGGCGATACGACAATTCTCATGGACATAAACTTCACCACTAGTTGGTAATAGCTCACCAGTCAAAACATTAATAAGAGTAGACTTTCCAGCACCATTAGGACCAATGACAGCAATTCGTGAAGACAAAGAGCACTGGAAAGTAATATCGCGAAGCTGTGGCTTAGAAGAACCAGGATACTGGAAAGACATGTTACTGACCTTAACAATAGCCTTTTGCTTAGTCTTCACACCTTCAAGGAAACCTGGCTCTGGGAATTTAAACTCCATCTCAGAAGCTCCCAGCTCATAGTAGGACTTCGCAGAAGGAACCTTCTTGACAAACTCAGAAAGGTTACCCTTATACTTCTTAAGTTTGAATCTCTCGTAATGAATGATGAACTCAACAACGTGATCCAAGAAACCAGAATCATGAGAAACGATGATAGAAGTAACACCGCAGGTATTCAAGTAGTTCTCGAGCCAGGCGACGTTGACAGTATCCAAATGATTTGTAGGCTCGTCCAAAAGTAAAATATCTGCCTTCTTCAAAACAGCACGGGCCAGAGCTAACTTCATCTTCCATCCTCCAGAAAGTGAAGAAATAGGCATCTGGATCATCTCATCGCTGAAACCGACATCGGTGAGTGCCTTGACAGCCTCCTCCGGTCCAGAGAGAGCAACATCAGGATCGTTGGCAACGAAGTCGACCACAGATGTATCAGCATGAGTACCATCAATATCGTGCTCAACATAGACGGTCTTACACTCCTCCTGGGATGGAAAGCCATCAACCTGACCGTTGGCAATAGCTCTCATAAGAGTGGACTTGCCAGAACCATTGGGTCCACATAGACCATAACGACGACCACGCTTGAGACGGAGAGCGGTACGGTTAAGAAGAATCTTAGCTCCGTAAGCAAGAGAGAACTCACAGTTACACAGATCTTCACCTTCCTCCTCTTCCTCCTCAATAGTAGAACCACCAGGGATGTTAGCAATGGATTTCTTTCGGAACTCATCGACAACCGACTTGGCCTTGTCCTCGTGAAGGAAAGCAGTGAGATAAGGAGTGAGTAACTCAATCCAAGTAACAACTTCATTATTCTTTTCATCAACAAGAGTACCAGCAATAGCGGCAACGTATTCCAAAATAGGCTCAAACTTTTTATCGAATTTCTCGGACTGGAGAATATTCTTAAGAGTCGCCAAACAAACGCCGACATCACCAGCAGTCGAGACTTCTGGAATCTTACCATCCTGGACATCACCAACACGAATAAGAGTGTTAAGAGCACGGAGAGTAACATCACGAGCCTCAGGATCAGCAATGTTATCGTGGTTACTCTTCAAACCTGGCATAAGCTTAGGTAAGAAAGGAGCAACAATCTGTGGATCCTCGACAAGCTTGCACATATTATCAATAATAACTGCTGCCTTACGCTTAATGGTAGTATCACGCTCAGCAAGACCACGAGACAAAAGAGGAACCATTATAGAAAGTGTACCAGAGGTCACCTCCTGAACAAAAGTAGTGGCACCGAGTAAATGAACGGTTTCTGGAACCTCAGTTGGCTTGGCAATACATTCGATAAGAGAAGGGATGAACTTCTCGATATCCTTATTCTGAATTGTCTCAGTGCACTTCTCCATAGCCAGACGAGCAGCCTTCTTGACATCGGCCTTCGTATCCCACATAGCCTCAGAGAGAAGAGGAATGAGCTCAGGCATTCTCATCGAGATCTGACCTGGGGCAGTCTCAACAAGAGCAACAATACACCTAAGAGCTACAACCTTCTCCTGCCATTTGGGGGTCTTCGAAATGACACTTGAGACAAGAGGTAATATGAACTTAACAGAGTTAGGGTTGATAGCTCTCGAAACTGCAACAGCAGTAGGCTCAGCAAGAGCCTTGACTGGGACAATCTTGTCGGAAGCCCTCTCAATAATGGACGGGAGAAGAGAGACCATATAAGGCTCAAGAGATGGAGTGAACTGCTTAGCAGCAATCTCTTTAATTCCTTCGAGAGCATTCTGACGGGCAACAGCGTCCTTCTTACTGTTAAGAGACTCCTTCAAGGAAGCGATAACAGCGGTTGGGACATCATGGTCCTCAAGAGGAGCACTCAGAAGAGTGGCAAAGCTCTGAGCTGCAGATGATCGCTCCTCAGGAGTAGCAGCAACAGTGAGCTTAGAGAGAAGCTCAGTTAGAGTCTGAACGGTAGCCTTAGCCTCTGCGGCAGACATTTTTAATTTTTCTCTTTCTTTTCTGAAATGTTAATTAATTTGACTAATCACCTATTATCAAAGTTAGTATTCACTAGTCATAATAATAGAATACGCAGCTATCCTAAAATCAAGAATAGAAACGCTAGATACCACTTCACGCTTTATCTTCATTAACTTGCACATATCCTCCATTATTACTTTTTATCTCATGAAACTAGACCGAATTTAATCAACTCTATTTGTACACATCGACATCAACATCAGCCAACCACACCACAGCAGAAATATCTGCCTTTCATTGAAGTAATCACACAAGAACATCAATCACTTTTTCCAATTGTTCTTATAAATCTTTTCTTTCTCCAATATTGCAGTTTAAAAGAAGGAAGAAGTCATCCATAAAGTTTCAAGTAAAATTTTTTATCTCTTCAAAAGTAGAGCTTCAGGTATCAGATAGAAAAAAAATTGTGACCAACTTACCAATATCAAAGGCGATTTAGTACAAAAAATAGAGAATGATTTCTTTCTTTGAAAAACAAAAGAATCGACTCTATTCAAATAGAATAACGATCAATTTTTTTTAAAAAAAAAGAAAATGAAAAAAAAATCAATAGAAAGGAGAAAAAAAGAAAGATAGCAAAAGAAAAGCGAAAAAGCGAAAAAAATAAGATACAGAAAGTAATAAAATAACTATTTACCAAAAAAGACAACAGTGGAAAAATTTTTTTTGGCAAAATATGGCTTAGGGTATTTTTTGTGGGTTAATTGCCACAGGTGGCGATAAAATGCTAAGTATACCATGCTTGCACCATATCTGCGCTTGCAAGGTGGCCTTTGATACTGCAGTGCAGAAATGGTTGGCTGCTTCATCTCTTTTAAAGCGCTATTCCACATATGCGGGCTAGGTTAAATATGCAATTTCAAGTGTAAGACTATATATATCTGTTGCTAAGGCAACGCAGATAGAAATTCAGGATTACGGAGAAAAACACTGATTATCAGAAATGATTACTTTGGAAGCAAGAACAGCTCTAACTAAGTAGAAAAGATCTGACGTATGTAGTTAGCTAGCTATTGGTTAGGCTTTTATGGCTATAAGGATATCGCTATTTGCAGAATAATAGTGCACCCAACAACCGAGAGTTAAGATGAATGCATACTTCTAAGACTATTTGATAGTAGCGGTAATCTATATAATGTAGGCTCTCCAGCCGATCACTGTCAAGAGTATGCGCATTTGGAAGCATAGTATTGATGCATTTGAGTGTATAATTCAGACCTGATTTAACAGTACATTCACGTTGAATAATATATCCAGAATAAGTTATTCGTCAGCTCACGTAAAAATAAACAGACGGATATTCTTTTACGCATCCCCATTCACTGGTGGCATTGTCAATAACCAGACGACAAGATATCTCAACATGTTTATCTAACGCGTCAGTATCTTAGAGAGTGTCACTCAAGTACTATAAAATTTACTATAAAATTCGCATTTCTAATTGCGCTCTGTCCGGCGTTCTCAGACAGTGGATCTTGTGACATATTATCCTTCGGATATCCTATCGACATGCTATCGTAGCAACCAACATCGTGACTCAATTGTAACAGATACTCATCTAATACTATTATCTTCCACAATTAGTGCTTTTCTCATTCATGTCCACTCTCAGGAAGAGTCACAACTGATCGATTTGTACTCTTCGACATCTTAGCGACCAGAGCTACTAATCATAAAATGCTTTTAGTGCTTATGTATTATACATACAAGACTATTTCTACTTGACTATGCAACACATAATTGTCCTGCTCATTAATAACAATTCTCGAAAAGTAGATATATTGATTCAGCTAACTATAGCCATTTCGCCTGTATTATCTGCTCTGTCTTCAATATTTTCACACAATAGTTCACATTTTAGAATTGGTCTACAATATCCGGGTAACTAGCATATTCACCTTCACCAATCAAGATCGCCTTATTCGGCCGGGAATTTTTCTTTGCCTATATGGGATATCAAGCAGGGAAATTCGAGATATAATAGACAATATTTCAAGCTAGATTCAACAAAATAACATTACGATGTATCCAGGACCATTGATGTATATGACTATAGGTAAGTTCGAGTGAATGAGGTGAACGATCCATTACGACGACTATGATTTCGAAAGAGGTTGGAATGAGTAGAGAAACAATAAGACTGGAATTCTGAGAAAGCTTTTGCTAACTGTCTGCGTTTATTTTTTAACAGGTGCTTTGTCACGCCTTCTCCACCTTGGAATTACTGGCAGATCGATAGCTACTGGAGGACCAAAGCAGTTCATTTTTTCCACTGGCCTTTGGGCGGCTGGCTTCGGAGTTGCAGGCTGCTGGTTGAACAAGAGCGCTCTTAAGAACGCTGAGTCTCTTGAGAACAAGCGGGAACTGGCAGAGAACTAAAAAGCAGAAGGTACACTGTGTGAATCGGAACAGAATAAACAGAAAAATATGTCGCAGACGTTGTAGCTCTGTTTTTAGAAGCCTTCGGCCGATACGTGATATGCGAAATGACGAAGCGGTTTGGGATGACATTAGATATATATTGAAAGGCATTGCAAACATTTATTGTACTTTATTCATTAATCTATCTTATTTATCATTGAGGCGAAATGTGTCATAAGAAATGCTTTTCAGAACCGATGGCAATTTTTCCTGTGCTTTTGTAATAGACTTCCCGATGATAAGTCATGCACATTAAAATATTTGATCCTGTTCCAATACACAATAAACTCCGATAGTTTTCAGTCTGTGATATCTTTGAGATTGATCATCGAAATGACTCAGCTAAGTCTACAGGAATGATGCTGCCGACTTCGACTCTGCACCATTATAAAGTGAGTTGTCGTCTTAAAGTATTACTCGAAGATTTACGGAGTCGTAACAATATGAATCACGTAGTCTAATATAACATCTAAGGTGTTAGCAGATTGTCTTGAAAATCAAAGATCGAAAGACCCTTTCTAGAGTTGCGACGCCCATGTGTTGAGCTGACTAATGAAAGACCCGGTTACTATTGGCTACAATGGATAAGATAAGCTGGCGTAAGAGAAAGGCAATCGTAATGATACCAAACTTCAATATTTACACTATTTGAATGTGAACCTGTGTGAGATTGTTCAGTGAGAATTAAAAGATTGAAGGAAGGTGCATCTAAAGCTACTATATATGGTAGCGTCGCTTAAAACACAATCGTATAAAGTAGCCGTATCGAAGGAGAAGATTCGCCGGCAGATACGAAGTTAGCATTCGTAATAGAATGTGGACTGAAAGCGTGTCTGCCTCTTCGTTAACATCCTCTGGATGAATAGACATTATACTAGTTAGAACTTCTAATATTGTAATCTTGTCTACCACTATCGACAGGAGTTATATTCGACTGACTAATATTAAGAATTGAATCTATACAAATATTGATAGAAATGACACGTGCTAGTTATTGATAGACATCAAAAAAATAATGACAATTATTGGTTTTGTTATCAGCATGGTTACCACAATCTACATATTTGAAAGAGCATATGCTATAGAAGGAATATAATTAAGTGTTTCCTATCGTTATTGTCTTTTCAAAGTGAATGACAATAGATACAACATTTATCTCCTAAAACCCATATTCACGAATGAACATTAAGTACCAATACTGCATGCAATATACAATTTCATGTGAATCCACTCAACTAAGAATCATGACAAACATGTGGCATTAAAACTACTTTGGCTGCTCCAAAGAAGGCAGAGAATACTAAAAATCTAAACCATGATCCGAAATGAAATTCAAGAAAATAAAAACTACTTCCAAAATGCAACTTCAACCTCCTCCTTAATGTCATTCATAATCTATACATAATTCACTATGTAACCAAACACCATATATTCTAAGTGTCATAAATGTTAAATCTTAGTAAGACTTTTTATAAAGGAATAAACCTGCCTTCAAATGAATAACAAAGTTAAGCCATCTTGCGAAAAATAAAACCACCTCTTCGAATACCGTAAATCCATACATCATTACTTTATAATAACAACTTCTCATTTGAATAATGACTACCAACTTCTGTAGCTCCTTCAGCTTCAGTGGATTGATCATCCGCTTCGCAAGATGTTTCCTGCCCATCAACTACGACTACATCAATATCATCCTCCGGATTCCAATCTCCAGGTGTTTCATATACACACTCATCAAGAGCATCTAAGGCACTCTCAATGGTTGGATAGTACGCAGGTCTATGTCCATTATAAGAAAGTTGCCTCTCCATGCCAGACAATTTAAATCTCTTCTTCATTTCTTGATTATCAGGAAGACCGACAAATAGAACATATTTGCCTTTAGATCGATATGCCTCAACGATAGCACAGAGAACTTTTACAGAAGAAGTGTCACAGTCATGCATATTCTCCATATCCATAATCACATGCTGTTCACCTCTAGTAGATGGAAGAGATGGGTGCATCTTCATCGTGCCGTACCGCTCAAGTCGTCTAAGCCTAGTCTCAAGTTGAGCAGAATTGGCGAAGGTCAGTGATTCTGGAATACGAACAAGTAAAACACCTGGAACGTGCTCAAGGTTAGCCAGCTCAAATTTAGAAACGTCGCGAGATGGATTATCCGCATCTCTGAAGGTTGAGACGGTGCCGGGAACTCGAGCCAACACCTGAATACGAGCACGAGTTGCCTGCTTCAAAATCTGAAGAAGTGAGATAACAAGACCGACAGAGACACCAGTTTGAAGGGACGTTCCAAGAGTGATACCGATAATAAGTAAAGCCATGGCAAGATCTGACCATGCACGAAGCTTGATATACCACCAAATACCCATAGGAGAGTCTTCCAAGAGAGCTACACAAATAAGACCAAGAACTGAAGCCAAAATAGGTCTTGGGAGATAGTAAATCAGAGGAAGCATGCCAAAAGTCACTATAAAAGCAACAATAGAAAAAACGACAGATGACAGTTGAGTTCTAGCTCCACTGATCTTATTAGCTTTTGAGCGCCCATATCCACCGATTGACGGAACAGCATACTGGAAAGTTCCTATCAAATTTGCAGCACCAAGAGCAATAAGCTCTCGATTCATTGAAACAATTGGATTCTTTGGTGGAGTCATACGAGGATCCACTGGGGGATCTGGGAAAATATTCTTAGCAATGGTAGCAGTAGAAAAAAATCCCAAGAGAGAAATAATCACCGCAGAAGGAAGTATCTCTCGAAACATTTCCATTGTCATCGAGTTCAGTGGAGACATCATGTCAAGATCTGGCCTAGGAATATATCCTACAACCTCGACACCACTCATGTCCCATTGCTTTTTCCAAGTGATGATGATGGAGAAGACAACAATAAAGAAAATGTCAGGAATGTATAGCAAAAACTTAAATCTCTTCGCATAGAAATTACGAAGAACGCGCATTAAAATAATAATAGAAAATGCGATTAAAAACATGGCAGCGGACAATGCATGTGCCTTATTGAGATGTGTGAGAATGAATCCAAGTTTTACACCAGCAGACGACGTACTGGCACCAGTCTCAGCAGCCAGCTTCGAGAGACCCAGACCTGGAATAAGTGTATCCATGGTCAAAACAACACCAACAGACCAGACAAAACCTTTCAAAACAGAGTCCGATAAAATAGCATCGAGATAAGCAAGTCTGAAAATTCCCATAACGAAGTATAGGATTGTGGATGTTAATGAAATGAGGGCTACATAGATAATAGCACGTTGATCTTGCTCTTCTGGTGAAGGATTTCCTCTCATAATATATGGGACAATTGCTTGACCAATCATTACACACAGTGCCGGCTCAGGTCCAGTAATCATACAAGCGACAGTTCCCATGCATGCATAAATAAGTTGTGGAAAACAGAAACCAAGAAGACCATAACGTTCAGGAACATGAGATAGAGTCCGAGCATATGATAGAGATAATGGCAAATTGAAACTGGCAGAGGTCAGACCAGCAATAACGTCACCAGCCAATGCCGTTTTAACAGGATATGACGGCAACCAAGTCAAAATAGGGAAGTAATACTTGGCGTAATACTTTGATTTCGCCAGAAATCTGTCCTTTCGAGATTCTGAGAAGAGTCGTGGATCTGGATATGACTCTGTTTCAGTCAAGTTCATGTTCGGCTCCGGCATCTGAGAAGCACACGATGAAAGAGAAGCAGAGGAGCCTAATGCTCCATATGACTGAGAGTTTGGACCAGTCGACATATTACTTCCTGAGCGCTCTTTATTTTTTAGACTGTGAGTATTGTTATGATGATGACGCATAGTGGCTGGAACTCGGTGTCGCGGAGCACCTAAGATAGTAGAAGTATCTGAAACCGACGCTTGATCAAAGCCGACGTAAGAATTATCGACTGTAGAGCCAAGATGTGCAGTTGGATAATCATGTTCCTCTACACCAGACGATCTAGTGCTATTAAATGATAAGATCCTAGAACGAAAAGGCGAACCGAGAAAGGATAGTCTCGAAGATGTCGATCGTACTGAAGCTGAATCCGAATTTTCCAGTAATCGTGAACTATCAGTAGCGCCCGTAACATCAACTGGCCCTGAATGAGGTATATCCTCCACGGACGACATATGCTCCTTTACCATTGCGATTTCGAGTGTAATATTCGTTCCCTAGGTCCAATAAAAAGAGAAAGAGGAGATGAGAGAAAGAGGAGGAGGAAGTGAAACTATCGGACGATAGTCAGGACCGATATATCGAAATAAAGCGGAGAGCGCGTAAGTAATGCTGCAATCTATGAAACCAAATTATCTGAGACCTTGTCTAAAGAACGGAAAAAAGTCGTGAGAGGAGCAAATAATTATAGTAACCGAGTATAAAGAGAAATAAAAGATGCTAAACTGCTAAGTATTGCGGATGAGTGCAGCAACCAAGTAGATAATTTCTCAAAGCGAGAGTCAAATTCCATAACGCTGACGCGCAGTATCAGAAGACTTTGCCATCTAGATTTTCCACTATCGCTTAGTCCTAGTAATTCTGCTTGTAACAAGTACTAGGAGTCTTTGAGTTTGAAGCTTTCATAAGCCATGATTTTTTGTAAGCAGTGCCGATTCCATATCGAGATGTCAATCGACAACTGGGCCAGGTTGATAGCTAGCTCAGCCACTGAGGTTACAGAGCCTATCGGCAAGCTATCTATGCTTCCCACTGTTGCTAGCCCACCGGTTTACTAGTAAATGACTGCCATATCATTCATACCCTAATTGCAGTGGCACACCACTACGACGCCATGCATATCAGATGTTCTACAAGGAAGCTTCTGCCTTTGCGCCCATGTTCAAATTTATTACTATCTATAGATCGATCAGCGGACAGTCCGGTAGAAAGACTTAAGCCGAACGCGAGCTCTTTCCAGGGTTTATATCTAGGTCTCGAGCTGGTGAGTCTTCTAGATGGAATCCTGTATTTTACTTTGTCTGTCTGTCCATTCTGACGCTGAATTCATTTGTCTTATCAAATTAAAGCTTTTATTCTGGCCGATATATCCGAAATCCTTAAGTAAAATCGTAAAATGAGAACACGGTCTCATTCCAGTAACGAAGAGGACACAATCTGGAGAATAGGGACACCAAAACCGCCGAATACGAATGGAAGAAGGTTTTGACTCACCATCGCCTCCGACTTTCCGTAGCGTTCATAACAAGTAAATAGTAGCTGTATCTTTTGTCCTTATCCTTCCTTTAGGTTATTTCGTTCCATGAACTGTGTTGGTACTCACCGGTTATTCCGTACGAGAAAAGTATCTCCAGATGGATAAGAATTTTGAATTTATCTATATTAGATAGGCTTGTACTTTACATATTGGGGTTAGACTTATATAGTTGGTGCGTATATTTTTATATATGCACTACTATCAGGCTATTTATTTAGCAAAGTTTACACCCAAATTCTAATATTTATCCCTGTTTGCCCTATTTAAAAATTATGTCAATGTGTACCCTAAATATATGTACCCTAAATATTTATCTACTATTCTCTTTGCCCTAAATAGAACAAATCCCTTAGCAAATGTCGCCCTCTCTATTAGAAGCCTCATTCAATTACCTCCCCCGGAAGACTCTTTGCCCCGGATATATAATTTTAATAAGGCTGAATTTCAGATCTGCAACTAATCCATCTCTTACAACACCGCAGTTCGCTACAAGTGTGCTGGATAAAATAACATTACTATTCAGATCGTTACCGTACCAAGTTAGACAATATCAGGCTTGAAAAAACCTATAACACGGCATTCTTGAAAGTAACAGTAACTAAACAAAGTTAACCGAAAGCTCGTCAAGCACGACAGCTTACAATATTGCCAAAGATACAATATATATATATATATATATATATATACAAAGGCAAGTACTTAGCTATGTTGCCAGCAATCAATGATATGCATTGGGTGGGAGAACTGGAAGACACCAAATAGAGGCGGTTGTTATCAGTTACTATGGCGCACTGTTGTATTGGGAAGTACTAACAGGAATATAGTCTTTTGACAAACGAAGAGATTTTTCTCAAGTCGAATGTATGTGAGTATAGATTCGAGGAGGTTTCAAAGAGTGACAAGCAAGTTCTTGTCAAATATTTATTACCTTAACTGAGGGGATGGGAAGGAAAAATTTAGTAAGGATACTTTTTCTGATATCTTCAATATCAACAGATAATATACGATCAAGATTATTTTTATTGTAACTAATAAAATGGTAAGAAAATTTCGTACTTCATAAACATGGTTTAAAGATTTAGTTGTAGTGCCTGAATCGGAACTATTGTAGCTTTAATCCTCCCTTAATATTACTGACGTTAACATTTTTTTCTTTGCTCAGGACAACTCGCCAAATTCTGGTTTACCTCCTTCTTGGGAAATTAGACTATCAAGATCTCATAGCATTCCTTATTATTTTAATTCGGAAACTCTAGAGTCATCCTGGGAACCTCCACTTGGTACTGACACCAGTGTTTTAAAAGCATATATGGCGGCGAATCACTCGTTTGTGTTGCCACCATCAGTTGTCTCTGCAACAGCTGCTGCGAATGCTGCATCACAACAACAGAAAATACGCTGTTCACATCTGTTGGTTAAACATACTGGATCGCGCCGTCCATCTTCGTGGAAGGAAAAGGTCATTACGCGGTCGATGGATGAAGCCAGAGCGATGCTAGAAGATTTTGAACGCCGAATTAGATGTGGAGAGACAAGCTTAGCAGCGCTTGCTGCTTCAGAATCTGATGACTCATCCGCTCGCAAAGGTGGCGATCTTGGATATTTTGGACGCGGGGAGATGCAAAAGGAATTTGAAGATGCTGCATTTGCGCTTGATATTGGACAAATGTCGGGTATTGTTTCAAGTGCTAGTGGCTTACATCTTATTGAAAGAACTGCCTGAAGTAATTGTAAGATATTGGAAGCAATATGTTATAAGTTTATAGTGAATTGTTGTTTTCTCTCTTCAAAATTTATGATTATGGCAGTTTTTATTATTTGTTGACGTGTATGATTAAGCAGTCTGGCTGCCGTCTCTAAGAGCAGCATAGAGTTTTTATTCCCCGTTTGTTTGCTGCATTTGCATTTTTCGCATATCATAGGAAATAATGGAAGACCAGTATTTAAAGTATTCAAATATCTAGAATAAATTTTTTATGCTGATAGACATGCTATCGACTAATTCTGTCATCTAGTCCAGAGTAGATGCTCTTAAATCTATGTTTCTAGCTTCGTTATTTCATACAAAGATTCCAATTATTTGGCTGTCCTCAACAGATAAATAAGCAGAAGCTTTAATCAGTAATTTAATAATCCATCAGTTGACATTTGAGCTATACTCAGATCGTGCAAACTGAAAATCACTACTTTCCCTTAATCTAAATTATATGCACTTACAAGCGCACATATATACAGATATCAAAATAGAGGGAATAGTATCAGAAATAAAAATAATATTGTTCGAAATTGTAGAATATTATAAATTTATAGAATATATAAAAGAAGAAATACATCTCTTTAAACAAAAAGTGAGACAGGCTAAATTATTTAAATAAAGTCACGAGTATTTTAAACAAAAGATGCCTACTTACAAAAGCATCTCAAGAGGATTCTCCACGATCTTCTTGAAAGCCTTAATCCATTCACCACCAACAGCACCATCGACAACACGGTGGTCAAAAGATGCAGTAACGTTCATGACATCTTCAAATATGATTCCACCATCAACATCCTCAGCAGCACGGCGCTCAACAGTACCCACAGCCAAGATAGTAGACTGTGGTGGATTAATAATAGAAGTGAAAGAAGTAACAGCAGAATTCATACCCAAATTGGAGATAGTAACAGTGCCGCCAACATACTCCTCAGGCTTGAGCTTTCCTTCCTTAGCACGCTTTCCGAGATCCTTAATTTCACTAGAGATCGCAACCAATCCACGAGCATGGGCATTCTTGACAATAGGTGTGATCAAACCGGTAGGAGTAGCAACAGCAACGGAAACATCAACAGTGTTGTACTGTCTAATAACGCCCTCAGCTTCGAGCCAGGCAGAGTTGGCGGTTGGAACCTGCAAGGACGCCAGCGCCATTGCTTTGATCAGCAGGTCATTGACGGAAAGCTTGTACTTTCCATCAGATGTAGAATTCAAAGCTTCACGCAACTTGAGAAGCTTGGATACACGAAGAGTAGAAGTAACGAAGTAGTGTGGAGAAGTGTTGAAGGAAGCAGTAAGTCTGCTACCAATGGTCTTACGCATAGAAGTAATTGGGATATCTTCGTAAGAAGCAGCAACTGGAGCAGCAGGAGAGGCAGTAGCAGCTGGGGCCTTAGTCTCAACTGGAGGCTTGTAGTTCTCAACATCCTTCTTAATGATACGACCACCAGGGCCAGATCCTTTGATGTTCTTAAGAGGAATACCCTGCTCAAGTGCGATCATACGAGCAATTGGTGAAGCTAAAATACGATCAGCAGCTGGAGGCTCTGGAGTCTCCTGCTTAGGAGCGGCAGGAGCGGCAGGAGCAGCAGGAGAGGAAGGTGCGGCGGAAGCAGGTTCAGAAGCTGGGATAGCAGTAGGAGTAGCACCCTCCTCAACTGTGAAATCAGCGAAAGCAGGAACATCTTCCTTATTGGCTACATAAACGCCAATTGGCTTTCCAACAGGAACATCCTTGGCACCTTCGTCAATAAGGATTTTCGCCAAGTATCCATCGTCTTGAAACTCATAATCCATTTGAGCCTTGTCAGTCTCGATCTCAACCAAGATCTCACCAGGAGAAATCGAATCACCAACAGCTTTCTGCCACTTTCCAACATTACCCTGAGTCATTGTTGGCGACAAAGCTGGCATATCTATGACAGTGTGGCTTGGATAAGCTATAAACAGACATTTGTCAGAAAAGATGAACTCTCGTATGTTAATAAAAACATATCAGTTGTATTCGTGAGGTATGAGTACACAATCAAACTTGATAGTAATAGATATATTTTTACTTACACTTTGAAGCATACAACCGAATCAAGTTAGGGAGGACCAGCCTCTGCGAGGATCGAGCATATCTATGACAAATGAAGATCAGTATGACTATCGTAAAGATGAAATGTCTTTATATAACTTACGTTGGAATGGCTCGTCTAATAGACGGGGCGAGACGAGTAACCAGAGTAGAAGACATCTGGGACAAATTCGATTTCGGATACTGCCAAACAACCATGTGTTAATAATTTTTACTGCAATATTCAAATAATAGACGTCATGGATAGAAATACAGCATTCACAGACGAAAATTAGAAATACCGTATCCCAGATTGTAGACCACACACAATTCTTCCAAAGAATGAAGCACCCCACCCTTCAAACAATTCATCTTAACACCTCAAAGCTGATACACATCTGAATAATAACCTTCAACTTAGCTTAAAATCTTTTCTTCTCTTAATTTCCATAGTATCATATTAGCTGCCTCCAAAAGACACCATTTAATTAAAAATAAAAAATGACTAGACAATTTTGCATATCCTATACTGGTAAAATACGGGCCACTGGTGTAGAAATCGTCTAGCACTTTTGCAAACTGATACGACAAATTTTTAACATCATTTCCAATGCATCCTCTAATAAATATATCTTGCTCATCACTAATCAAACCATCAATTGCTTCGTTCTTTGGTCTCGAGAAAGGATAATATTCTAACCCTGCAACTGCTGCGCTGTTACAAAGTATAGTAAATTTCGCTCAACAAAACCACTTATCCGAACAAGCAGTTTGTTTAACGTCAGGAACTCACCGATTAAATAGCCAATTCAGTCGATGAAAGGAATCCGCAAGATGCAAACAGACTACTAGTAAAAGACTGTATCTAAACGTCTATATAGGTTCTGTTGACACAAAAAAAGGGAATGCGAGTAAAGTGAAAATAAAATAAAAGTAAAGGAATATCTATAATAAATGCTCTCGGGAAACTACGGACGGAATGCTCACGATTTGACAATGCAAATTTTTTGGCGCACGCAAATAGAGCAAGTAATTCAGTGAGAACTGACCCAAAGCCGATTAAAATAAGGATTGGGGTATTATTGCGAACAAAATAGAGCATCTAAGCCGGGTAACACGCTACCGCTGTTGTTGTGGCTAGCCGAAACCCGAAACCTTGACCAGCGGCGAGCGGGCGGGCGGGCAATAGAATAGCGCAGTAAAGCTGAGAACGCATAGAGAGGAATATGGTCTGACTAAATATGTTCGAAGCGGGATAAACAGTTGGCTAGTACGGGTACGTCTGTGAGCGAAGCCCGCATCATTATGTATGATTAAAAAAGGCGGGATTATACCTTCCATTCACTATGAGCTGGAATATACCATAAACAATTGGTCAAGCGGTATATCTAAAAATGGGATCAGATTAAGTTGTTGATCGCAGAGAAGGCAAGCAAAATTTTTAATGTTTTACTGCCGGTTGTTTCCTTATGTTATTTGGTTACTTTCTATTCTGTGAGTAGTCATCTACTTACTTATTCAAACAGCGGGGTGCAATGCTGTTATAGTTCTATTAATGTCCTGTTGCACTGAGTGGTATTTACATAGTCAGATATGTGTGCATGATAGAACGATCATAGCAGTTTTCATCTAGTCAGACAGATGTCGTAGTCACGAGATAGGTCTCGGACTAGATCTCAGAAAGAAGTTCCACAGCAATCGAGAATATAACTGTTTCGTATCTTAGGGGGATATTGCAATGCTATTTGACATTCTTTCGCGCATGATTTCAAAAAGATTTGATTTGGTCTTAGAAATACGCGAGTCTGGATGACAGCAGCCTTATGCTATGCTCTCGGGATATAATAACCTTCTAGGCTTCATAATCCAGATGCTAAAGAGATATCTACTTAATAAGATCGGCAACTTTCGTTTCAGCAAGAGTGTGATATGTTTTCGTACATGTAAGCGTTTGGGGAAGACGCGTGTTTCCGTTTAGATCTGGAGTGCACATTGTCTTATCTACTGAACAAGTATAAGTGATCGGACTTCATGCATCACGTACTGTTTATTCCTTGATCCAAGTAAACTCTCCGGACAACGTTAATTATAATCCATTGCTAATTCACTGATACGTTGCGGAGCCCTAAATCGTATAGTGAGTTCGGGAAACTCGCGTTTGAGCACTATTTCTTTCGGTTTATTACGTAGGATGCGGAATATCAGCTAGTGCTTACCCAAAGTGCACATAAAATATTTGTATTGGATGTACGTATGCAAGTGTATAGGTAAATGTGCGGTATAATAAAATCCTCGAACGTCAAATAAGAGTAATAACGACAATACCTGATAGCTGTCTCTAAGAGCTCATATTTTCTCCTGTCTCTAGACTGAAATATGATAAGCTACCATTAGTTAGTCGTATACGCTGCGCTAAATGCTCCACGAGCGCGCTAAATCCTGGTCACTCAGTTGGACTCGTGCAGAGTGACACATAGATCACTAAGTGTATGAGAAATATCTGTGTGAAGTAAAATTTGAAAGAGCCCAACAAAGTGAGAAGTTTTTTCTTTTTTCGGCTGTTGGTCCAGACTTGGATGTAAGCACTTGATAATATAGCATTTACCAATTGCTACAATGAGAACGCTGCAGACAGCTCGCCGCTTTACCAGTCTTCCGCCGTCAATTTTTCAAAACATATTTGATATGTGATTGTTCACTTCTGTTAATTACTTAACTGTAATCCTACCCAAGCCCAAATGTAGGATATGCAATTTTAACTAACGACTTACTCGCTGCAACTATAATAATACTCGAATATATAAGAATACTCTTACGCACATATGTATGCGTGTCGTATCTACATACCTTACACATGCATATATAGTAACAGAGCCTACCTGGATCTTGCGCCTGGACCTTGCGTAATTAATATGAATCTTGTGCCGCGCTTTTTATTCTCATCTATTCTACTACTGTTAAATGAGCTTCAATAATAAGGCGTATAATTATTCAGTCCTCCGTCTACATTAGTACTGACATCGCCGTCCGTCTCTCTCTTTTAAGGTAACACCGCACACGTCGAACCCGAACTCAGTTGGCACGTGACTCATGAATTAAAGTCTATGGCGAAGAAAAGGGAGCTGGAGAACAAAGGAGGAAGATAGTGAGACTTGGCTTACATATGATTTAGTTACCAAAGAATTTACTGTAGTTCAGACCTTAGTTGCCTCCCCTATGTGGATCATACATGTTTGCCAACTTTTCCCTGTTTAAGATTGTTTAGCTGTCTATTGCTTTGAACGTGTTGCCGAGTATTGAGAATTGGGATGGGCAAACCAGTCGCGTTCGCTCATTTGCAAAACGCAACTTTCAGTTCATCCATGTAGAGAGGCATTAGAAGAAGAGTCACCCGTGAAAGAGAAATTGGAATGGCAAACACAAAACTTAAGACGAAAATTTAGCTGCGGCATGAGATATATTTCTAGACCACTCTCCCCAGCATAAACAGTGCATGATAATTCTTAGAGGAGCGCTGGATCAGCAGGGTACAGTCAAATTGCACTTGCCTGCGAGTGAACCCAAACTGCGTCTCATATTATCACGTGATATAATGCTTGCAGATGTGTCATCACGATCAAGTTAAGACGTGTGTGCCCCAGCACCGTTTGTTTACATCAACGAACGGCAGAAAATGTTTGTATATATTTGAGACGTGGCACCTAATTGGTGTATTAGGGTTTGCACTTGCGACGTGCATCTTTTTAAAATGAGCAATTGGGCAGGAATCAGGAGAACCTAAAAATGTCAGTAAATGAAATTTCTTTCATCTGTCTAATACCTACAATTTCGTGTAAGGCACTGCTTCAAGGTCTAAAGGGATACCGCCTAGAAAGGCACATCCTTTTGTGGCCTTTTCTAGAGAAGAGTAAAGGGAAGCATTAGCCTGCCAAGGGAGACGGGAATGCATTATGAGAATATCTAGTTATTTCGCATATATACTAGTTTAAGGAGCGAACGCAGAATAAAGCACTGAAATGACACAGACGGAAAAGCTATTCCTTGGGCGAATGGCCGAAGCTTTGAGACGGAATTAATAAGTCAAATTGGACCTGCTTGTATACTGTAGCTAAGGCAATGCTATTTCATCATTCCTCTTCTTGTTTATGCGTGTTGACAGTATTCGGAAGTTGCTATGCGAAATAACACTGGCTGAATTTATGCAACGTATCTGTGCATAGATGATGTACTTGCGTATATACACAAATATGTTTGTAGGAAGATCTATATAGCCGACGTTCTTCCGGCTTCATTTGACTACAAGCATTATATTAAGTGCGAGCTGCAGCGTGGAAATTACTTGCGTTCTCGTGTTACCTAAGAGAGTGCAATGTAAAAGGTAACAATCACTATATAGATGTCTAGGTCCATTTAACTGATCTCTAACTATCGTACCATGCAATGTATGCTATAACCTGCAGTGTGATTAAATTCTAAACATAGAACTGGAGAATTCGGTCTTGCACTTAATTTTTGAGTCCTCTCTGCTGATGCTCTGTGCTGTCTCTAGCTGCATACATTGATAACCACACCTTGTTTGTACTAGTGGCACGTTCGACACTCGAGTGTCGACTCTGCCCGCTTTCGCTAGGTACAATTGTCTCCTCCTTTCTCTTCTCCTTTCTCTTCGTAGACTCTAGAAAGCTAATGGGCCCCGGTATAGTCGGATGTAGACTACATGTAACCTGTGCTGTGCCTAAATTTAGTAGGGTGGGCATATCATTCAAACGTGGAAGCAAGTGACACGCACAGAATTAAAGATAGTTTATGGGTTCTGCAGCACAGTTACTGACGCCGCTGAAGAGCAACTGGTGTTCCTGTTCTGGGATCAGACTAGCTGAATCACAGGTGCTGAACTCGAGTCGCGCGGTATGTGCAACTGTAAGCATTACTGTTATTATTTAACTCGCAAATATTTGTGAATTTGGCGTGAGCCGTGACTGAGCACTCATTTCAAGCTAATTTTTTTTGTTTAATTTCGGATAGACACATATAGGTTGGCATGACAACGTCCAACAAACTATAACCTTTCCCTATATTACGACGCGTAAAGGTGATTACAAGATCAGATCGTCTACAAAAAGTTATTATATATAGAGCAGTGGTACAAACAATTCTCGAGCATAATAGTAAATATTGTCAAAGGGAGCAACAAGAATCAAATAAGAAGCAATAATATCTAGTATAGTAATATTAAAAAATTATTATTATTATTATTATTATTTTTATTATTATTTTTATTTTTATTTTATTTTTATTATATATAGCAGCTAACTCAAAGCCTTGTCAATTTCACGTCGAGCCCTCAAGAAATATAAGGGATAATAAATCTTTGTCGACTTCCTGTTGGTGATCCCTGATCGCAATCGACACTGTTAAGAACAGTTCCTCATTTTCCTTATATCAATCAGGACTTTTGGAGAGTTTCAGTTTTTCTTTCCATCTATCGCTACCTTTTGGTGTAATCCTATTCTACATTTGTGCATGCGTATCCTTATGCTCCTACTTTAAGTGAATTCAACTTCTCATTAGACACAGAAGGCGGAGCTTTCGCGCTTTCCTTCGCTTAATTGCATTGGGTGCATTGCATTCTAGTACTGTACATGCAAGATTCCTATTTATAGAGCGATACAAACAAGGCCCACTGATAGAGGGCAAGTTAATGCGTGGATTAATCTGTAAAAATTAGGATCAGACAATACGACAGCAATTTTCGTTTTGATACTTTGATCTTGTGCGTTTTGTGCTTCTATTTGTTTCAACATTGAGTGTGACTATTTAGCATATATCTTTCGCAGAGTGCCAGAGAACTGGCAGTCCCAAAGTCGCCAAAAGCAAACCTAAGAGTAGCAGCATCTTCCTGTTTACAGAGTGACAGTGGAATTTTGGGCTGGCTTTTACAATACCGGTGTGCGTTTTGTTTGTATTAGAGGACGATTTCTACTTCTAGCCTATTTTTGAACTAGCTGTAGCCATAAACTTCAGTTTGACTATTATCTTGTCGAATTCGTGGTGATCAGTAGTTCTCGGAGGATTAGAAAATAGTTGCGCACAAGAAGCTAATTGCTCAGCATCAAAGTCTTACCAGGTGCTTGAAAGTTCGTCCGGTTTTCGTTCTCGTGTTCGCTTGTTATAAAAACAAATTGTCATCATCTCTAAAGGATATATCTTATAGAGGTAGATGCAAATTCTGGCATAAAAATTCTATCGTCTAAGCAAAAGAGAAATTAAAAGGAGCATATATCTATAGCAGAAGCCATTCTAAGTGCTCGAGAGCCGTGCTATTCTATTCTTCAGGTTCAGAGAACATAAAGAGCTCTATAGAATTTGGCTATTCATAAGGCAGTTATATATCTTTATATCCTTTTGAAGACCCCTCGATTTATAACAGAGTATCGTTTTTGAAATTTTAGTTTAAGCGCCATTTAAAAAGGAGGTCATAGGAGATCAAAAGGGTACTGCTTTTTAGTGGAAAAGTCGGCCAAAAGGAGGTTTCCTTCTGCTCTTGATAATATAAGGAGAATACAAAATTTCAAGAGGCTGCGTATTGGAATACAGCACAAGCCGACCTATTATTATTCGGACCATAAAATTATAGAGAAGCCTTAGCTCAAGTGGGATCAAGTAAGGGTTCAAAAAGGATTATGGATTATATGCGATTGATAACATAACTAACTACCAGCTTAAGAAGTGCTCTATAGGGAGTAAGGAGTGTTTAATAGATTGCTGAAAGAGCTAACAGTGCATAAAGTAAGGGAATACCCAGCATCCAATTCATCTATAAAGTTATATCGTCTTATCAATATCTAGGCTCTTCCGAAAATTATTCTTTATATTGGAGTGAACTTCATTCTTACTTGGATTTTCGTTCTTATATTCCCATTATTTATATACCCTATCAAGTTTACTTCAGTATCCTTGCGATCTAGTTATTGCTGGCTTTACAGTACTTCAATTATACTGATCATGGTATCTGTTTCGATTCCGTTTTGGACCAAAAATACAGATGTATCTCGCTACAATAATAATGAGCATCATGAACATGGTGATTTTGCGGAGTACACTAAATATATGAATAGCGCACCTCGACGTCGTTCGTCCTTAAGGTCTAGAAGATCCCAGAACTACCATAATTCTCAATGTCCAGACACCGTAGTTGATAGTTCTGGAAAACATACATTTTTTTATTCAGGATTTGAGGCAGCAAGGTCGCTTATATCGTCAAAGCTCCACTGGTTTCGTGATCGTGAAAAAAGGTCTAAAAATTCGATCCCTGCTAGTATCGCAGTTAGTCCAGGAACGAGTTTTTTAGATAGTCGTACGACGAAAAATCGTACAACGCGATCTCTTTCATCACAGTCTCTTAGATCCTCCTTTTCGGAATCAGGGTGCTCTACATGTTCGAGTGTCTCGAAGACATCTACTAGATCACGATCGTCGAGAGCATCACAAAGGGCATTAATACCTCATTTTCATCCAAATCATCATAGACATACACAACCTGGAGCACCATGGCTATCAAAGCTTCCATTATCTCCAATAATATCGCGAGTCTTGCGATATAGCCATTCTTGTGATTGCCCGTCATATTCGTGTCCTCCTGCTCCGCCGCCCTCACCAACACGCGATTCTTGCGATACAAAAGAGTTTGATGAGTGCGATTCATCTGCTTCTCAATATCGACCCGGTATATTGGCCAATTTTAACTCATGTTGGGGGATTGACGATTGTTATTCACTGTGGTGTGATATTACAAGATCTCGCAGACGACAGCAGCGGCATGCAGACGAAGAAAAGGAGCTTCAATTGCTGTCGACAGACAATGAGCTTACAAAGTGTAACAGTAGACGTCGAAGTTGTTCTCAATCTTTTTCAAAGTACTTTTCATTCATATCTCGTCCTTGCTCTATGGAACAAAATATATTGTCTGATACACAGTCAATCGAAACTTCAGAAGCATCGAGTGCTAGTAATATGATTGAAGCATCTGAACAGTCAGAATATGCTGATCCATGGTCGTTATTCTTAACCCCGACAGAGCAGGAGCTGATCGATCGCGAGAATGCACAGAACCCATTTTATCTTTCTTTCACATGGCTCCTTAACGGAATCTCTTTTACCTTCAATATCGACTCGTCTGATCGTTCTAACGGTCCTGATGTTGCTGATAATTCAACAACTGAGCTAAATACATCTCAGCCAGCATCAGATGAATCCGCTCCGCCATCTGGAACTACTCTTCGTCGTCGCTCTACTACACACAGTAGAACAGCAGCCGTTGAAGTGATGAGTCCTATTGCGGAAGAGGCGGTTTCCGATCGTCTTCCTGCTAGTAAAAAGAGTTGTGATCTAACAGATCGGAGTGACGTGTACTATTGGGATACTACCATTCTTGATCCATAGGTAGACATTATACCAAATTCTATTTTTTTTTAAAATTTTTAATATCTTGTTACAGTTTTGTTGATTTCATTTCTATATCTAAAAGTCGATCGTTACCAATGTTCTATCTTAACTTGTTATATTTGACCCGGAAAAATATCTGAAAGTATATCGACGTCGCTCGTTTCGATCCGTTTTTTATATTTATAAGCACTCACAATCGTTTTGTTTATTTTCGCCTATACAGATGGTACATCTGCGCTTTCTTTTCTTAAAATTGACAAACGGAAAATACCATTTTGCATATTGTCTTTGCGTGTATATACATACGTACACGCACATACATATAAATATGTTAATATATTAATGTGTATATGCATGTTCGTATGTTCCTTACATAGCATGCTTTCCTTTTGTTTTTTTGTATTGTTTGATCTTTATTTTTGTCAGTCATTTGGTTATTTATCAACTTGCTACTGTTGTTGCATACATGCACCACATCGAATACTGTGTTTCGTTTGCATACTTTGAAGTACCATTAAAGCGCAGTACGTCGTTTCAGTCTCTCGTGATAATATGTTTTGGGCGTTTACAAATAATTGGGGGGAAAAGGATATATTTGACGGTACTGGAAATAGTCTTGATATATACTATATAATATATAAGCATACGTGCGTACAATACTTGTTTCCTTTATAATTCTTGAGCAACACATATATACCATACTCCAGGTATATATAAGTACTGCTATTTGAATATCAATGCGCCATCGTGTATCCAGTTCGCGTTTCACTAACAAAATGCATTGGCGATTATTTTTTTGCTCAACCTATAGAAAAATATCATTACAGCTATCCGACGCGTGTATTATATAAGTTATTACATAATTATGTCGCTTGCATTAAACTATGCAATAAATGCGGTTTTAAGTCCCTTGATATCACGTGATAATACATTTCATTGGTTACTCAACCCTAATAAATCATTGGGGCGGGAGGCTTCGTCATTTACCTGGTTTGGTGGGAATAGGCATCATCTAGACTAACAGCGAGCAGACGACAACTTTTTGGTCTTCCTTGGACGGAAGAAACGAGTATCAGCTAAAAAAATCTATATATTTATCGAATTAGATGTTATATTAATATCCCGGTTATTTATATTGGAGGAGGTGAAAACTGAAGTGAATTTGTGTTGCGATCGATTGTCAAATAGAATAACGATACGGATCTCGTGAACGTCTCGAATGCTTAGGAGAGTGATACTGGAATGGCTATCGCAGGTTGCCAGTTAATTGAGCTGCCTCATGAAATACTGATAGACATATTCGAAAATCTAAAGAATAGAAAGGAAGATGTGACTTCGCTGTCGTTTACATGCAAACGGCTATATGTGATTGTAAGCTATAGACGCTCATTTGGGTAGCTCGAGGTATAGAGTAGAGAGCTGTTCACATTCTCGTTTTTCAAGCGATGAAGAGTTAAATATACTCTACTTAAACTGAATTATCCGTGTGACCTGTGTCAAATATAGAGGACTGAGTCGAATGCTAACTGTAATATATTATTTCTTTGCAGGGTCAACAGTTTATTTTAGAGAATATAACTGTCAATTGGCAAATGATCGATCTGTTTTATGCTCAGCTAGTAACCAGACTCTCGCCTTTGATTGTATATATTAAGACACTATCTATCGAGGTGCCTTCAAGCTGGGGAGAATGGCATAGATCAGGCACTTTGAACAAAGTTCTTTGTACGTGTACTGGTCTAGAGGAGCTACGTTTGACGCTGTCTGGATCATCGAAGTGGCTGCAGTATTTGAGTCCGATAGAGCGTGTCAGTAGGCTGACTTTAATATCTAATCAGGCAAATTTATCGCCTGCACTACTTGATATGTCCGATTTGCGTTCCTTCAAAGCTATTCAGCAGCTGACTCTGGAATTTTTTAGGCTTCAATGTGAATATCCATTCGAAGGAAGGGACATTCCACTGCTCTTTACATTGAATCAGCTTAGTATTATCAATTGTGAATGGAATTATCCATTCAGTATGTCTCTATTCCGTTCGTTAGAGGCTTTATCTGTGTTTTACTCAATCAAATGTGAAGCCTTTACATTTTCGGAAAGACTAAAAAATCTGGCGTTACATCCACCAATAACATTAAAGCGCTTCGCGATACATCTTGATTTGTTCTCACCGTTACGTCAAAAATCTTGGTATCCTATTCTGCGAGAGTGTACGAAAATAGAATATGTATCTCTAAAAGGATTTCGATATCCTCAGCCTGAATTTTTTGAACTGCTACCGAAGTCTTTGAAATTCATTATTATATACATGACATCTGAGAACTGGAACTCGGCATCAACACTATCGGCATCTCACCATTTACCCACATTGGTCGAAAGTAATTCTATCTCCTCAATCCCTATTGTACCTGCAGTTGCAGTTGCAGCTCCTAGTGCTAACTCTGCTCCAACATCAAGCTTGTCGCTCGTAATACCACCAATGTCTTCAAATAATCTACTGAGAAGTCAGAATGTATATTCTGGCGCTGCACATAGCGCAGCCAATGTCAATATTACAGGAGATGCATCCTTTGATGAGCTTCCATTTCATTCACAGCCAAAGTTGGTTGATCGTATAGGTCAAACCAATGTGATTGTTATTGGAGATACATCATATGGCAAGGTACCAAACATGGGCCTTGTCGTTGATGAGTCTTTCTCGGAACTGAAACGGCGTTTGTGAGTTGACTTTTTCATTTCGTTTTACTTACAATAATAAATTAATTGATCTTTATATATAAGCATTGAAGCGCTTATATATATGGTTTCATAATTGGAAATTTAATGGGTGATACGAATGAGTTTCGCATTTTAAAATACCACATTCATACATTATCTTGCTGCCTGTTAATTGATATTTGAAGGGGGGTAGGGGCGCACTCAGAGCTTGGTTTAATAGGCTTGTTTTATCTGCAATACAATTTTCCATACTTCTGTGGAAATTTCTAACATGCAAGACTGTATTTGAAATTATGTTATGTCGTAGGTGCGATACAGAGAACACTTTATCTAATTATAGAGGTTTATAACACTACAATGACCGTATATATATTTAGTAGATGCCAAAATAAGTTTTCATTTTATAATATATAATAGCATAAAGCAAATAGTAGTATTAATTATTAATATGGTACACAGATGATCAATAGCTTCGTTTAAAATCACCAACTCCAACCAACCGCTATTTCCTCGCATCCTTATTCTATATTTGCTAGTTAATATTAAGTCTCTTCTATATTGTATTACGATGGAGCATGCGAAAGTACATGTACCAATCTAATTTTATTGTCGTTTTCACCGCTAGACATCAGTCTGTTCTGAGCATTAATACCAGCTTTACTGGCATTATTATTTTTGGTATTAGTGTTGACATTCTCATTGCTGTCGTTGCTGCCATTGTTGCTCTCATTATACATGCCATTAAAAGTAGTATTCATCGTATCTGGCATAGAATTGCCATATTGATTTATAGAGTTATTGTCACTGGCTGAAAAATGAGCTGCTCTACTTAGATCTTCGCCATTGTTTTGTGTATTACTGCCATCAACTGGTATAAATGCGAGTTCAGCAGTTGCTCCTGACATTTGATCCACGAACACAGCTGCATCTAAGATACTATTATGTCCATTTAAAGCCAAAGGACTATTAATAATATTATCAGCAGCCATCGAAGCTGCTCCTGAAGCTGCAGAAGCTGAAAGAGCGGCTTCGCTATTCATAAGAACATCTGTGTCTGGCACAAACCAAATATCTTGGTCCAGAGCATAGTTTCCATCAAAACCAATACCATACGCATCTACAAACCACTTGATACTATCGTTATCAAGCATTGCAGAATTAGTGAATGCTGGCTGATCGTCGGCCACACTACAATCATTAATAGCCGCAGCTTGTTCAGACTGCGACAGAGGTTTCATCACAGACTGCGTCTGCACAACACCTTTCAACGAATTTTCGCCAATACTCATTAATCCATCAGGTATCTGTCGTACAGAATCTTGAACATTCTTATGTTCTTGCAAGAAATAGGGCTGCTGTTGTTGCTCAAATTGAAACTGCTCTTGGCGACCATGACTCTCGTTAACCTGCATTTGAGGATACATGTAGTTAGATTGCACTGGCAATTGCTTCTCTTGGTGTTGTAGTCGACGATTGTCAATACTATCCAGTACTTTCTCATTCATTTGGTCCGACGGAACAGAATTGTGCTTGCTGAATTCGCTTTCAAGTTGATCAGCTAAATTAAACAAAGCCTCTGCATACTTGACAGAAAGATGAATATTATCCGGAGACGCATCCTGTAGAGTATTAGCTAATCCTCGAATCGACGATATCAGCTCTTGTTGCTCTTCAAGTGAGCGATCACGATCAAGAACGAAAACTTTAGCAAGAAAGACCGCTGCGTGCACGGCTCGAATAAACCAGTTAACGGAAGCATACTTCAGTGTGCCACCTTTATGGATTCGTCTAATCAAACAGATCATCTGATGTGCTGCTTGTATTGCAAAGAGAATGTAAAGTTCGGCAAAAGACTCATCTGTCTGTCGATGACCACGGGGAGAAAGAGCTAATGAGTATATATATAACTCCGTATGATAAAATTCGAAAAGTAAAATCTCTCTCTCAAGATCTTCACGTTGGAGTAATAATTGGTACTTCGTATGCCAACTGCGGAGCTTAGAGCGGAAGTATCGTAGTAATGGCTGATAATTATCTGAGTTCAAAATTTTGTGCATAGATCCTGGCGAAGAATAGAGACTCTGATGGGCAAACGATTGAATGCGTAAAATCTCTAGCTTAGCATTATCTAGGCTTGAAAATGTCACGAGAGGAGTCTCTTGAAAGTTATAGGACATCATAGAGGGTCGTCCTAGTCGAAGAGCAAGAGTAATGTCTGAATAGAAGCATGCAAGACAGATTTCTCGCCATTTACAAAATAAATTCATATCTTGTGCCAATCTCACAGCAACACCCACCATCATCCATGCCATTCGATCACTGCGTCTAGCAGCTGCAAAACCACCGTAGCCACCGCCTCCTTCTGGGCCTCGACCGTCTTCATCATTACTAGGTAGGTTTATGGGATTAGCATAATCACCATTTCTGTAGTGCACAGCCCTAGGATTCCACTGTGTAAGAAGCAAGAAGGCCAAAACTGTTGCAAGCGAGATACTACTGGCTTCTGCCCAAACAGTCTGCGATATCATGCTTTGACAAAAGGTCCAAATTGCGTCATGAATCTGCTTTGTACGGGTACCAGGGTGGCTCGAAGTATCAACCTCTGGCACGTCGCAGTATCTGGATGCAATTGCTAGAATAGTAACAAGAAGCATAGGATGAGCTGCTAAGTTATTTGGTGATTGCAAACCAGGTGGAATATAAGGGTAAAATGGATGCAGAGTCTTAAAGAAAAATTCTGTGAGAACAAGGACCTCTTTTTCAGTAATAATTCCTTGCTGAACAGGAAGAAAGAAGCTCAGCTTCGTAGAACGAAACATCCAACGAGAGTGGACTTCGCGAGTCTTTGCCCGCTTTGCTGGCAGAGCACCAGACTGGTCATTACCATTGACTTGAACAAACTGAGAACCACGGTCTTTTCCTTCGGCAGTATTGGCAACATGCGCTAAGATATTCAGAGCATCTGCCGTAGTATGAAGCCCTCGATCTCTTATGAGCGAACCAGCGATTTGTTTGCTTTCAGTTGCTGTCCTATAGCTGTTTGAAATCGATACAGACGGTGATGATGACATTACTGCTTGGGAGCGAGGCAAACCATTCTTCTGCGAAGACACTGTAGTGCTAGACTCCATATTAGTAGAACTAGAAGTTGGGTCTCCCATATTCATTTGCTGCTGACGTGCATACGATAACGCAGCTAACGGGACTGCAGAGCGCTTTATGCTACCACCTTGTCCATATTGGAGCAACGTCCCATCTTCTCGATGCCTGCGACTACTAGAGCTCGAGGGTTGACCAGAGATTGAGTCACTGCCACTGTCGCTCGACACACTGGCAGAAACGGGTGATCTCGAATCATCATTAAGAAGCGATGCAGAAAGCTGAAGTGTACGACCTGCTCGAACATTTTTGGCACCACCTCGCCTGCTTGGAACGAATTCACATTTACGGCCCTCGCGCTTACATCTTGCACAGGGAGGCTCAGAGGGATTGTCGAGAGAACCAAGGTCACAGCGCACCTTTCGCTCACGGCAGTGTAGACACGCCTTGTATGAGCGTCTGTACAAAGAGGATTGTCGACCAACTGGTGAAGACAGGCCTGTCGCCGGAGCTTCTTCGCTGCTTCCAGCTGACCGCTCGTTACTAGGAGAAGCGTAGTCGGCTATCGACAGCGGGAGCCTGTTATCCATGCAGGCTCTTGAAAATCACCTTCCACAGAAGGCTGTCACCAAGACAGTAATATCCGATTTAATCTTGTATGGATTCAGTTCGCTGTAACTGATAGACTGGCCCTTCTCGGCCTGCTCCGTGCTAGCAGCTGTTCGCAAAAAAAATTCGGGTGTTCCAGGAATCTCGGTTATCGGTGGCTAATTTGAGACGAAGCACGAGTCCGCGTAAGTTACAGCAGAAGCGCACCGCCACGAATCATCTTGTTGGCAGCATTCCGACGCTGCGGCGGTGCGATCGGGAAGTGGCGCTGTGACTCTTGTTTTAACCAGCTCCCGAGATATTAGGGGACTGGAAAATGGTAATTATCGCGGCAAGGGTTGCCGTAGATCTTTGCAGTGCGACATGGTGAATGTGTAGGAGGGCTAAAAAGAAGCTGTGCACAGGCGCTAGTTGATAATGGAAAAGAGGGGGAGGGGATTAAGGGGAGGGGCTAGTTGGAAGAAGGAGGACTCCAATACTAGGGCTAGGGAAGAGGCTTCATTTTGGTATTTTACTCTAATTCTATTAATTCCAGTGTTAACTCTGACTGACCTATTTTCGTTTCTTTTTGCATATATTTTGCATATTTTCTAGCACAATAGTAGCACAAAATATAAGTGGGTATGTGCACACCTGCGTATTCCATAAATAGGTAGTAGTCAGAGTGCTTGCGTTCGTGCGTGCATCGTACATGCATTAGCCTCAGTACTCGCAGAAACTAGTGGAACCACTGTATGATCAACCTCACGGTCTTTGCTTTTTTCGCTCTCAGCAGTGCTGGTAAAGGAGGAAAGCAGTTTGTTACATTAAGTGTTTGTAGCATCCTGCTTTGCATGTAGACTTGCTTTTTGTCTGGAGCTGAAATACTACTACAGGTTTCCAGAGAATGTGTAGTAAGCAGAGCTAGGCAGCTGATGGCTAGTCTAGATGAGATGTGCGCTCTACTGTAAACTGGGCTATTTCATCATAATTTTTCTCCTTTTCGGGATGTTCCTGCTCCTGCGTGTATAGCTACGAGAGCTCCTAGACTTCCTGCTAGATCACAATGTTTGGCTCGCTGCATAGCAGTCACAGGAGGACTACACATGGCCCGACAGTATATGCTCATGATGCATCGTAGTATCCCATAATAGTGCATAGCAACAAGCACTCTGCAAGAAGCACTACACCGCTGCTGAGCTGAGCTGTCCGTAAATTAAAATAAATCAAAAAAACACGGTGCGCAGAGCTAGTTGCGCTACGCTGCACCACCATACGCGTGTGGATCCAATCTTGCGCGCATGTGCTGCCGACTCTAGCTCGGTGAAAGGCACACCTCTGTAAAAATTCACACACCACAAGGGCATCTAATAGACTGCGCGGGAGATCGTCATGCAAGGAAAGAAGCTCGACTATGCGGATGGGTTAACGTATACGCAGCACAGCATAATTTCTTGTTCTCGTCTCGCAGCGCCATCGCAATGTCCTTCTCACGTGCTAGCGGCAGCCATTAGGAATATTAGAGAGCAATACCCTACTCTACCCAGCCTGCAGCTCTTCCGCTGCGCTCTCGAGAGCCCACACCCGGAGACACGCCTACAGTAATTTTATGTGCATTTATTACTAATAGGATGGTAGTCCTGAGGCGCATTGTAAGGCTACCCTCTACTCTTCTGAATTGAAGAACGTCCAACCACACGCCTAAAAACCTTCAGGAAGTGCTAGCTGGCAATTTTCGACTTCAGTAAAAACTAAAGAGAAATCGACGAAAATTCCAAAAAAACAAATATAAAATATAAAATAATTTTGGAAATAAAACGAAAATCAGCACAGCCTACGCTCTCGCCTCGAAAACCGTTGCCGTTTCTAGTCTAATGAATGCAATTAGCAGACGTGGCTTCGGCATGGACCTGCAGGTATTAGTGCCGTGCTCCACAGATTTTCATGAACTTACACTTTCCATAATTATGATCTTCCCAGTGCCAGATCGCCTCGTCTCTATTTGGCGGAGATCGTAGCTCGCTTGGTGGATCTCAGCAAATTTACGTTCCATGGATCAGATACAGGAGCCAGCCAATCGGCTCCTCAAACATCACTCCGCTACGTACAGTTTAGTCTAGTCCAGGACGACCTAGCAAAACGACTCAGAAGCGTCTAGTTTTCTCTATCGAGGACTCCCATTCTACCGAGGCACTTGGTCACGTATGCCGCCGATCTCTGTGGCCGCTACTACCCACGGCTTTCGCAAGGAGCAGGCTTTTCTCAAAAGCCATCTGCGGCACCGAGAAAATTCAATTGCAGTGATTCAGCGCTATTTAAAGCGCTATCTAGATTCTAAGAGAAGGTGACGAAGCCATGCATATATAGCATCTAATGCCTAGATAAAAATTTGTGGACAGAACGTCTAAGGAATATGAGACGAAGAAAGATGTACTAGACAGGATAAGCGACATGGCCAGTTTCTAGCATGCCTTGGGGGAAGCAAAAATAACTAGCACTCAAGACAAATGGCTCAAAAGACCAAACGAAAACTTCGACAGGAAAATTAAGAAATAAATTATGTAAAATTAAGATAGCAAATATAAAGCTAATACAACAAAACAAACGTAGCGAAATAAATATAACAAGATAAAAATGGAATAGAGAGTCGCAGAATTAAAAATAGCAGTAAAAGTGGGCAAAAATTGATGAAAAAACTTGGACAGACGAAAAAGAAAAGTTGAGAGTAATCCTCCGACAAGAATCAGATCGTGCATGCCAGCGGCAGTATCTCAACCGACACAGGAAACTGGCAATGCTTACGTATCGCAGAGATGGACACCGTCTGTCGCAAAGAGCAGAAGCCATCTAAAAATCAGCTCATATACCTTGAAGGATAGAGAGTAGTATATACTACAGAAAGCTTTCTCCATCGTCTCTTAAGAGACCTCCCCCAACTGTATTGCTATATTATGAGTTTGGGTAGCATCAGCCAATTGCGCTAGTGCTACTGAGCATTTAAAATAAATCTTCACAGTTCTCTTCCTACAGAAAGATCCTTATACTAGTCAGAAATAATTACGGCTCGTACCGCTAGCGTAGCCAGCTTGACTGTCTAGCCAATATTCGTCTAGCGTAACCATCATATCCCGTAGTAAAGTTTACGCTGGCAGCGCTACTGTCGCATAAATTAAAACAATCGAGCGATCAAATATATCAAACTCAATTCCGGTATAGCGCATCGGTTAGTCAGCCAAGTAACTATAGTTCGCCAAAACAACTGAATGTGAAAAGTACACGCTCGCGTAGCAGCAACCATCTGCTACCGTTACTTATCGCCCTATGAGCCAAGCAGCTGTCGTTTGTAGCACAAATTCCCACGGCTGCTTGTCTGCCTAGTTCACACACTGCGCCAGCTACATCTAAGGACTCCTCTCGGAAATATGCGTAGATGTTGACGAAGTGGGCCATCGTTCTGGCCCTGCCCGCGAAGTGGTCCTAGATCCTATTTCTTATCACATCTAGGCTAAATACCAAAGAGATAAAACTTCCGGTTAACTGTGATTTGCACGGAATTGCGCTAGCACAACAGGTGCATATCTGGTTATTAGCGCTGCATAAGGCAAGCTTCTTAGCCGTTTCTGTATCGTGGGAGTCTCAGCTCGTCGCTGTCGATCACAGCTTGCATAGTCGCGCTAACACTATTTAATCTGATGACGCTATACCCTTGCACTAGATCGAAGTTGGAACTTACCTGTTGTACTCAGTTATTAGCGCTGGCAATGCCCAAGTCTCGGAGGCTCAAAAAGCCAATGATGAGCTAAAAAAGTCTTCTATCCCGTCTTAGGAAACACTCTCTTTTTGGACTAGGGTTGATTTAAGTTCTATTTCAGGGGCCAACAGCTTAATGCCTGTGAACTTCTCCTTGTCACCAAGTATCGAACACGTTCAGGGATTTGAAATGCGGACGGCCAGAATATATAGAGCCGCTACGCAAGTGGCAGCGCATTTATTATGGCAGATAAAGCTACCTCCATAAGCGGCGAAAAAAAAACTTCAGCGCAATTGCAAGCTCCAGTAAAGCTGTATAATTAGGGGAGGTTTCCAGAAGCGCTGCTTTAGTTGATATGATATAGTTAGGGTCTTAGAATCAGCACTATTTGACGCTTCAAAGTTGTTAAGGCATTATATTCCTCGAACTAGGGATAACCCTGCTGTGGCGTACTCTTTCGCCATAAGGTGCTAGTGCTTGCTTTTATTATTTACCTTCTGGCAGTGTCATCTGAAAATGGCATGTATTTCGTGTGGCATTAACACATTCAGAGCCCTGTAATCTTATATCGGCAACTTTCTGTTTCCATCTCCGAGACTACAGTCGATTGTTTACTGGACGGTACTTTCCTTCACCAGTTCGGCTAGACATCCCATTAGTCGTCTCTCCCATCTGCTTGCACCCGTCATTCTAGTCGCAAGAAACCTTCTCAAGCAAAGAGCTAATATCGCCCTTTTCTCGCCTATCTTGCCTCTCCAGGGACATTATTGCGTACTATGCGGTATAAATCATTCGACCCTTGATCTAGCCTCAGAAAATCTCTGAAGGCTAGTGACCTAGCATTTCGCTAGGATAAGATGACCTATTGCAGGGGCTGAGCGGCTGAATAATGGACATGATATGTACGCAGGGATATCAAGCCTAGATGACGGCTAGATTTGAGTGGCAAAATATTCGTGCGAAGAATGTCCTCAAATTACTGTCATGGTCCTACGTACTGCATGTCAGCGACCAAGCATTTGAAGACACAGGCTTAAAAATAGAAAATTTCCAGCTAAGACCTGCATAAAAAATTATGGGTTGTAGTCCGTTTTCGGGCTGTCCTAAGCACATAATGGCAGCCGGCGAGGCAAACATTGTGGATAAAGCCGGAATGCCAGTATTGCTCAGCAGCCATTATGGAGAAAGACTCGGCTAATAGTTAGAGTACAGAAGAAAGATCTCTACCGTCATTCTGAAGTGCTATCGTTTACTGGAGCTGACTGCTTTGGTATAGTAGGAGATCGGGCCATTGTTCGGTTCGAGAGAAGCCCTAAGGACAGCTATTTCTTCCAGCGAATTTATTTAACTTTTGAAAGCATAGTTAGATGTATTGCTCATAAAAAGTATCCTGGCTATTCAAGTCCCTGATAATGTCAATGTGCTATACTGCGATCATGCTCCGCATAGTGAAAGTTTGCCTAGTAAAACGCTTACAAGAAGCGGTGGCTAGGGTCTATAAGTTCAGAAGCACCCTTTTGTTTTCACGCCTCGGTGCTCTTCGCTCATCGTACGTAAGCTACAGCTGAAGTCTGCTGGCTATTCTCCTCAGAAGCCGTAGTTCTCCTCTGTAGGCGGTCAATTGAGATTCCCTGCACTTGTCAGTAGCTATACAGAGCGTGCTCACACTAGACTGAAGCTCATTTTTCTAACCGGCAGCAGAATGATGCAATTCAAGGTTCACACTGACTTTAAAATTAAGTGAGAATATTCTATAGAGTTTATGAACACATTTCATTACTACTAATATCTAAAATACAAGAGAATTTCCCCGACGAGCCATAAGCGAAGCGAGCCATAGGCATGCCTTGATTGTTTGCCACAGTATCTCATTTTTCACAGCTGGATTGAACAGATTGACCAACAAGAAAATACAAGTTGACCGTGATCGTAAAAGAAGCTTCTCATAAAAAAGCAAGGTTCAATCTGGCGCTTTAGACGTACATCCGCGATCCGCAAGTCGCCCTTCTATCTAAACCCTGATTTCGCCATGATTTCGCCAACAATCCGTCCACCTACAGTGTCATCAAGCAATCCTAAATTTCATGTCCAATTCTTCAGCTTACATATGATAACCACTGGAATTCTTTATTGCAGAACACAGCATTTTGTGACCAATTAAGTTTTTCTAATTAACCAATATTAGAATAAGCTTCCATTCAGCTCAAATATTCTTGGTAAAAGCCTCTGGCGAAGTATGGAAACTAAATGGACCTTAACAACATCGTCCTATCCCAGGAATCCAATAGTGGTAAGACTTGAACTTTTGACCATCTTCCTGCCAAACAAACAAACTTTTACAAGTCCTGTAGAATATTTTTGGTCTTCGTTAACAGCCAAGTTCACCGATCAAATTATAGCATTCTCTTTAGCAGCAAATACTCATTGGAAAGTTAATAATACTAACGCGGCATGAAACCTCTCGAGATTTAAAAAATATGGCCTACCTAAATGGTAATGTGGAGCATTTCTTTAAAACTGAGTACTGGGTCTACAGAATCATGCAATAATGGAGAATCGTTCAAGTGTTTTAGTTCAGATGATCAGCCGCAATTTTGAAATATCTGCAGGAGCCTTGCGCCTAAATCTTGAAGTCTGCTGTGCCTCCTGCTTCACGTATAAACTAATATGTAAGCGATTATGATGAATAGAGAGAGCTAGTGCTATGAGCTCTAGCACCTATTTGTAGAAAGTGGCCATAATTTGCTTGATCAGTTTAAAACATGGGCAGTAAATATTTAATTATGCTTCACTCACTTGACATTTCGGGGTCTTATCCCTGTTTCTATTGTTCGATAGAAATTAATTATAAGGTTTGGGCTAGCGGAACATCCGCGTATCCAAACTCCCTTTATATGTCAACTTACAGAGTTGCTCTACAGTCCATTACTAGCAGAAAATACGATAACCTTCAAGCTCTTTCCAATTTATGTGAATTATTGAATAATATTAAATACAGGAACACCTTATACTATTTAAAATACTGATTCGTAGAAACTCAGCCAATTTAGTTACAAAAACATAGATATAAGAAAAAAAAAATTAAAATTCCCATAACCGAAATAACTATATCAGACAGTAAAAATACAATTGCAAATGAAACAAACACCATCAAACAATTTGCTAACTATTAAGAAATGTGACTATTTATTCCATTATTAAATAAATATCTGTTACTAAAAGCTAGAATTCTGTGAACATCGGAAGTACGCAGGGCGTAGACCGCTTGCGCCGAAATCAACGCGCGGTAGACATTTACCAAATTTTAGCCTAACAACCTCACCAGTATTAAACCGTAACGAGTTTATCGGCATCAACAGTTGACTTATCAGCAGCCTCTTCGATTGAGTCGTTGGACGCCTTCAACTCTTGCTTATCGTCCTCGATCTTCCCTAATTCGTCAGCTTCGTCCAAATCGTCATTCTGCTGCTCTTCACTACTGCCAGCACTAGAATTTGCATGATTCTGTTGATGTCGCTTAGATCGTCGAAGACGGCGTAATCTTCCTTGCATTAAATAGTAGGCACCTCGTCTAACAATAACTTCCAACAAACTTCTTTCGTATCCATATAGATCATATGTACGCTTATAAATTTCTTCAATTATTCGCAATCTCTCCTTCTCCTCGGTATCCCGAATCCAGGTTCTTTCACCCAATGGAAATCCCTGTTCTTGTAAAATCCCTAATATGTGCTGCTCACGAGATCTAGCTTCTTCTGGATCATGAGCCAGACCCATTCTCGCGTGCAAGTCTGGCAGTGGAATACGAGATTCGCTCTGCTTTCTTGGCGCTCGTGGTCGTGGTGCAGCAGCTAAATTTATGCTATTTGAGGAGGCGGTGTTTCTCATTTTGAGACCGCCTGTGGTTAAACTTGACGACACAATTCCAGAGACTATACCATCATTATTTAGTGGTGAGCATGCAGATGAGGGAATTGAAGGAACTTTGCCAAGCATAGAACTAGAAGTAGTAAGCAGAGGAGATGACAATGGTGTCGACAATTCCGAAGATACAGTCGAAGACGTAGTCGACGACCCTGAGGAAACTGAGGAGAAAGGAGATGTTGAAGAACCATTTAGTCGTCTTCGCTTTTGAGCACCACTCATATCATTCAAGTCGTTCAGACTATTTAAACCACCATACATCGATATATTTAAGCCAGCTAGTGAGTTGGCTGCAGCGTAGTTTTGGAGCTCCGCATTCATTGGGAACGAGGCTACCAATGTTTGTACTCCTAGCGCTTGTTGTTGCTGCTGTCTTTGTTGGGCCATGGCAGCTTGGAACACATATGAGTTTGCAGCATTATTTCGTAGTAATTCCTCGTCAGTGAAAGTTGAACTGATGTCATTGTAAATTTTTGGCCTATACAGAAAGTAATCTCATTAGCACCGATATTAAGCCAATAATCTCAACAAACATGACATTATAACTTACATAGGAAGACTAGCATGCGAGTCGCCATACATATAATTTGTAAGATCAGAATCATATGCTGACATATCGGCTTTCGATGGCCAGTCAAATGAGATATGATTTGTAGGGATATCTAAATCGACATCGAACTTGTTTGAAAATGAGTTAGAAAGATCCAGAAGGCTACTTGAGTTCATTGAAGAGGCAGAGCCAGATCCTATGACTGAAGTATTAAGAAAGTCATCCGCTGGTGTGGTAGGCGAAGGATAGTCGTCAAAACATATCCAGGCTGATACATCATCGTGTGCAGGAGAGAGGACATCCATTGTTAAGTAAATACGTCAAAAACAACAATCTGAATAATAGAGATTGAATAGAGAGATAAACCAATATATCCCGATACGTGTATCTTAACTGAATCAATGTGCGAATATCGTGGTGATAAGAAAGAAGATATTTTGTGCTTGGTGGTATAGAGCTGAATACCTTTACAATCACAACCAATAAATATTCTTCTTCTGAATACTGTATGACTTCAAAGTCGAATGTTTGTAGAAAGCTATCGACTATATCAACCTTATAAAATAATATACTGCGATATAGATATCGTGTTGAACAAGTAGAGCTGATACTATACAGTTAAAAGATCCAAATAAACAATACTTATATGTTGAAAATGTATATAAAATTAGAATGCTGATTCTGAATGTAAATCAAAATATGAAAGTCAAAAGCACTTTTGTCTCTCCGCAAAATTCTAAACAAAAATGGATCGATCTATAATTAGATTACCAACAAATAGCTTAATCCACTTGAGACTGATCTTCAATCTATCCTCCCTTATAGTGGTGATAAAATGTGACGATCTGCCGAAAAATACTATGTATTACCAGATCTTAATAATAATGTTGAACAAACTAGTAACAAAACACCTGATTTCTTTATCCAAATATATGGGAAGAGATGGCCAGATGTATATATATTACTGAGCACTATGTTGTGTGTCTATATATCTTTCAAGCAAGAGCCTCGCCACTTCTTTCAATTTTAAAAAAATAGCGACTAAATCTTAATGAATTAGATAACACTGACTTAGTAATTAAGCGGCTCGTCGCGATATATAAATATGAAGGAAGGTGTAATATATATGTATATATATTAACACCAATGAACTCAATAAGTTGTATAACCTCGTCGGAAGTATCCAATTATACAACCAAAATAAAACCTAGTGCTTGATGATTTGGAAAGTCGAATAACTGCTGATGCTTATGTTATGTTTGTAACTATGAAAGCACCGTAAATCAATAGATAGACAATAATAAAGCTAACCCAGGCCTATTACCGTTCCCACGAAATAGATATGAAACCAATGACGAAATAGAGACTAAAAGTCTAGGTAAATTGTCCTAAACGTGTACCTTCGGAGTCCAAAAAACTATACGTAATGACACCGCTCAGATAACTGAACCTATAAGCAGATGACCTCAATGGCTTACAGTTTATATTAAGCCAGTAAATCAAGTTGAAAATAAAATACAAAAATATTCAGTATTCCCAAGCTAGAAAATCAATAAGCGAATGATCAAATACACGAATATCTTCAATTTCGATGGATCAGACTAACAGATGCAACGAAATCAAATATATCACGGTATCTCGTACTAACTCCACCAAATAGAACCAGTGAGTGAGTAAAATATTCCAGTACAGGTACGAGAAAGATATGTATGTGGATATATTTATGTATAGATTCAAGATCTCTTATAGCTTATCTACCACTAATAGCAGTCAACGATGGCACAGCTATATATAGAAGGTCTCGGCATAGATATAGACGTAGAACGTATATATAAGTTCCCTCTGTGTGTATATATATATATAGATGTGTAAGTAAAACGGAGACACAAACGAAAGAAACTGAACGACTGAAGAAATGAAAGAATATAAGACACCAAGAGTCAATTAGCCTTCAAAATTTTTAAGAAAAAGAGAAGTCGAGCAGATACCAATTAAATATAAAATACTTGTATAGTAGAAATCAGATCCAAGAGCAAAGCATCAGCAGAATTAAAAGTTGAGTTGATATTGAAGTCTAAAATTAATTATTATAAGAATAAAGAATACAAAAAAAAAAAAAAAAAAAAGAATACATAAATCAATGTAACTGATTTCTAGGTACTGTCTATATGTATACATTTTGCCGTATATTTCAAGTACATTTCGGTACCTAATTCATATCACTTTTATTTTCTGACACGTTTCTTTTTTCTTTGAACTAAAGTCTGATTGAGTTCAAGGTACTATCAGAGCCTCCTGCAACTGTAGTACGTTAATTTTGCATATTAAGTATAGTATCTATAGGTAGTATATATTTCTGGCTATTTTTTCTTTTATTTTTTCTTTTTTTATCAACTGCAGTTTTAAACTTTTCCCTGTTATAGTTTGAAGTAAATTCTCTGGATAACCTAAAACAGAATGGAAAAATGGAGCGAAAAAATAACTTATGGCTATGTAGAATCGACCCACCCAAAAAAAATTACACGAGCATACAATAATAGGGTATTCTGAATTACATTGCAAGTCGTAGATGTAATATAGATATAGGAAGGATCAAAGAAAGGTAAACCATAAGATATGAGAAGTTACACATTTGTATTATACAGAAGATCTCTCGATGACCCACAAACTCATTTCACAACATAATAGAGCTAGCAGTCGTAAACTCGAATAGAATGTAAAAATATATCGACTGATCTAGGTTGATAATTTACACGTAATCATCTAGTGTAAATATTATGCAGCGGCTGACAAGTAAATAAGGGACTAATACTCTGGAGGGATAGGCAAATGCCGACAAAGGGTTAAAGTGTCTTTGATTGAAATGTGAGTCCGTCTTCTGCTATTGCAGAGCCATCTATTGATAGGTATTTCATTTTCATGAACTTGGGGCTACTTCATTTCCAGATTTTTTTTCTTCATCCCCCTCTTGCGAAGTAAACTGTCACTTTCGCTCCCAAGAACAGCATCAGCAAATGCTATCATTCAAATCATGAACGTAATACAACGTTCAATGAAATAAAATCCAAGTGCATGCAATTCTTTGATATTGTTACGGGCTGTCTAGGTTATATCTATTTCTTAATTATGTATTATTGAATTTTCTGATCGCCAGCCGTCATGTTTTTCAGGGAAACTAGGGCGTGGAATTTCCTCGTCTGAAAATGTAGCAAATCGCGAAGACTTTTTTTGACTGCTATTTGTTAGTAGAGGTGCTCATTACATCAGGATTTACGTAGAAGTGACCTCGCGTCGCGGGCTTGATATGGTTTCAACTATACCATGTTCACCTTGATCGGCCTGATGCCATAGAAATAATAATCAAGAGATCGGCTTGACAATTACATCACAGATACTTCCATAAGCGGTCAGCTTATGCACAGTCCGCTACAGGACGTTACGATATTTACTATTAATACAGAGAAGAAAGCACAGACAGTTCGAATTCATGTCTTAAAAAAAAATGTGCACAAATCATTACAGTTCTGTGGTGCAATGCTGGTTACATAAAAAAAAATTCTCCACAACGCAGCACTTGAGCTGATGTTGTTGGCATGGAGAGTCTGAAGTAAGGGGTCACCGCTTACTTCAGTCAAGTCCCCGAAATGAAGTGAGATCATAAGCTAGAGAAGCCGATAAGAATGAATTAAATAAATCAAAGCTCCAGTATTATACAATCTAGTCTGAGAGTCAAATACATAAGCAGATCGCGGTAGCTTGAGGAATTTTATCGTGTCAGAAACAAAAACAAATTTACTTATAGGGCTTAAGAGCAAGAGCCTGTAGGCAAGGGTTAATTTGAACCAGAGAAACCTTAGTAATTGCGTATTTCCAGCTACATTTGAACCTTATATCTGATCGCTCTAAATAGAACATGACTTTCTTAATGTGGAAAGGACCGTGATCACTGCTTGGAAATAGAATACAAGATGTCTAGTAGACTAACACATCGTAAGAGAAAAAAAATGGCGATAGAGTACTAAAAATCGAAATGCGAAAAAAAAAGACAGCCGCTGGCTCCAGTGCAATATGCGCTATATATATAATTATTAGTAAAAATCAGAAATGTAACCCACCAATATAGATTAGCTCCGGAGTAAATGATGTCTCATTTATGACATCACGCTACGTTAGACTACGATTGCTCAGAATAACAGAGACGAAGAGTCAGAATATACGTACTATTACTATAGATTATGTCTTCAGCTCTCCCTCTGCTCTGGGGTGGCTACAGAGGGAGGGGGAGTATAAGCTCCATTGTACGCTTGCTACGTGACATTTCGTGCATAGGAACAATATGGGTTCCTCAGACTCTATAGGAAAATCATTCGACTTATATTTTAGGTAGATATTTCTATTGTTATGTATTTAATATGTAACTCCTATTTCTGGCGCTATGCTAGTCTCTTTTTGTGCAATTATTTAAGAGTGCGTTGTTCTACTTTCCTTTGCGTGCCACTGTCAGCACGTCAGCATTTATACGTTTTGCCCGTGTAGTGCCGTTGTAAACTAGAAGGACCTGGTGTGCTTTGCCGAGTCTTGACTAGCTGAATGTGAAGCTAGATGGAAATAGGTGACGTCCACTTTTCTAGCTCTTACGCACCATAGGGCAAGCGATTTTACCATTAAATGACGGTAGGTCGTAGATTTGTTGCCCATTTAACCACGCCAATTGTTAGCACTTAACATGCCACAATCAATATTCGTGGGACAATCTCGCGTCTTAATTAGCACTAATGTGTGGCAATTTGGTGAAGCCCACTGTGCTATTACAAATAAGTAGTGCCCTAAGTAGCTTTCATAGTCTCGGTAAGCTACGCTAAGGACTGCGACGTAAGTTAGTCATCAGAATGGGACAGATAAGCATCCAGCATCCAGCTTGCTGGTAATGAAAAAGCCACCCGTCAGCAGAAGTGACGCCGATTTTTCCCTTCCTGACCACGGATTATACAAAGACGCGGCGCTAAATTCGGATTTATACTACGGGTCACACCGAGACAAGCACATAACAGTACCATAGTTGCTAAGATCTATCTAGGATAGATAGGTTGGGAGTGTCTGGAGAGAGCAACGAAATGCGTGTATTTGAATTACGATGTCAATTGCTCTTCATGTGATATTGTACTTTATGCAGAAAGCGAGTGGCTATAATTGAGATTTGGCGACAACTATTGATTTTATATTAGGAAATATCACTCAAGGTCCGGTCAGACCGTTACATGGGCTAATAAATCAAAAGCAAGTTTGCGAATATATATGAAGAACATTCCCCGTCTATAATACCCCCCAATAGTAGTATATCAGGGCCCTTTAATCAACGACATAACGTAGTAATCAGATTGATTTATAGGGGCCATATTACTAACATCGTGTCCAGCTTTATAACCAACATGTTATGCAACAGCTTACGTGAGCCACAGGAACTCTTCGAAACACCAATATCCTGGTTTATATGTGGGCTGTCTACTCAGCTGTTTACTACAGCAATGCAAGAAAAAATTTTCCATACACCAAGAGGATGGGACGAACGGTTGTACGCTGGCAACGCTGCTCTATGTATCTTGCTTGTGTCTGGCGAATTCCGTGCGCGGAGGACAGCTCAGCTCAGCAAACAGCTCATGTCATCAGTGAGCAGGGCTCACTCTAATCAAGGTCTACAATCAGATCTGCACTTGCGAGTATTTAATGTCCTGCCGTTGGTAGATTGCGATGTAATATTTGAGCCCACTGAAAATGAAAGACCGTTCCTGACGATCCATGTAATACACAAGTACAATGAGATAATGCCGTATCAAAAGATAACGTCTACGTAGCAGAGTAGAATATTCCCAGAGTAGTGATCTTCCTTCACTATGTCCTATAGTCTCAAATTCTCACAAAACTTTGTTGGCACTTTCAAGGACTGCTCCTCTCTACTATTTGCAGCTAGAAGCACAATGAAAGTGTTCAGCATACTACCATCGTGATGAAATGATTGCTCCTGTTGTAATATCTCATTAGAGTTTTAGATAGCATTTTTAAAAGTTCAGATATTTAATAATAAAAATTCAATTAAACCCAAGCTTGATAGTAATCATCAAATGCCCATCTATCGTGCCAGCTATCAACACATATGATGTAAATACAACAGGATCGGTGATGACATATATTATTATCGTGAACTGAATTGAGTTTCTTTATATTCCTTAATAATTGATTTCTTTTTTAGTTTCTGGTCTCTTAAACAGGATCTTTGGAGACACTTGCATAGTCAACGAATATTCCAGTATACAAGAGCTCAAAGCAGAACACATTTGTTGAGTGTCTATTTTGCTAAACAGCTGACAGCTTTGCCCTGCATAAGCACGCCATTATCCTCAGTCTGTTTATTCCTGCTGGCTGTAAATTATTGTATAATTCCGGGTAGGAATTCTGTAGCGACTTCGTCAGAATGCCAGACCACCGAAAAAGTCCGGAAATTAGAAAGTACAAGAAGCAAATGTAGCCAATGCCACAAATTCCAGCTCTAATAACACAAGGTATACGGTACAAGAAGCAATTAGTGTTAATTGTTTTGTTTATTTATATATTGAAATACTTATTTTATACATTGCTTGTACATCAGTTACGGTTTGCTATTGACCCGTATTGTACTGTCCTTATAAATAGTGTTTTAATAGTGATATGCAGAGGAATAGGATAGAAATAGGCTAGCACATGGTTTATATGCACAGTCGAGCCTCGGGAATAGATTATGGATATCTAAATGAAACTCTGAACTGGTAGTTTACAGAGTATCCAACGGCACTGAATTACCCGAAGCCTACTCCAGGGACTCTTCCAATTCAAACCGGTCTCCGGTCTTCCTAGAGTCACAGGTCTGCAAAGAAAGAGGCTGGGAGGCGATAAATAGATAATTTTCTTAACAGTTACTCCTTACCTGTAACAAGCATAATTATAGTTGTCTAACTACTGCAGCATGCGCAATTTCTTTTTTCAACCAGCACAGACTGCATTTTCTTTTCGTTGAAATAGCTTCACTTACTGTGTAGTGCGTATCACAACTAGCTAACTGGATCTATCGCCACTTGTTTATATAGATTTGTTGTGAAGCTCAGAACTACGGCGTGGGCTATGTATTCACTGATGCATTGTAATCTACATGCGGGACAATTAGCATCACTAATATCGCATTAGCGCTATAAACGCAATAGGTCCTTGTCCCGGCTCACGCCTATGCCTCCTTTATAGCATAACTCAGAGTGTACGCTGGTAGTTCTCAAATGTCGCTGCTATCATTCTTTAAGCCGTCCTTTGCTATTAGTGTGTTGATAATTGCAGAACCTTAAGCTTTTTGCTTCAAGGCCCAATACACTCTAGTCGAACGCGATAATGCTTTTTTTTCTCTGTGCAAGACACAACTCCCGAATCCGCTCTCGATATTGCACTGCAAGCGCCAACATATCTTCTTCTCAAGTAGCGGTCTTAAAAGCGGCCATAATGAGTTCTGTCCTATGGCTTAGTAAGCGGAATACCTCACCCTGCTACAATCTGCATTTGGCTGCAAATGCAAACCTGCAATGCAGACATGATGAATACGAAAAAAAGATCGCCCTCCATTCGCTAATTAGCAATTTTTGGGCTTTTCTTTTGGTTGCGGACATACGGACCAAGAATTCCTAATTTTGATGTTCCCCGTAGGATCCCACGCTATAAAGCGTCTGTTGACTTGGAAGCGCCTGATTTTGTTTCTGATCTACTGCCAATCTTTTGCGCGCAACAGTAATATGCTCCATAAACATAAAAACATTAGAATTATACAGAAAGGCAAGCGAAACGAGTAAATAAAATAAAGCTGAATAAATAAACACAACAGCATAAACCGTTCTTCTAAAAGCATATCTCAGCCGGTCGTCCTTGATGCCTCGATCGCTATGTGAAATCCTGCTGCACGCCTAGCTTGCTTTTACGCACTCAAGCGCGCTATCCATGGAACTGTCTGTTTGCGAATGTAGACAACGCTAGTGACTTCGCACTGCTCCGGTCCTTCGTTTCTTTTCGTTTTTTCCTATACTCGAGCAAGGCCAGTCTGTGCTGATAGTCAGCTGCAGCTCCGATTGGGTTTGATTCAGCTATATTGTGTCGTACATTGGTACGTTACACTAGAGATATCAAGATACACACAGCTTTATTTCCAGACCCCGAATGCTAGACAAGAGTAGAAGCACAGCTTATTTCGCTTCCCGGTGACATGCCGCAGATAATAGTCCAAAAGACACCACTCACAGCCACGATAGTTCACCTCTTGACTCTTAATGCTTGATTCTAAATCTGGTTATGCTGGAAGTTCTAATTCCTCGGAACAATTTAATCTGTAACGCTGCCTCCTCCAACAATTCAGTAGGCGAATTCATAGAATGAAGTATGCTACGGATAAAAATTTTACCACATTCTACTCCCAGTCTGGCTAGAAAGGGTGCTACTAGTCATTTGGGTGGAGAGACGACGACGAAAATAACACTTCTTCGCTAGGTCGCCGTAACAAGATGATGTATTCATTCCCAGCTCCTTGGTAAACTCCAAATCCAATTCCAAGGGGACACACCCTTTAATTTTTAAATATATTAAGCATAAAGTTTACATGGACGAGTACTTCTCGCATACATTTTCTCAATAAAAGCTTTCAGCAATGAACTGATCAAATTAATACAGGATGAACAGAGCTAACAGGTAAAACGAGTAATACGTATGTAAGCATATTTATTAGATGCATCACATACTTTTGCTTGTTTATACTCCTACTATTTGTAGCACAAAAAATTCTCAGATCCCTTGTACCCCTTCGTGTTTTGGCTTAATATCTAGGAGCACTGCACGCACTTTTCGGTTGTCGAGATCATTTCTGCTTGTTTAGCAATGCGCGCTTTGATAGTATGACAACCGGCATGCATCTGTTATAAGCACATTCTGCCAAAATGCTCTGCCCAGATCCGTGATGTCTTCAATTTTCTTGTCTGCGTTAAGCTCGATTGCTGCACATTTCTCGTTGCAAACTATAGTGTAGGCACCTCTTGCCTTGGGAGATGCACTGTATATGCAGAGCTGACCGGCATAATAAAGTGACACGAAAGAGGTAGCACATAAATGAGTCTATAAAAAGTTCTTTCTTTATATTACATATAAATCTCCATGGAGTAATATATATAAAGTTCCGGAGATTTATTGAACCTTATATGAGAGACTGTGTATATATTATATTTGCACTCCTGATTTGCCGTTTGCTAGTCTTTCGCAAGTTCGCAACGTTCAACTTCAGCATTCAAGGACTCCTGGTGGAAAATTCTTTTAATTTCTCGGCTCATATATTGCCAGGGAAGGGAGGCTGAATGACACTATACTCTATGTGATGGGACTAGTCAGCAGCACTCTGCATTCTTAGCGTTGCGTCTTGCCTCAGATGAAGTTTTAGTTGCCAAGTAGACATTCTCTATACCTCCTTTGTTATGTCTAGACGCGCACAGCGCATCTTATTCTCTTTTACTCTAGACTATTTTCTTTGGCCGTCGAGCCGACGACAGACTAGTGTGCCTCGTACCATATGGCAATTTTGCCAGCATTGGAATGGCTAGCCCTCTCCGTATGGAGAATGATCCGGGTCTAAGCGAAGAGTGCCTATCATTGCATTCTGATTTAGTTGCTGTCTTATCAACACCAGGTTCCAATTGTGGTGGGGACAAGGATAAGTATGCGAAAATATGTAGGCTCTACCACCAGATAACAAACGCTGATGGAATCTCGGATTCAGTAACAGGATAATTGTTACAGAAGCAAGTTACAGAATATCCAATTTAGCCGTATTGAGTCCATAACTGCGATTCGAGGTCGTATAGTAAATATTTTGGTATGAAACTTGATTATATTGGGCATTCGCTTCCTTTGTCGAAGCAAGAAACTTGTGGAGCATGGCTCAAAAGTAATGATACATTATAGCTCACTGCGCGAGACTTAGAAATATGTCGAAAACAATAATTATCAGATCAGGACCCATGGGTTTTTTTCTCAAAGTTAGCTCAAGTTGTAGTCGGTACAACGATCAATAATTTGATAGAATTTCAGTGTTGTGAGTACTTTAATAATATTTGTCCACCAGTTGAGGCGAAACAGCCGGTTTACTTGTTCAACACGTTCGATGTTTATGACCAAAGCAAATTCACTTGCTGTTTGAGCACTTTCTTCTAATTTTAGATAAAATGAGTACTGTTATGGCCCAGCTACATACTGAATTGCTATGGCCTTAAAATTTGCTTCCATAGATACTAGCTTTCCTACATTCAGCAAATCATAGTACTGTAGTAAAAAGAATGGAATTCCATATTGAAATTAGTATGGTAATATCGCAACTGCAGAAGTCACTCTACGAAAATCACTCTTCAATCATCTGAGTCAAGAACGCAAGTCTTCCACTCTTGACAGTTTATACTAGAAGTAGTACTCTTGTCGGATCTTCTAGCTGGCTGGAACAAGATAAGAGTCGCTCATTGAATATATGTCTCGCTTCATTTGTTCAACGCTGCTTGTCCTCCTTTGAATCTATATTTGCTTCAAACGGCTCTCAGCGACGCGCTCGAATTCAGAATGTCGGATAGTACGGTAGTATAGGTATCGGTGAGTTTTCCATACTGTTGGCCTGATAAACTTGCGATTCTGTCATATCGTGTTAACTGTTGTGGTAGCGGAGGACTTATCATTCTTTTTACTTTAGTATATCACATTTTCAGTGTACCTGAACATCGGCCTTAGATGAGGCACTTAAAAAAGAACTCTCGAACCAGAACTTTTAACATCAGACGAATATTGACTGTAACTCGGGGAGTGCCGTAAAATCTTGAGTTTTAGCAATACACGGTCTCCAAATTGGCTGAAATAATCGCTCTGCTTTTATCAACTTCCCAGAGATGCAATGCCAATATGGTTTACATCATCCGATGCAAACCTTTTTTTTCCAGGCTAAACTGTCTTTTCTTGGTGCCGTGCATGATTCGAACTTGAAAACAATCCACTAAATGAGAATATGCGGAGGTCGACTCTGGATCTAGTTCCTGTAATCCAAAAATTACTTATCACACCTTACACTTTAACTTTGGTGTAATGAATTGAAAGGAAGAAGCCGAGAAGATTATCAGGCGCATAGTAGTCTCGCTAGGGTCACTTCCTGCCATTAATACAGTTCAAAGCTCTAAGAACTAGATTTAGGAGCAAGTCCTCGAACTCTGTCACCGTCATGGTAGTCCTAAATTTGGTTTCTGATATAGCTCATCTTTCGATTCTCTTAGCAATTACCAATAATCTTTAAGTCCCTCATGAAAATCACTAAGCCAAGCTATCCAGATTTGCTATTAGTAATGTGAGCAAAGATAGAGCTCGAGCCATTATTGAATACAGAGTAAAGTTATGAAATAACTTTGTGATATGTCACCGAGTAATCTTGTTCGTCTCCCAAGAAAGAATGGCTCAATTGACTTGCCTGATCAATGCTTCAATTCCACCACCTAAACTCTCTATTGGCGAAATACTTTGGAATATGGTAAACTTGTATTTCCAAGTGGTGGCACATTTTGAAGTCCACCCCTATAAGACGAATACATATTATAAAATGGGATGAGTACTTCGCTGATGTATTCCAGGAGAGACGACTCTAGCTCTTTGTATACAACTAAACATCCAAAAAAAACCTTTTTTATCACGCGATATGAATTCAGTATTTAAATAAAGAAGTATTATACGTAATGGAATCTTCAAATTAGTAAGGTACCTCCCAGCGACAAACCACGACAGTATTCAAAGCGTTATCTCATAATTTTAGTGATTGAAGCTATATATATCAGGCCATATAGTACTCTGAATGACATAATCTACGAATAATCTTCTTTTAAACATGCAAAATCATTTCGTAGTAATATGTTAATAGTTGCAATTTCTTTTCAGAAGTTCGGTATTGACGATACTCAATAACATCAACGCCTCATCTTTATCTACATGGAACATTGCATATTATGACAATCTGTGTGTCTGGTCTGATTCAGAGCCTAAAAGCATGCTCACGGGTTCTTGCAGATCTTAATTATTCGACTCCTTCGCTACCTGCAATTCTAAATTGGATCTGTAGAAGCGTGATTATACTCTTAAGTGAAAATTTAAGTTGCCGACGGAGGTTGTAAGCGTAAATTTTATCCAAGTGTCAAAGAGAGTATAAACTTCTTTGTCCTTGTAATTAAATTTAAATTGTTCAATATGTATGCATTATAAGCTCCAAGCGAGATTATCAGAAGGCACAATCCAATGTATGCTAGCCTTATTAGGAAATATACTATAAAGGTTATGGAGCTTAGACCCTATAGATTGCCATTTTCAAAATTGTGATTTACAACCAGAGCAGACCTCGTCTACTCTTCAGTCAGCTCAGACCTCGACCTTACCGAGCTTGACTTTAATGTAGTAGGTATGAAACTGTATTGCTACCTATCATTTATTGACATATAGTATACGAAGTACGAAGTACTTGATGGAAAAACATGATTCCATTTACCTGAAATTACTCTTGAGCTAGCGTTCGGTATTTGTATCAATTTCTATCTCGTTGTTACTAGATATGTCCGCACTTCGCTTCATTCAATTATGATTCATAATCTACTGTATATGTTGCAAATTAAGTCAATCTGATACGTTGTGCTTTGGAGTGAATTGCGGAATATAATGATACGATGCGTAAAATTCTCAATATATAAGTAGGCAAGTGCTTACGTTAACCACTCACTACGTTTGCATTTAGTAAAGATCAGTTGGCTTCTGGTAGTGTGTCATGCTAATTGTTTTCTACTCAGATGGCTAACCAGAATTTGCTAGGTCTCTTAAGCGTCGCTCCGATCAGCTCACTTTATTATTTTAAATTTTATATTTTCATATACACATTTATTTGCTACATGAACAATATAATGGGTTGTGTCCTCTCGATCGGTAGAAAAAACATCTCGAATCAATAACACTGTATGAATCACTGTAGAACAAATAATATTCTAATTGCTTGCTACTTTTTTAAGCAGAAATGTAACAGGAATACAATTTAGTAGTCCTACTGTGCTACATTATCCTAAATCAACAATATCAAAAAGGAACGGATGATAAAATAAAGTGAAACGAATCAAAACAATGAACCCTCTTAACGCACATTACAATGACAGTACTCAATAAAAAAGGCATCTCAAGGCAAACAAATAAAAAGCAAATTTGGTTATAAACTTTGAACGACCACTAACTATTTTGTCTAACTAAATACCTGCGTAACATTTGCAAAAGAAATCACCACTATCAGCGCTCAAGACAGACGAAAGTCCTAAACCCTCATCCTCCGTACCTATTGAATCTGGTATCGTGATAGTAGTATCACTACTGTCAATCGTCGATTCAAATGAAAAAAGTTGCTGCTGCTGTCGAAGTAGCTCTGCATTATAATCTCTCTCGGTATCCAGCTCTTTTACCAGTATCTCACGATAGCATCTCAGCTTCATCACTTCAACTCGTAGCAAGTCAATATGTCCTGCTACCATGCCAGCTCCGAGTACTAATGATTCTCGACTCCGGTTGAGTACGGGGGTCATAACCATTAAGTGCTTGGCAGTGCGATACGCACAATCTAATTCCTGAGTCTGAGTAAACAGTCTATCTTCTAGCTCTGATATCTTTGGCCCAAGAAGTTTTAGACGATGATCAGAATTTTCTATAGCTTGCATTATAGTTATATCTTTGCCGGTAGAACTCTTGGAACCATCAGAAAATGACCCATCGGTCTTCCTCCCAGAATCATCTATGATCTTCTCGGATAGTGATTCTTTGTCTATACTTTCATCATCCTTGTCCGAAAACATTGAAGAGAACATAGAACTAACTGAAGTATGACCATTGATTTTAGAGAAATTAGACTTCTGAATTGGAATTGGAGACACATCATGTGAACAATCACAAACACCTTTCATAGAGACACCAGCAGTATGTATGGTAGTAGCATAATTGATTTTAACGATCCAGTCATTCATATCATCTTGATTATCAGCCATGAACCAATCTTGCGATCCATTCTTATCGATTATCACAAATGCATTTTTTCTGCCAGTGTAGGAACGATCTAGAAGAGTTATCAAACTCTCCGTAGACATTACCTCGTCAGGATGAAAGCTATCGATTGGAGTTTCAAAAATAAATGGATTCCTAACCGTAGAAAGAGATCTTCCTTCTTGTTCTATTAAGCTACGAATCCACGTAATATTCTTGAAAAAATATATCTTCGATAAAGTAAGGATTACACCCCATAATCGCCAATGAGATTTGGAGATACGTCCCTTTTTAAGTTCAAGCGATACTAGAGTACCAACCTTCATAACTCGAATGTTTACCACGTCCGTAGGACCTGCTAATGCTAGCTTTTCTCTGTCATTTATAATTTTGATCTTATGAGATAATGCTTGCAAGATAGAACCACTCATGAAAGACTGATGCAAATTAATGACATCAAACTGTCTTGACGTTCCAACGTATGAATAAGGATCTTCCAAGTTGAGAAGTTTTGAAAAATCTGGTCTTAGCTCCTTCAATCTGTTTTCCTGTATCATAGCATAAATATCCACAAACTCTTTTGATGATTTTCCCAGACCAATACTCTTTCGATGCTTTAATATAGGCGATGTAGTTTGAACTTTTGACTCTTTATGTGGTAAGGCTTCGTTTTCATCATCCATGTGAATAAACTGTGTATAAGTAATATTATCAAAGAAGCATTCTAGAATTTCTGCTGGTATCTTATCAACTTGTGTATTTCGAACATAATCAGCTCTTTGCATTTTGCGCTTGTTACTTCTATTAAATGCGTCCGTATGTAACATCATTAATGAAAATGCAATAACATATGCATGGTCCGAATTAGTAAAAAGTCCTGGATTACAGTGATGGTATCTCTTAGAAAAATAGTCCAGTACTCTATCTATTTGCTGTGCCTCTCTGGGAAGTCGTGCGGATAAAATAAATTTTCTGTCGAAAAGTTAGTTTCCATGCAATAGAGTAAACCTACATCTAGAACATCTTCGTGCATTCTTACCTTAATGACATATCAATTGGTTCATCTATGAAGTCAAATTTTGAGCAATATAGACGCAAGACTTCATGAAAGAATACATCGTCCTTTTTAGAAACAAGAGATGGTATATGACTGAAGCCAACCTGCTTCTCAATGCGAGTAAAATAGTTCTGGGGTGTTTCATCTGGTATTCTATCAGGCAGAACTCTATCAAAGAGAGAGAGGGGTAGAATATGCTCAGGTTCGCTATGTTGAGACTGAGACAGTCGCTCGCTGTTCTGTATGCTAGATTTCAACGCAGAAAAATTTGGCTCACTATCGCTTCGTACACGCAACGAAAGAAGATTAGAGAGGCCAGATAAGCTCACATTCTCGCGCCGAGGTGACTTTATAGGGTCATTCTCAATCGACGATAGCGTCTGACTCCTTTGACGATTTCGTGTTCTCAGAGCCGAGTAGGATGTAGTAGTAGAATTGCTCGAGTGTGAAAGATTAGATAGGCTTCTTCGAATTGGTGATGACTGACCAGATGACGATGCATTCGGCGATTGTTGCAGATCAGGTGGAGAGAAGGGTGAGTCTGGAGTTTCTGCATCTGAGTTTTCAGACGATGGTGTATGCGATAAAGGGAAGAGAGTAGATGCAATCTTTTTACGAAGTCGGAAGATATTCCTATAGTTAGCCAACGACGTGGAAGACGGCGTAGGAGAAAGTGACCTTGACACAAGGTTCAGAGTAGACGTTCCATCTTGTGAGCTATCGAGTCCTGACTTCGAAACAACACCATCTAGATAAGATTGGCTATAATCACGATCTCTATCCTCATTACTATCATTTTCACTAAGCGAACTGATCAAAGAACGAGATCTACTCATGCGGGCGCTGCTAAGAATTTCATTTGGAGGCGATATTGCTGGACGCGCATCGTCGGAAAGATAGGAAGACGCTCGAGACCTAGACTGCGTAGGACTATAAAGATTATCATGAAGAGGATGTTCTGGCTCTTCAAACGTCACTCGAGACCTTGATAGATCTTGAACATTCTTTCGTTGAAACTGATGGGACCCTTGAGTAGGTGTAGTTCTTGGGGTATTCGATCTACTAGATGTAGGAGAAAGAACAATCGCCGGTGTTTCCACAGACGATGAAGATGATGATTCAATTAATGAAGGACGTAGAACGGGAAGAGCGAGACCCTTACTATTGGAAGCCAGGCTATCCGAACTTTCATTTATAGCCGAAGTAGTAACCGAATTTTGTGGAATGGTCTCTAATGTTCTAGCCCGACGACGACTGAAAGGTTTATGCTTGAAATTGAGAGTTAATGCAAGATCGTCATTTGTTGACTCCGATGGTGGTTCTCCTGAAGGGCCTGAAATATCGCTTCCAGTTGTGGATGTTGAAGAACGTCTAAATCTAGCAAGAAAAGAAGGTGTCGAGTTGTTGCGCGAGCGCGAGCCTACTGACAAAACTGAAGAATCCACAGACAGGGATCGCGAGCTGAAGGAGATCGAAAAGAGGTGAGTTTCAGAACGTCCCCGGTTGACAGTCCGTTCATTTCGTGACGAAGGTCGGGACGGCGGTACAGAAGATGGGCCAGGTAGCGGTAGAGATGGAGAACTTGACAGAACTGATGAATTCACGCTCTCAAACCCTGCTCTCTCAACCGTGTCCGTGTTGTCTGAAGCTGAACTTCGTTTTCGCCGCCCTATTGATAAAGCTGGCATGCCAGCTGTACAGAATCACTCTCTGACGAACTCAGTGGATGATCGACTGTATCTATCCAGCTGATTCGTCGTTCTATTACCATCGAAAAACTATAGTTTGTGAAATTTTACAGTCCTATTGTCTAATATCTTCTTCACCGGAAGGGATAAAAAATGTTACGTCGTGGTGTCAGCTTTAGACGCTTTTGCTTCAATTGTGCGGCGGAGGGAAGCCCTAAATGATCACCACTAAGGCATACATGTGTCCTAATTTGGGTATGATTTTGCAACGGATATGCAATATGTCACTAGTCAAATACCATAAAAGGATTAGGGCATGAGTTTAATTAAATACCGAAACCAGACACTTAAAAAGCTTCGAAGTACTCTCTACCTGATGCCGAACTATTGTATGACAAGATCCGTTGAAGATATACCTAAGAGCCTCAAACACAAAGGCTAATTAAAAGATATTAATAGCTTAGTGAGTAGTTGTAGCACAATTGGGAGTGTAATCATTCTTGAATTGTCTACAAAAACAGATATTGTGATCAGTAAACTCGAAAATCAAGTGCAGAATGACATCCGGATCAAAGATGGGGAGCAGATTGATTGTTGCCTTAACAGGTCTCCTCTTTATTGTTACATACTTGACAGAGTCCTTTATAATTGACACCAGTCTCCTGACAAATTTTTCTAGAGGTGCTATTCAGCTACTTCTGAGAAATCAAAACTTAACGCATCGTACTGCGGATGTGGGAGAGCTGATCGTCGAGAAAGCATGGGAAGATCTTCAAGCTATCAGCTCCTGTCCTCACACTTACAACTCAGTATGTAATGCAGCAGTTCGGGCATATTTGCTTAAAAGAATACAGAACATAGTAGAGAGCTCAGGGAGCTCTCAGTGGATTGAGATCATTGATCACTCATACGGCTCTGGCATAGCTCCTAAGCGTCCGGAAGAATATGTCTATTTCGAGGGCGAGAACATCTATGTCGTGATTCGAGGACTCACTGATTCCGGTGCCGCGTTGGCTTCTGGACATTTTGATTCTGTATCTACATCTTTTGGTAGGTGATTTATTTGAAATATTATAGACTCATATGCATATTCTGATAATTATCATGTAATTGATCGACATAGGCACTACCGATGACGGAATCTCGATTACCACTCTTTTGTACTTGTTGGAAAAATATTCAGCCATACGACCATACCGAACTATCGTTCTTAATTTTAATTCTGGTGAAGAAATCTCTTTATTTGGATCGTATCAACTAATTCAACATCCAGTATCCCAAAACATATCATATTTCATTAACTTAGAAGGCGCCGGTGCGGGTTATCGAGCTGCTATGTTCCGATCTTCTAATTATCAAGTTCTCAGAGCATTTGAAGGATGTAAGTTACCTCTTGGCTAGCTATCAATCTTTTGCTAATTTGCAAAAATTCATTTTCTCGAATATAGTACAAGCATCTCTAGGAAATGTTGTTATGCAAGATATCTTTGCTGCTGGAATTATCCATAGCTCTACTGACTTCACGGTCTATGATGCAAACAATATGAAGTATGTATTTTTCATAACTCCAATTGCTTTCTCGACCTCTGTAATCAGAAGGCTAAGTTACTAATTCGATGTTTGCAGAGGACTTGACATAGCGTATTATAGACCACGATCTAAATATCATACTCCACTGGACAATATAAAGAATACCAACAGAAAGTCTGTCAAATACATGCTGGATAATGCAGATCATATCATGTCCTTCATATCGTCGCCCGATATTGAAGAATTGACTCCACAGAACTCAAACGAAATAGGCGTATTCTTTGATGGTATGTTAAGGCATGTTTTTGTTAGTCATAGGTTATTTAGTCTAACTGCAATTGATCACCACAGTACTCGGTGTGGGAGCAGTCGTTCTGAAATTCTCTGCACTTATTAAGGCTACCGAAGCAGTTACTATTGTGGGAAATATAACCATACTTTCCCTTATAGTATACACTACTCTATTCTCCAAATCGTTCTCCCTAGCTGATGTCTCTTGGTCTCGACTACCAGTTATGTTCTTATCTCTCTTGTTATGTGATGCAATCATTTTAAAATCATATAGCACGTTTAATAGGGACATCATATATAGTACAAATCTTCCTATCTTGGCAATATATTGTATTAATTTAGGGATTTCACTACTAGTTCTTTATATATATGAAAGATCTAAGCCTACTAGCTCAAGCATAGATATTCTTTTGGAGTTGTTTTGGACGTTTTCTGTCCTGATGGGAGCAGTTTTATTCATTAAAGACAAAGTCCAGTTTGGTAGTATTTATATACTCAGTCTCCAGTATATTGGAATAACTCTTGCTACTGCATTGAGTCTTCTAACGGTTAAAACTTCATCAACCAGAGCTGACGATCTCAAATCTGAGAATAAGCTGAGCCCGAAATATTCGATTGGTAATGTCGTTAAAGAGCTAAGTCAATTCGTTGTTACTTGTCTGCCGACATACTCAGTTTATCTGGAGACCCTTTTTTTTGCTATAGAATCTTTACGCTTTAGCGTGGCAGATGGCGGCTTACCTACTTTACGTAAGTTCCATCAAGTTGAAGTGGCTCTAGTCTGTTTGCTCTAACATGCATTGATTTAGCATACTTTGCTGTGACGACTGTCTCTATTGTCATGATTCTTGTCGGCTCGCCGACTCTAGCGGACATGACAAGACAAGGAGGTCATAAAATTAAAAATGTTTCTCTATTAATGCTACTTACTGGTACAATTGTGATGGGTGTGACTCTGATAATATTCCCTTTTACAGAATCCAGTCCTTTGAAAGTTTTTATTCAACAGTCACTAAGTCTAGATCCTGCAACAGAGCACGAGCAATCCAATGTCACTGTAGTAGGTATTGCTCCGTATGTGCAGAAATTTCTAGAAGAAATGTGAGTGATTTATTATATCTTTTTCATTAAAGTAAAAGCAATCTCTAACAGCAGTTCCTTCTGCTCTAGTCCATCTGCCAGGCTGAATTCCCCTTTATGTGTCCCCTTCGGTAAGAACGAGATTTTAAATAAATGTACCTATAAGTCGCTCGTGACTCCTTCATACACACAACAAGGAAAACCTGAAGATTGGGTCAATGTTTCAGTTTCGGAAGTGGGACATGGTTCTTTCGACATTTCAATATATGGATATAGAACAAGAATCTGTCAAATATCAATACCGAAAGAAATTTACTCCAGCCTGGGCTCCGAGTTGTCCTTCGAGATTCTGTCTTCGCCTTCGATAGACAATCCTGGAGATAAGCTTGTAGCTAATATAACGAACTTGTCTCTTTGTTCGCGTATTGATTTAACGTCGACAAATAAGGACATTGCTCCTTTCAGGGTACGTATTTCGGATCTTGATACAGGCTCGCTAAACATTGAAACACTAGCGAATTTCACCTTCTCATGCGGCTGGGATGAAATGTTCGTAGGAAGAGGAAGCATATATTTACAAGATCTGGCATATCAAAATCAATATCAGATGCCTCCACTAGAAGAGCTGATGCACTATTCACCTTCATGGGTCACTTTCCAGAAATACAATCATCTCTTGTTTCAAGTTAATACAGGATTCGACGCACGATGTGTAGAATCCTAGTCACTGTTTGATTGTTGTAACAACTGATTATGTGAGCCAGTAAATTATTAAGAATAAAGAGTTTTATTTTTAAGACAAGATTGCATTTAAAATAGCAATATATGAAAGGCGTCCAAATGACAAAATCAATGACCATGACCACGTCAAATACTCTTACACATGTTCTGCTCAAATTTAAATATGGAAACAAACAGTAAAATATATCTGTATAATTCAAATCTATTTTTTTCAGATATACTAAATTGAAATATCATAGTATGAATTGAAGATCTCAAATCCTCATATAGGTATGACAATATGGTAATATCATTAGGCCATGTAAAATAATTAGGCCCAGTATCCAAGCAGGCTCATAGAACCAGCACCTGCACAAAGAGCAAGAATACTGGCAGCAGTAAGCTTTGCACCTGCGTCTTCTAATGTGCCGTGCATCCACTCGTCTGCAAGAAGCTCTACTACACTAACCCAGATCAAAATTCCAGAAGAGAGGCTGTTAAGAATACCCACCGTCCATAAACCAGGAGCCGATTCAGCTGATACCACACTTCGACCGACAATTCCTATTAGCATGCCAAATGGAGTCACCAAACAGAAGGATATGCAAAAGATGAACTTCTTAAATCTTGATATCGATTCGACGTCTATAATCCTAGTTCCTAGAGCAACACCTTCAAAGAACTGGTGGAACAAAATCACAACAAGCAATGAAGTATACGCACTTGCTATCGTAACTGAGAGTGTCATACCAATAAGAACTGAATGAAATACCACGCCAGCCTCCAAAACATATAAGCTCAATCTATCAATCGATTTGGAAAGCTCAGCTTTGACTGACGGGCTATCGCCACTTTCTTCATCATCATCTATATCAAAAGTCATATGCCTATGGCTTTGAAAAGGAATCTTGCTATGTCCATGCTCATGCCCATGGGCCTTAGGACCTTGCATACCCACATGACTATGTGTATGAGTATGGTCATAGTGAATTTTAGTTGCAGATCCCACCTGTAATTGTGCTTCTATTGCATGTGAAGCATCTCCAGCAACAGTTGTTGTTGTTGTTGTTGCTTCATTACCATCCTCATTAGAAGGTAGAAGTGGCTCACGCTCTAGATCATGATGTGAATGCAGATGTACATTTTTGATCTTACTGGAGATGATTCGATGACCCATAGTTTCAATCAAAAATGTCAACAGTAGGCCAAGCATGGCAATGGCACCAGGCCAAGCATCGTATGAAGTCGCTCCAATACATGGGTTATTAAAAGCATCAAAGGCATCAGGTAGTAAATGAATAAAAGCAGTACCAAGAATGACGCCTCCACCAAACTGTTTGACTACTGTCAGAATAGTTTCCGCTCTCTCATTAGATTCACTGCTCTTCACGACTTTCTGTATATACAAAGGTGTGTATACCGCAAGTGCTGATACACCTAACACAATGAAAACTGCCAGCAAACGCAGCTTCAAATCATAGTCGCCCATATCCTCCTGACGACAAGGCTGCGCCATTGTATCCCTATCTAACTCCATAAATCTGTTTCTTTTCTTGTATCTCCTAGGAATATGATCTCACTATGCATAAATTTTTGAATCAACTGGCTATGTTCGTTCGTGTTAAGAATTCGTGATGATCTTCGGAGAAACATTAACCTTATGAGGAAATTACAGTTTATATATAATGTATTGGGAGTTTATACACAAGGGTAAAAATTCATTGCATAACTCACAAGGTAGTCAGTCGATAGCTATCCACAAGGTATAATAATACCCAAGGGATAGATTGGCAAGAGACTATAGATAGTCAAGTTCAATAGAGGCTAAAGCATCCGGCTCTTCAATAGATATCAGGCAAGATAGCAGAGATAATAGATAGTATATATCTGTAGTTTAATAGCGGAAAATTGAAGTGGGCGAATCATAGCGCGAGTAGAATAATCATACATAATACAAAAGAATATATACTGGTATCTAAAGTATACAATATCCGCGTAAAGAAATAATGAATATTAAGTGTAAAAAAACAAGCTCATCAACAACTACTACTACTATTACTACTACTATTACTACTATAAGACATAGCAAAACTAAGTAAGTCATGTTAAAAAAGACAAAAACCATTGTAAACCAGATCAAAAGATCGCACGATTGGAACATTAACGAATAGAAGATCAAAAGAAATAAGTAAAAAGCAAAGAGCTCAGACCTGAGACAATGCTGGCAAGAAGTCATTAAGAATACAAATAGCACTGCGATAACAAAACATAACTATTGAAGAAAAGTAAAAAATAGGGAAACGATAAAGGGTTAAAGAATCTATCAAAATACAAAAGACCATGTAGCTCCTGTTTTTAATTAAAAAATGTGTAAAATAAATCTTTTAGACTACACGCCGGATGATTGTAATGTGTTTATCTCATAGTACTCTAATATGGAGAAACCTTCTGTTGCATTGGTTGCTGAGGAGGAAGCATTGATCCAGAGGTATTGCGTGGACTGATCTGCTGTTGAGCAGTAGAAGCAGGGCTGATTGGGCGAGATCGATCACTGCCTGCGCTAGCAGCACTACTGTTCTCCTTGAGAGCCATCAGCTGCTTAGATCGGAAGTTCTCGTAGTGAACCATGGCAGTAGTCTCAATAAGGTCCTGAAGGTGAGTTCGAGTAAGGAAGTTTCTGAGAGAAATAAACTCACAGTGGTTTTCATTCTCAACTATTCACGGATATTAGTAAATTATGCTATTTTCACATATCTTAATTAAATGGTTGATCCACTCACCATTGATGACACCCCAACGGCTCTTACGGCCCTTAAAAACGTTACCATCGACAACCACGTCCTTCTCAGATCCCACAACAGCAAATGGAATCATGCTCTAAATATTCAAAATTGGGTTAGATTTGTTCTATTCAAATTAGGAAATTGGCGGGTTACGTACTCTGATGTGAGCATTCATAGCACGCTCATCGTCATCCTGCATTTCGCTATCGTACGGGAACATCTTGAGGTTGTGGAAAGCGAATTCCTCACGAACACGCTCCTTGAAAGCAGCCTGCTCCTCAACAGTCAAGGCATCGGACTTAGCGATAACTGGAACAACATTGCAAAGATCCATCAGTTTAGACAAAACAATAATGTCAATTGGCTTGAGACTATCATTCATTGCCACCGTTAGCTTATTGCTTCCTTCATAAACATACTACTGCTTCTCTCTAGAGCTTATAATACAACAATATAAACAACAAATTCAGACAATACTTACGAGTGTCCAGATGGCTGAATGAAATACAAGCAGCAATGAATACGAGTATCGACAATCTGCTTGTCACGGTGAGCAGTGAGCTCCTTTCTCAAGTAAGCAGAGTGCTGATCCCTGATATACTTCACAATTGGTTCCCAACATCGGTCATTGTTAACCTGATCACCGAAACCTGGAGTATCAACAATGTTCAAGTTAAGTCTAACACCATTTTCCTCGATAACTGTTTCAATTTAAAATCGAATCAAAGATCATTAGCAAACTATCCTATCGCCCGACCACGGAATCCAATCCCACAAAACAGAATGATACTTACTATTAGAGATTGACTGAATCTCAATAGTCTGTCTAATTGGCTCAGTTGGAGTTAATCGACCCTTGCTCTCAAGCAAGTGGGAAGCGAAGATGGTGTTGATTAAAGTAGACTTTCCCAATCCCGTTTGCCCTAATTATATTTAATTTAACGTTAGACCCTATTTCCAATACTCTCTCTCATTGCACACAGAAGAGCCGCCCACTAAGAAACAAACAATAGTTCGCACAGATACTGAGAGGTACCATATATCTCGCCGAATAATAATCAGTCTTCAAAAGTAGCAATTCGCCCGATTGGCAGTCTTTCATTAAATTCACTAGCTGTACTTCCTCTAGTTTACTTATGCGGCCGTTTTTCTGCGGCATGTAGACTCCAAGGTTCGACGATATCATATTCGTTCCTCTAGCTCTCACCCCCAGAAAAGCCCCCCTTTCCCGCTTCTCCTAGCAAGAGCAACTGTCCCAAAAAAATAGTCGCTCTTTCATTTTGAATGACTACATACCGACACAAAGAACATTGAACTGAAAGCCTTTCTTTAAGAGCTTCTTCTCGATCTGGTTAGTAATGGAATCGAAACCAACGTAGCTGCGTGGTTGAATAGTCTCTGCGGTAGCCATTTTTCAAATTGATCCTTCTTTCAGTTGATGCTTTATGATATTCTAATGCGCACTATTGTCAGAGAAGAACTGTAGCAAAGCGATATATAAAATGATATGTCTGTAGTTTGTCCTAAATTGCACAAATGTATATCGGAGGGAAAAGAAAAAAAAATGGGGAAAAAACCTAGACAAAGGAGAATATCAGAAATACAATCTTCGTTTAAGGACTTTTTTGAATTCTTATTATATATTTTGGCGAGGGGCGGCCTCAACGCGTCGAGCGTGTTTTGGCAACAAGCATTGCTGACTCGTTTTCTGTTTAGGGCTATTCTCAGCTGACTTTTATGTATTTATTCCACAAATAATCTACATGTTACATTTATTCCACAAAAACCTACGTTATGATAATTTGCGCCTGCAAGTCCCGGTTGGAGACGAAATTTTTATCATCCGTCCTTTTGTCTCGTGAAGTGTTTTCAGTGAGAGAGGCGAAGGTACACATAAATAGACCAGAACAAGCGGTTGACATCACAATCAATAAAAGCCTAGAATTAATAATTACGGCTAGAGCTGACCCACTTGAAGCGGAAGTGGTACAGAAGGATAGGGCATCGCAGAGACGTTCAATTAAATAAAAAGTTCATCAAACGTCATTTACTGTTCACGTCACAAACCCATTAGACTAATTAGTGGTATCATTCTATTAGAATCGTATTATAGAATCAGTAAATATGGGTGCTGCTCGGATATCTTCTGCAAGTATAGGTTGGGGTGCTAGACTATGGAACTTAATTCCTAGATTACAGCTTAATGTGCCCTCCACTAGTGTGGTAATACCACCAATTGTTCTCAGACTGCCAATTCCATCAGATCTTGGACTTGGTCTAGGTAATAATCCTTTTGGCATTGTGTTTGCAGTCCCAAAAAAGAAAGTATCCTTACGAAGACGTCGCAATCGTCAGCTGGCACCAGGAAAGAAACAGATCAAGCCAGTGGAGGCGTTGACGGAGTGCCCATCGTGTGGTCGAGTCAAGAGAGCCCATACGGTTTGCACTCCTTGCCATGAAGATGTTAAGAAGGTCTGGCGAGCTGAAAATGGTGAGTTGACGAAAGAGGATCTTGAAATTCCGGAAACCGTTTCAAAGGAATACCTCAAACTTACTCAAAAAGAGCCTCCCACAATGGCTGTCAACAAGCGACTACAAATCATCAGCAAGAAAGAAAATAACAGGAAAAAGCCTGATATGTTTGCTTGGCAGAAGCTTAAGAAGCCTGCGAAAGACTCTGAAGAGCAATGTTAAAGAGATTAAGGCATATACTATAGGTAAAGTATTTATGAGCTGAACTGCGAATCCAAACAACAATTTTAAAGATAATAGATTGATATTCACTGTATATAGAACCTGTTTATTTCTTATCCTTTCAATCGTGATATTTCGTTCAATTACATTCAAATGTATATCAATTGGCATATATATGTGCTTTATTTATAAACTCGTTTGGTCTATCAATTTAATTTATTTAGTGATAATACATAAATTTAGTCATGCTACTATACAAAAAATAATGGCAAAATACGCAAAATATCATAAATAATATTTGCTCCTTGATACTATACTGCTCTAAAATTATACGCATATTATGGCTTACTTAGAATACAATTGATAGTCGAACTTCACGATGTGTCCTAGTATTTGGTCACTAGTTTTATAGTCTAGACTAGATGTAACAGTGTTACTACCTAATAATAGAGCATTCATCTTAGACCCATCCTCAATAGGTAGCCATTTGAGATACGATCCCTGATTTGGGTCACCTGTTTTAATAAACGCGCCCCATCGCTGCTGCATCTCCTGACTCACGGCAACTTGGCCCTTCGAAACAGTCGAGACATTATAAGTTCCAAATAGAGGGTACAGATCAGATTCGTGGCAAACTGCACCATTGGAACACAGGGAATAGTTTTGATAGTCAGGGTATGTTATACCAACAGTCATTAAATACGAGTAAACATGCTTGCGAGTAAACTTAGAATAACTCACAGACAATTCATTATTGGCTGAACGCCAATAGAACATGGTGGAAAAGAGCGCAGCCATCAATCTAACTGCATCATTTCGCGACGTATGTGGTGTGAAAATTCCAGATAAAAGCACTAGTACTGTCCTTGTAGTGCCTATAAATGCTTTTAAAATACTTGGATAAGCTGATTGCGCTATCTGATTCGGAAATTGCTGTTCTATTATTTGATTCGTTTCATTATTGACAGTTCCAATTATTAACGGAATTTGAACTGGAAGTTCACCACTAGAAACAAGAACTGCAAAATCGGCTCTCAGGATGTCATTGTCAATGACTGGAGAAAACGGAAAAGCAAAATTTACCGCAGCGTTTTGATTATGAGAGTCGCTTATGACAACGGTCTGAGCTGATACTAGTTCCTCAATCGATAAATCTCTCATGCATACGAGATCTGAGCAACCGGTCAGATGATATAGCATATTTGTAAGTGTATCAACAGACGTATTTCGAGTATTAAACTATACAAACAATTAGCACTAAGATAATAGCTTGGTCTAAATGAATCAGTGAAGGTAACGTACGCCAAAATCCATTGGATCAGACTGTATAATTGCTCTACTAAACAGATTTTTACTCTTCTGCGATGATATTAGCGCTCTAATCATCGTTGCTCCTGAACTTTGACCTGCGACTGTAATTTTGGTTTTATCACCACCAAAAACTAGATTATTAGTTAGAGAGTTTATGAGGATAGTTACGCGAATAAATCTGAAATCCTTACCATGGGCATTGTCATAAACCCACTTTATGGCCATCAAAACATCTTTAACAGCAAAATTTGTGTTCACTCCATTATCGAAAAATCCGAATACACCTAACCGATAATTGAAAGATACCACTATCAGATTCTGCTTATACGCAAGAACGCTACCATATATAACCGGATCAGCGCTTCCGCCGCTATAGAATGAGCCACCGTGTATCCAAACCATTATAGGTAATGAATCTAGGACATTGGTCGGCGGACGAAATACATTGAGGAACAAGCAGTCTTCTGACTGATTATCTTCGTATTGTATGCAATATGGTGGAAGAGTATCTGCTTCATATATTATATTATTATCTGGGGTAAAAACAACGGGGTCTGCAAACCTAAGCTCTTCAGTTGGAGGTTTTGCGTAACGAATACTCAACCACCGTGGCCCATAAGGATCATCGAACCCTCGATATGCTCCAGTAGTAGTCTGTGCGATACATTTTCCGCGAGAGCAAGAGTATGAGTATGGTATTGCGGCAGTTTCTACCCCATATAACTGCTCGAGAAGCAAAGTCCACAGAAAGAGTGAAACTAAAGATGACGGCACTTTCGATATACGGTTCATAGTCACAAAATCAAACAAATTTTTGACGCTGTAATCGAAGAGGAAAAAGAAATCCAAAAAGATTTTGTTCCCAATAGGCAGAATATATATCTTAAGTATCACTTGCACGTCAACTGCCGAAAGAATGTCAATACAATTTCAAAATAGAACAAGCTGAAAAGCATACAGCATCTAGTACCTTGACCAAAATATAAACTGAACATATCATAGGCCATCACTTTTTTGGGTCATAACTAGAGCAAAATCGCCAATGAAAATTAAAAGTAAGTCAAGTAAACTATGCTATTTATTTTCTTTTGCTCGCCTATTCCCATAATCGTAATGGTCTTTGAACGCCGAGAGCATCTGTTCTGACTATAACGTATGCATTGCTACCACCACAAATACCTAAATAGCTCAGTAATATACACTAACCACGAGCAGTATATCTGGGCATATCCTACTAGCCGTTGCACTCATTTTTAGTCCAATTAGATAATAGTGACAGAAGAAAGACCCTCTCTATAATCATCTGTCAAGCTGAAATTAGCTCTGAGTACAAAGTCGACCTTATTCTCGCGTGGGCATAAACCTGCATTTGTGGCACCCTTCTGTATACAACCTCCGTTACAGGGCAGTATCAAAGGAAAATTCTGATGTATACAATCAAGACGTATGACTTGCTTTTCTTCTTATGGTTCGACTAGTTCCAAGCACCTGAGTACCATTGTTCTTAGGTCGGCCCCCGTGGTCGCCGCAAGTACTATTAACTTTCCCTGAGAACTGTCGCCGATGGCTCGTCACAATGACCACCTTCAGCCAATTCTTTTGACTTCTCGTATTCTGAGCTATTTCTGACAAATTCAGCATGTTTCATGATGCTTGGCCCTATTAGTTACCAAATATAGATAGCAATGGGATATTGAGTAAAATTTTAAAATACGAATAGACAATGCCCTTGTCAGAACGCGTAATAGAGCATTCAGAATTTGCAACGCCGCAGAAGAAACTTCAAGACAGTAGTAGCGATCATCTGAATGTTTAGTTGGCATTTTAACTTCAGTGCAGGATTTTTTTTTAGAAAGCAAGCCGTCACTGACCAGCTCGTATATGATAACGTAGAAGTTTCTATTATACTTTCGGGCCTGAAAGTTAGCATTAGTATAAGAGCTTGATTGAATAGGCCTTGTTGTACATCGTGTCGCGATACTAACAAAAGCGGCAGACAAACGGTATACGGGAAACATTTCACTTCTGGATCTTGTCTACGCCAAGAACCGTATTTCTATCAAGAGCTATGGTAAGTCATCATTCTCTAACTACAAGTACTAGTAATCTGTATATCGAGAAAGTAGAACTAATATGGATGGGTAACAGAGCAAACAATATCTCTCAACAACTGTAGTAACAGACGGTAAGCCCTGCGTAAAAGTTCCAACGCATCTTTAGGTACAGTTTATTACGTACCGGTAGCTGACTCAAGGTATCATGGCGTATAGCACATGATGCGGATATATTTGCTCTCGAGTCTACTCCAGACTATCTTATTACGACATCGGGTGATTCACAAATAAAGCTATGGAATGCTACATCCCAGGAGCATGAATTGTCCAGGACAATAGAAACAGACCACAAGATCGGAATACATCATATATCTTCGAGTAAAGAAACTGGACTGCTTGCTCTTTGTGGGTTTGACGGCGTGATTTCCGTTTATAACCTAGAAGATGGCAAATTTCGAGGAAAACTTTCTAGTGGTAAGATCATTGGCGGATCAGAAATGCAATGAAAGCCTAGACTAATATGATTCATGAAATTTTTTAAAGAACAGACAGCACATTGGGCTGTACGATTTTCGTCTGATGGAGAGTATTTGGCGGCAACAACGCTGGATGGCAAGATTCATGTTTGGAATATGCTTGAAGAGCCATTTACAAGGTGTGGTGAACTTGAAACAAAAGGATTCTCTGGGCTATGTATTGATTATGTATGTTCACGTCTGGTTACTGGATCTATTCTAAGGCTAACGTTGGCTTTTTAGTCTAATGATGGGCGTTTCATAGCGTCCGGTCATGAAAATGGAGGGCTATATATTTTCAGCACTGAAACTGCTAGGATGATTCATTCTCTTCCAGGTACGCCATAACTGTTTATTCTTCTTCTGATATTCTTTCTCTATCAATTTCTTTAGTTGTTCTCAGTATCTAGATCTTGTTTTGATATATATGTGATCACTAATCTTGTATAATTGGATAAGGACATGTCAGTTCGGTCCGTTCAGTTACATTCTCTCCTCTGTCAAAGATGCTGGCTGCTGGCGGCGACAGCAACTTGATTACTATTTACGACGTTAATTCAGGAGAACAAGTTTATAGCCTCTCTGGCCATTCTCGCTGGATCATGTGCCTAGACTGGAATTTTACTGGTGAATATCTGTTAAGCGCGTCAGTATTTTTTATATTTTATCTTTCGTAGATTACTATGGAAACTCCAAGGCACTTAAACAAATCTAACTTTTTGAATTTAGATCATTTGATAAGACTATCAAAATTTGGTCGATTGAGCTATCATCCTGCGTTGCTACACAAACAGAATCTGATGGTCCTTTATGGACTGCCAAATGGCAAAAAACTGCAGGTACCTCTCGTCCGCAAGGTTTCGTCAGTGCCGGAACAGATAAGATAATTCGATGGTACAGAGAGGCGGCAGGAAGTTAATTATCAATAAATATAGAGAGTGCTTTTATGTCATGTATAAAGAAATTCATATAGTAATAAACTACAAAAATTCACGAGTTCGATATTTTATAGCGTAGTCCAGTGTAGACAGATTTTTCTGTCAGAGACAAGCATATGTAATTACCATTTTGTGTATAATTTCATATCAATCGGATAATACTTAAATCTTCTCATGTCTAGACAGTTCATCAGTAAATATTATGGTGTATATATATACATTATATTACTGTTGCTGTATTTTTTGATTAAGACTGGTGTGCGTTCTGACGGTTGATTATATCAATATTGGGAATTGTGTGTAGGAAGGTAGTTAAGCTTAAATCTCAATCCTCCAAGATGTCCACTTATCTTAAACGACTTACTATACAGCTTGAGCGATAGAAACCTACGATAATGGTTTACTTAACAAAAACTAAACTGATTTTAGATGCAATGGAGAAATACAATAGCTCTTTAGCCGAGAATGAGAAGGAAAGCTTGACTATTTTAACTAATAGACCATTTGTCAGTCATAATACTCTTGGTAGAATTGCGATAAGGATAGGCAAAGATCCTCAGTATAGTCTTACGAGTCTACTAAAGGGCACGTCTATATATATTCCTCCTAAGCCCGTAAAGAAGGTGGTATGTTATGTTTTGATTAGTTGAAGATGGGTGGTTTGCTTATTAGGATGTACTAGATAACTAACGACGTCGGTTTTCAAAAACTAACTACAGGACCCGGAATATGCTGCACGAATGAACCGTTTACGAGCTGCAATGGAAGAGCAGGACTATCAGAACATGATTGCATCAGCTATTCCAGAACTCAATTCACAGTTTGGAGATCCATTAGAAAAGAAAGAACTCAAAAACCAAATATCTGTTATCATAAATGTCCTATTTTCGGTGGTATCCGTTGGATTTGCTATTTGGACCTGGGCAGCTGCTAATTACGACACAGGCAAAAGGTTACTTCTTTCTCTCTTCGGATCGTTTATTGTCCTGATTGCAGAAGTCACCTTGTACATGGGCTATATCCAGCGAATAAAAGATGCTAAAGAACTGGAAATGAAAAAGAAGGAAATTAAGAAGATTGTTAATCAAGTGGAGCTTAGAAGCAAGTCAGACTTGATTCCCAGTGAAATCGAGCAAAATAAATAAATAATAACAATTCCAGGAATTTCAACTTGCATTATTAATGAATTTGTTGTATTGTACATAATTTAATAATACTTATTTTTTATGGATAGCCTATCGTATTCCACTATCGATTGCTTTGTAGTCGTTGATCTAGACAAGAGATCTGCATTCGCATCTGTTAATACGGGTGTCACCAGACCTACTAAATTCATTATTTAAATTAAAGATTTGATATATACCTCTTTCTGTTTCGCTTCAATTTCATCTTCAAGACTCTTGATATAGGCTTCCTCTGCTTTTACCATTGACCACGGTATGGTGTCTCCTGGCATTGGTACACAGTCTATTCCATACGGATTATTCGTAACTAAATGTAACGAATCCAGTGACGTTTTTTGCTAGAAATTCACATCAATCATTAGCAATTACATTTTTCGTTAATAAGGAATGAAATATAGGCATCCACTTACTTGTTCTACGAGTGTATTTGCTTCTTCTATAGCTTCCTTCAGAGTTTGACCTCGCTCGCGAAAAAAGTTTACTCTATCTCTTATTTCGTCGGCAGATGGACTATAAGGAATAAGTTAAACACAAATATTATACATAATAATATCAAGATTTTAAGCCTTACTATAATCTGATCAATTGATCGAGATGGTTACATATCCCATCAATATCGAGATCTGTATTATCTTCAAGATGCTGTCGTACTGGCATAACAACTCTGTTTATATCCGTCATACTTACGCTCCGTGCCACCTTTTGATTCCGTAATACTACTTTATTATCCGAGAGATCAACAGTCAACAATTTTGCCTCGTCTTTGTCGACATCTCTGATCAATGAAGTTACGTCTTTTCGTTGGAGCACTACATTTGTGAAGTTCTCGTGCCGCGAGAAATCTAAAGATGATAGCGACATTGCTGATTTAGCAAGTGAGAAAGCAATATTTTCCATAATTATATAATAGTATCTTATACTCTAGCCTCTGTTTTTTGTACTTCTATCTTGCTTTACTGTATGATAAGATGCTGCTATAAAACTGGTACGCTAGTTATACGCGTTGATATAGATTTGTTTATGATTCATATAATACAGATGATGGATATTATGAGGGTTTTTAACCACGAATCTAGTTTCGTGGTACTCACGGTGCTAATAAACATCTTTCAAGGTATATTACTTCATCGTAATTTCTGATCACAAATCAATCGTTTAAGAGCAACTTAGGAATCCGTAGATACTTATCCATCTTCATCAAAGACTGCAACATACAAAGGACTCTCTATTTAGTAGTATATCAGTGTTAAGATGGCAGTAAAAGGGGATAAGGATGAGAAGATGGTGCAAGTTGATTCTAAACTTCCAGAGGCTATGGAAAAGGAGCCATCCGAGGATGAGGTTGCAGCCATGGTCCTGAATGGTAAGTTGTATTCTTGGATCATTCTAATATTCTATATAATTGACTTATATGACACATACTAATGGAGCTCTTCGGATAGATATCAAGCAGAATTTTGGATTTTTGGAGAAGGCGGCCTTGAACTTCGAGCCACGATTCTCAATGAGAGTCTTGCGAGGACTTGGAGCCCTTAGGCGAAGACTGACGACTGAGATTATGGTGAGCGCAATTCAAGCTGCCTATACCACACCAAATTATCCATCTGCTGTGCTTGCTTTGAAGTATCTTGATAAAGAGTCATCCTCGATGGAAGTGGATGAATCAACTATCAATGATGAAGAATCAGAACCTACACCAGTTCTTCCAGAAATTGATATCTACGTCCTAGTTTTAATGCAGGTCTATTTATTAGACAAGCACGATATAGCAAAAGCGAATTCATTTAATGATGAAGCAATTCTTATTCTTAGGGGTTATAATCGTCGGACCTCTGATGCATTGGCAGCAAAGATGTGGTTTTATTATGCTCATGGTAAAGAACTTAAAAATGAGTTACTCGAAATCAGACCGTAAGTAAAAGAATTTTGAATTTTCCTGAAAATATTTAATATAGCTATTAACTCCATCGTAAATGTTCGTATAGAATTCTGTTGGCAGCTCTCAGAACTGCTACTCTTCGTCACGATATAGAAACTCAAGCCATGCTTATAACGCTACTTCTGAGAAACTATCTAAATACTCAAGCTATTTCTCAGGCGTATCAACTGGTATTGAAGGCAGAGTTCCCAGAAGCGGCTGCCACTTCTGTTGTAGCACGGTATTTGTATTATGTTGGTCGCATTCAAGCTATCCAGCTAGATTATAGTGCCGCCAACGAGAGCCTTATAGGTGCTATCCGAAAAGCACCTCAGACTTCATACGCTGCTGGTTTTTTGCAAGCTGCACACAAATTGAAAGTGATCATTGAACTTCTTATGGGTGACATTCCAGAACGATCATTATTCAGAGAGCCAATGTACGAGAAGGCTCTTTTGCCTTATATGGACCTTGTCAAAGCTGTTAGAGTTGGTGATGTTCCTCAGTTCTCAGATTCAATTGCTAAATATGGAAGCATTTACAAGCATGATGGTACATATATGTTAATACTCCGTCTACGACAGAATGTTATTAAGACGGGTATTCGAATGATGAGTTTATCGTATTCTAAGATTTCTCTAAGAGACATCTGCATTAGATTACATCTTGACTCCGAAGAGAGCGCCGAGTACATAGTCGCAAAAGCTATTAGGGATGGTGTTATAGAAGCCACTATAAACCACGAGAAAGGTTATATGCAGAGCAAGGAAATTTTAGATATTTACTCTACGCAGGAGCCTAATATTGCATTTCATGAACGAATAAAGTTTTGTATTGGCCTTCATAACGAAAGCGTTAAGGCTATGCGCTACCCTATGAATCAACATAGAGTTGAGCTGAAAAATGTTGAAGAGGCACGAGAAAGAGAGAAAGAGTGAGTAGATTTAACATTCTTAAAAGTTTTTATTCTTCGCTAACTGATAAATTGTTAAGGCTTGCCTCCGAAATCCAAGAAGGTGACATTGAGGATGACGATGCCGACTTTGACGGTTTGTAAACCTATCTTATTCTGCAATTTCGTTTCTTACTAGTCAATTTCTTCTGTCTTATCATACATTTTAAATTGCAAGTTTCATTATGACATTATTTATCTTCCATCCATCCTATGTTCATAACCTACTCTAAATAAATTGTCTCTACAATAATTTCCATCAACATTGTTTATGTTTAATCAGTTCTATTAGAATCTACATTGCATATATATTGATTCTTAGTATTAAGCCTAATGTTAATATTATTTATTCATTAGTTATCGGAGCAATGCAATCATCAGCATTCTCTTTCTTATACTAGATGAACATTAGTTAATATAACGGCCTATCTTGCGAGTGCCTTGATCATACAAGCATATATGTCAAAACTGCATCAATACTGAACAGAATATCATGGAACGATATTAGAGAGCATAAATGTAGTGTTTACAAGGACATAAGGATTAACTAAAAAAGTACCGTATCGGCTTTGTTATACGAAACTGTGTTCGGGACATAATTACCCTAATATATCCCGTACGACCCAGAAAAATGCTCTCTCTAGTGCCCTATTTTTACCTCAGAATCGTTTTCTTCTTATATTACAGATAATTTCACTATTATAGTTGGTGAATATACAGAACATATTTACTTCAGTCAGGGTTTTTTGTTAAATTATATTACTACATAGAAATGGCTCTTAAGCGTATTAATAAGGAACTAACAGATCTTGGACGGTAAGTCGGACATGTTTTCTACTGTTACGACCGATGGTGGTGGTTCCTAAGGTAGATGAGCACGTCACGCAATTAGAACTGAGATGGATGGCAAGAGCATAATAGATTTGCTTTGAAGAAAGATACCATAGATGTTATAAATATCTATTTGAATGATGGATTACTGGAATGGATGAAATGGGCATGCTCATAATAGTGTGGGTAGGCGAGATGTTCTAGTGTAACCGCAAGGTTCAAGGTTTTGTTACGTTGCAAGCTATAATGTGAATCCTTTATTGAAGATGGAATAGAGGGCATGTGTTGGCTGATACCTATTTTCTTGTTATTTACGTACCTGGGATTTTATATTGATTTACTATTCCCCAATATTATTTTCTTGCTTGTGAACGATATTGCAGATGAGAACATAGTATTCATACTTATTAAGTGGGGTCCTGCAATTTCTATTTTATTTGTGATCGACTGTTATTGTTCTTCTATAGCTGGCAGCGGAATATCTGACAGATTTTTTATTGACGGAGTGCAGTTGCTATTCACCTGTCTGGTCGTAAAGCGTTTAGATTTTTATTTTTTTTGTGAGGTACTAATATTTTATTTAATAGTGATCCCCCCTCTTCCTGCAGTGCTGGACCCATTAGTGATGATCTGGTAAGTTGTGAATTTTTGTCTGCAGTCTATCATTGTTAGTATTAGTATTCATAACTGACAATTTTGTAATGTTATACAGTTTCACTGGCAAGCTACTATAATGGGACCTGTAAGTTTAAATATTTTTTATTGATTTTCTACCATTGGCTGTGAAGCTCTAGTCTCAAGATAGAGTAGTCGTAATTGATTGTATAGGTTAAGTAAATACTAATAGATATCTCATTATGTATATAGGCCGACAGTCCATACGCGAGTGGTGTCTTCTTTTTGTCAATTCATTTCCCTACAGATTATCCTTTTAAGCCACCAAAGGTGAGTTTTTTATTGATTGTATAGTTATACATCTATACTGCAGATTGTAAGAATAGATATAGAGGATAAGATCTGACTTCATTTTTCAATTACTTGCAGGTGAGCTTCACAACCCGCATTTATCACCCAAATATCAACAGCAATGGTAGTATTTGCTTGGACATTTTAAGAGATCAGTGGTCTCCTGCATTAACCATTTCAAAGGTTTTATTATCTATATGCTCTATGCTTACAGATCCTAATCCCGATGATCCATTGGTTCCTGAAATTGCACATGTTTACAAGACCGACCGGGCTAAATATGAGGCGACGGCTAGAGAGTGGACAAGAAAGTATGCTATTTAGCTGGGAGTAGGATGTTAAAGATTGGCGGGTTGTTTAATGTCTTTTAACTTTATATCTACCATCTGTTACTTAATTTAGTATATGTGTATATATGTATATATGTGTGTATACATATATGTATAATATAATACATATTAATATATCTATATATATAGATTTATACATCTATACGTCATATTATTATTGAATCTAAGACATATCGTAGTCTAGGAGTAAACTGAGATATGCATAACTGCAAGCAGGGATTTCGCAAAAGATTGTAAGGGCCATATAATATAAAGACATATATGGCAATATCCGGAAAGTACCGTAGCAAAAACATCTAATTAGGCTCTGAGATTATGTTGTCAGTTATCCGTTTTGGATTCAATCCTTGTACCTGAATCTATCCAGTGAAGTTTGAAAGGACGTAGTGTGTGATGAAAGATGCGACGAAGTTAATGAGGGTGCTGCAGTTGATGATGTCGGTGTTGGTGAGCTTCTGGTGATATTAGTAGTTTGTGTCTGGTTCCTGCTACTCATTTGCGAAGATTTTGAAAGAATTGATTGATTAATTCCTTGAGAAACCACAGCATTGTAAGGAGAATCGAAATATTTTGGGCATTCGGAGAATGACTTTGATCTTATTGCAGCAACGCTATATCTATTCTCAGAAGATAATGGCACTCTAAGCCTTGTTATTAGCCCGGACTCCCTCGTGATATTTATTAGAGCACTATGAGGGATGTCACTTTCATAGCGCTCGTTTCCCGGTGCAAATTCCTGTACATTATCATTACCAGACGGCCGACTTGGAAGGAAAAATGACGATGGAAGAGATCTTGATCTTTTACCTAGAACGGTGCTGGGAGCCGGAGCAAAAGAATTCTTATATTCTTTCTCTTGTATGATGGCACGCGTACTTGGCTCAGAATCTAAATATGAATAATCTGATAGACTTATGAGCGAATCAGAACTGTTATTAACTGACGATCTTGTGGTAAAGAAAGGGCTATGATTCTCTCTTTCTGTACTTTCAGGATCATCGTTGTTGTACTCTGATGAGAGTAGACGAAGTCTCTTTCTCATTATGGTATTACCTGTTTCAAAACTTTCGCTCCCAGAAAGATTCGAATTTGGTTCTATAGATGATGTAATAGCATTGCTTATGTCACCTAGAGGCTGTCTAGTTGGCAAATCGACAAGTTTTGATGATTTTTCTATTTAAATCAAAGTTAGCATTGTAGTCGACTGTATTTGACGTCCAATGTTGTAGATAAAATTCACTCACTGAAATACGCAGTAATAGGTTTAGATGAGTGCACGCTCTGCACGCCTGTCTTATTCTAATCAAATGAGTGAGACACATTCTACAATAGCAATAAAACTAACTTCCAACCTACATCTACTTTTTTTGAAATATCAGAATTATATATAATATTTGTGTATGGATCGTGTGTTATAGGATCCAGCTTTCCAGATGCGATAGCAACAGACGTGTTTTGATCAATATCCCTAACAAGTTCCCTATAAGCTTCTCTTCATATCTAATGCCAATGCTTATAAAATTTACCTTCCAATATAATGATCCATTATTTCTGGTAGTGGCTTGCTTGGTTCATTCCACATCACTAGTCTATTACGTAGTGGACAAAATACGCGCTGGTACTGGAATGTCAAGTCCGCACGCTCGAAGTCCTTCTCAAAATTAGGAGGTACTCTTATTTTTCCTTCTAGTCTCATGAATTTAATGGCTTTTTCTGCTGTTCCATATCTATTTAGGTACATATGAGCTTTTTTGAGACCGATGTTTGGTATACCTGGAGTATAGTCACATCCCGCTAAAATAACCATATGCCGAAACAAGTCGTTACTGAATGATGTTAAGTTAATATCTTTGCAGGCAGCTATCCTTGATCTATTAATAATAACACATTCACCATAGTCATTCAATTTTGTAATGAGACAGTTACAACCAAATACCAAAAGGTCAGAGTCTTCGGATATAATTGCAGAAACAAGTCCACATTTTTCGAGATACGCTAGTTGTGCATCAGCTTCATAGGGCGCTACCACGAAAGGTATTCCTTCTCTCTGCAAAGTCTGAAGGGAATATTCATGTAAGCACATAACTCAGATAAGGAAATCAGATATTAAAGACTTCTTACCTTGAACACGTTGGCTGCCATTACAGGTGTAATGTCTATGCTCTTTTGAAAGTATTCTTGTGCTTGCTTCCATTTACCACAATTTGCAAGCTTTAATGCCATTTCTTTTGCTTCTGTTCGTGATCTACAAATGCAATCATCATTGTGAGCATACATCCTCCATAGCATGTGCATATTATAGTAGTACTACGAAAGAAATAATTCTCAGACTCTCGAATTAACTCACTTCAGTCTTTCTGCTTCTGTATATTGCTTACTAGGAAGATTTGCTCCATCGAATACTAGATATGGTCGAACACCGTAGTGTTTGAGCATTTTGATCCTATTCATAATGTAATCCACGTATCTAAGTCAACTTAATATATATTCAACATAAATTGGGATCGAGCCGTCTATCGTGCTCATTGCTACGCGTCAAAGTGTGCAGTTTACCTTGAAGTTGGTTTGCCATATGCAAGATCAGCAGCACACGCAAATGCACCCCTGTGAAGCCATACGTATCCATCAATTGCAACAACCTTTCCGCTGAATTGTTTAATATGAGATTGCTCATGAATTGATTTCAGTAAAGGTAGCAATCCTTTGTCATCCATACGAAGTAGTCAGCGAGTGCACCAAGATATATTCTTGTTCTGTGTTTCTTACCGTTTATACCCATTTTCACTTAAATAAACAATTAAAGACCAATTCTTTTAGTAATTAAAGTACAGCTGCTGGTCATCGAAAATAACACAGCTCCTATAATATGAAATTCTTGATCATTAATTGCGTACAGGTACCTCTTTTTTTCAGGCTGTCAAATTTATGTTTTCGTGTTTTCTGAGAATTACGCGTTAGATAAATATATAAAACATAGTCCGTTGTCTAGGGAACTATAGTGGATCATTAGCAAGTAATTGGGAAAAAAAAATTAGATCAACAACTAGAAAACACACTGTACTTCTAAATCTGAGAGAGATTCCGCCGAGCTGGTAAATAAAATATTTATGTATAATAACACAATATTGGAGACAGGAAGATATTATGCCTATTGCAAAGTCACTAAAAAAGGTCGAAAAAAAGACCAAGAACTCTAGCGCAGTACATCCTCGAGCTAGAAAGTTCAAACAACTGAACAAAGCTACTCTAAGAGAAAAAAAACTCATGAAGCAAAAGAATGACCGTGATAATGCGCGAGAAGCCAAATGTATGTATCTAGTACTAAATCTAGTCTTTTTTGTGCTCTGCAGGATCATCGTAGCTGAGATAGAGACTAACAATTATCTGCGTTTGTCGTTTAGTGTTTAGACTGAAGACATTTCGAAATATTATCGACAGACTCGAACACAAAAGAAAACAAGTTTTTACTGAAATGGAGATGAAAGGTTTTATCGAAGAGTATGTTAGAACTTTGAAACCAAAACTAATTAGTAGAAAAATTATTGTAATGCTGTGATTTAATTACTAACTTCTAGTAGATTCATTGCTCGTGACGATCAAGAATTAGACAAACTTAAGAGCGAACGACGACCGGGGCGACCTACATCTACCCGCCAAGATTATCTTCAAGCTAGAAGGGACTTAGAAGCTGAAGAGTACGCTACTGGATTTTGTAAGTCATACATAACTGATATGCATTTGCAGATAATATGAAAAGACTATTCGTGATTCGAATTGATTTATTGACAGCTCATTTTGCGTAGATTCACCGAACCTACTCGAACAAGGAAATGTGGATTTATTTAGGAGATGGAATATGGAATACAGTGGTATTGGCCTACTCAAATATGTTCGAATATCTAAAGAAGGTGGCCTTCAAGTTGGAACAGCCGATGATTCTATGATGACGTCTGAGTAGAGGACACTTGCATTTATTGTATATTTGTGCTAATGACCATCACAAAGTTGCCGGATCATGGCTCATATGAGATTAAACGGCTTCTTGCGTCTGTAATATATAATCTTTAGTCTTGTTTTGGCTGATAAACACTGTAGAGAAATTTATGATATATATACTATACTGATGTAGCTCGAGATGGTGTCGTCCAATGGTTACTACCCTAACTAATCAGAGAAATTTCAGCTTGCTTTGCATTTTTAAAACGTAGTGATACTTTTTTCATTTTTCATATTTGCATATTTTTAACACACAAGTGATCAATCAGTAGATCTTAGAAAAGTCCGTAAAGAGCTGTGAAATTGTAATATTCAAAATGGCTTCTCGAATGGTTTTTAGATATGTCAATAGTTCTGTTACTAGGGTACCCGTTGGAAGAGCTCTCAACAGCACTGTGAGACTTCAAAGTCGGATGTTGAAAATTAGATCTGTTGCTCCTATTCGCCAATTCACCTCAAGCTTTATTAGCAACAAAAAGTCTGGTATGTAAACCTCTATCTATAAAGAAGAAAATGACGATTTTATATGCTATAAGTAGCAAGCATCGATGATGTGTGCCATTGACTACTCGCTAACTCGTTTTTGATAGTTGACGAGGTTTTGAGTGTACTGAAGGACGAGATCAAGTTTGAAGAGAAGGAGCTTTCTGAAAAGACAACTAACTCCCCGGAGAACGTATTTAAAGGATTCGATAAATTGGGGTTTAAAGTAAGTGAGAATGTTCTCTATCGTTTCTTCAGTAGCATCTAAGAGCTAATAAAGGTCTTAGGTCACCAAAACAGCTGATGCTGAGGACATCGTCGAACTCAAGAAGACAGAAGATGGCGAGGAGTAAGTAAATCAGGTTTAGAAATCACCAATTGTAAACTGATGTGCTGACTTATGTAGGATTGTTATTCGATTTACTCCCTCAGATGTTAACAGCAGTGTACCGGAAGATCAGTTTCCAGACGAGGAGTTTGATTCTCAGGAGTTTATGGATGAGGAAGATGAGGGCTGGAGCTCCATGATCCTTCCTGTCAAAGCATATATCACTAAGGTCAGTGACTTATCTGAAATCTAATGATTGCAAAATTAGCTTTACAATTAGGACATTTTACTTATTAATTGCATGTTTAGCCATCGAACGGAACTCTTGTGTTTGATGGATATGTTCAGGATGCCACCTTTAACATCGATCAAATCTCGATGTTCAAGGACAGTAAGGTAGCTTTGTCTTCAGAACCGGAGTTTGATGCTGCTAGGCGCAGCACATACTGGGGCCCATCATTTCAAGAGTTGGACCAGAGATTACAAGATGCTTACTATAAGTATGTAACTGATAAGGGCTTGAGTGATGACCTGGCCGCTTTGATCACCGAATATGCATACTTCGCCGAATCTAGCTTGTATCTCAAATCTCTCAAAGACATAAAGGCTTTTATAGAGGCTTAAAGAAAGTCGGAGGAGGAAAAAAATTGGTCTTATTGCCTATATACAAGACTCGCGAACTCTACTCTTAAATAATAAATAAAGATTTAGTGCTAAAACAACTCAACTACTAGCGTGGTATACTGTTGCTGTTTCAAATCAATTGATTTGGATTTGATCTTAGCTTATTTGCTATGTCCGTCAATTTCGCCGTTTTTGCGGTTTTATAATGAATTTTACTCTTGTCTATATCTTTAACTGTGGATAGATCTTCTTGCAAGTCCTTTCGGTGAGCAACTCTTGTGATTAGTATATTCTTAGCCTTTTGATCCGTCAGAGACCTAAGATATGTTATCAATAGCATCTCTTCTTCTTTATTGAGTGGAAGATTTGCAAGTGTATAAGCATTTTCTCCGTTACCACTATTCGTCACATATTCGTAGAATCTTCTATAATAGTTACTTCTTTTTGACAGAGATGTTGATCTCTACAGTCAAGGTTAAAATCAGCCTAAAATTATAAATATTTTATAGCATCTGCTAAAGCAATTGATAAGTGCTTAAAAATATCGTTATAACATACCAAGAATAACAATGCTGATGTAAGAGAGACTCTAGCTAGTGAAATCAAGTACAGAATAATAGAAACGTCTGATGTCAAGGGTGCCTGTGTTGTCTGAACATATCGAACTATGTAGTTCGATTCATTGTTAGAATACTCTGCTAGGGTCCAAAGAACCTTTTCCGTAAGTTGCAAATGGCAAGTAGGATGTGTGAGATAATTGAAAGCATCCTTTACTAATAAGTCAAATACAGTTCACAGGAAAACAGGGACGTGCCTTGCGACTTACCGAGAACATGAACCGATCTAGGGCATAAACTCCATCAATTAGCATTCTGTGACCTTCGGGAATTAATGTGTCGCTGGCATAATCGTCAGCCGTTCTAAGATCGTAATCCTTAAGAATATAGTATAGTAGACAGTGCTTCTTTAAAATATCTGACTGACTATTAGCAATCTCTAGGTAGAGATCATGAAGATCTTTGAGATCGCGCGGTGGATAAAGATTTTGTACTGGAAATTGACACTGTTAGCATTGGTTCCTTATGATGCACACCAAGTCTTCTAAACAAGGTTATATATTTGTAAATGCTTAACACAATAATATAAGATACATAAGCACATTACCGTTATGGACAGAAGCTATCATGGAGGATAGCACGTCAAAAAATAATCTGCCTTCAAGTTTACTTCGCTGTTCTTGTAAATGATTTCGAAACTGTGCAGAGTAAGGAAATCGATTTTCGGGGAAAATCTCTACAAATTGCTCTTCAATATCCATGTTTTTAATCTGACACGAGCTATCGGAGTCTATTGCGTTGATTTGTCTTGATTCCAATAAAATAATGGACGAAAGTCTCACAAGTACGTTCAACAATATATGTACAAAAATAAATGGAAAAATATAAACAGAATATAGTTTTGGTGCAGACTCTACTTGGATTTGAAAACTTTCTTATAATATATGTCATCTGCACATTAACTTTTTTATATTATTGATAAAAGTTCCTTATTGCATTTCGAAAGGTATATATACAAATATTATGAAAAGATATATACAAGAATATTATATTTACTTTTGACGAGAATCGAGCTTGCTCTTACGTTTTATCTCTTTGTCAAGATCCTCGAGTTCGCGCCGCCGTTGCTCCTCAAACTCTTTCTCTTGTACGGAAAAAAAATCCATCGCCTACCACCAATAAACGAAGTTAGAATTGAGTTATAATTAAAAATGGCAATGAGAATCTGAAATACGATGTATCACAATTTACTTACAGACTTGCCAATAGGATTAAGGTGACCGTAAGATCGTTTCGCAGCTTGCTCAGGACTGTCACCAAGAGCAAATGACCGATTCGAGGGATTCACCTCACGAACTTGATCGATCTGCTCTAGCTTAGGTGCATCGATAACTTTAGGATGAAACTTTTTAAACCCTGTACCGATTTTTTCAAGAATACCTTCATCCAAGAAAAAGGCACGTTTGATTTCTTCCTTAGACCACCCTTTCTCCATATTTTCTAGAATCTCTGACAATTGAGATGGTGATAACAGCGTTCGCTTCAGTGACATATCGCGACTCTCAGCGAGCCCTCGTTGACTAATAATTTCTTTCATCTTAAACATTTCACCAACAGGATTAAACTTGTGCAGAGATAAACGGAACGAAGTTAATATACAAATATCATATACATATATGAATAATCACTTATATACATACCTGAATATTATTTTTAGATAGAAGATTGTTTGAAGACTGAACGGGGCCTATCTTCTTTAACATTTCGTTTAATTGGACATGGTATCCAGGAACATCTATATGAAATCATTAGATACCTTGAAAGACTACTTGCGATAACCGATGAATGTAATTATTGTACACATACTTCCAGATTCGAAGTCCCGTAATCCCAAAACATCGTCATCTAAGCGATTATTCTTAGATGTTTGATCAATTTGTCCGTTAGTTGCTGTGGAATGAGATTCCGTAATATTTTCGACATTGCCAGCATTATTACGGGTCACATCATTCTGTGAAGTCTCGTAGCGCGCATCTAAATCCTGCTTCTTACTCGATCTAGGTGTTGTCAGAAGCTTCTCAACTCCACCCCGTGCTGCAGCAGACGGATACTTTCTTGTAGGAGCCTTAGATAAAGCGGACCCCATTATTACATAGCTTTTTTTTTTAATTTATTCTATAAAACTATATGTCATCGAGCAAGTATCAAGGCTATTTAAAAGTTGATAATTACGTGAGCTCTTTGTTTGTAGGCGTATGTTGGAATAAATTATTCGCTTGGGAATGGGCAAAATCATCCACTAAAAAGCTTTCTATATTCTTTCACTTTCATGACCATTTTAAGCTGAATCTTGACACACCTATATAGAAATCCCAATAAAATCAAGACATCGATCTATAAATTCATTTATTGTACAATAACCAGGTTCTTGTCATGAGAAATTCATTCAGGTAGAAAACATAATGATCTTCTACGTCTTGACAAGTGGATGCATATTTAGATCTGTTTTCGATTATAATATACAGTAAGCCAGCACCATCTCAAGGAAGCCTCTTTAGCTTAGTTGGTAGAGCGCAGCACTTGTATGATTAAGTGAGATGCTGAGGTCAGCGGTTCAACTCCGCTAGGGGGCATTTTTTTCCTTTTTTTTATTTCTGTACCTATTCTTAGGTACTTCAGGCTCTTAGTATGTCAGCGGTTAATAGAAAGCATAAGTGAACAATGACGTTTGCACAACTCTCAAGTTGGGATGCAATCGAGTAAATTCAGGTTTCTGTAACTTGTTTTGGTGTAATTGTGGAGGTGACAGCTGTTATTGTCTTTTTCAGGGCAATTAAGGGCCGTGATGTTTGTCAGCGTCAGAAGAGCGGTTTGACAACTTCAACGGTTGTTGCGACAAAGCATGGATGATCTATCATATTACAAAGACATTCTAAGAAGTGTAAGCTGGCTGGCCTGCAGTTGAGTTCTCAAATGATTGATCACAGTTATAATAATTTCACAATGTCAAACACAAAAGAATCCAAGAAGCGTGAGAACACTCGATAGTTATATGAAGACAGTGTGATCTAAAGAGGCTTGTCACTAGCTGATCAAAATACAATATAAAGAGTGCTTCGTATTATGGTATATTGCTATTAAAGAAGCAATTAACTCAACAATATCACTCGAGAGCACAGTATGACATCGATCATTGGAAGTATCTCTCTTTCTGTAATTGCTGCTTTTCCATTTACGATAGCGGTCTTGAAAAGGTAGATTAGATAGGTAAATGAGATCTCAGAAGGTAATTCGCGTAATATTTTGACAGATTCTCTGAGAAGAATTTTTCATTCAACGTTTAATTTGCCGAGAAAGTGAGATAGTCTGCAGAACCAGAGCTAGTTGCTGCTACACTGGATGAATTAAGAAGCATGAAGATATAATTTGAGGTCTATCCATTCTTTCAGTTCCAATTTCTACGACGTTACTCCTGCTAAAGAGAAATTTGCGCCCATATATAATGTCACAAATGTAGAGTTCTCTCAGATCGATGGGATTGTTCAAAATTTCTCAGTGCGTGGATTAGATACAACAAGCATGTACAAAATAGTCTATGAAATCAGGAAATAATAGCTCATTCGGTTAAATAATTAACACGTGGATTTTATTTTTATGAAATCTATTAATTATTAACAGAATCGTTGACCAATTGCATCTAATGGGTTACGAGTTGTTTCTGAAACAAGTTTTCATAAAACCGAGTCCCCTCCGCTGTAGTATCTCTGACTAGGATACCCAGTTTCTCACAAGTTTCAAGTTCCTCTAATGCAATTCTGACACTCCATCCAAGCTTGCGATTAACATCATGGGCAGTAACTCCAAAATATTCATGTTGATACGGTCGTGACTCACGCTTGATCCATTTCAAGATGATAGAGGCCACTGCGCTCTCAGAGTAGTATGCTTGTTGAATTACCAGTAGCCCGCTACTAAGTCTCCTCAACTTATATGGCAATCGAAGTCTGCTAAATATAGAACAGGCTTTGTAGAAATCCGTAGGTGATACTAAAGATATGCCTCGAGCACGATTATAAAGAGCGAACAAGTCAAATAGTGTAATTATACCACCTTCTTTTGCCAATACACCGCCTTCTAAAAATTCGACTAATTGGCGTGAAAGTTCTGAATGAAAGGCAGAATCATTCTTCCCTGACATTTCACGCATTACTATTGGAGACGACAAAGATAGTGCCTCAGAAGATAGAAGAAGAGCATTTCGAGCCTCTTCTGGCACGCCGGGCAGCGAAGATAGTCGTTGAGCAAATGTTTCTGCTAACACAACTAGATCTTTCGCCTTTGCCATAATAGATTCTAAATCAGTCAAGGACTTCATCAACTCGACATTATTCTCATTTTCCATCCTATTTTGTTGTTCCAAACCCTGTATACCAAGTTTCGGAAGTCGGGAGCCTACGTCGGAAATGTTTTCCTTTTGCATCGATATTCTGTGTCTGTCCCACATACGATCTTGCAAAACGACCTTGAGCTTTTCTAAAAATATTTTCTCGCCACCGTGTCTAAAGCTTATACGAATGACATTGCTATCCTCATCAGATATTTCAGGTGTGGGCGAGAATGAACGGTCGTCTAATAAAAGATCACTCATAGCGCTGTCAATTAATGCAGATGGGATCTTCTTAGATATTAAACTCTCTCCGCACATTTCACATATCATCAGAGCTGGATGATTCACAAATGTACATCTTTGACACGACAGACCATCACTGCTGGCTTTGACAGCTTGTGAGGATTCTGCGACTGATTTCTGAGCAGCATCTTCAATAACAGAAAGAGACGGAGCAATACCACATGTCTTACATGGTGGTGCAACGTTCTTGTATGCGTCGGCAGCGGATAAGGGGTTTGCAAATGAACATATAGGGCAGATCCAAGTGGTATTAGGCAGTATGCTAGAGCGAATGTTAATTGAGGCTCGTGGATCAAAGTTTGAAGACGATGTCAACGAGTTGTTATGTGGAGACGACGGAGCAGAGACTGATCCATTACTGGAAATTGGAGTACGCGATCCTGAATCGAGTGCAAAAAATAATATCACCTTTGCAGAAGACCGTAGCAGTCCTGGATAGAACTGGATCCTCTGGACTTCCGCCAAATTTACAGCTACTGAGTAGATTGATGGTTTGTTATTGTCAACATAGCACACTCGATGAGTCGTTAAGTATACTCGTCCATTTTGATGGCCCGCAACCTTTTTTCGGCTAAATGTAAGTAGATCAAGTCAGAACCGAGCAAATAATTACTTTCTGATATATTTTGTGCTTCCAACAAACCCTTCATAGATTCCAACGCCGTCCTGAACGAAAATGTCTACTTCGTTTTCTTCGAGAGCCGGTCTTTGGCCTGACGTTAGATCAATACGCCGCCAAAAACGCATCTAATAACTTATAACCAGTATATAGTCCAAATATGGTCTAGTTTATGGAGGAGAGATATTAAAAAAGAGTCTATCACGTAAATAAAAATCGTGACGAGCCAACGAGTCGACCATTCGCGAATTCTCGCCAATTCTTATACGTTGTCAAAGGCTACGAAATATGAATGACTACAAGTAAATGGCATTAGTAACACATTATAAATACCACGTGATGAATGCTGACTCGAAGAGTACTTTCTGATTGCGAAACCAAATAGTGTAGTATGCAGATATGCACAATGATGAATAGAACTACCCAAACTTCAGTACATTGAGCATGGAAGATTCATCGACTTCAAAACTCTTAAAGCTATACTTTCCTAAGACTATATAATATGTTAGAATATCTATAGTATTAATAAAGTAAAAGAAATGTGGCTATGAGATTTTGGAGTTCAATTGAGTTGACATCGGCCCATAGGCCGACGCTTCTGCCATACGAGACAGATATCATGGTCCAGAGCTCAACGGGCATCTACGAAGGGTAGGCAAACAAGATTTGATTATATTGTATATTGGCTACACGGCTCTATGAACTTATGAGATAGTTAACTTAAGATTAATCCTTAGCCGATTGCGAATTCCCGATTATCAAGATGGACGACTGTACCTTACATCTCATAGAGTTTGTTATGTCGACAACACAGAACCTCTGACCCATTCGGTCGCGATAAACTTAACAGATGTTGCTACAATACAATATAGCGCAGGATTTATGAAATCCTCACCTAAAATCACATTAAATATGAAAGATAGTACACTGAGTCTGTCATCACCAGGAACACCTGTGTCGATGATTAGCAACTCAAACTCGTTGTCATCTGGAAGTTCATTAGATGTGACCACGCAGCTCAAATCGATTGCGAACAACTCTCAATCATTCAAATTAACATGGACTTGTCCAATATGTTCTTATTCGAATATTATTCCTTCTGGATATATTCATGGAAGTTCTCCACTTCCATCTTGTACAATGTGTGGGGTTAAGCCACCTATTACCGTTATTGAAGAGGTGTGGTTAAAATCTGTAAATACCTCAGATTCAAGTACAGCGAATGATCAAATCAGTGATTCCAGCCATGCGACACCGATTATCGACAAGGATTCTAAAGCTGTCAGTATAGATGAAGAGAATGGTGTCACTTGTAATGTATGCACGTTTGTGAATCATCCTCTATTGAAATCATGCGAAATGTGTGGTTCGAAGCTGGGCTGGGTATTTAATCCTGCCGATTATGTGATGGATGAGGATGCTCAAAAGCTTCAGGATTCATACTTTCCATTCATATTTAATAAAGCAGTGTCTGATCAGAAGGAAAATGTACCTAAGTCTGTGAGACTAAGCTTTAGAAGCGGTGGAGACAAGATTTTCTATGAACGCTTAACGGCAATAGTCCTCGAGAAAACATGGTTGAAGAACCAGGCTAAGTCAAAGAATATTTCTCTTTCAGTTAACTCTTCAAGTCTGATTAAGTCATTTAGTGATACACCAACCTCCGAAGTACCAGAATCACTTCCAAAGTTTGGTATACATGGACTCCAGAGGATGAATGAAAACGAACTCAAGCAAAACACATCATTATTGACTTCGCTAGATGATCTAAAGTCTTTAATGAGCAAGGCGAAAGAGATGGTGTCTCTTGCAGAGACTTTCGCTTCTAAGCTGTCATCAGCTCCTGGAGTCCCGAAAGATGCCAGGGAGGTACTTAGAGATTCGTCGAGAGCGCTTAGCTTGTCGTCTCCTATCGTAACGAGGGAAATGGCCGGAGGTGGTAATGACTTGTTCTATGCAGAATTAGCTCGTCAGCTTGCCGAGTTTCTGGGCAATGGCGTTTTACAACTCCAAGGAGGCATTGTGACTCTTTTTGATCTTTTTGCATTATACAACCGTGCACGCGGAATATCTCTCATATCTCCAAATGAATTATATAGCGCATGCCAGACTTTTGAGAAATTAGGATTACCATTAAAATTGCGAAGGTTTAAAAGTGGTCTATGGGTTGTCGAGGAGGCCAAGCTAAGTTCTGCAGACAAGTTACATTCTCTAATTAGTTATATCAAATCCTCTGAAAGAGGTCTGACAGCGCAAGACATAAGCTTGAAGTTTGGATGGAGCGTTGGTGTAGCCTCGGAAGAGCTCTATGTGGCTATGGAACTAGGTCAACTTTGCTGTGATATTGTAACTGAAGGTACTTTTTATTATCACAACAAGATCGCACACTTTGAATGGAACTGGAAATATGAAGTTTTTAGAGAAGGTTTACCTCCAAAGGCGTTGTCTCCTACTCGAGAGAATATCTCATTAGCGGAAAGGCTCATAGCTATTAGTCGAGAGCATGCCTAGAACAGTTGCTTCAAAGTGATATATGATCACTGAATGCAACCATAGTTGACTGTAGGGCCAAGCCTTAAAATCTAATTTTTTATTCCATTTTATTTTATTTTTGATTCATTTTCAAAATTTCTTTATTTTTGGTTTTTTGGTCTATTTGATCTTTTGGTTGGAAAGAAGTACGATTCACAGATAGCAGACGTAGATTCTACTGTTTAGAAATATTCTGCTGGATCAGTTGTGTGGCAGAATATCCCAGCATCAATTAAAATAACTACCTAGAATTATTCTCATTTTCAAAATCAACAATAATAATTAATCAGTAAATATGAGTGAAAGCGGCATTATTATTTCTAAGAAAGCACTTAGAAAACAGGTCTCAGATAGACTTAAACATATTTCATTAGACAGTATAAAGACCCAATGTAAGTGTATTTAAGTAAGTTAATGACGATTACTTGATATTATTTAGTAGTGATGTTATCTACAACTCACGCATTCTTATAAGTACAGCAACGCTAATTACGGAAACTGTTCGTTCGCTCCCTATATATAAAAATGCTACAAATGTAGGAATGTATATGCACATGGATGTGCCCGAGAGTCCTCGGAAACGAGGATCAATTGTTGAAGTTCAGACAGATGTCATGATTCGCAATGCTTTACTAGATGGTTAGTTACTTTCGCTTCATATATTTCACTATCAAAGTCTAGTGTAAGAAATATTTGATATACTCTGGTATTAACACGAAATTAAAAGGAAAGCGGTTGTTTCTACCTAGGATTGTGCCGTTATTCTCATTAAAAGAAGATCAACGTGAATTAATGTCTGCATCTCATCAAACCTTTCTTCCATCACAAATTCTAAAAATGATTCATGTACCAGATGAGGAATCTGTGCGCTCACTTAAAGTCGAAGATACAGAATTTCACAAGTTTTCCCTGAAAGAACCGTCAGATGGCGCAGATGGTAAGTATTTAAGTGACTAAATTTACGGAGCGCAGAGTTACGAGCTAATCTAATTCAATGTCATCAGCCTTTGATTTTAATGGGTTGGATCTCTTAATAGTGCCAGGCCTTGGATTCACAATAGATGGTAAACGATTGGGACGTGGAAAAGGATTTTACGATAATTTCATAAAACTACACAGAAAATGGTCAGCGAATTGCAATAAAAAGATGCCAGAGCTAAGTACGTACGAACAACCCTAGTTACATAAAGAGTATACTGACATGGATACTTGTAGTTGGAATATCTTTGCAACAACAGATTATCGATCAAAATAGTCTCGAATTGCCGATGGAGGAACATGATGAAATAATAGACACTATAATTGTAGAAGATAAGGTATACTCAAGCCGATCTTGACAAACACATATTTAATACACATATTAAACTATTTGTCCCTGCCGCTTCTTATCTAAATCTAGACATCAAATAATATTTATACATAACGATAATGCACACATAGAAGCTACTTCATCCAGGACCTAGATCTCATAAATACGAGATTCCCTTTCCTCACTATCTTACAACTAAATAGCTGGCTGATCTTCCACATAAGCCAATGTGAAAATAGAAGTGGTTAAGTAAAAAAAATGCTACACCTAGCTCTCCAGACTTGATATCAATGTAATGTTATCACCCTTTAATAGTATTCGTCCTATAAATCCATAAGGTTAATAACACTAAGTTTTGAGTCTCAATTATAATTCAGTTCGTAGTATCTACTTCACATACCAAGTGATCTTCTGGCATTGTTTTTCTCGTTAATTTCTACTGCATCATCCACCACCAAATTCATGAACTCATCGAATCCCTGTGATTTAAAAAAAGATAGGTGTTAGTCATACTGCTATTGATATTAACAGATAAAATGTGTCTGCTTAACGAAACTGAATGTGCCGTTTGCTTTGTCTGCAATGCTACCATTTCTTAAAATTCATACCCTGATTTTGCCTTCTAGCCTGGTCTCAACCTGCTCATAGAGCCAGATCTGAACCAATGACTGCTGTTGTAAAAGCTTGAAAATGAAATTGATAGGCGGGAGCATCTATTCATATTGTTAATATCTAGATAGTTGCTTTGATTCGTATTTGACTTAATATAGCCCTCGCGATGAAAAAAATTGTCACTTACAACCCGCTGCTGCCTTCTACCCGACATCTTGCAATATCTACTTTTGGATATTTATTTTATATATATCTAATTGATAATGAACGCTCAATTACTAGAAGAAAATCCTCTTTAAATCTGAATTGAGTTAAGTATACAGTACAGATCCGTATTGATGGTGCATATGAAGAAAAGGGAGTAAATCCACGTCTAAGCTCTTTTTTCCTCTGCAACTACACAACTAAACCCTAAAACACCATACATAGGTCTACGAAACGAAAAAAAAAGCTTTGAAAGAAAAGATTAGTACGCAAGAGTTAGCACGCAAACTCACCGAAAAGAAGTAAATCATAATACACATATTATTATTGAAGATCTCTGCAGGGTAGAGCGATATTAGTCTCAGTAAATAAAGAAGAATAATTCGAATCGATCGCGAGTCCAATCCCTTTGTTTTTGGAAATTAAATACGTGATCGAGGCGGATATTCTCTAGTAATAATGGCATCAGCGCCTGTTGCAGAAGATTCTACTCTGGTGCCGATCCTGGGAGCACTACAAGAGTTGTATACTGGTTCAGATAGACGTACTAAGGAAGAAGCTGGACAGTTCCTAGAGAACTTTCAGAAATCGGTAAGTAAAAAGTTGGCAAGATTATTGCGATGTATATGCTATTTCTACTCGCAGGACAACAGGCATGTAACACTATCCCAGCGAGTGCCTAGTTTCCCAGAATGGCGAAATTGAGATAATTGATATAATTCTTTGATATCGGTGTCTTTTAGTATTGTGAGATTATCTGTATTTCCGGCGATGATTGCCGTTTGATTCACTCTTGACCATGTGAACTGGCTTAGAGGAGGATATGGGTGGAAGCCAACCTGGAAGTGCTCACCACAGAAATTACTAGAAGGAATTGCCTTGGTCTGAGTCGGAAGGTCGTCGCAAGATATAATGAAATAGGATTATCGATGATTGAATGGTGTTTGAAGCTGACCACTTTCGTATAGGAGAATGCGTGGAATACCACTCATAGCATTCTTTCATCACCAACGATGTCACTAGAGGCAAAGATGTTCGCTGCTCAAACTCTTAGAAGCAAGGTACAATCATTTCATTTGTTTAAATTGAGATATGTGTATAAATGCAAGATATATTGCATATAGTTATTATGGAGGAATTAATACCTATATAATTGATCGTATCTTAGCATAATATATAGTAGCTAACACTTTATCATCATCTAAGGTTGTATACGATTTACACCAGCTATCTGCAGACGCTCAGATACAGTTAAGAGAATCTCTGATAGCTATTCTGATATCTTATAAAAGTGGACCTAAACTTATCATTACACAGCTTGCACTTTCACTTGCTAGTCTTGCGATTCAACAGATACAATGGAAGAATGCTGTTGCACAGGTGGTCTCTTCCTGCGGAGTAGATGCGTCATCAGCAACAATTATTCTTGAATTTCTCAAAGTCCTACCCGAAGAAGCAAGTGACGCACGGAAAATTCCTTTATCAGACGAGGACCTTAAGGACAGAACGACAGAATTGCTTCAGCAAAATTCTTTTGAAGTTCTCAAAATTCTGGTTATGTATGTGGAGTCTGCTGAAACTCCAAAATCTTCTCACCCTCTCATCTTCGAGTGTCTAAATTCATGGATTCGTGAGGTTCCCTTACCAGCAATTGTTAATTCACCTTTACTAGATCTCGTGTTTCAAGCATTATCAAATGATGATCTCTTTGATTCGTCAACAGACTGTATTTGCTCTATGATCAGAGAGACACGGGATGTAGACGAGACTATGGATGTTATTCCTGCTCTATACGCTAAAGTTATGGAGCTAAGGCCAAGAATACAGACTTGTAAAGATGACCCAGAGGCGTTTAGAAATTACACAAGAATATTTGCTGATGCTGGTGAGGCATGGCATATGCTTATCGCTAGAAGACCGAGAGAATTCAGAGCTCTGGCTGAATCCATTGGTGAATGCGCAGCTTTGGACGAGGATCTAGAGGTTGTCCAATTTACCTTTTATTTTTGGTACCAGTTGAAGCAGATGATTGTTCTAGATAGATATGAGAGTGCTCGTCATGACTTAAAGGATATATATCTTAGCTTGGTAGACGTTATGATAAAGCATTTGCGGTATCCATATGAAGAGAAGAATGGCGATTTATTTGGGAACGATAAAGAACAAGAGGAAAAGTTTAGGTCTTTTCGTCATGAAATGGGTGATGTTTTGAAGGATTGTTGTGCAGTAGTTGGTGCTTCGTTAGCTCTCAGAAAGGCATATGTTAAGGTTAGTGAATGCCTTCAAGCGCAGAGTGTAGGAGAGAATGTTCCATGGCAGGATTTTGAAGCACCAATATTCAGCATGCGTGCAATGGCAAGAGAAGTGGACCTTGATGAATCTAGTGTGTTACCAGATATTATGAACTTGCTTATTCAGCTACCAGATCACAAAAAGATAAGATTTGCTGTCACTTTAGTTTTAGGAAGATATACTGAATGGACTGCAAGGCATCCGGAATTCCTGGAGTTTCAATTTAACTACATTACAAATGGTTTTTATGTTGGAGATAGTGATGTAGCCAGTGCAGCAGCACAGTCAATGATGCACTTTTGTCGCGACTGTGGAAAGCATTTGGTTAATTATATTGACCAATTACATGACTTTTATGAGAAAGTGGCGCCAGAAATTCATTTAGAATCATTATATGACTTAACTGATGGTGTCGCACATTTAGTTGCTGCGCAACCAGTAGATAAAATGTACGGCTCTTTGAAGATGTTCTGCAGTCCTATTGTTGAGAGACTTTATGCAAAGGCCTCGATGCCTGCAGATGACGCCGGTCATCGACGTATTGCTGATGAAGTTGAGCTTTTGGATACTTTTGCGCGGCTCGTTCAGCCCGTAATTGAAGAAGGTAAGCCTCATCCTTGTATGCAATATTGGATTGAAATGTGGCCGTTAGTTGATCTTCTTCTTGACAATCATGGTGGGTCAACATACGTGTCTGAGAGGGTTTGTAAGTTTCTGAGAACTCTGATGTGGTCTTATAGATCACATTTTTTCCCTCTTTTGGCGCCAGTCGCAGAGAAGCTTGTATTTTGCTTTGAGAAATATCATTACGGCTCTTACTTATGGGCAAGTGGAATATGCGTTCGCGAATACGGTAATGAATATTCAAATCAATCAACACAAGAAGCTGTCTGGGAATTTGCATATCGTCAATGTATATCTACCTTCAAGTATATGACTACAGTGAATCTTGCTGATATTCCTGATCTGATTGAAGATCTTTTCCGTTTACTTTCAAATTTAGTTAGCAGCTTCCCTTATAGATTTATCCCATCTGAACTCTGCAAACCTTCGTTGGATGCCGCAATTGCCATATTTACAACTGAGAAGAAAGAACTTATTTTTACGGGTGTTGATTTACTCCATGATATTTTCTCTTATGGCTTCGAGACTCCGCCTGTTTCTCGCATTTTGTTCAATGACAATGGCGAGCAATATTATGAGCCTAGCGTTGTACCTTCTGAGATTCAGATGTTAGTAAAGCAGTTGGTTATCACACAGGGTGAGATAATGGTGCGACAACTATTTTCAGGTCTTTTGTATGCATTTCCTCGCGAGTGCGTGTCCGATGGTGTCGGTGTATTGTTAGTGATATTGAAACTTGCAGGAACTCTCAATTCGGTTACGTGGACATCTTCCATGCTTAATATGCTACCAGAGGGCTCTATTACCCAAGCAGAGAAGGATAGATATTTAAGCGCCGTTGAAAGTGCCCTAGATACTGATGATATGACGCGTCTCCGACGACAGACTATGGACTTTATTGGTTGGTATACTAGACGTAACATAACTCCTAGAAATAGTATACGGCGTATAGGGAATATTCAGGCATTTGCTTTCAATGGATCATAGGAAATTAGGGAAAGCTGGTTTAATTAGCAACGATAGTGTTGGCTGTCACAGGTAGAACTCAAAATGCGAAAATAAGCTATCCAGTCTTACATTCGTGAGCATCTCTATATGAAATATGGCTGAGAGGATCTAGAGTGACGAAGGGGTATGGGACGATGAATTTATAGAATGTTAATTCGCATATGTCCGGAGATGTCAATTTTTGCAAATTAGCTAAAGGGATACGATAGTTATTATTATTTGTTTAATCTTTTCAGTGAGGAGGAAGAGTTTATTATGATATAAAATTCTTTCCATAAGCTTGTAAAAGGCTTCGAGTCTCAAATTTCTGTTATTATATTGAAATATGCCAATTTACATGGAGTTGTAATTTATTTGCGTCATATTTATCCATACATTTTATATTTTACTTTATATATATATATATATATATATCCATATTATTATTGTCACTACTATTACATTTTTTATCTTTGAGGTTTCAGTACTCGTTTAAGATAGATATCTCGTCATGTTCATGGCATCTTTCTCAGATCTTGTCTTCCCTTTTTATAATTTACCTAGCATACACATTAGGTTCATTTTCTACCATTTGCGATGATAATATTTTACCGTTTAGTTTTGTTTCCAAAGAGAATTTTTCCCCATTATCTGTTTATATCTATATAAACTTCGGTTTCATTAAATATACAGTTATGGATTTTTTCTTTTTTTACTTGTCAGTGTTAACAATTCCTTTTCTTGGAGTTATGTATTATTTGTATTGTTACGTGTGCATATTTTATGATCCTCATCTACTTAAATTGCATCTTTCCATGTTTCATCCGCGGGATCAGTATTTTGATTTTTTTACACAAAATGCCTTGAAAGCTTTCTTTGTATTTTATTAAAAGAGATAGAACATAATCATATCAAAAGACACTTATATACGATCAAAACCAACTGAACAATCAGTCACTCCAAAAACAAAACGCCTTTAATATTTGTTATATAAACCCATTCATACGTTATAATTATACATATATTCAGGATTTCGATTCGAACTTCGGGGGCTTATATAATTTCAATGCTAGAGAAGAACATACGACAGACACAGAACTCAAAGCCATGGCCAGACTTGCCCAAGCAGGCGCTAACCGTGCATGATGTATAGGATAAAGAACCCCTGCGGCGACTGGTATTCCGATCATATTGTAAATTCCCGCCCAAAAAAAGTTGAATTTAACTCTTCGTAAAACTTTGCTTGATATATCAAATAGTGTCAGTATCTGTGTCAGTTGATTTGACATCAACACAAACTTAGCAGAAGATAACGCGATATCCGATCCAGATCCAATAGCGATACCAACATCAGCTGCGCTGAGAGGAGGGGCATCGTTGATACCATCACCAACCATGGCTACTATGGATCTTTCCTTTTTATATCGACCAGATAAAATGCCAGGTTTGGATCCCGAAGACGCCGTCTTCTGAAGCCAAACAACTTTTTCAGCTTTTTCTTGTGGTAGCACACCAGCAATGACATGATCTGGAGCAATACCAACCCTTGACGCAACAGCCTTCGCAGTTACTTCATTATCACCAGTAATCATCCAAGTTTGAATATTTCGTGCTTTTAACTGTTCAACGACGTATCTTGCCTCAGATCGAATGACATCCGATGCAGCAAACAAAGTAATAACCTGGAATGGCTGCTTATCATCTCCACACCTTCTAGTGCCCAATAAAATGACAGATTCACCCTGCTCTTTCCTTTTCTGCATCCAATTCAGCTCAGAATCAGTGAGAAAAGCACCATTTTCATTCATCCATTTTTCATTGCCAATTATCGCCTCTAAGGACTCATTCGAAGTAACAGGATCAATTCTGCCTTTCAAACCTCTTCCAGCAATTTCAGATACTTCAGAAACTTGGACATTGCTTAGATTGACTGTTTCCATAAAAGATCTCTCTGTCTCATCCGTTCTTTGCGAACCAAAACTTTTCTCTGAACCTTCATGTAATAATTGCGCATTTTCTTTTTCGGCATAATCAATTATAGATCGAGCAAGAGGATGCGTTGAATTTAATTCTAAATCTCGAGCGATTTGTATTGCTGCTGAGCGATATGAAGGGTTTAAGAACAAAACATCCGTTATCTTCGGTTGACCGCCTTCAGTTAATGTACCAGTTTTGTCGAAAACGACAACATCAACTTGAGCTCCTTCTTGAAAAGCTTCACCTCCTCCACGTGGTAAAATACCATACTTTGCAGCCAATCCAGTACCAACAAAAAGAGCAGTTGGTGCAGCCAATCCAATACCACAAGGGCAAGCGACAACAAATACTGATATTGCAAATTCAATAGACCAAACGGGCCAACCACCAACATCGATATCAAGATAGTCAGCTGGGAGAGAGCCACTCTCACCAAGTGCCAGCCAAATAACGAAGACCATGACAGCAATCAAAGTTACAACAGGGACAAAATATCCCGTTAGAACATCTGATATACGTTCAATCGGCGCTCTCTTTGTTTGACCCTGTCTCACAACATTTGTAATCTGGTCTAACATAGAATCACCCTCAAAGGTATCTATCTCCATCAATATCGCTTCACCTCCACAATGATTAGTACCAGCAAAGACACGATCGCCCGGGGTTTTCTCTACTGGTAGAGATTCTCCATTAAGCGCGGCTTCATTGAACTCTGCCTTTCCAGAAATGACAACACCATCTGAAGGTGGAGACATACCTGATAATACGCGAACTATGTCCCCCACTTCTAAAAATTCAACAGATATCTCTTTTGTCTCTCCCGTCACAGTATCCATTAACAGAGCTGTCTTAGGACGAAGATTACTGAGCATAGAAACCGCAGATGCAGTCTTGGATTTTGAAAAGGCTTCCAATATTCGTCCTACAAGTAAAAACATAGTCAAGAAAACTACAGAATCGAAAAACGTAGTTGAATAACCACTGTCCATATGATGTTCAGGTTCACTAACAGCTTCCAAGATTAAGAGAGCAATACTAGCAAAATAAGCGACAGATGTTCCGAGACTCATTAGCAAATTCATAGAGCCGAACCTAAATAATCTTCTAGTAAAGGGAACACCTGGTCTCCACAAACTCCTGACTTCTTTTATAGCTTTAATATGAAAAATATCTGCTGCAAAGAAGTAGACAACAGTTGCTGGAAATAAAAGCGCCCAAACTCCTCTAGCAGCACGACCCGCCCAGATTGGCTCCATAACGTATTGCCGATAGTGGTTGGAGGATGGCAGAATCATCATCATAACAACGCCAAGAATGAACGTCGGAATTGCACAGACAATACTGAGAACCATTCTCAAAATCAGTCTTTTTCGCTCTTTAAGTGCTATCTTGAGTGCACGCTCCTCTAACGTAGGAGCATGCACAATCGTTAGAGTAAATTCTGGAGATATACTGGAAAGCTTCTTCACAATTGCTCGTGCAGTTATATTTGGTATCGAAGGAATGTATGAAAATCGAATGATATTGTTGTCACGAGTAACCGGTCCAGAGTGAATTTCGATTTGACCCTCATATTCTTTAAGGGCATCATTTATACGCTGAGGACAATGCTCGCAATACATTCCGTCAATTCTAATTGTGATCATTCGAGACTGCTTTCTAAGTGAGCTACTTCGGTCTTCCACTATGCTAATATCGCCACATTCATATCCAACGTCCTCTATAGTTTCTCGAATGACATCGACTTTATTGGGATTATTCACTATGAACGTTCCAGAATTGGTCAATAAGGTAATATTCGTTTCAAGGACAAAATCTAAAGATTTAAATGCTTCAGTTAATGCGTTGACACAAGACGCACAGCTCATTCCACCAATAGATGCTATAACTTTCCAAGTACTCTCATCTATACTAGGACGCTGCACAGGTACAACTTCAACTATATCACAATCGTAGCCAATATCCTCAATAGATTCTTTGACAATATCCGCCTTATTGCTACTCGCAAGAATCGCGGTAGCCGAGTTTCCTAGCAAATCAACACTGAAATCAATAACGCCGGCTACATCTTTAACAGCTGCTGTTATTGCATTCGAGCATGAAGCACAAGACATTCCACCGATGGAAAACAGAGCTCTGAACTCCGTCGACGACTCATCTTCCGACCTGACACGAGTCAAAGACGAATCTCCACTCAAGATCGACTCATGTCTTTTACTAGATGCCGACAAATGTTCAGTTTGACAGGCTTGACAGAATTGTCTGTGATGTCGTTCGCGATTCCAGTTAAAGAATACATTAAAAGGAAACGGCTTGCTCGAGTATTCGGCAGACAATAAGGATTTTGACTCTATTTGCGCACTTTCAGCAGTGTCCACAGGCTCAAACCCGCCATGTTTCAGTGCTGAACAGATAGCTTTCCGTGTCAATTCTTTCGAATGCACAACCCTGACGGTTTTGCCAGTGATTGATGTTTCGACTTTCGTAGGCGGAGGCAACAAAGACAATAGTATAGACGAAATTGTCCGCACACATGCTGAACAATGAATATTGCGGACATCTATAACTTCTGATACTATATCTGAATCGTCTGTCATTGCTATATGCGAAATTTATATGACTGAGCTTATATGGCCAAATAGAAGACTTTAGATGATTGTCTTGACTTTTCAAGTGCTATCTTCTGCTAAACAAAATACTAACTATCAAAATAATGCCAATATCATAACAGGCAGTAAAATTATCGAACAGCAAATAAAAATGACGAAAATAGACAGCTTTCACAAGTGCAGGAGGGGATAGATTTATATTGATCTGTGCTGCTGTAGAAAACAGTTGTTTAATCAAATATCGTTCATTTCGCCCTCACAATTCTTTGTATTATTATGTCATGCGGCCGTCAGAAGAGAAGTTTATGCCCTCTGGTTTTCAGAGATCTGACAACACAAAAAACCCTGTTTAGAATCTATACATCCTCACAGAGTTATATATAGCCCGAACCCTGTATTGGAAGTTCGCTGAGAATATTGTGCCCACAAGGCTTTGTAAGCGATAAAGCGATGGTGCAAGCTCTAAACTGCAGTTATACGTTGTTTCCAGTTAATCGACCTATTTTGCCAAGCAGAATGGACAGCCTGGTTCTTTTTAGTTCGAAAGTTCGCTTGCTTGACAAATCTACGTTTTCGTGTGCACCATACTCGAGGGACTGATGATACGCAATATAGAAATTTTCATGCCATCAGCTTCCATTGTCTTCTGCTGTGCTTTATAATAAGAAATATACTGTAATTCGCAAAGAGAACCGAGAATGTATCATGCAGATAAATAGTCTTCTTCTCCTTCCTTTCTTCTTTCTTTCACCTGGAGCTTCGAGTTAATAAACGAAAAGTATCCGGACTGGAATCTGGAATCCTGTGGGTATATTTATTTGGATGTGGCAGTCTGATAGTAGCACACCGCCTTCAATGTAGCACAGAACAAGCAGTTCGCAAACCCATATAAGCAAGCACTATTAATTATTACCACTCTGTAAGTTTAGATATACGTGCTTCTTTTTCGTCAATATCCTACGCTGCATATATAAATGCAGATCAACACACTCGGGCGAGGGTGATAATATATACAACAAGTAGATACCAAACGAGCTTAATGACAGTAACAGATACTGAAGAGTGTATATATTAATAAGCTTCTTGTTAATTAGAAAATAGACAAGTATGTCGGAATAATTAATCAAGGATATGTTTATTTTCCGCTATAATACGTAAAGAAGGTTGGTAACTAGTCTGCGGAAAAGTACGACATCGATGCAGACATTATTACGACAGCGCTATAGCTATAAAGGAGAAGTGACTAGTAAGTAATCAAGAGAAAAGAAATCATAAATGAATTTTCCTGTAGACGTATAAAACAAAGTGATTTTTCGCGAAAATTTATTTTTGGTACATTACGATGATCGTGAAAAGCAATTTTACAATTAGAGCGATAGAGTGGCTATCCTTTACCGTAAGATTTCAGAGAGGCACCAAAATAGACGGTTTTAAAAATAGATTTAGAAGTATCGTCAGGAATACAACTGTGGCGCATGAGCTCCTGTTATCGTTACTATGTATAAGGAAGTTTTACATAAAAGTTTACGCTATTTCATTACGTGTTAGCCTTAGTGCTTATTTGCTGGTCATTTAATAGTAGTACCTTAAGAATGATAAACGTAATAGTGATATCAAGCGACCCCTGTGGCGGTGCATCTCCTCTGCGCGTGATTTGATAAAACTTTACAGAAAGGGCATATAAGTAAATAAATAATTTCACTTAAGGATAATATACATTTGTTTAGTAGTAATATGAGCTTACTACTATTGAGTGGTTATTGTATTCTTTTTTAGAACTACACGAGAAAATCAAAATAACATTAAGTCTTTTTCTCATTACGCTCAATACTAAGAATCGCAGACTTTTACTGTATAATTATTTGATAGATTTTCAGCATAGGCTATCAAGGCTCAGTGTAGTAGTTATTTGAGTGGTAGACTACACTGAAGCAGCTGCAAATTTGTTATTTAGAAAGAGCATCAGTACACCTTGACTGCACGACCTTCTCTATTCAACTTTTACTGGGTGTGGATACTTGTGAGGAACAACGTTCTGTCCGCGATCAAACGAACATTTTAACCACCATGGTCTTCAAATCTGCATTTCTGCATTCGCTGGTACTAGCTCTTTGTGTTTTAAGAGGAATATATGCTGGCAATGTTACATCGCTGGCAGGCACTTGGACTACGAAGTCGGCTACAGTTCTTACAGGACCGGTATGTTGTGATTAATTAACTGGGAAGCTACCGCAGGGGATAGAATATCGCTTTAGAGCGATTGTTTCGAATTCTTTAAATGTCATTAGAGCACGTGAAGTTGGATTAAAGGAAAGGCTAACCAGAGATAAACTGCTGCCATGGGCATTTGCGCGCGGTTGTTTACTGTGTTTATAGGGGTTTTACAATCCAGTTGAGGAGTTATTCACAGAGCCAACACTCCCAGGGCTGAGCTTCAGTTTCACCGATGATGGTCATTACGAAGAAGCATTTTATTATGTAGTGTCAAATCGTAAGTTGTTTGTTTGTTTAAATATGTCATTACTATTACTATTGCTGTGGCTATTGCAAAGTTATCTATCCAATTGTTAAGCGCGAGTATTTTACTGACTAGGTTATTTATAAATTTTATAGCTACCACACCGTCGTGCGCAACTGCATTACTTCAGTTTCAACATGGTACTTACGAAATTGCTTCGAATGGATCTATAATTTTACGGCCTATAGCAGTCGACGGTCGTCAACTTCTCTCTGATCCTTGTACTGCTGAAAAGTCTGTGTACAGTAGGTATTCACAGTTTGAGGTTTACTCGGTATGTCAATTTTTCAGTAGTGCTTACACTTCTAGATAGAATGTTAATTAATCTTTTACATATAGGCATGGGAGATTATTATTGATGAGTACCGTGGACAATATCGGCTGAATCTCAACAAATTTGATGGTAGCGTGGTGAATCCGCTTTATCTTGTCAATCGTCCTCCTGCCATGCTACCAACCATCACTCTCAATCCTACAGCACTAGAATCAGGAACTGAACCAACTTTGATTTCTAATTCTAAGAGAAGGATGAAGAGAGATTTTTCTACAAGCAATATTGCGCCTATTGGTGCCGATCATATTCAGCTCTGGTGGTGGGTCGGATTTACCATGATGGTGGGCGGCGGTAGCGCGTTTATTTTCCTTCAGCGCGATAGGTTGAAAGGAAGATACTAGACTTTGACTATCCATAAAATTTTGTATGTCATAATGTGTATATTTGATTTCCCCGGTATTTCAGTTAATATATTCCCTCAGTCATCAATTTTTCCGTGGAGAGAAGGAAAAGATTGTCGTGGCGTTCTCTCTCCCAGGACCAAAAGTTCAATGGCTGCTCTATAGAGTATTATCATGCTTTACACTTGTTATTTTTGAGGTTGCATACCTAGATTAACATTTTAACGATATATAGTACTTCATTATAATAATGGCATTTATACGGTGTAAGATGGAAGGACAACATGAATGTGGCTGCATTCGAAAGCGTGTCGTGTGTAATTGCTGACATCTACACGTACGAACTAGTATTACGACTCCTTTCAGTTTTCTGGAATGACAAGTACATACTTTTGACTCCATCTCTCCTTTCTGTCTTCAGCCAATATGACTAATAGTTTATCTTTCTTCCCTTTTTGTTCTGTTCACATATTTAGTTTTGTCCAATATGGGCATCCATAGATATAAACTAACTAGAGCACGTATAGTTCAGTGAGCGTTTTGTTTGTTTGTTTTGTCTTCACTGTTATATCATTATTCCCTTATTTCCATTGATATGCTTGTTCTATCATTACATTGTTATCCTGTTGTATCGTAGGACTTATTTAAGTAATATAGAAATCAGTACGTGGATGTTTGTTTACTATAAATCATTTTTTAGTTGCTAGTATTCGTCTAAAGCCCTAAACCTCTACGTTGCTGACTTGTAAACATCTCTGTCGCGTAGTCTTTTTTTTACATATTTGGAGAATAGATGGCACTCACGTACATTAATAAAAAATGGATTGTAACTCACTCTTTCTCGAATGGCTTGGCGAATGGCAAGTGCAATTGGAGAATCTGGGCTCTAAATCACACCATACTTACAAAAAAGCAATCAGCAGTCTTAGATCATGTCCGATAGCTTTTTCACATCCAAGCGAACTTCTGTCGCTCAAAGGTTTTGGTCCCGCAATATGCGGAAAACTCGAAAAGAAATTAAGCGACTATTGCATGGCAAACAATGTTCCGATACCAGTTCCACTCAGTAGCAAGGCTAAGGAACGAGGAAATGGAAATGAGACTTCAAGTGGCACGCGAGATTCATCAAGCAATCAGACAGACAGCAATCGTAAGTATTCCCAGTTCACTGTCCACGTCTGTAATGCAGAGATTCATTACTAATCAGAAGTGATCTCTCTAGAATGTGTTGCTAAAAATTCAAATAAAGCTGAAACAAAAAAGGCTAAAGCTGTTCGCAAGCAGAAACAGTACATACCGCAGTATAGAACGGGTGCATATGCAATCCTGCTGGCACTTCACGAGTTTAATACAGAAGCTATTGGGGGAGAGACAAGCATATCAAAGCAAGACATCATTCGGAAAGCCAGTCATTTATGTGACAACTCATTTGAGATCCCGTCCGGAACTAACAGACAGCAAACAATCGGTGGGACAAGTGGTAGTCGGCATACGGCATGGAGTGGAATCAAAATGTTACTCAAGCATGAATTGGTCATAGAGACGGGAAAACGCGGGAGATATACGTATCAAATATCAGAACATGGAATAGAAGTTGCAGAGTCAATTCTTAAGGTCGAACAAAGAAATACGCCGTCTGGAACTGCTCAAAGTCGAACGCCTTTAAAAGCACGATTGAATCAATCAACGTTGAGCTTTATATCATCTCCATCTAAAGGAGGATATATGAACCCTCAAGGACTCTCTGCTGTTGATCTAATAAACAAGCCTCTAGAATTGCAATTACCTTCATTCACAGCAACCATATGGGAACCAGGGAGCTTTTGCATTAATGTGATTATTGACAATAGGGAGATCCAATCGCAAAAGGACAGAGAATTTTTTGTCACAAAACTGAACGAAATACCGGACGTTAGTGCTGAGACTCGTGCTTTAGGACTAGGAGATACTCTATGGATAGCTAAAAATTTGTCAACTAGTCAAGAAGTAGTACTAAGCTATATAGCTGAGAGAAAACGATTAGATGATTTGATAAGCAGTATTTGCGATGGTCGATTTCACGAGCAAAAGTATCGTCTGATGAGATCCGGTTTATCAAATGTCATATATATAGTTGAAGAATCGCCTGGAGTAGACATAGGCAACTTTTTGGAATCAGTACAAACGGCAATAGCCTCTACACAAGTAGTAAATGAGTTTTTTCTTAAAAGGACTACAGGTATCGAGGACACAATTCGATATTTAGGTCGATTAACAAGGAAGATCAAGCAGACTTACGAGTCGCGTCCGCTGCATATAATACCAGATGCTGTCATTGACAGTAGGACATATTTGCCACTTTTAAAACATTTGCAAGCGAAAGATCCACACATATCTTATCATATTTCGTTTGAAACGTTCAATTCTGCTACCTCAAAGAATAGTAATCTTACAATCCGAGATGTCTTCTTACGCATGTTGCTGACAATTCGTGGTCTCTCTTGGGAAAAAGCTATAGAGATTCAAAAGCAATTTCCCACTCCGCATCATCTGTGGTCTGAATTAGTGGAAGAATATACAAGTTACGGTGAGCATGCTGCTCGTGAGTTGGTGATGAGGCGCTGCAATTCAGAATCTGCAATTTTATCTCGCAAGCGTATTGGTCCTGCACTGTCCAGCAAGATTGCTGAGATATGGGGGCCAATTCCACAGCGTCCGGTACCTACAATATCTAATAGTGATTAAATAATAATATACGTGTGCATTTTTTAATATCTCAGGCTGATCTGATATTCTTTGATGCTTGCTATCCACTAACTTTGAGTAGTTAAATTCTCGTGCGGCTCTACTGAAGTCATGTCATGTCCCATTGCCAAATTTTTTCTTGATACTTTGTCTTCAATCAGGTTATCTTAAATCTATCGCATCTGCAATTTATTTGCTTGTCGTCGTTGAGTAAATACTCATTACAGAAATAGTAAATGGTTTCTGCTTCTGTTATACCTCAGAAGAGACTCAGGTCTGTCTCTCCAGCGAGTTCTACAACCTCGATTCGCTCTACTCTTCGAGGAAACCCGAAGTCACTATCAGTGGAATCGATCTTTGCACCAGGGCTGTTTAATCGAGTCGTTGAATTGAAACAGCAGCATTCAGATTCCGCTCCATATAAGTTTTGTAAGATTGATGAACTAGTATCAGACTCTCTCCTTCGGCGGGTGCGTCGAGAAATTACTACTCAGCTACATTTTACTGAGAAGGAGACGGATATATATAGAGTTCATCAAACAGGCGATCTACTGAATCTTTCTGGTCTTTCAAGTAAGGAAAAGGAAAAACTCAAAGGCTTACAGGTTCTCAGAGACGCAATGTATTCCACGGAGTTTAGAAAGTTCATATCTGATATCTGCCAATGTGGTCCGCTGTCTGGAATCAAGCAGGACATGAGTATCAACTGTTACGCAAAGGGATCCCATCTCCTAACGCATGACGACGTTATTGGCTCTCGTCGAGTATCTTATATCTTATATCTTCCGGATCCAAATGACAAAGACTGCACTGAGACTGTGACTAGCAGGTCTGGTGCAGTTAGAAATGCAGGCTGGCAAGCTGAATGGGGTGGGTCTCTAAGACTTTACAAAACTGAAAAGAAGAACATGCCAGAACCAGACTTTGATCTTGTAGTTCCTCCAGCATGGAATCAATTGGTATTCTTCGTCGTTCAACCAGGGATCTCGTTTCACGATGTAGAAGAGGTACTAGCTGATAAGCCCCGCCTTGCAATATCAGGATGGTTTCATTTACCTCAAAAGGGAGAAGAAGGCTACGTCGAGGGCCTTGAACAGAAATTGAACAGGGAGAGTTCACGCGCCCAACTTGCAGATGCTGCAGCAGCAACAGCAGCCGGATACGGAGAGGCGCCTGTTCCATACCTTCAAAGAACTGCCTCAGGAGCACACGAGTTTAGCCGAGCCAAGGCTCTTCTCTCGACATATTTTAACGAAAATTTACTTCGGCCAGACAGCATCGCATTGTTGAAGGACCAATTCGCCGACAATTCACTAATTGAGATCGAAAATTTTCTGAATGAGGAATTTGCAAGGAAGTTACAAGCATATATCGAGTCGCAAGAAAAGAAACCGGTACCGATTACATGCAAATTGGTCAGTGAGGATAAGGATCTGGCTGAGTGGAAAGTATCCAGACCACCGCATAAGCATAGATATATGTTTCAGGAACCCAAGGAGGACACAACAACCCCAATCGAGGAACTCACAAAAGTGCTTAATTCTAATGAGTTCAAGGCGTGGCTCTCTGAGATTTGCTCGCTTGGTAGACCAACGCATGGTCGTGTTCTTGCTAGACGTTTCCGTCCTGGTTGTGACTACACACTCGCAACTACGGGACTTGGTTTAGGAGGGGAAGATGGTACTGAAGTACAAGTGGACTCAGATGACAATGGTATTGTAGAGGCAGACCTTTGTATAACGCCGAGTTCAGGATGGTCTGCTGGAAATTTTGGGGGATATGAATTATATATGGACGATGGTGGCTCGACCGAGAGTTCTAAAGCAACTGGAGACTTTGAAAATCTCAAGAGCGTCAGCGATAATGAGGACTCAGATGTCGAGAATGATCCAGCAGTATACTTAAGTGGATCGAGAGTAAAGCGAGCAAAACAACTTGAAAGGCTACGAGCTGAATCGGAATCAAGGACTAATGGCTTTAATGGCAGTTCAGAAGGAGAGGAGGATGCGGGAGATGGAAAAGATGGAGCAAAAATGGTTTATAATGACGAATTAGAAGATGGTGATGATACCGGAGAGGAAGAGGATGAGGAAGATGGTGATGATTCTGTCTTGCACACTAGTCCAGTAAGTTGGAACACGATGACTATAGTGCTGAGGGATCCTAGTGTGTTGAAGTTTGTGAAGTATGTAAGCCATGCTGCACCAGGAAGTCGATGGGATATTTCTACTGAATGGCGTTTTCAAGACCAAAGCGAAATTGCTACAGCTGAAGACTAAAAGATTTGGTGATAAGTTGAAAAAACAAAATTAAACTATTCTCATGAAATTCATTTCTTATCGATTGCCCACAGAGGTTGAATTTACTTTTTTTTTCATTTCTAGAACTGTAGCATATATAATCATATGCATACGTACATTTATCTACGCAGTGTTCGTCCAAGAAAAAAGGATCTGCGGAAACTAAGTAAATTCAAACAAAGACAAAACCAAACAAGATTATTCATTCAAACACCCTTAAACATGTATTGGTATATGCACGAGCAACGAAGAGATGGCTCTTAATGTCTCTTTTCCATACTATGTATAAGTATTCATTCACACGTATGTTCTGCGCACTACGATGGCAACGAATATCAAAGTTACAGAGTTACAGAGATAGCTTCCACATCAAGACTTAGCATAGTAGACCACATACAAACAAAACATATAAAGTAGCAAATCAAAAAGTAAGGAGGAACGCAGAATAAAATGGAATGGAAACATAAATTTGACAACCTATTAAATAAATATATATGTATATATAAGTAACTATGTATGTACGTAGGAGATATAATAAGTTATAAATCAAAGTTCAGGATAAGCGGCATTTAACTAATAATAGGAGGAATAACATTGACATACAATACTCGATTAATTAGCTCTATGAAGTTTCGGCTTCACTGTACTTGGATTCGTGGTCAGCCTGCAATTGATCGATCTCTGGGGCAAGTTCAGAGAGCATCTCATAAGCAGCCTTGTGGAATGCCAGCTGCGCCGCAATAAGGTCAGCAAGGTTGCGTAAAAGCTCTGGAGTCTCAAGAACATTCTTCATAACTGAAACTGCTTCTTCAGTAGCAGCAACAAACTCATCCTCGGCTTGCTCAACCTCGACTCTAAGAGCATCCTGTCGCTCTGGTTTAGCATTGCGAGCGGAAGTCTTTGCAGCATCGAGACTCAATCGAGCGTTAGTCACGTTCTTGCGGGCACGGTCAGCGAACTTGAAAGAAGTGTTCAAAGATGTCTGCAAAGCAGAATTGAATCTTGAAACAATCAAAGAGTCCTGAGCAAGCTGTGCCTCTCCGACACGCTCTTGAGCAACAGCATACTTCTCAAGGGCTACTCCAACAGGATCTGTGATGGGAAGCTGGTGAGCAGCAGCGAGAGCAGCACGCGAAATCGCATGCGCAAAAGTCTTTGGAGCGTTCTTCGAAGTATTGCCCTTTAGAAGGGCGGCCTGTGCCTCAGCCGCTGACTGTGCTTGAGCCAAAGTCTGGACTCTCTCAGAAACCTGTCTGGATATATCGGCGAAAGATTCTTTCTGTGAGGCAGTTGTTAGCATTTTTCATCAAATTGATCAAACCGCTAACAGATCATTACATACCAAGTTTGGCGGATAATCGTATCCCTCGTGGCCATACTGTGAGCTATTTATTGCCAATAGAGTCAGTACATGAATGTTAAAATTAACAAAGTTAAAGTACAGCTCACTGAGATCATAATACTCTCTCATGCGAGCCGTTCTTCGATCGAGGAGGTGTCAATAAAATATATACATACGTAACAGACAGGAGTTTGGTATGAACAGTCTTGAGGGCATCAACTCGCTTCTCCAAGTCAATGTATTCCTGAGGAAGCTCAGTCTATATGTAATTCAGTAACACCTGTTAGCGACATAAAATCTTTTCCAATAATCCATTTTATCTTCCATGGTCAATAGCTGCGTCATTTTGTTTCAAAGACATAAGCCAAACTCATTATATGGTGAAATTATGCAGTTATAACAATCACAAGTCCTCATTTGAAGCTTCAGGGAGCTTTGGTTGCACAGTACATGCAGCCAGATCGCTACTACCCTCATCAGCCACTGCATATTTCCATTCAACATTCTCGTAGTTTGATATGCATGCCATCCTTCTACATCATATTTTCTGTATAAGACCACTCTCCATATTTGCAAAGAGACTTAATCCATCATCCTAGGTACTCACAATTTCATCAGCATTTCCAAGACGCTCTTGGATAAGACGTCCAGTTCGACGAGCAAAGGGGGAAATTGTTGATGTCAGTCCACGAAGCGACTGATTCACAGAATCCATATTAATATTGTTTGTAAGATTGTTGAATGGATTCATCTTGGCCGTATATTTATATTATTTCTTCTTGACGTCTAAGTCTTGTGGGCAGATCTTCAGTCAATATCTTATACTTCTAATTCCTCGTCTGCTTGCAATAAAAGTGTTAAGCGCTGATGACCATCCTAATAATACGCTTTACGACTGCGAGAGTTCATGCGATAATGTCTCCCGTTCTTTGATGCCCAAAATAACAATATAATATCCACTGATACTTGTTACTCAAAGCCCTTACCCGATAATAGGTTATTCCACTGGCCAAGAGCTGCAGCAAACGCTTACTTACATTTCTGGAATGGAAACTATTAACGAAAGCATGCTCATGCGGAATTGAGATTTAAAGAGGAATTGAGATGATATTTAGCTTGTATGTGTGCAGTATGCCAGACTTGAGATATATCGTCCCTATCTGACGCGTCAAGGTGTAAGCTCTGCCATAAAATCCGCAGGTACCAGAAGGTTTCATCATGTATATAACTTCCAGTCATTGCAGTTATTCCGTGTACGTCATATTAGGGTTTGGTTTACAATATTACATAACATTTTATTTATTTTTCCGTAAATTTTTATTTGGCTACAGAGAGCTTGTCTAGTATCTTCTCACGTTTTCGCTCACATGGTATTCTAAGTCATCTCTATCGTTCTAAAGGACATAGAACCATAGATGTTGTCATATTGTACACGGTAGCTAATTACCTATGCATGAGAGAACAGGACGCATCATTGTCGCGGGGTGTGGCTGATAGAGCAGCTGATACTGCTGCTGGTACTGGAGTGAGCAACAACAAATCGCTGGCATACAGTCATGAAGAAGCGCTTAAGCGCCTTTTAATGCTTTCGATTCTGCGAAAGGACTACGATCGAGGTCGACAGTGTGTGGCCCTGCTATTAAGAACGAGAACCTCTCGAGTGCATGCGAATGCAGTGGGGAAATTTTTGATCCCTCATTGGACTCAGTTCCTAGAAGTTATTGGCAAAGGTAATCCTGGTAGTCGCGAGAGCCAGTTATTCATAGAGTGGCTGCTTGTAGCAACAGGTCATCTTCTTCGAGTTAGTCCTCCACAGATAGCTTCCTCGAAGCGTCGACAGTACGTGAAAGACTCTCTGGAATCGATCTATGTGGCATTAATGACTGCTAAGATTCAAGCAGGTAGTGTCAATGATCTTGTAGATAGGCTCGAGGAGCTGACTCTCGAATGGCCTTTTAGTGACGATGTCCGTGTTCGAGGGATCTTGGCAATGTGTCTTCTGAGCCTGAATAGGCTCGATGAGGCTGAGAAAGAAATCAGCGAGGCCAAAAAACTTGGTTGGGATGCTCCGGATGCTGTGTATTCGACTACACAAGATGACTGGGACGATAATATAGATGACAGTGATCACGACGCTGATTATCATGATGACTTGGATATGGAGTAAATAAAAATGAAACATATTCGAGTGCTGTCATTTGGCATTGGAATGAATAATTTATGTCATATATTCTATGTATTGTACAAATTCACGCAATCATTTTTCCCTTTATTGATCATGGCATAAAGTTTTTGTGTTTGTTTTTCCTACCAGTCTCACAGTTCTACTTTATCTGTATCACCACATAAATCTCTGCTTTTGACCAGGTTCATTTGGCCATTCAAATGAATATCCTAGAAAGAGACCAATGGTAAGAGCATTAATCAATATATAGTACAGCACCTCAGCCCATTGTGCTTTGCGTAGACTAGAAGCACTTATCATGAGACTTCGCTGTCCGTCTGTTTCTGATGCAGCTTTATTTTCGGACAGCAGTTGCAGCTTCCATATTACAAAAGGAATGATAAAATAACGGCATTCAATTAGAGGTGAAGGTACTAATACCGCTGCTGTTGCCCCTGCGAATAGCAATGCCTTTAAGACTGAGGCTAATTGATAGGAATGAACAAACACGATCCACATGGACAACACGTATCCAGGTGCGTATAGATATCGAATCCACGGTCTGAAATTCAAGATTCGTCTCCAGATGTAGAACGTGTAGTGTCGATTGTCTGCTAATAGAAATGGGTGAACTTTTGTCGTATATTTTATGGCAACCACCACCAGTAGACTTGATATGAAGAAATAGAAAAATCCCTTGCTTGTTCTGAACAGAGTATCACTGAATGATCCAGTAACAAGCTTAATAGAAGGTATCAGCGAAAACACACCAAGAATACACGAAAATACGCTGAAATAAAATAGTTGTGGGATATGAATTCCTGCTTCATGGTGCTCTTTATCACCAAGTAAGATTGAGCCATTGTAGATAACAAATGCCACAAAAAGGGCGATCGTTGTACCATAAGCGACAAGAACACGTAGCAATACCATCTTCTTCTTTGAGTCAGTAGATTTGAAGGCACACTTCCATATTCTTAATAAAGCATAATATATCGCCAATACGACGTCCGATATTCCTGTTACTGAACCTACTGGCAAATTTGCGGCAATAAACGTTTCGTCCGCTTTTTGCTTGCCTTTTTGGTCTCCTCCCACGATGTTAGAGAGCAGCTCAATACCACAAGCATATGCAACCCAAACTATATTGGTTTGGCGCAAACTGATGCTAAGTATTCCCAATGTGATTTTCAGTGGCACATAAAGCCAGCTAGATGAGGTGCCACTGTTTTCGGCCATTGCAATAATCACCAAGACACTGATAGTACTCCAAACATCAGTGTAGAAGAGGAAAGCGAAGAAGAAGAAAGGAGGCACTAGTTCGATACTTATACAAGCTAACGATGAAAGCCTCTGCCGACGTTCATAACCAGATTTCATCATACTCAATACTAACGGCATAAATACGAGGACACCCACAATATTGAAACTGCGCAGCGCTGCCACCGAACATGACAAATGCAGGATGCGATCATATGCAAGCGCAAGAATATAGAGCCCAGGAGGAGTAGTTATCTTCGGATCCCATTCTCTATACATGCCGTTACAGTATTTTTGAGACTGTGTAATGTGAAAAATTTCATCCTTGATTAATTTATGAGCAAAGCACATGTATCTTGTTAGTTATATACTTCCAATTGTATAACAGTCTCTACTCTAGATTTCTCCTCCACTGCTCTTACCAAGTAAGGTTCAGGAACCACTCTGTTTACCGTTCTAAAAACGGCTGCCGAAAGAAGGACCACCAGAGGCTGAAGACCTAAAAACAACATTATATCATGATTCAATTGTCCCTTCTAGAAAAAAAAATGTGATGAAATCTGCCTAGATCTTGCAGAGCTAATTATCGTTCTTCGCGGTGGAGACAGAAAGAGGATAATAATAAACCAGTAACAGCATTTATATTCCCAACCAAGCGTTCACGGCTCTGCTGAATTATTTCAGATCCTCGATAGCACTACTTCATTGCATCAACTTGCAATCCGTAATATTGTCAAATTTTTACGGCCACTGCATGTTAGCAGGTCTGATAGACATAAACTATTTAGTAGCAAATTGAAATAGCAGATTCAAGGATTACAGTGAAAGAAACATGACTCTAGAAGAAGAGTTATATGGAATTGCGACGTCATCGGCGTCGCAGTCCGAAAAAATCGAATCTTATAAGGGCATCATATCGACTTTAAGAGGAAAAGAAGACCTTCAGGTCTTCTTGTCATTTCTTTTGACAGCTCAACCCTCGTCAGGTGGCCTAGTATTTACTCGACCAGTATTCGTTACTTATATCGAGCATATTGCGAATCTTAACACGGATCTTCGCGATAAAGAAGAACTGCTTTCGCAGACACTTGCAGAACTGCAGCCATCACTGGTTTTGTATGAGGAGCAAGAATCATTAATCCGTGAGAGTTTAGCAACGGTATGCGAAACATTAGGAGAACATGGAAAGGCGGCAACTGTTCTCAGAGGCATTAAACTTGAATCCGGCCAGCGAGTGATATCTGATGAGTACCGTGTTGAGATATACGTACGAATACTACGAAATTTATTGGAGAATATTGATATACCTACAGGTGAAAGTACAAGAGTAGCTGAAGATGATGTAGAGGCAGATGATGAGAATGAGAAACAAATGATACGTGATCAGTGCGTCCTGCAAGCTGAAGAAATAATTAACAAGGCTGCGGCAATTGTCTTGAAGAGCAAATCACCAATAGCAAAAGTTCACTTTAAACTTGCCCAGGCGAGAGTGTTTGAAGCCCGCAAAAGATTTTTGGAGGCATGTGCAAAATATTATGATTTATCTATCAACAGAGATGAGAGTAGTGGTATTGACTCCGAAGATAAGCTCATATGTCTCTCTGCAGCGGTGTCGTGTGCATTACTGTCACCCGCCGGTCCAGCACGATCAAGAATGCTCGGCTCTTTGCATAAAGATGATCGTATTCGCGAGGAACTTCCAGCGGAATATGCTGTCTTGGAAAGACTATTTTATGATAATTTACTAACTAGCGAAGATATAAATCAGTTTGTTGAGGGTAGCAAGCGTCGCATCAGTAGAGCGCATATGAAGCAAGGACCAAGCCAGGAGTCGGTCCTTGATCGTGCTGTGAGGGAACACAACCTTTTAGCAGCATCTAAGCTGTACGCAAACATATCGTTTGTAGAGCTTGCTGGACTTCTTGGATTAGATAAGGTTCTGCGAGCAGAGACGTACGCAGCTCGAATGATACAAGAGAGACGATTGCGCGCAGTGATTGATCGAGTCGATCAGATCATATATTTTGTTTCTGAAGGTCCCACTGAGGCGATTGGCAGTCATGAAATTTCCGTCATGAGATTGAAGCAGCGGCAACGTGACAATGAGGTTATGGGAATATGCTTAGCTCTTGAAGATGTTGTAACAATAGTTCAGAAAGAGTATTCACAATTTGTTCTGGAGGCTTAAACGAGTCGAGCTTTTTGAATTTTTTGGCCTCGTAAAGCTTGTACGCTAATAATGGTTAGATATTCGAGGTCGATATGGCGAGGCTCTGTATTTAGCAATATAATATAGTTCTGCATAATATATATGATGAAAAAAGTGACACTAGGATTAATCAAATGAATTTTTTTTTTTACAAAATCAAGGTTGATGGTCTTGTTTCACTCAAATATTAGATATAGAAGACCATTGATAGCAATACTCGCTCTCATAATACAGAACAGACTATGCTGCAAATATGTACAGGCTAGTAGATGGACGCGCGCTGGAGTATGCAAACTTAGTTATCATATATTCAGATAAATGTGTAGAATGATAATATATAGAAAAGAAAGAAAAAAGAAATAGGAATAAGAGGAAATAAGAAAATATGCCAAACAAAAAAATCTATCCTCAAGAATGTAGTATAAGATGCAAACCTATATATGATACCAGGCCCAGTACACCACTTATTTCAAAATACAAAAAACTTAAGATTATAAGAAAAAGATTTTACTATATATCTTAATCATCTCGATCTAATATACCTTTAAATGTATCTAAAGATCCGTCCATAGCCCAACTCTTTCCTCTGGTCATTCCACAGTCTCTAAAATCAACGTATGTCAAAGTTTGAGAAAGTCGCTCATGGCGAAGTATCTTATTGATGACTTCTTTATTAATCCATACAAGATTTTTCATTTTAAGGGTTTTCAGTTCACGCAGTTCAAGAATTGCACTAACAAGATCCCGAGCAGCATACACTTGGGCTGTTTCATGCTCGCGCCAAGTATATGATTTTGGCACGTCAGATACAAACAATAAGCTTGTGAAGGCAGTTGGCTTGTACTTGTGTGACAAAACAATATAATCAGCAGCCAGAGGAAGGCAAGATAGGTTAATATGTTGTATATGAGGGCAAGCCCTGAAAATATGAATCAGAGCACCGATCGGTACATCCCTAGCGGTTGCGTACTGTCTCAACAGGGGCGACTGTACAGGATGTGTTCCAGTAGGTGATGTCAAACTTTGACCCCGCGTGCTCACAAGTGCAGTCATCGTAGATGATCGGGAAGAATATGTCGACGAAGTCATTGCTGTCGACGTACTTGTGCCAGAATGAGCGGTAGATGCACTAGAACGGACATAAGTGGAAGGCGATGGCGATGATGAAGAGCGCAGCCTACCATGAGCACGGTTGCCAGATGATATAATTGACGAATGTACCACAGTAGAAATTTGACTACTACTGCCAGATCGCGTGTAAGAGAATGACGGTCTTCGACTTCGCTTACTTGAGCTACCAATATTGGAATGGAGAGTCAATTGGGACAGCCTCTGTAAATCTGCAGTTTTATGACGATGGTGATGGCTTCGGCTGAGTTGTCCTGGTTTCGATCTCACCGCATACAAAGGTTCTGAACGATATTTCCAGTCTCTCCATCCGGCAAGAACAACATTTCCAATTATACCATCCTCAATTGTCGATAGATCTAGCTCACGTACATAAGACGCCAAAGTGCGATCATGAGTTATGACAGAAACGAATTGCGCAAGTCTATACGTTGAGCTGAAATGTGGTCTTCGATACAAATAAACATATGCGGAGCCAGCAGTCGCTCTGCAAGTCTTTGTCAAGAATAACAGCGACTGTTGAGGAAGCATAGAGCACACTTCGTCCAGAACTTCCGTTGGTAAGCAATCAAGCGAGGGTTTAGAGACTAATTTACGAACACGGGACCATGAAAGGACGGAGGTGCGTGAACGGTAAGAGCGGATGGATGCAACATCCGACGTGTCCGCCGCATTGTACCTGTTCAACGGCCTAGGGGGAGGTAACGCTGGCTTGCCGCTGATGCTGCAAGCCGCTGTAGCCGTAGACAAGTCTCTGTCAAGGCCACCGTCGATAATACCATCAGCTTCATCGGCAGACGAGTCGGAGGTTGAATCAGTGTCAGAATCGGTGTCTAGCTCCTCTTCCACATCTGTAGGAGTCGCAGAGTTTAAAGAGGAGGATGAAACAGACGGCGCTGGGTCATCCAAATCTAGTAATGACCTGTAGCAAACAACAGGTGTAACCCTTTCCTGCTGCGGAGACGCTGAGGAGTCGGCAGAAGTTGACGTAAGGCTAGAAGAAGATGACGAAGATGGTAACGACCCTGTCATAGACGAAGGGGAAGATCCCAACACAACGTGAGAGCCTGGTGACTTGGCTGCCGCATTCGATATACGCGCGAACTCCTCTGTAATAGTACTGGAATCCATAAACAGCTCGTAGAAAGGCATTCGTGCGGTCTGGCTTGGATGAGGATAGTGCTCTAAGGTGTGTAAGTGCCTCCGCTGAGGAGACGGATCGTAAAATAACAAGGCATTAGACATAGCAGAGAGCATGAGAGGGGAATTCTTGCGCTCATACGAGCGACGACCACGACGAGAAGGCATGACTTTGTATTGCTTCTGTTGCGAAGATCTCTTTGGGAGGCTGCGCGCTGCTTTCCGATAGAAAACTGTAGGGCAAAAAGCGTAGTAAATATAGAGCAGAAAAGACAAAAGGAAACAGCAAGAGAAACAGGCAAGAGAACGAGAAACCTAGCTGGTATTCAATAAACTGTCAAGTAGAGCAATGTCAGACAGACCAACGTAGCGAAACACAATTGCTGTGCCAAAGTCTATGCAAAATTTATGAACAATATACGAAATCCCAAACGAAGGTGATGACGGGTTGACGACGACGTGCACCGTTTAAAAATATATATAGTAATATATTGTCGCTTCCGGGACACTCGCAGGCTGCCAATGCTTGCAGGCTTCTATTAGGTCCTAAGTAAATATAGTCTTAGTAAACAAATCCACATTATTATATACACTGCACCGCTCTGGGTACCGAGTGACGACGATCGATATAGCGCGCAAGGTTGATACGAAGCGCTTTATCTAGGAACGGCCAGCGAGACGGGACGGCCAAGAAGCGGAGCGCCTTTCTCTCGCGATTTTTTGATTCCCTCTGCTCAGCGGACACCGAGAAGCAGTGGAAGTTGCACAGAGCTGTGTACATACCTTGGATGCAGCGCTTGAGGTGCGATAGCAGACTGTTGCGCACGCGCTGGGGACCGGTGAAGCTCGAGACGTACTTTCTGGGCCTCGGCTGGGTTATTATTTTTTATTTTTATTGATGCGGGACTGCTCCCAGCGCAAGTAGCAGCACTGACTGTGAGGAAGGCAGTGCTGTGGATAGGACTATTGCGATAGCAAGAGCACAAGACGAGTTGGAGTTTGGCAAGTGGGCACACGCTCACTATACAAAACGATGGAAAATTCCTCCAATATGTAGACCACAAACACTGATCCAGGTTAGAAGAACAAGCAGCCCGCCGCTTCCTGGAGACTTATTATGAAATGGGGGAACGAGCACTATGGGAAAGGATTGGTTCGCTGCGGGCACATTTAGGAAGAGGCATAAGGTTTGGGACAAAGACAACTTACTTTAGGCTATCGTTAATATATAAGTAAATTTATCGGGATGCAAAGTTTAATAGATTACATGTATTAGTGTGTCTTGAGGACTCGCTCTGTTTGGTTTGTGCATACGTTCTAACCAGAAATGACTATGAACAGAGACAAAGACGCCTGCACTACCATGTCTGCCGTTGTGTTTTGTTCGGTGCAAATTGCACACAGGAAAAACGGCCAAGACATTTCATGCAGATAGACCGAGTACCGAGAACTATGGGATGTTTGTGATCGGCGTGTGACTTCTTGTGAGCTGCTATATATTTTCTATGTGACAAGCCGCGCAGACACAAACTAGCATCTTCTTACAGAGGGGACAGCTTTTAGCACGTTGTCCTCCTTAAGTTAGCATGGCACCGGAAGCACTACAAAACAGCCTAGTGTTGCGCCGCCAACACTGACAATCCTTCCGGTCTGGACAAATTCTCTCGCTGCCTCCTTCCCCTTCTCGCTGATAGTCGGCGCATGCACAGGACACCTTCAGGTGGCTGTGTCGGCGCCTGCATCCAAGCACCGTCTAAAATAGCAGCAGTAACAACAAGCACAGCAAAAAGTAAATGAATCCAAAGCTGCGCACAACGCCTACCAGGCGCCAAACGCCAAGCAAAAGATCAAAACAGACCGCCTGCTGCTGATCCCGCCGTCTGCAGCGCGCTGGCTTCCCTAATCGCCGCTGCAGTCGCTCGTGCCTGCTGCTCGCGCTCATTGCGCCTGCTCGCCGGACCCGTACCTCGTCTAGTCCGCTCTCCCCGACTCGTCCCGCCCGCTGTCGTCATACGTCGCCTTATCTCATTCTTATATTACCCTAGCCCTTCATACAATCCGATGACTAAGCGATGACAACGCCAACCGCGTCTGGGCAGGGGTTCGTGCGGAGCGCGAAGGGAGAGCGGTAGCTCAGTGCCAAGCGATCTGTCTGCGGGCAGACGATACTATCCCGCGGAGAGCACCAGCAGCGGCGAATATGCGATATGTGAGATAGCAGAGAGCGGTACGCAGCTTTCCGCGCGCAGAGGAGCTGTTAGCGCAGTACGTAGTGCAGATGGGTGGTTTTGCGAGCGCAGCGAGTGTCGTGTTATGATGTTATGCTACCGTATTTATGCATGTATGCGTGACGTTATTTTATATCATTTTTCTGTGTGCTTGCGCATCTCTGCTTCTGTAATATCGCCACCGCCCAAGAAGTGAACGTAGCACACTCAACCGTGCTTTGTGAATCGTGAGGCCCTATTATTCGTTTTATCCAGATTGTGCCATTTGTCGCCCAGTTTTCTGTAAGCGACAATAAACTTTTGTGTACAGCATAGTTTCAGACTGTCTGCAGTCAGCACACACATGACTGGGCACGACGATCAGCATAACGGCGCCGGCCGAGACACCAAGGACGAAACACAGATCCTGAAGCGAACTCGGCCAGCGTCACCTTCTACGGCGACAGGCGAGTCGACGTCCTCTGGCACAGGCGAGGGGGCCGTCACGCAGCGCAAAAAGCCACGAAAGAAATTTTCACTGGGTATGTTGAAGAGTAGTACACTGCGAGAGAAAGGCGTCGAGATGATATTGCCGCATAGCAGAATGGAGTTCACGGTCTAACGTAAAGTGGCAGATCTAGGGCTAGTTCACGACAGTAGTGCTGGCAAGCAGACCTCTCTGGGCGCGAAGACGCCTAGCAGACCTGCGGCTCCCAGCAGCGCGGACAACACCTCGTACAAGCCGCTGCTATTCAAGCCCACTGACCTCGCCAAGACGACCGGCGATAGTGAGCAGGTCGACACAAAACATATGCAGTCACAATTGCCTACGCCAGCGGCAATAAATGCACCGGACGCCAGTAGTGTCGATGTAAATACAATAGAAGGACTGGCGCGCCAGGCCGGCATCGATGAGGCCGGTTTGCATATCCTTGAGGGACGCCGCCGAGGCCAAGGGCGCAGACGCGACCAAGAGATCAAGATCATTGACTACAATGTGGACGAGCAGTACAGGATGAACGAGTCGTTGATTGCGTCGGGCACGATTCCAACGGTAAGGCGATGTTTTGCGTGAGTATATTAGCTACAAAGCATGATTTGCTGACGAGTATCTGTATTAGGTGCGACCCGTGCACGCTGTCGGATCAGGACGTCATCAGCTCCGAGGGCTGGTTAACTGTAAGTGTTTAGACAGCGCTATCAGCGCAATCTACGTTTTTGTTTTGCTCCTATTGCTTTAAAGGGCTGCATTTTTTGTCGGTGAGAGCACGACTAACGGCGGTATGTAGCTGCGGTGCAACAGCAGGAGAGTTTGGAGGAGGCGTTTGCGCAAGGACGGCGGAATAAGAAAGAATCTGGCTCGAAATATGGATTCAGCTAGAATCGTTGAATTAACGTTACATGATGAGTGGATGACTGGTGGAAGCGACGCTCCGTTTTAGTGTCTATGCGCCCTACGATTCAGTATGAGCGCGCAACAGGCGCAACAGTCATCTGGGATGCTGTTTCTGCTAAAGCTCGCCTCTAGAAAGAGTATGAGTGGTGCGCGCTACTGTGCTACTGCCTAGACACTGCGCTACAGTGTACAGGAGCAGCGCTCGGTGGCTGCGATATCATAGTGTTAGTCATCATCAGTTGTGCGCCCAGCAATAATAGTGCGTGTACAAGTTTGTGCGACATGGCTACTCGATTAGGAGAAAATTTTTCGCGAGATTTGTTTTCCTTTTTTATCTTTGTGCAGATTAGCTTTATATATATGTGTGCTAGGATCTAAAGGGCAGCACTGGGCTCACATGTATTCTCTATTGCTGAGCATACATACTGTAATTCTTGCGACAGTGCTGGATACAATGCTTACTCATGCGTAAACGTGGCCCTGTGGACGATTCTGGATTGCTGAGACGTAACAGCCACAAAATGAGAAAGACTCGTTGCAGTGGCATATGATAGATGACCAAAGGTGTTTGTTGGCGTGTCTGTTTTCTGTGTTGGCAAACAAGACTGGAGCTAGCACTAGGAACTAACGCTTCAAGTAATTCAAATTTCAAGTTTATAGGCACGTAATAAATAAATAACAAAACACTCCTCCAGTGTCTTAGGCAGCTGTTTACCTCGCATGCTTCCATCTGTATTTATCTATCACATGTTCTAAGTAGACGCAGAAGCAGTAAAAGCCCTGCGCACTACGGCTGCAGTCCAATTTCAGCAAATACAGTCTACCTTATTTAGTCTCGACTTTGCACTCGCTCTCCTCCCGCTGAGGCTCATTCTGCCATGCTGACTGCTCGTTTAGAGATGGTAGGACATGATCAGATTAAAGGGAGAATTTTGTGTAAGCCATCTCGAAAGCATGACAATTGACTCGTAATCTCTCGACATGCAGAGCGTTAACTTCCCGGGGTTCATTCAATCTCACATTGCTATCAGTGCCCTGTATTCCAATGCTGAGGATGCTCATGCGGGAAACGCCTCACTAGTGCCATGATGCTGTCTAATTTCAAATATCGGATCGCTAAGACGACGCTCAAATTGGTGTTTCCCGCAGAACAAGCTCGACTTGCAGACCGTTCTGGCGGGCCGATTACAGTGGCCGAGCAGGATCTCAAGACAGCTCAATTGGATTGTATTTAATCAGAAGCACCGAGCATCCTCGCGTCCACTTCACTGTAAGGACGCAGCGCAAGACAATAGAATGCACTAGTCGATACGTAGGATCTTAAATTGTGCAATGACATCGATATTCGGCATGACATCGAGCGTAAGCTCGACGCAGCTCGACCTAAGGCTGCAAGTCTTAGCCTTGATGGCATCATCAATATCTGGTCGTTGCCGGACCCTCGTCCAGACTCTCGTCCAGCGCGTGCAACGCGTCGAAGGTCGCAACATTTTGGATCCTAGTGGGACTGGAGCTGCATACCTGATCACTGAAGGAAAGAACGTGGTCCAAATCTGTCGAGGCGACCCTGCGTCAGGTCGGCCACTGCAACGACGTCATCAACAAGATCCATTGGGTTTGAAAGAGTAATATATTGAGCGACTATAATTGGCAGGTTCTGGCTAAGCCCGTAGCGCCTCCTCCACAACGAGTGGAAGAAGACATCAAGTATTTGGGAGCGTAGCGCAACCGTGGAGTCGGTCAAGCTCACTCTAAATCTCGCCGCCACCATCAGGGAGGAACACCCGCTGAATCTCTTCGGGCACTGAAGAAAAAATTCATTGAAATATATTAACCCAGTTGCTAAATTCCTGTAAAACATGAAAAAGTTTATCGACTAGGATCGTATGACCAGCACCATTTAACAGCGCGACTGTCATCTCAGGATAGTTATCAACTATCCCGAGTGGATCGTGAAAACCGACTATATTGTCTTGCCGCCCTAGAAGCATCAGCGCAGGCCCCGAATGAGACATTGATTCACTGTCTATGGACAGGGCGCAGTTTCTGCTAATTGCGTCGATGCTCTCTGTATTAAACGACTTGATGCCTGACAGAATCGTCTTCTCAAATCCAAGATAATTCTGTCTATCACGGTACACCGCCGTCGCTAAAAAGCTCTTTTGGTCTTCCTCGCTCAAAGTAGACAGAAATTCTTTATCTTCAGTAATCACGGTTTTGCGTGGTAGATGCCGCTTGCCAGATTCTGGGATTATTTCTGGGCAGATTAGACAGATACCCAGGACCATGTCCGATCTAGCATTCGCGAGTGCCCTAGCTAGCATACCCCCGAACGAGTAACCCACTATCAGATACTTGCGTCCCGCGAGATGCTCTGAAATGAACCGATCGACAATGTCATATACTGCTTGGGCTCCGGTTACGCCTTTGTGACTTGCACTTTGCCCCATGCCAGGCAGATCAATGTACCATCGCTCGAAAGCTTCAGTCTGTTCAAAGGCATATTCCAATGGCAGCATAGCCCGATGGTCCACGCCAAAGCCGTGCAATAATATTACTGGGGTCCCCTCTCCTTTTTTCTGGTAATAGAGCGATGCCATCTGGCTCGGTTTGCTCCCTGGAGCTGCACTCAGTCCGCTCGCTAGCTGTTTGCGCTTATAAATTTAGCGATACGTGAGCTTTGCCCGACGCACAGCTCGAAAGGACTGCACAGCAAGCAAAAGCCATAATGGACCTCTCTAATTTCTGCAGCGGAGCCGTCGCACCAAGATTCCTCAGCTACCCAAACCCGGGCAAGCATCTCGTAGAACTGGCTCATCTACTAGCGCCTGAGTTTTGTTCCGAGTGTCAGAGCTACGATAGTCTAAGGCAGCACTCAGCCGGCTGGCAACAGCGCGCTGACCTGATTGAGCTGGCGCGAAACATGGCGCCGGTATCAGCACTGTCGGACACAGTTCGCGAGCGGCGGACCACTAGCGCATTTGCGGCGCGATCGCGCCGCAAATCGGCGCGTCCAGAAAGTGAGCTGCCCGGCGACGCGTTCGGACTCGCGCTCGAGTCGCGATTTATAGGTCTTGCCGCGTATATTGTGAGAGCGCTTGGACGCGTCGAGAGATTTACGCGACAAACCCAGGAGCGGGCAGTGTAAGTTATAGGCTAGTACATAAGAGGCTAGTGCGCAATTAAGGTGCAAGTGCAGGTGGACAACATGCTGTAAATGGGATTAGAGTTTCATGGACGCAGTGCCGCGTCGCTTCTGTTGAACTATATAGGGAGGACTGCTGCAGCGAAGCCCTTTTTGGGTAGCCAGGCTACCATGAGCGGGGCAGCGACACTTTGCGCGCACTGCATCATTGCGAGCAGAAAATATGGGATCACGATTCAAGTGAGGGCGAAGGCTGCCGTTACGAGTGCATGCTGGCCGTACGGGACAGCTCTCGCGGAGAACCAGCCAAGGAGTGGCGCAGGTGCGCACACACTATAGTTCACAGCGACCGCCGCGCTGCCGCCCTTGCGGCGGCGCGCATAAACATACAGAGGACCACCTATAACTGTAGTGCGCTATGGAGAGGTGGCTGCTGGCCACGGATGCGTAGTATTCCGCACTTAGCACGAACTGCACGTGTAGATTACTAGGCTTTAGATGCTTGCTATCAGAGGAGGGCCGCAGCAAGCACAGGATAAGCGACAACGAACCCAAACTGAATACAAACAAGTAAACAAAGCACTCGGAAGCCAGCAATGGTCAGCAGCGCGCTGTACAGTAAATCGATAGGAAGTAAGTTAAAATAGACAGGCACGACACACGCGCAGCGCATTTCGTTTATGCGAGTGCCCATGACACCTGCAGGCGCTCTGTGCTGAGTACTCGCGGGACTCTGGGCGCAGATGCTGTAGAACCCAACGAGCGCGTGTTTTGGTAATGCCACAACACGCAGACATCGCACATTCCGAGCAGCTAGGTTGTATCAGCTGCGCAAAAGCGGCCAGCTCGTGGGCATCCGAGCGGAGCCTGGCTACAGAAATGGGGAAGCAAGTGGTGCTGCGGTGTTTTTTGGCTTTTCTAACAGAGTAGCCACAGAGTTCGCGCGCCGGAAGGCCGAGGGCAGACATGCTGCGGCTTATAGAGGGACGCAGTCCTTTTCGTGATATTGTTGCTCTCTCTTCTATACACGGTATTTCTGCACGCAGGATTCGATTTTTTGTTCTTAGTCTTGTTCTGTTTGGCTTTCTATTTACATGTTCGTTTGCATTGTGTCTCCTTCGCATATGCTTTCTGCGCCGGCTTGCGTCGCAAGGTCGTGTGAACTGCTTGCCGTGTACTATATGCTCCCTTTTAACTCGCATGCATTTTATATTGCTAGTGTAATTATTTCTCGCTTGCCCGCCGCTTGTCTGCCGCTTGCATTAATCGTCTGCATTGCGCGAGAGCGTTGCTGAGCTCCACTGCCAGCGATCTGGGGCCAATGCTCACTGCGCGACGGCACGCCAAGCGAGCTTTGCCCGGTGGCAGCTGCAAGTGGGCTACGATGCCTCTTTCGCGGTCTGTCCGAGCGACGTCTGCGCAGCGCGGGTGTCGGTGCTCGTGTGGTAGCATTTAGGGTTAGCAGCGTAGCGCAGAGAGTGTAGTAGAGCATATACTATGGCATTGGATCTACTGCAGCACAGTTAACGCGTGTAGTCGTTCCCGGCCATAGCGCCAGGATGCAGCTCAGAGCTCGGCCAGAGCACTTTGCAAGCGCTTTGCGAGCACGACAGCGCGCTGGCCGATATAAGAACTGAGCGCAACAGCACGCCTCGTAGAAGGGACGCTTGACGCAGAACAGTAAAGGTATTACTAATACGGAAGGCAAGTGCTTGGTAATAACAACGTAATGGTGGGCCGGCCGTAAGCAAGACTAAGTAGAGTGACCGAGTCACTAATAAGCTATGAGCAAAAGTGAGCTAGTGCTGGCTACGCTAGCCGTGTTTGTTACTTTATGTACGCTGTTTACGTTAAGTTAGCTACTTTAGTTAAGCCTAGCAACGTCAATTACGTTAGCAAGCAGTCTATCAGTATGTAAGCGCATTGAAAAGAGCAGCGCAGTAGAATTTTATACCGCGTTATGTACGGAAACAAGTCTTGTAAACAAGAAAGGCAGATATTTAGTGTCATGCACGTCTAGAGTTTTTCGTTTTATTTTTATTTTTAATTCTAATATTGTTATTTTTATGTTTTGGTTGATAGGTTTTTTCGCATTTCTGTGCATTCCTTTGTTGCTTTTTTTAATTTTTTTTTGCCTTTACTATCCCTGTCTCTTACTATACTATACGCTCCTTTGCTGATTCACCACGGTCTGCCCTTTCAGCTCATCCATTCACTCTCACGTCAAGAGTCTCGAGGCCTGGTGTTCTTCTTCTGCGCTTCCCCAACCTGAACTGTCGCTCAGTAGGTAGGTGCAATTAGGCAAATATCCCAGCTGTACACTCGCGCTCGACTGTTCCTTAGCCGCACCCGCTCCCCTAGCTGTCTGTGCAGCGTGTGCCTTGCCTGCTGCTTTTCCCTGCTCGTCCAGCGCAACTCGCACACCGCAGCCCGTCAACCCCCCGTGTTCCCCTCGGTCTCGTTATCATGCTAGCACGCCCAATGTCACGCTCCCGGCCTGTCGAATAACCAACCGATGCACAATACGCCGTTACTCGAGTGCGTCTGCTTTGTTGTTTACTACTCGAATACTATCCAGAGCGAATTACGCGAATACGTCTGTAACTATTTAAAAATTACGCGAGACCGGAATAAAAGAACACTGTCGCAGCGTCTCCCGCAGGAAATATAGTAATATAATTATAACAATAATATCGGAGTAAGTGTATATCCGTATATATATGTGTATGTGTGTGTATGTATATATTTATTTATTTATATACACACATATAAATAAAGGAGTATGTGCACTCTCGCAGTGGGCTTCGCAGGCCCGTGTCTGATGGTTCAGGTACTATTCTTGCCTGTATGAGCAAACGACAGCTAACGCTATATATACTTTTTTCTTTCTAGTACCCTACAGCACGTCGTCGCCGACTCCGATCTCCTTCTCCTCGTTCTCCTTCTGTCAAGGATTGTGGGAATTGCAAAACACAAGAGCACAGAGGAACTAATAATACTAAAAAGGGCGTCTCAGCGAGTGTACTCGGAAAAAAAAAAGCAAAACCGCAAACACAATCCTCACTTCATCGCTAGCACACGCAGCGAGTCCTCAAAGCAAGCCGATCATGAAGTGGGGATCAAGCTCTGGCAGTCATAATAGCCACGGCAACCATAATCATCACCATCACCAACAGCCTAACTCATCTCTCGCCTTAAGTAGCTCCGGATCCATCAACCTGTCTGCTACCAGCTCAAATTCTTCCAACGCAATCCGCCCCGCTGTTCAGCTCACTGATACAAAACCCTCCTCGCCTAACCCACCTATATCCTTGCCGTATCTCTCGTCCTCTAGCAGCTCGTCCACTGCAGTCGCTGCACCTGCGTCTCTCGTGGAACATGATCCATCGGTGGCACCTATTTCGGCACCGCTATCTTCTGCCACCGCCGCCTATACAGCCCCACTGTCGCCGGCTTTTCACCACACAAGCTCATCTGTCGATCGTCCACCCCCTGGTGCTACCGTCTCAGGTGCCGGTGCTGCTTCGCAGCTCTCTATGCCTTCGTCAACTTCGTCTTCCTCCTTGAAGTCCTCGATGCAGACCGCAAATCCGATGTCGTCGATGTCGTCGTCGTCGTCGTCAACTTCGCGTCCCCTACGACTTTTCAACAAACACCGTAAGGAGTCAAAGGAGCAGAAGGAACTGCTGCTGCACCAGCACCAGCACCATCAACAGCAGTTGCAACATCAATTGCAGCAACACCAACATCAACGACACCAGCCACATCAGCATCCGTCGCTAAATACTCTCCTTCATCCACAGGAGTATCATCACGAAAATAGCCTAAGATCACCACAGACAACGGTATTCCATATTCCTAGTTCTCCCACTGTGGCACAGCATGCCGTGTCACCTTCTGTGCCATCGTTTCGTGATATGCACGATTCAGCAGCCGCGAGCCATAACAAGGCCGCTTCTTTTTCGGTGAACGATCTCGCGCAATATATGAGGCCAAATAGTGCTGGAATTCCTTCAAAAGTGCCTTCCTTAAGGCGTGATGGTGACCTTGATTCTAGCGCACCTAACGACAGCTCAAAGACTTCTTCCTCATTCCGGCCGTCTACTGCTGGTACTTCTGCATCTTCTGCATCGTCAAACTCCGCCTCAAGATCTCCACAAATGCCCGCTGGTCAGAAAACTGGGTGGCTCAATAAAGCTGATACTGACTCAAAACGGTCTCAGAAAGCTCCTGGCTGGAAGCTTCATCGTGCTGTCCTTAAGGGTTCCCAGCTGAGTCTGTTTAAGCCTCCTGCAGATATTGGCATAAAGTATTTTGATTTCACGACAACTTCTGCATCACGGTCTGCTGGTTCATCTCCTTCTATGGTTCCTCTCCCCTCACCCAAAGAGACCTCATTTGCATCATCTACCCTCGCATCTACCATACCGTATACGACACTCGGTACGAATAATGCAGCCCTGTCGCAGTCCCCGTCGAATACGTCATCACTGGCATCTCTTAACAGTAATTGCAGTAATAGTATGAGTACTAGTCCTAGTATGAGTTCCATAACTAATAGCGTTTCTGCTACGTCCCTTTCTACTGCAATCACCTCATCTGTTAGCATTTCCGTTTCGTCCCCAGTTGCTACTACTATTGCATCTTCGAATTCTTCTGCAACTGGTGGTAATTCTACTTCCATAAATCTTTCACCCTCACTAAGTACTACGCCACCACTTAACAACGCTCTTGGTATGCCAAATGCGAGCGGTGGTTTTAGTATCTCCTCGCCTACACTACATCTTCCTAATTACGGGGTGTTCAGTTCTAATTCTTCTATAGGTACCATCACGCGTACCCCAGCTAATATTTCGCATCTTTCAACTGAGCGTCACCCAGACCTCGTTTTCTACAACAGCGCTCACGAACAGAATCTTGAAGATGATAGGCTTTCTCCTGATCAGATTGGACGTGCCGAAGCGACATTGACAAATGATGGCGAATATAATGATGGTGAACCCCTAAATGCTACAAAAGAGCAGATTGATAATAACAGCGATGTGAAGGATGATAACAGTGAACCTTGGACTGCAGATTCAGAGATCTTGAATGTCAATTTAGAGTTAAATGCAGGCTCATATGCAGAAACCACAGATAATATAGATCAGCAGTATAGGAAGGACTTGGACACCGAGGAACAGAATCTGGATCAAAATGAATTTCAATTTGAAGACGGTGAGCACATGCAACATCTGGATCTGGGTTATGAGGACGATCAGGAAGAGCAAATAGATCGCATCCAGAAAGAGCCGCTTCAACTGCAATTATCGTTCTCTATACCAGCTGATGATACAGTTACGACAATCGAGGATATTCATGTTACTGATCTAAGTAATCTGGAATATGCGTCTGTTGAGGCAATATGTCATTGTATTGTCTTTGAAAATGATCTTGAATTTGTGAAAGATGCTTTGCTTCTGCTTCCTTTGTGGACTGATTTCGCGTCTGCTCTTGATCGTATTTGCCAATATGCTCTTCTGCAGAATTATTCTATACGAATTGCCTTTGTTATAGATTTCATGATTGATCGTATGACCTCTTGTCTCTATGATCCTGAAATAAGCAGAGCGTTCCTTGCACTTCTGGAGACTCTTAATTTTCATAGAAATTCTCGACCGGTTTCTCCTATTACGGCTCCACTTGAGTATGATAGACCACCAACGGATCTTTACGCTCATTGTAGGTCGCATCTTGACATGAAAATGGTGTTTATTAGAACAATCTTGCGTCCATCACATCCACCTAATCAAGAATACGTAGATCAGCTTCGTCATGGATTTACTGCTGACTTCTTGTTGAATGTTGATATAGATTTATTGGCTGCTCAAATTCATATATTTGACCTGAATATCTTCAAGTCATGGAGTCCTCTGACAGATTTTAGTCTTCTATATGCTTTGAAGTATTCATCATGTCGAAAGAATCCACTAATTTTCACCAGTTCTCAACCACATTTCCTTGGATCAACTTTGGTGCACCATATTTTCCCTCAGGTGGGCCAACCACCGTCATTCACTTTAGCTTCTGCTCTTCTTTGCCGATGGGTTATTCTGGGTAGTACTTTAAAGCAAAGAGGTGATATGGTGGGTTGGCTCGGTATTGCTACTATTGTATGCTCTCCTGCAATATCTCGTCTACGGCATGTGTGGTCTTTGACTCCCGCAGATATTATTAGCATTGTTGTTCATGATTGGGCACCTGTAATGTTTGATCTAGATCGTCGAATTATTGTTAGTACTGCTTCTCATCGTCGCGAGAGTGCGCATATTCTAGCCCCTGATGGGATAGGCCAGACTTACAGGAAGGAGTCAGTTGTACCATTTTTCGGTGATGTCACATTACACTGCTTTGACAAAATCTCTGAATGTGACGAGAAAGAGAGAGAGATTGAGGTGGCTAGTTCCCGCAGTCAACTTCATGAGATTCTCAAGAGCATTGATCGGTGGGACACTTACATCAGTGGTATCTCTAACACGGATGATATACCGGATATCGCAGAGCAACCGATAGCTGCTTTTCAAGATTGCTTATACAATATATTTGAGGCTCATATCAATTCTCCGCCAGTTTCTACGTCGAATCTCCTAGAGATGTCTCTTTCATACGAACCAAAAAGTTCTGGCGTCTATGCGCAATATTATTCTGTTCAACGATCTTCATTATCGACGGGTTCATATGCTGCTCTACTATTTACTGAAGTAATTTCTACCTATAAGCTGTTTGCTCAGAAGGATGCATTGTCTGCTGGTGGCCTACTATATAGTAAGAAGTCGTCTACTTCTTTAAGATCGAAGGCATCCGCAGAACACCTGTTTGTGTCTTCTCAGTCACTAAAACAACAGACTTACGACTTTGGAAGTGGAGTGCAACTGAGTAGTAGTGGTCCTTCTCATGGTCATAGTAATTCTGCTGGTTCAAGGCATCTTCGAAGAGCAAGTTCTTTTCCACCTTCTCGAACAACAATTAATATCACCGGCTATTCAGATCTTGATACTAATAGTCGCAGTCGCGTGGCTGCTCTTACTAACCGAAGCTTACTTGTTAAAACTGTTCGTGATGTGCTAAATTTGAATGTCACGGTATATAGACTAAACAACGACTTGGTCTTGAAGTCATTCAGAGACGAGCAAAATCGATCTTCTAGGTCTTCACGATTGTCGTCTGTTATGATTGAAAATCCTTCTAAGCGAATGAGTAGTGGCTCTAGGCGTTTGTCAGTTCAAATGCACGCTTCTGCTATCAATCAGTCTGGCTATGACACGAGCTCTAGTGTATCAGAAAATAGAAAATCTTATCCACTGGTAGTTTCAGTGGTTACAAAATCTGGTACTTTCGATAGATTGGTTGATATTTTGGTACTTGGCGTTGGTGACTTCAGTTCTAAAGTACATTCGGAAGACCTCTACTATTTACATAAAGTTGTTGACGGGCAAGCTAGCATTAACATGGATATGGATATCTATACCTCGACATTCTTCGCAACATATCGTAGTTTCTGCTCACCAATGACTTTATTAGAAGCTCTGTGTGCTAGATTTGTGGGCGCAAAATCTGCTGCAGCTTTTGCAAATAAGGAAAATAGCTTTAAGTATAATGATATATTTCCTGATTGGTTTGCAAATTCTCATGTTGCAGACGAATTTATTGATCTCCCATACATGGGTCGTATACAAATTGGAATATTAGAGGCTTGCAATCTTTGGACGTCTGAATATTACATGGACTTCGTTAATGAAGTGAATATCAGAGACCGCTTTTTGCAATTTTTACAGACAGTGGATAAAGAAACACAAATATGGAAATTACGAGCAACTGAAACGGAAGATTTAAGGTACTACGCAGAATCTATTAGTGCATTATCTAGAAAAGTTCGGAAGGCTTTTGTTAGAAAGTCATATCGACCAGTAGATCTTCCGCTGTCGTCGTTACCGTCGCATCCGATTGGTGGTAGACCGATGAGATTTCCAGATTGTTCCCGAGGAAGTATTGATTACTTCTGTAGTGCCATAGATTCTGTTGTTGGAAGTTTTATGCGTCAAATTCGCTTGAAAGAGTGGTTGGACGTGGTTGAAATATTTGAAATGCAGACAGTAGATCCACTAAGGTTATTTTCTGAACGCAATTTTGTTACCAGCTCTGATGAAGATATCGTGATCCTTGATATTTTTGGCTTCTGCGCAAATCTTCGATCTTCAAAGACTGATGAACTGATGGTGTCATATCTACCTAAACCTGTTAAGAAGTTGTATGCCTTCAGAATGAACCTTGTTCTCTGGATTACAATGCAAGTTTGTGAACCGACGTTGCGATGTGCTGTGCGAGTTTCTCGAATGATCACACTACTTTATATTGTGGCTGTTTGCAGACAGCGAATGAATGCAGCGGAATTCTCTCATTCTGTGTCTTCTGGTAGTAGACCACCTAGTGTCGTGTCAGATGATTTTAAAAAAAGGACAGAGCCACATTTCATGGTATCTTTTATTGAAAGTGCGGTGGCTGCTGCAATTGTTAGACCAGAAAGTAGACAGTATGCTGCAGCATGGTTAAATGCAGCTCGTGAATTATATGGTCCGACAATGTCTCAAATAGAGACACTAGAAGAGATTATTCCAAGGTTATCTACAAAGACTTCAAAATATGTCAGTGCTGAATCTCCGCTTGCAATGAAGCCTCTTATGCCATGTGTTGGATGGGTCTTTGAACGCCTATTTGAGATTATATGTTATGTGCCAAACATGGCTGTAGAGAACCCGAAAATGATAAATTTCGACAAGCAAAGATATATTTATAATTTGCTAAGCAATGTTTTGGAAATGGCGTATAACAATGTTGATTTGACTAATGATCGGCCCAATGAGGATGTATTATTTTCAATATCATCGTCTGAACTTGCGTCTGCTCGTCTCGATAAGCGTCTTGTTAAAGAGGCAGCCTCAAGAGAGATAAAGGAATTATCGATGAGAGGAAGTAAGAATTTGAAAGTATTCCAAGCTCTTGTTTCTCAAGAGCAAGAAAAGATTAGAAGAGACTTGCGTCAATGCGAAGCGCTTGACCGTCAATATGGAAGAGATACTTCAAGATATTCTTCTGGATCTCTTCTTTCGCCAACAGGTGCGTCGGCTAATTCTCCATCTCTTCAACCTTCTTATCCTACAAATCGCTTACGTGTCCCTTCTGCAACTATTGATCGTCGTCCTTCTTCAAGACCTTCGCGGCTTGGAGGTTTACTACGCGCTGTTAGACCTATCTCGATGGCTTTCACGTCTGGTTGGTCACCGCCTTCACCAGATAGAACTGTTACTTCTAAGTTTGATCTACCGGATGCTAACAGCATTGAATCGAAGAATAAGCCTGTGATGATAATCAATTTATTAACGGCTGGCATAAGTGTTCCAGCTGTATCTAAGGGTATGGGAATCTTCAAGATTACTAGTGAAGATGGAGGAGAGGTGTTTTTCCAAGCTCCAGATGAAATTGAACTTGAGGAGTGGATGAAATGTTTTGCATACGCTAGGTCAAATTTAGTGGATAAGTTCTCGCCGTTAAGTGAAGATTCAGGACATGCAAATTCTACAAAGATTTTCGGAGTACCAATTGGTGATCTTTGCCACAGAGAAAACCAGCTCGTACCATCTGTTGTTGAAATTCTATTACAAGAAATTGAGAGCAGAGGATTAGAAGAAGTTGGTATTTATCGCGTTCCCGGATCGCTGGCGAGTGTGAACGCATTAAAATACGCTTTTGATTCTGGTATTTCTGTTAGTATGGATGACGAGCGTTGGTTTGATATCAACACTGTGGCTGGCTGTCTCAAGCTCTACCTTCGTGAGCTTCCTGAACCTCTTTTAACTTATGAGCTGTTTCCTGAATTTATGGCTATCGCAAAGCTACCTACTGAACTAGATCAAATTTTTGAGTTTATTCGTGTTGTCCGTAAACTTCCTATAAACAATTATTACTTGTTGAAGAGAATCGTCACACACTTGGCTCTGATTTCTAAGCATGGTGATGTGAACAAAATGCATGCAGTAAACTTGGCAATTGTATTTTCTATGAGCCTTCTGCCGAATGGCAATCCATTTGCAGCAACATCTGATCTCGGTGCGATCCAGACTGTCTTACGTGCCATGATTTCGTATCCTGATCGGATTTTCCGGGAAGATTTTGGCGATGATCCTGGAAGTTCAGGCGAATCCTCAATTACGCATTTGAAGTCGAGGTCATTCATTTCTAACACTTCAAATTTGGCAAAATCTCTTCCTGAATCGGACGATACTCTTGGAACCAAATCTGAGTTTGAGAAAGTGAATGAGTCTGAGGGACTTTCTGAAGCACCTGACCAAAGAGAAATTGTGAAGCAAAGTTCGTCATTTTTAGCTGGAACTGGATCTGCTAAACAAAGGAAATCAGTTACTGAAGAGAATGTCTTAGCCTCTGTCGACACAAACTCACAGGATAGAAGGTCAAATCCTATCAATACTAGTGGAATTCAAGCAACACAATCTGTGTATACCGACGCAGAGCCTAAGCGTCTTAGCCTCCCGGAGGCTCAATTTCTGTAAATCATAAGGACTTCACCGATATAATCATTTTGAATAATATTACCAACTAATCATTTCATTTATATATGTCAGAGTGTCTGACCGGATCTTTATATTTTACGACCGTTATGATTATCTTCATTTTTGATTGAAGGCGGCAAATTGACTTAATTATCTTCAAAATCCTTTATTTGATCATTATATTTGTCAGTACTAGTATTTTTTCTCTGCTATGTTGTTTGTAACTTTGTGTAAATTGTGCTTTAATTAATTATTATTGCAGCAACTTTCTTAGATATTGTTGTTATATTATAATTGTTTCTACGTCATTATCCTTTTATTTTTTTTTTACTTTCTTGCTCTTATCTGAGATAACTTATTGATGCTGTTTGCGCAGGCGTAGGCAGGAATATATATTTTAGTTCTATTTGATTTGATTTTCAATTATTCACACATTAACATGTTAATTATAAATAATTTTATATCTTGTATTATTTACTTTCTACAGAGATGTGTGGGTAAGCATTTACTACTTATAATCTATAATATATTGTAATACGATCAATTATAAGCAAATCGATTTTCTATGCACAAAAGTCGCTATAAAATCTGTAATAGAACGCTAGAAATTCGTGGAGTTGCTGCTCAGAGAAGCTACAAATAGTTGGCAATCGTCTTCGTTAGCCGACCGTAAGTTAACTGCGCGTATCTCCTAAAATACAAGTATGAGCTATATGAAAAGTTCATTATCATAGCTAAATGCAGTTTCAAAAGGTCTGATATGTACTATATAAGTAATCTAGGATGTGAACACAATCGACATTTCGCATATTCTGTTAAACTGGAGGAATGATACTTCAATTTCACAAACAGCAACTAAAACTATATTTCTCGGGTATCTCATGCATGTACATTGTACTACAAGTACTGATATACGTATCAAACTATAAAATAATATACAATTGCACATAGCGCACTAAAATATTGCGATTGTAACAGAAATCCCGATACAAACTATCTCCAGACTTGCTGCGCTATTGAACGATTTAAGGTATAATAGAGCTGGGTAGATGAGTATCGGAACGGATCTTTTTAGACTGTCTAGAATGAGAGTGGCTCCCTATAGTTCTCAGTGTATCACTCCTCGAAGAACTAATCTTACTAGGGATATTATCTATTATAGGCATGTCATTATGGCTGACACCTAAAGAGTCAGCATAAGCAACGTCATCGCTATCATTCTTTGTCAAATCCTCTATTTCTACCATTGATCTCCAGTCTCTTTTGGTAGGAGTAACAGTATCAATCGATGGATAACAGTCTCGGTCTGGTGATGAAGGGAGAGTAGTATTTGGAAAATGTTCGGAACTGGTATTCACAGTCATGGGGGTATACATTGCAGAAGTATGGACAGTATTATGTTGTTCACTGAATGATGCTTCTTCGTCTGACAAACTTATACTAGATAGGTTATCAATCATAAGAAATTCCGCGTTAACTTGTAAACTATTATAGCCCTTTCTGTTGGATGCTAATACTTCATTAATATCGGGGCATGACGATAGATTTTCAGAACCTAGAGACTTAATGTTAATAGACTTAGGACATGCAAATTCACAATAGAACACATACTTGACTCAAAACGAGAGCCACCATGTACTGTAGAATCATCGTATACTCCTCTGAGAAAAGCAGTACTATTGCTTTGAAGATCAAGTGGAATTGAGCATTCACTCTCAGTTCCAACTTACTTAAGTTAGTGTTGCTAGTTAACGAAACAATGGTGAAAGAGAGAAATTATTCTTACCAATCTCGTCGCATGACACGCAACATTTAATCATAGGTAAGCTCAGATCACTTTCCTTCACATGAACCTCAACTGTAAACTGCTTCGATTCAGTGAATTGACATATACTGAAGAAAAAGGTCAGCAAGATACCCCTTAGGAAAATAATACGATTACTTACAGTGCTCTTCGATAATCAATAAGATCGCCATTCCCAGATAGGCATATGAAACTTGTCGACAACAGCTTTCGACGATAAAATTTTTGGATCTGCTTATTCGTCAATTTTACGGTGACCTCGCATAATACTTTAATAATACCGTCATTAATGCTTTCTGATACTTTTGTTAGAGAAATAGCAAATTGAGGAATTTTATGAAGTTCGGTTATATATTTCATTCCACGCCCACGACTTAGACTAAGGTAACTCTCAATTTCCCAGGAGCTTAAACGCGACAAGTCTTTAAAATTGTAAATGTTCTTCTGAATAAGTTTCCGCATTGAGACGGGCCCAATTCCTTCTAGCTGCATTAGCATAAATGGGCTATCGTACCAGGTCTCTGCGTGGACAGATGCACTAAATCCTAACACTGCTGTTACAGATATACCATCTTTGACTTGTATTTTACAATCCAGAAGGCAACGCAGCAAACGATGCAGGTGCTGCCATATAATTGATTTATCGCATTGAAACTGTAAAGTGCACTTATTAATACCATCAAACACAGGAAATTCCAGATGGCCGAGTACAAACTTATAAATTATCATTAACAATCACATTATGAAGCACAGAAATACATTGACGCATACCTGTATTATTAAATTGACTTTATCCCAGTATTCTTTAGGATCAGAAATAAGAGAATATTTAAGGTCACTATTGCTTATCTCTTTATAAAATCGCTTCTCACCGTTACGAAACTTGATTTCTCGGAATTCATGTGATCTTGATATTAATTTTAGCTAATTGTAAGTTAGAGCCATGAATAGCAAGTTATAGACTAGCAATTGGTACCTACAACATCATCTGAAGTAGAGAGTTTTCGAGAGCTTTTGATATTTCTCATTGTCGGTAATTGCATATAATACATCGCCATAGATTTACCAATAGTAGTAGGATGATATCCACCTCCGTCTGATAGCTCTATCATATCATCATCCATCAGGACTTTGATATTATGTCGACAAAGACGATCTAAAATTATGTCAATATTTGAAGACAATGACGCAACACTCACCCTGTAATGATTCAAATTTTCTTGAAGCCTGATAAAGAAAAAAGTTGCCTTAAGCCAAGATTTTGCCGTAGCCAGACTCGTGATTGTCCCGAGACAGATCTCGGCATTCTAGCAGTAAGTCAGAACTTGCAAAACACATATGAGACAAAATCATACCAACCATATGCTCAATTAAATTCTTGTGTAGACAACTTTCTACAGGATCACTGTTCTCAAAAAGCTCGTCATATTTGGCTTTGTTGTCTTTTGTTGTCATAACGACAGCTGTATTAATACATTTTAGTACAGCTCGCATACATTCCAACCGAAACGACCTGTGAATATTACATACCTATACCTGAATTACCAAACTGAGGTCTGTTTCTGTTAGCATATCTGATTTCTACAATTCAGTGCTTGAGCACTTACCTTCCAGCTCGTCCTATCATTTGCTTTATATCAGATTCCGAATATTCTTGATCCTGACCATCATACCAAGTGGATGTTCCCTTTATGACGACCAAATGAGCTGGTAGGTTGATCTTGAATGGAAATATTAGCTATTATCACTTTATTATATATCTTATATAGAGGTCCTACCCCTACTGATAGAGTCGAAGTACAGCAGATAATAAGTATTTTACGCTCCATAAAAAGTGTCTCACAAAGTGTCCTGTCTGCTAATGAGAGACCTGCATGATGATACACGATACCTCTTTTAGCCAACTGATCAAGTATAGAATCATCAAAAGTCGATGATTTGCTTCCAGGAACACTACTATTTCGCTTGAATTGAGCTGTCAGCCATGATTGCGACAGCTGTCTTGCAGTCGATACCGCCATTCTACGAGTTGGACAAAAAATTATAATTGGCTTGCCATCAAAGTAAATGTCAAGTAGACCAGGAAGCCTAGATCTTGTCAGTAACGCATAATTAATATAGCAACAAACCAGTCTTACTTATCACTATATAACCTATCCAATTGGAAAGTGTTCGCTGCTCGAGGTTGATATGCATGCACCTTGTAATTGAGTTTAACTGATCTATATTCATCACCAAACTCATGAAGTACCGCAGGTTCTTCAATAATGAACATTGATTAGCGAGTAAGAAAAAATTTCTCAAGCCACATAATATACACACCATCGCTATCACCTGATCCTTTTGTAATCCATTTTGCAATACTAGACGCGTTCGGAATTGTAGCAGATAAAGCTATGATTCTCGTGTGAGGCGAGATTTCTTTCATTCGTGTGACGACAACTTCCAAAGTTGCTCCTCTTGTGTCTTTTAGAATATGGACTTCATCAACCTTTATTAGAGTTCAATTAGCATTCTTCATCTTACTATGATTTACTAGTAAATTTATTTCATTTCAAGTCCATTAGTTATAAATAAGGACAAGAAATAGATTATCTCCTACCAATATAAGCTTAACTAATTTCATTAGTCTACTATAGTCTTTCCATCGCCGAGTAGTAGAATCCCATTTTTCTGGAGTAGTTATAATAATATCAGCATTTCGCACAGTCTCAATCTCTTCTGCAGAAGTGTCGCCTGTTAGAGAAGCACATGTCAAAGATATTGTCGAAAAACGCGTTGCCCAATCATGAAATCGCTCATTACACAGTGATTTCGTGGGTGCAATATATACAATCTTGGAGTTAGAACTGGCATTATCTATTAATGTCTTTATGATAGCCAGTTCAAACAACACCGTCTTGCCTGAGCCAGTTGGCGACGATATTACAACATTATGATCAGTTTTGTATAAACTTGCAAAGCATCTTGATTGCATAGGATTGAACGCGTCAAACGTGAAAAATGATCTGAAATAATCCGGCAATTCAGAAGTACAAAGTATCTGAAAGCTCGTAGGAACCATTATGTAGAATTAATTTTATTTAATGCTCAATTGATGTAGTTATTCTTGATGAAAGTGATCAAGTTCTCATCCTTTAGAAGAACTGAAATTGAAGAGCAGAGCTGAGAGTGTAATATATCACGTGACTACAATACATTTGACCTTCAAAGCTAGCCATGGAAAATTCGGCTATAACTGATATTTGGGGACTGTTCCGATCATCATTAAAGTAAAGCATCTACGGATATAAAATCAGCAAAAGACGAATAAATACTAGAAGACATTTATTGTAGACCGCAGGCATTTGAATTTTATACATATAATATTCCCAAGCGCATAAGAGAATAAAAAATCGGACAAATGAGCGAATAATATATATATCACAACGAGGTATTTATTTATATCTTTATTCTCTCTCTCTCTCTCTCTATGTATCTATGCATATATATATATATATATATTGATACATAGATGCCTTATACATATATAATGATCAGATGTTAGTAAAGCTTAAAAAGCTCACCGCTTATCCAGCGTTTTGGGACCAGCACCAGTAGTCATTCCTGCAATATTCCACCAGCGTGGCAGGCAAGAGTATCCGTCATCATCAAAATGCTCTTGACGTTTACAGAAGCATCGTCCAGATGTATGCGATAAACTATCCTGTGGACAACGCGAATAAGGACTGTGTCTATATAGAAGGCAATAAGTTAATATCAACATTGAAGATTATCTGTGAGAATTTCATCATACCTATAACCTATATCACCAAAATGATGTACTTTATCCCTGGGAAGAAACAATCCGACGGCAAGAGAATGGACAGGAGCATCACCCCAACGCTGAAAAAGATTGTTAGTAAATGAACCAAGAAATAATACAGAATCAAGCCCAAGTACAAACCTCATAATAAAATCCACCAGTTTCATCAAGATATTTGAAATAGGCGTCATAGGCCTCGGAACGCCAAAAATTGAGACTAGCAATTTCAAAGTTACTCCAGAAGTGACAAAGATTATAATCTCCTTGAATCTCTGTGTCACCAACCTTGGATGGCTCACTGCCATCGACGAAAAAGCCAAGAGAGTTATTAGCAGCAAGATATTGTGGATTTCTGCGGACAAATTCCTTGGTGGCTGGCCAAAGGGTCTCTATTGTGAGAATATATTCATACATTGCCATAACAAAACCATAAACCTTATCATTAGTTCTCATGTACGTGAATGGATCACTGAACGTACTCTGTTAGCCAAAGAAGACCTAAAAGTGGATAGCAAGTGACAAACAAAAAAAAACTTACTAGTTAATATCGCAGAAAAACTCAACCCCAGGTTCTACACGCCAGTACCAGTCGAAATCTTGCAAGAGTTCGTGACGATAGAAATATCCAGAGTTGTAGCGACACATATGACGATAGCTCATACTTCCGGCGTAGATCACATTCTTAGAGACCATTTTTTCCATGTTCCTCTGGATCTGATCGGTATCCAGATTCTCAGGTATAGACCATTGTGACTGGTCAATCAAACCATAACGGGTCTTTCCTGATGCCATTCCAGTAGTATAATTAATAAACTCATTCGTAAAGGGCTCGTCGTTTAAGAACACCCACGGATATCGATACTTCCTGTTAAATCTATCTTCGACCATGCGCATTGAGCTCAATGCATCACGCAGCTCTTTATTACGTACTAACATCACGAGAGCAGCCTTCTCTTTTCCGATCTGTAAAGGAGGAGGAACAAATGTTCCCAAATCATCCATAGAGATGCCGTAAGTACTTAGAAAATCCTCTTCTGTGTATGGTTTTGCCTTGATTTTAGAAGAAAATGATTCATCATCGGACCTATTGTCGCTTGCGCTCGAGGAACTAAGCTGAATAATTGAAAACGTCACGTATATCATGACTACAAGAACAGCTACTGCTGGAATAACACTAATTAGTCTCGAATAGCCAAACAGACGTCGATATGGTCTGTAGGCCGCGGTAGGCCTTGGGTTTATTCTTGCTTTGTCCTTATAAGTTCCTGATACCATTATGTTCTTTTGTTCATCAAAATTCACTGTAGCTGCCGCTTAATTTGTTATTATCTATATCCTACTGTTATAATTTGTCGTATGTTTAGTCATCAACTGAATATCACGACTGCTAAGATATATTGCTAACTCGTTTGACAGCTTCTATTTGCTATTCTTGTTGTCCCTTTACCGTCTTGTCAGATATGGACCGTAGTCATTGAGCGCAGACTTGAATTCTAAAACAATTGTTTATGCTCAAGAGCCTCTCCTAAATATCGGTTATACTTGCTATCTGACCAAAGGGACTCTGTTTCATTCAGCTCCAGGTAGATCTTGGGTTGACAAAGTCCCGTCTTCTCTCTCGGTTTCAAAAAAAACGTCTGCTAGATTCATCCACACTCTATATGCTAAGTTGGCTCTAATTTTTTCTTCTCCTATGGGCTGGATCGATTATACCTTCAACGACCTTCAGAATCTTACAGTCTATGCTTTCAGGAGCGCAATCAAGAATAAGATCAAACTGAAAAAATCTTTAGTAAAGCTATCACAACTGTTAGTCCTCACCCTTAAACATGGAAATACTTAATCGACTTAGTCTACTAGTGCTGACGAGGCGAATTGCTACTAGGCTGCATCAGCCTTGACAAGTGTCTCCTGCTTCATGACACACTCATTAGTCATCTCCCAATAGTCAGTTATGATCTCATTGGTCACGTGATTAAAATTCAGCTCTGATTATTCCAAGAGCGGCAATGGATGCTGTACAGCATAAGAGTATGCTTCTTGATTAGCAGACGATCCTACCTAGGAACTGTGTGATACGGGAAGTAGAAGCGATATTCACCATAAGCATATTCGAAAGGAGAAGACGGAGCAAGCACTTGGAATGCTGATATGGAATCGGACTCTGAGGAGAAGAGGAAATGCAGAGAGCAACGATTTAGGTTCGATTTCACTTGCTTAATAGTAATAGAGTATAATGTGCACTAACACAACATATGGACCACATATCAAGTGTATTGAACACGAAGAAATGGTTACGGATCATTTCTCACCTAATCAGTCTATTCTGGATTGATGCTAGAACGGTGAAGGCTTGATTTTCAGGTAGGTAAAAAGTCTTGACATAGATATGCGCTAGTACCAGACTTATGCACTATGACGCAGTTGAAGTGCGTTTGATCGATTTCTTGGCAAATTCGGTCCTGACTATGGACCCTACTAAAGCTTTGTATATTCGAAATGAAAGCATATCTTATAGTAAATAGTAGGGCAAAATATCTCTTCGATCGGCTTGCAGAGAAAGCCAGTACGTTATGAATGGGGCCTATACTGGTCATCGCAGTCGCAATTTCCAAGCATAGTAGTCAATTGACTATATTGAAGAAAAAAGGCTTGAACAATAGCAATTCCATACAACTGCTAGTTAAATCAAAGAGAAAATCAACAAAAAAAAATTTTTCGGATGCGCTCTCCATTGTGCATCTAATCAGATGGAGTAATACCCTGAATTGTTCACGATACAAATACTCATAAAATATTTCTCGGATTTTGCATCCTTGCAGTTGTTTAACGATAATACATACATATGTAATAATTCATCGAATTCTTTTACTGTTATTGAGGTCAAAAATTCACTAGAAGCTCAAAAAAAATTTTTGTCTCAAAAAGACAAAGGATAACAGGATAATGAAGTTAGGACGATAGAAACAAAAGAGGATAGAAAATCAATCGAACAGACACTACAAGAGAGACAGCGCGAGAACCATGATAACGCTAATAAATTTATAAAAAAGCTCGTCAACATAAAAAATTATGCGTTGCTCATAGAGAGCAATATTATTAAATGATATTATAGAAAATTTTAAACAACAATTAAACCATTTAAAATAATGCAAATTCAAAATAAAATATCTATGAGATGCCATTGAAGCCTTTGTATAAATACGATTGTACCTTGTAATTGAAGAACAAAGCATCCATTTCAAAAAACCATTACCAAAAAATACTCTTGCGCGCTTCAAACTCAGGGAAGACGTCAGGTCCGAGAGAATTGATCATCTCTGTAACCTCTCGTGAAAGCTCCTCCCTGGTGATTCTGAGTTTTGCAATGGAGTTCAAGTTACTAGGATTTAGGCAAGTAACAAGTGGTTTCAGTGACTTGAAGATGTCCATACCAACCTCACCTATTCTAAGAGCAGCAAAGGTGATTACGGGAAACACGATCATGGCACCAATAGTGAAGAGCCAGACCGGACGATATTCTGGGAATAGATCATATCTCCAAATAAGCCACGTAGCAAGTAAAGCGTAAGTCCAGTATAAAGCGGGGGCTAGAACCATAGCAACAAGAATCTTCCAAGTTGCCATAACATCTCTCGCAGCAATCTTAACCGTAGAGGCACGAAGTGCTTCTCGTGCCTTCTTATTAGAATATTTCTTCGTAGCATAAAACACTGGGGCAAACAATATTGCACCAGGTAGAGCACCAAGTGCAAGAACAATGAGCTTCGAAGATCTGTAGATGAGCTTTCCTAGAATCTGAGAGGTAGAAAGAGTAGCATACTCAACCTGGTGATCCAAGATTCCCAGATTCTGTAATTGTTTGTTGTAATGGGCTACCGACTCCCGCAAGTGAATAATTCTAGGATCATCCTTATATTTAGTATATCCTTTAACCAATCTTCGATTCATCTCAACAACAAGCGATAACGGAATCTTCTTATGAGCAGGTCTATACAGCCTTCTCGCAGTCTGAATGGCCATCAAAGTATCGTAATCAGGGCAAGTAACAGTGACCGCCAAAAGAGCATTGTGGACCATATCAAGTAGCTGTTTAATAGCATCCTTCTTATCACCCTGCTTATACATCTCAACCAATTCTTTCGGTACGCTCAGTGGAGGACCAAACTCAACAACAGCGCGCGATCGGAACTTCTGTGGATGGAAATAATTCATTCCACATGGCACAATTTTTATATCGCACTCCGGATTATGCTCGAGCGCACCTAGTGCCATAATTGCAACACCAGCCTTTAAGGGAAGTAGATCTGGTCTATCATGAGAACCACCTTCTGGAAAGATACCAATACATCCTCCTTGATTTAACCGATTGAAAACTTCCTTGTAAACTTGTGACTGGTCAACCTTAGGCGCTCTCTTGTACGGGCGAGGTTCCTGTGTAAGAAAATCGATTGCATCTTTCGACTTAAATCCCTTCTTTAAAATAAGCTCATCGTCAGAAACGATAGTCACAATTTCAGCACTTCCAAGCGACTTCGATAGAGCAATAAGACCGCCCTCAGCACACTCGGTAGTAAACTTGGTATCCTTTCCTTTAATCCTCAGAGGCTCTTCAGGATTCTCAATGTACACCTTTCCTTTTCCAGAAACAAGAAGATCCTGAACACGAATAACTGGAATTGCAGATACAGCTCTTGCAAGACTACCAACAATAGGAACTCTCATAGATTTCTCTGCGATAAGAAATGAAATCCTTCTACCAGCCTCCGCTCGGATCTGTCGCATCAAAAGCATAGGATCCACGAACTATTATAAACATTAAATATTAGAAAAAAAATATAAACTACAGCAAACACATATTCAACTTACCTGATTGGCATGAGGAGCCCCGACGAAAATAACAGGACCATGACGAGGTATTCTATACGCACCGCGCGGCCTTATTTCACGAAAAAATATGTCGAAGCTGACTAAAAATATAGATTAAAAGCATTAGACAGTGTTCATGCTGTTGACTATGGTACGGCTCCAAAGAGTGCACAGATGTACCGAAGTGGACTTCTTACCTGAAAATCCCCAAACAATCAAGTCATAAATCCACGAGTTGAAGTTCACTTCTGTATCAATGGATCTAGTCTTACTTGCATTTTCGGGAAGCAAGCTATCCTTCTCATCTTCCGCTTCAGCATTTTCGTCATGATGCGATACCCGTACTTTCTTCTCTAGATCTTGCTGCATTTCTCTTGACAATTTCACCAACAAATTATTTTTATGATTGACCAACTAGTTTGTGATGCTGAAATTTTCAACAAGCCGTGATCTCTACAAATGAAATATACGCAATGTTGCGAGTGAATAGATCTATTGAAGTATAGACTAGTCTCGGTTATATATTTACGTATATATTTAACAGATAGTATGACTGTATAGTAGAATAACTGTTAGATCGCCGCGACTAACCGCAATATTTGTGTTCGAGTGTTATTAATGCGAGTGAGATAGAGAGTTGTCTATTTGCTTCTATCTTGTCTTTGCGTGCTGATAGAAATCGACACTCCTTACGAAACTGCTGTAAATACTAGACGCTTTACTTTCCGGGGGGTAAATTGCCAGTAAGAAAAAGTATTGTATATAATTAAAAAAAATTAGATATAGGCGTCAGTTCTCGAAAAGTCTACAGAATAAATTTATCAGTGGACCACATAAGGTACTTTCAAGAAAGATGTAGAGAAAAGCCTGTACCGACAACTAGCAATCTTACAAGATTATATACATAATATTATGTAAATAATGAGAATCGTCACTTCCGATACTTTTTAACTGTAAAATGCCAGATATGCCGAAGCTGATGATAATGCTGTTTCGCTTTGTGGCTTATTTGACTATAATATACTTATTTAGACCATAAACTGATCGACGTATTCTGAAATCTTGAAGCGATAACTTTAAACTACATTCATAGAATTCCCTCGGCCTGATCCTCCTCATAGCAGGTTAGTTCCGGTTACCCGCTCTACTTATTGTATCTACATGTCTTTGATCGCCAGTCGAGCTTACCAGCAATGAGGGGAGTAGATACAATTCAGGGTCAGCGAACAGTGCTAAGATGTAATATCAGATAGAAGAGATCCACTGTAAGATAGATCTGGCAAGATCCGAGCTGGGGATTTGAGTGAGATCATAGTGGGTATGTCTGACGATGTACCAATCTGAGTCCTTATTCAGTTAGCATCATGCACGCCGACATATATGTAATACTCATGTCATGCATATGTAATGCATATGTAATGCATGAGGTGCGATTCTACATACGTGCATGCACCAGACATGCACAAGTGACACACGCTTATTTAGGTCGAGATACCTTGACCCATGATCGGACTCTGTACACTACAGATAATCCAAGCATGTACATTGAACGTGTAGCACATTATAGTTATGGTGCAGTTAATTCGTGTAATACCCCAACATTTACTGCTTTATATTAAAATGGTTCCGCTGTCATGGATTCAGACACTTAAATCGGACGTTTAATAAAATAAAATAGCTACCGGCTCATTTGTTGTGCAGTACGGCCAACTACTCTGGTCCCTAGCCCCTGCCCATTTATCACACATCTCATCTACTTATGCATTACCTGCATTCCTTCATTGACGTTTGTCCATCAATACTTACGCATCAAACCAAATCTTTCCTGGCTATCATACACCGGGTAACTAGGTCTAAGTGCGGAGAATGCGAGGGCGGATTTACCGTTGCAAGCGAAGTGGATATCGCTTATGGATGCTGGACAACGCTGTATAGCCTGTACTGGGGAGAATAGTCACGAGAACTGAAATACCAAGTAATACTTATGAGTAGTAGAAGAACAGGTGACTTAAAAATTTGGTCCAAGAGAGCAAGATCGTCTCGTTCATAATCTCTTGGACTACGGACAGATGTTTTAAGATCTATACGATTTAGTATAGTCAACTGCTCTAGTCATGATGATTTCAACACACGTCCCGTTCTATTCTGCGACATTCGTATGTTCAACTTACTATTCCTCTTTGGCTACGATATGGACCACAGGATCTTACGACCTAGGGCATTACTGTTCTTTGGCAGTAACAACAGGAATCGCGATCGCGATACTTGAAAGCACCTGCTATGTGAGTATATTAATACTCATTCCATATACTACATAAATTATTTCCTGTATACATACATCTATGAAGATATCATAAATATGATTTGCTTGTTCTTACGAGCCCCATAAATAAATAAAAAATGCATATGAATATACTACTAAGGTAAGCGCCCAAATAACGCAGAATTGAGGTACATAAATTGATTATTGATTATCCACGACAATTACGAATCCTGAAAACCTTGGAATGATAATTCTTAAATTTATTATTTACTATGGATATCGCATCTGTCTGAAGATGCTAACATATTCCATTCTAATCCACCTTCAGTATGTGCAAGCAGAAAACTCTGAACTAAGCCGTACATAATATGATTCTTACCCCAGAAAACAGCTTCAGCTTTATACAACCAATGGCCATTAAAACTGTCATCGTAGGAGCTGCTTCCAAATATTTTTGGGAACCGCCAATTCAAGAGAACTTCTGAACATGGCCATCTAAAAAAAATATAATGTTAGTATGATCTAGCTTTGGTACGAAAGGATCAAATATATAGCTATCGAGCCCACAATGATAGCTCTAAAAAATCGAACCAACCCACTGCAATAGGTGTGGAGCCAAAAACGTACCTGTCTGTGTATATTTGTATTTGAAATCACGACCATTATTTTCTTGGTTTGCCTGCCATGGCATCTGAATATCTTGTGGTTTGTCCTTATAGAGACCAGCACTTCCCATGCTGCGACCAAACCAGTATCCCATTCCGGTACAGGTGAGCACAACACTTCCAAAAAGCAAATACAGTTCAGGATCGCGCTTAGCAATCCTATTAAACCATCTAAGTGTATTCTGATTCTGTGACATTGCGTTGATTATATTGATTTGATTCTTAGTGTATCTAATGTACCGCTACTTCGTAAAGTCTGTAATCTTCTGATGTTTTCGTTGACGATTTAAGAGAAATTGAATATCGATTCGAAAAAAATTTAAGCAATCAATTACCACGAAGAGTAGGCATCTTCTGACCTATTTATATAGCCAGCAGAGATCTGGCAGAATTATAATGACGTTTCTTGGATAGTAGATCTTACTCTAATTTTTCGACTATCACGTTTTTACAAACCAGGTACGTTCAGCGCATTCGCTCTTGCTTCCTGTCAGAGACACCTTGCTACTTTAATTAGTAATCACCAGATATATAAGGAAAGCATAATTTACTGAGCTCAAGAAGGCAGTTGCTACATCAGATCAATACTAAAGAAGGCAGTTATAACGACATAGCGGTCTCGTGTTCTCCCAACCAAGAAATCGCGATGCTTTGGTACTCGAAGACGTCATGATTCCACATCTTCAGCTGAATGCAAAATAGCAGTGCAGATCACAACGAAACAGAAGTTCTTTGTAGAGTGATAACACCCATAGAAGACCTATCAACTATACGGTTGTTCTGTGTCCTCGCTGCTTTTGCTTCTGTTCTAGCTTCATGTCAATTTGCGTGGTGTCGGAATTCGCCGAGATTTCGCTTATCCCTAAGGGGACGGATGCTGAGCCGCACAACACTGTTTTGACTACGTACGAAGGGCTTTTTGAGTATTGTTAGTTAAAAACAACGCTACATTACAATGGACTTACTAATAAAAAATTTATGCTCTATTCAAGAGAAACAGTGGTACGTCCAGGTAAATAACAGGATCAATGTAAATTTGTGTTCGCGCTTTGTTCATTGAGCCTGTGATATATACTAATTGCTAAAACCATTCGTATAGAACCAACAAGCAGAAAACGATTGATTCTGAGGAAAAGTTCGCTTCCGGTTCATGGCTCTAGTTGACGTTATTTTGAAGAGACTACAGCAATATGCAGTGTTCGTCGTATTGATAGCCATAGCAGTTTTACACTATATTTATATGTGAGTAGTACTTTTGCGCAACACATATTATCTACCTGTCTACCTCTCTGTCCTTCTGTACCTATTCATCTATTTATCCTTTGTTCCTACTATTACTTACCTAATGCTCCTAAATGCCGCTTCCGGCCTTTGGCTACGATGACTTGCACAACTGACTAATTTTTGGATCGCTTGATCCCACTACTTTATGATAGTACACCATGGATAAGCTCTCATGTCTCCCCTGCGCTTCCAGCTCTATGGTCTTGGCTTTACTTTGCTGCTGTTGTTTCTTTTGTTAGAGCTGCGTATACCGATCCTGGGGTCAGTATTTTTTTCTTTTGCAAATGATATTGACATACTTAGTTCAATCGGGTTTACTCACTATATGTACATCTTACTTCTAGTCTTTGAAGCTAGATGCAGAATACATTTATGAATCAATAATCGGTCCAAATGTCAAACATCTAAATGAGAAAACTGCAGAATGTTTTCTTAATGTAAAAAGCTCGGCTTCCTTCTCATCAGAGGGCGAATTAGTTATTATTCCGCTCAGATACTGCTGGACCTGTAAATTTTGGAAACCGCCACGAACACATCATTGTGGAAGATGTAATAAATGTATAGGTAGGACAGGATAAATTCTCTTTTACTTTAGATTTTCATCTTATTGAAAAACTATTTTAAACGTTAGATCACTTGGATCATCACTGCAAATGGTTGAACAACTGCGTCGGCTCTCGGAATTATAGGTATGTGGAAATTTCTAAGTACTATTTGATCAGTTACCTTTGATTGTAACTAGTCATGAGGTATCAAGTATATATATTCTTTCCTTTTGTTGGTCTAGTACTTATTAGAATTTAAATTTTAAGGTATTTTTTCGCTTTTGTCAGTTTAGCTAGCATACTTGGATTGTTTTTGGCGGGACAAGCGATATGCATTCTAAAGATAAATGCTCGAGATCACGCCATAGGCTTAACCGACTCAATAAGAGAGAAATCAGCCGTATTCGCACTTTTAGTAATTGGTCTTGCTGCATCAATCTATCCGCTAGCGCTTACTGTTTACCATATATATTTAATGTCAAGGGCGCAAAGTACTCTTGAATTTGTAAGTTCAGTTCTGCTATGGCTATAGCGATTGTTTCACTAGGCACGTCTTGTTCGAACACTATTATGTCAGCTGCTGACTTTTTTTGCTCGCTTTTACCAATATCTAGCTTGGTGATCGAACTATACCACGCAGTAATCGTCTTCGTCCGTATACTACACATAATGTGATCAGCAATATCTTGTATGTTCTATTTTATCCACAGGTCTAACTTCTTGTACTAGTATTATGTATAACACTATTCTACTTTTTGGGCAGTCAGGGCAGTTTTTGGTTTACGTCACCTTCATATAATGTTGAGCCGCATAGTATTGAGGGTTTCGTGTGGTTCGTTGATGTGCTTTGAAGCTCAGAAATAGATTTCAACGTACATAGTAATATACTAGTTCGTAATAACGTATTTCGTTCATACTTTTTCTTTTATCTGAATTACTTTCTTGAATAGCCCATAATGTCATTAAAGCTTCCAGAAGCATTCTCTGAACTCTTGGTTGCAAGATTCAACTCAGCAGTCGCATCAACATCTCTCAAATTTGCACAATCCTCCGAAGAACTGATTAAAGAGCACGACTTCACGGTAATGCCGTTAATATATTAGTCAGTCTGAGCTGTTAGTAATTATGTCTAACATGATGATTATATAGTTCAAAGTTCGCATTGCGCCTAGTTTGGCTATGAAGCCTGTCAAGAATGAGGACACAGCGGGAGAGTCTCCAATAAAGAAGAAGGTAGTGGTTGTACTGTCATATACAAACACACACACACACACATATATATATATATAAGAGCAATTATACGATTACTAACTTAATTAATAGTTAAATCCATTTCTCAACCCGGAACCTGAACTCTTCCTTTCGCCTCTCGGAGATCGATACTCCTTGATCTTAAATAAGTTTAGTATCCTTCCCTATCATTTCTTATGTATCACTAAGGAATTTGAATCGCAGAACACACCTCTGTCCGAAGACGATTTGGAAGCAGCCTGGCGATGCTTGGACACGGATATTACTCCTCCTGAAGATATTACAAGTTCTACCGGTGTCAAGAGTCATAGCAGATGGATGGCTTTCTACAATTGTGGCTCACTCTCCGGTGCAAGCCAGGAGCATAAGCATATTCAGTTTATTCCAGTTGATTCAGATGTCAAATTAGTTCCGGACGTTATTCTTGAGCTACACGGAAACAGTGGTAACCATAGTAAAGGTATTAATTTCTGTTAACGGAAATGATACTTATTATCTTCACCCTGATGCTAACTACCTTGACTTCGTTTTTAGATGCTATCGGAGAAAGTCCAGTGAGTCATCCAGATCTCAAGTTCTCTCACTTCGTGCTTCCACTTCCCAGGTCGCCGACTCCAGAAGACCTGGCCATGCGTTTTTCGTCCTTACTTTCCCGTACGCTTACTACGTTTCGACTAAATGAACAGAAAGAAAAGTCCTTTAATTTTGTAATGACGAAGGAATGGATGTTTATTGCTCCTAGGAGCAAAGAGACTTATGAAGATATATCGATAAACTCTACAGGAATGGCAGGTTTACTTCTCGCTAAATCTGAGGACCAATTCAATCTCATTAAGCAAATTGGTCCTTTAGAACTAACTGGGATGGTTGGATTACCTATGGTCCACCGGAACGAAGATCATTCTGACTACTAGCAAGTTAGCGTAGCTCATCGTATCAAATCTAGTCATTTGATGATAGTGTCTCTAAACATAGATAGTAAAATAACAATAATTTTATAATAGCAGATCATTCTGCTCTTCCAAGGAGTATCCTAAAATATACAAAATATCCTGTAGGGATTCAGAATTCAGTCTAGCTGGAGCCTGTTCTTGAACTATTGGTTTAGCATTGAATGCAACACCGTATCCGGCTGCACTCATCATTACTAAGTCATTTGCTCCGTCGCCAACCGCCATTGTCTGTGAAATCAGGATAATTTTATGTATGTCAGTACGTATGTCACACTTCTACGACACAAAGAAGCTTGTAATAGTATGTTAATGCTTACCGCTTTCAAATCGATATTACCGTTTTCCGCCATGTGCCTCAATAACTGTGCCTTCTTTTCTGCGTTCACTATTTCACCTTGCACTCTACCAGAGAGGAAGAGACCGTCCTCTGTAAACTCCATCTATTTTGAAATTGAAATTAGATATATTGGTCGGTCATATTTCTATCCGAGATTTGACACCTACCTGATTAGCAAAGGCATAGTCAAGACCAAGAATGCCTTTAATCCAGCTAGCCAAAGGAATGAAGCCACCAGAGCAAACTGCGAGAATGCTTCCGGTCTTCTTCAGGGCTTTACATAGTTCCTTTGCGCCTGGAGTCAAGGCGATATCCTTTTTCAGTGACTCAAAAACCGTAGATGGGATGCCATCAAGAAGTGCGACTCGCCTGCGCAAAGACTCATTGAAATCAATTTTGCCATTCATTGCTAGTGATGTAATAGTCTAGTAGACAGTCAAATATTAGTAAAATAATTTTCATAACACCAAAGCGCCAATAAAAGTCATAGTGGCAATACCGAGACTTTGTCCTCCACATCTGCGTATGCAGCAATCATGTCAATAACCTCCTGTTGGATTAAAGTTGAATCCATGTCGAAGACAACAAGTTTCTTTTCACGTCTGTATTTGTCATTTGGCTGCAAGCAAATATCGATGTTATATTCTCGGCATATCGAATTAACTGATTTCTTTAAGTCGTCAATTGAGTAATTCCCATCTAGACTGAAGTAATAATCCTCCGCCCTATCTGATAGAACTTTGCTGTCAAAGACACTCATATTCAGCTTTTTAAGAGTGTTAGTCCACAAATTTCGCTGAACATCGCTTATTGGTGATTTAGATATTAGAGTAGAGACATAAGAAATATTTGATTGAGAACACATTGTTGTGTTTAACTCTTAAGGAAATTTTTGCTGACAAGATGTCGACTTAGTACTGTTCATCATGAACTACCAAGATGTTGTAGAATATTTACCAGTCATACGTAACTTTAGGAACCTTGAAGCCGCACTGTTTTTTCTCTATATTTTTTTTTTTTGGTATTATAGGCAATTTCACCTTAAAAGTCTTCGATTAGTATACTGCTTGCAACACAAACACTATAGCCTTAGTTTATTAATGGAGGAAGAACTACTGGTATATGGCGTAACTCCCGTAAAAGCCTCCGGTACGAAGGCTGAGGGCCAACTTACTGTCTGCAAGCTGAGATCAACAGCAAATATTATCTCTTACAAGCAGATATATTCGCTGAATAAGGGTATTGCTATGTTGAATTCAGGATTTCTGGTAGCACAAAACGATAGACCTATTATTCACTCATACTCGTCTTCAAAGGAAGCTCCGATGCAGCGAATTGTGCTACCAGAGAAGATCTCGGTGCTCACATTGTCACATTCTAAGGCTTTTCTTCTTGCCGGGACACATACAGGAAAGCTGATCTTGTGGGAGGTACTATTACTATGATTATTAAGAGAAGCAGTCTAGCTATACGGAAAATTTGGTGCTAATACAATAATTATATAGTTATCTTCAGGAATATGTTTAGCCTATAAAGACGCACATTACGATGCGGTTAAATCAATCGTGTTTTCTTCAGACGATTCGCTTTTCTTCAGTGGGGGAAGCGATGCTAAAATCTATACTTGGAGACTAATGGATTTCATAAGCTCACAAAGTTCGGAAAGTAATGTAGAGGCACTGGCATCATGTAATCACCATAGTCTGGGTATTACACAGCTATATTGTGGATATGGTTCTGCCAAAGACTGCAAACTTTATAGTGTGTCTTTGGATGGTACTTGTAGGGTGAGATGAAAATATCAGAGGCTCAACATTACAATTTCTAACTTGCCTTATTATAGGTCTGGCACGCTATATCACTGCGTCTCATTAGTACATTTATTGGGATAGAGGCTTTACACAGTTTAGTGGTTGATCCAGTAGAGAGAGCGATATATGTTGGTTGCGAGAGTGGACGAATAATCCAGATAAATTTGTTTGCTATCGATAACGGTTCTCTCATATATATTGGAGGACTCCAAAAGACTATAGAAATAAAGGCAGATTCTGTGACTTCATTTACTCAGCACAATTCGAAGGTTCTGGCATTAGACTTATCGTATGATGCATCAGTTCTCGTATCCGGATCTGAAGATACTACGGTGATGGTATGGGATGTATCTACGCGACAAGTTTTAAGAAACATCAAACAAACGAAAGGTAAGAAGAAATTTTTAATTTATTGCTTATCAGGAGCCCAAAAACAACTTACTTACCACATTTAGGACCCGTATCTTTTGTAAAAATTATTCAGAAGGCACCAAAGGGTGATTATGTCAACATACCGTCTCTGAAGTTCACTGTTGATCCAACATCGCTAGCGAGACAAGATTGCTGGATAGCTATTGAGGATCAAGATGAGGAGAATGCCACATATTCAATAAATGGAAGCATACTATCTAAAAAGGTACTTTTACTAAAATTTTTGTCTCTAATACTCTCTTGTCAAATCAGATCTAACGTTAAACAGATATCGTCTTTCGAGGCTACAATGACACAAGTAAAGCCCATCAAAATATCAAACGAGGAAAGCAATTTGAAATTGAAATACGAAAAACTCAATTCTGCATATAACGAGCTTTGGAATGCTTATAACAGTCTTACAAATAATGATACCAAGGACGATAAATAAATTGTCCAGATCATCGATATATTTATATGTATATTAACAAGGCTAAGCGAATGAAGCTGGCTTAATTCATTTAACTCTTATTGGGTTCTTAGATGTTTAATAGCTTGTATTTTGGCTTAGTAGGAAAGGATACTACTAGATGTATTTTTTGTAGTAGCCAAGTCGGTGTGAAAATGCTATAGATTGCAAGTTATATATATATGCTGCCATACCACTATTATCATTTATTAAATCGTCTGCAATGTCTAACATACAACGACAAATCATTTAACCCGCATTTAGTGTATTAAAATCATTTCCCTCAGTCATTACTTGTTCCTTTCAGTCCATCTTCCATCTTTACTTAGAATTGATATATGGTATTATTGAGGAATGGTAGATGCTAAGACCTCCTCATTGTTACCCGGCCAATCTGATTCTGCGGAAAAAATTCTTGGTCTATCTTTTTCTAGTTTGTAAAAAAAGACCTTGCAAGTCCATCGTGGATTTTCTCATCAGTATTTGTGATTGAGTATACAGAGAATAATAAGTACACTTAAGGGAATTTAATACTGTCACGTTTGAATTGAATGAAAAAGGATTGAAAGATTAAGGTGCCTGTGTTGAGACAAGAAGGATATTCGAATTTCTTGTGTTCTATTACGGCTCCTAAGGTCAAGGCTAATGGCATTCCGAGCGGTATTTCAAAGTGTTGGTCATTCTTCTACCAGAGTATCAGTGTTGTCCAAGTGCGGGGGGGTCGCATCGGAGAATAATGTGCTAATTACTGGTATGAAGTGGATAGCAAAGCCTCACAATTTCAGCTCGTCTATGTTCTCTTCTGCTCCGGCTAATTTGGTGAGATTCCGGAGATATTCCTCGTCCTCACCTAACAACAAACAAGCTGTTAAAGGTCTAAGAGCCAAAAAATCGAAGAAGTCCTCGACAGGACTTGAGACGGACAATGCTAGACTTGCTTTAATCGGAGCTCCTCCTACAGACCATGCCAGCAGACTAAGTAAGTTAAAGGAAGCAAATTTGATGTCGCGGTTAAAATGTAGATGAACTTTTGAGCTAATAGTTTTTATACAGGTGTCGCTTATGACAGTTTTTTTGCAGGATATAGGCCTCTATTTGTCGATTCCAATAGAATAAGCAAGCGTTCTAATATGAAGTCTCAGTTATTGGATTTTGTAGAGCCATCTGCTGATGAGCCCGAAAATGTTTACTACAATGACAGCTATACACCTCTTGGTGTTACGTCAGTTAGCGGAATCATTCTGGATCCTGTCATGAAAAGCCTTCCTCGCAACATTCGAGAGCAGATGCTTACAATGAGACCACCTCCGCCACCGGGTCAAAAGTTCGATAACGATATCATTGGTAGTCAACCGCAGTCTCAAGTTAAGGTATTCGAAGTCGAACTCAAGGGAATTGAAGAGATCCTTAGTTCTAGCGGACTGGATCCAGAAGAACTTGCTGACTTAAGATGCTTCGTAATTGTCGATCCTGACCATGACGGTAGTTTGTCGGTCAATCAAGAGATTATCAAGAATTTGCCTGATTCCTTGGTATTTGTGATAAGTGATCATAGTGACCTTTCTCTATCAGATAAAGGTGGCATGCAGTTAACTAGTGTTGTCCGCAAGAGAAGACTTAAGATTAAAAAGCATAAGTTGAGAAAGAGAAGGAAAGCTCAGAGAGCTATGAAGAGAAAGCAGTCTTAGTGTATCTGAGTAATATTATATTGTACATATATGTGCATGCTATTATGCGATGTTTACGATCATCAATTGATGGAATCGTTGTAATTATGCTTAAATAAATAAGCTAAATGACTATAAAATGTGTTTAGGCTACGGCTTCATTTGCTTATTGCATACTTTACTGTGTAGTATCTCACTAGACTATTGTAGGCATCAGTGTCTCCAGAGCGAAGAACATTCGCTATAATCTAATCGTCAGTATCAGTTTTATAACTTGTTCAGCTAGACGTATACATACCTGCATCCACATTTAAAGGACTTTCTATCGCCGGATCATTAAGCAGCGCAATAATAGCCATGCAAGTAGACTGCAGTGTCCAGACTGCAGTCCACTGATTCTTTAGAATGTCTAGACATATTTCTCCGGTCTTAAATTAATGAGTTAGCTCCTTAATGATCGCATGGAAATCAATCTATTTTGAAAACAACTCGCAGTCATACCTTAAAATTTACATTTGGATGGCATATAGGTGTTTTGAAACTGATGCTAGGTGGACGTAGAGGATAGTTTTCTGGTACTTGAATATCAATTTTCCATAGACCACCTTATTCTCGTTAGCCAAATGGCTTAGCCACTGGTTCGCATATGTAACACGTCACAAACCTTCATATGGTCCAGCTATATTACTTATTTCGCCATACCAGTGAAAGATATTGTCTTCGGATATCGGCCTTATCCTTAAGTTACCAGGATCTGTTCGATCCTCGATTTGAAGAGCAGCCAGCTCTTTCAACAAACGCCTTGCCGCCTGTTGCGACATCGTGAACTTGAATAGACCTGTACTTGACAACGTAGAGGACAAGAAGATATAGAAGTCTGTTCAAGTGTTATGTCCACAACTGATAAATAACCCATAGAATTATCGACGAGATTTGGATTCGTTAGGTGAAAGAAGAAAATCTATAAATTAACAGCGAGAGATTATTATTTAAGAAAATACTGCGTTTTACGATGACATTGGGACGAATTCAGAGACTAATAATAAAATTACTCCCAGAACTGGACACATGAGCTTCTAATCATCAACTCTTCTAAAATACAACATCGCTATTCTTGGATTTATTGATATCCAAGACTTTCTGGCAATCAAATATCACCAGCACTGGATTTAAATAGGATGCAGTTTAAAGTTCCTCAGAAGAGACTCTTGACAAATGATGATCTGGAAGTCTTCCTCACATCAGACACTTACACAGACATTATAACATTTATTGAAGATCTGAGTAATTCTGTCAGAGGATTGAAGAACTCAGATCCATGTATGAAGTCAGAGGTAGGTTAATAATAGTGCCTATATTTTAATTTTCTAATTCCAGAATATTTGCGATCAGCTAACAGAGTTCCAGGGATCTTCTGCTGTGGTGAAAATACTGGACGAAATCGAACAGTATGTTGAGCAGGCACCTCCTGTGGCAAATGAAAAATCGCGATTCGGAAACCCAGCATTTAGGAAATTTTATGATGTTGTCGAAAAGGTGAGTAGTAAGCGTTGTAGTAGTCCGAGTAGCAAATGAATGGCCAAGGGTCAAGTAATTAGTGAAATAACTAACGTCATTGAATCAGAACTACATAAGTCTTCAGCAGTACTTACCGGCAACTCTAAGCTCTGCCGCGGCTGAAGAAGTTGGTACATACTTGCTTCATAGTCTAGGAAATAGAACACGTATTGACTATGGCTCAGGGCATGAGCTTAACTTCATATGCTATCTGCTTTGCCTTAAGAAGCTGGGGTTATTGAAACGCGAGGACTACTCGTGCTTAGTCCTGGTTGTATTTAACCGTTATATTTCAGTTATGAGAACTATTCAGAGGCAATATTGGTTAGAGCCAGCTGGATCACATGGAGTGTGGGGCCTTGATGATTATCATTTCTTGCCATTTCTGTTCGGTGCAAGTCAGCTGGCAACACACAAGTACCTTCGACCCAGAAGTATTCATGACCAGGACGTATTGGACGCATATTCGAAAGATTACATGTATTTGAACTCTATAGCATTTATCAATAGCGTAAAGACGGCTTCTTTGCGATGGAGTTCCCCAATGCTCGATGATATATCAGGTGTTAAGACATGGGAAAAAGTGAGCTCAGGAATGATTAAAATGTACAAGGCAGAAGTTCTTCGAAAGCTGCCTATTATGCAACATTTTTTATTTGGATCGATTTTACCAATAGGAGAACTACCTTCGGATAAAATGACTGAGAATCAAATAGAAGAGATGACTAAGCATAATGGTCATGTACATGGAGAGGGAATTTGGGGAGACTGCTGTGGCATAAGACTTCCGAGTGCCATCGCAGCAAGACAAGCATCTGAAAATAACGGTGAATTGAGAAGTATTCCTGGGCTTCTGAAACCACTGCCTTTTGACTAGCTTTGTGATGCTCCAACATTTAATCAGCGAATAAGTCAAGAATAGTTAATATTAAGATAAAGAGAAACCAAAATAGTCATACATTAAAACACACTAAATCCAGCTTACAACCACCTAAGAAATGCTATAATCAACCCCTGAAGATGAACCAATATAGATAAATCCCAATGCTATAGCCAAGGATTACTCCAAAAAAATTTTAAATCTTGAAAAGGAACTGGCTTTATAATAGACTGAAATTATTTAATATCATAAATCACTCTCGCAACTACATTCTGCTTTTCGTCATGAAATTAACACTTCGCGATACTTCGCTCCTACTCCTCTTCGCGAAAAACTATCTGACGTGAGGCCAGCCCAATATCTATCCTATAGGATCGAATACCACAGTTTTCTACCAATTGTGTGTACTTGCATCTTCGCGTACTCGAGAGCCACTTATTATATTCTATCTCAAACAGAAATCACATTATGACACCAATCTATAATTACCTAGAGACGTTGATCCCTGCTCTACATTCTAGAAGTATTTACTACTATAAGAATAAACGCAAGCCCAATAAGCTATAATAAAAACAGGTTAGATACTCCTATCCAGAAAAAAATCTATTTTGCGCATCTACTGGTACTTACGATACAAGAAGCAACGGTGATATTGAATACGGCTGCTCGCGAAACCGGAAATTTGCCGCGCATCATCCAAATAGCAGCAACATAATATCTATAAGCGCCGATTATCATCAAAGAGATTGCTAATCCAATCAAGCTGGCTAAAATGGTGAAGGGTCAGATGAGACTTCGAATTATTTAAACTGCAGTTACACTTACCACCAACAAGCTTTCCCACTATCAAGATTCCTTCACCATATCCACGGAACGCCTGTGTAACGGCAAGTCCGATAGTTGCGAAAGACAAGCTGGTACGAGTCCAGGCCAAGAAATTACGTTCGTTTGCGAGATGGTCTCGAGCAACAGCACCCTTATTTTCCAACAGCATATTGGGCATATGCTTAGAGAGTGTTGAGAACTTCTCGTACTGAAGCAATAATGGATAACCAAAATCGTTTCCAGGCATTCTCATAAGTGTTTGCTCATCTAGAACATCACCAGTTTCTGGAGCTGGAGCTGCTGTTGAACTTCCAGAAGATGAGGCACCATCATCGAGAAGTCGTCTCTCTTCACTAATTCGAATCTTTCCAGACATTTGGTACTTATCTAGATACTTTCTATTACAAAGAGAATTCCTGACTTCAAAAAGACTGTTAACAGCAGTATTCTAAATAGAGAAACTTTAGAACAGAAAGAAGACTTGCAGAGAGGAGAAATTTGAAGATACTCGAAAAGTGAATTTTACAGTCGGGTAAGGCAAACAGATTAATAATGGTGGCTTGCATGCATTCAGTTCTAACAGCTAGAACACTACTAGTATCTACTCATGCCATAAAGTGCTCAAGGCATCCCCTTGTTACTCAACTACACCTGCTAAACAGAGCAAATATTTACCATGTATCCACACAATTAAAAAACAGCTCCTAGAAGTTTATTCTGATCCCAGCTTGGTCTTTTCGCTCTCAACAACGGTATGGTAGATTATCCAACTATTTATAATAGCTGCATGCTTGGTATCTATTTTACGTCTGTCGCTGCATAGACGCTAAATTTATATTTCATCCCACACCTATATATTCAGTGGTCTCTATCTAGACTATGGAACTTGCTCTGGAAGCGCTTATAAGAACATATAAATATATTTCATTGAACGCACAATAGTCATCAACGCCCAAACAAAATGGGAGAAAATTTAGATCCAATTGTACGGTGACATACACAAATTAGTACTATTTTATACAACTAACAACCAGTATTTTCATTTCATTCTTAACAACTTTCCATCCCATTTCATTTTTTATAAAATGATCTGCGTACTTGTCTTCGATGGACAACAGAATGCTCGTAATTTCTTTTAAAGAAAATTCGTCGATAATAATGAGACAGTATAAAATCACTAGAAACCGTACCTGAGACACCATACACCTTCCAAAGCTTTTCAACAGGAACATCACATATTTCATATTTCAAAACAGTTTTAGAGAATAAATATCTGACAAAAAGAACCCAATCATGTTCTGGTTTAACATTATAATAAACATGGAACTATTAATATTCCAGCAGGAGCACGAGAAAACAATACATAATATACAGCGTTAATCGACTGGTGTTCCGACCCATTCCACATGACTACTCCAGGCCGCAGTCTTCATAGGATCTCCTAATTTATCCATATTTCTGAATTCAACTTCTGGAAGCGCTCGGCTCTTCATATCGTCATTATGGACAGAATTTATGTCACTGGCGACAGTATCTTCTGTATCAAGACTGATACTAGGAGGGGCCGAAGCAACTGATGCTTCACTACCTCTCAGAAGATCCCCTATCCAAGCGTTCCACTCTCCAGATTCAACGCCTTTAGCCATCATGTCACCCGAATATCCTCGTGGCATGGACTCAGGAGAGAATACGGAAGGAGAGTCAAGTAAAGATGACATAGTACCAACATTATTGCTTTCCCATTTACCTAAATTCATTTCAGTTCCTCTGCGTCGCATTGCATTTGATGATCGTCTAGGCTTGCATGGAACTGAAGATTCGACAGTAGAAACTGACGACACAGACAAGACAGATTTTGAAGGAGATGATGAGGCATCTGAGTGACAAAGAGCTCGCTCAGTTCGTCGTTTTCTCCCATCTCCCGAAGAATCCATCATGGCAAATAGTGACTCTAAAACAGTATCATCTTGAGCAGAAGGACTATTAGTTGCAACATATTCTTTAGAATCGACTTCCACTTGACTGATACTGCTTCTATACTGTAACTGATATTGCTGAGCAATTGCCCACTGCAAAACATCCGTATCCTGACGCGCAGCACTTGAGGCAGCAGGTGAATGTTGTTCACTTGATGGTAGATGGGGAATCGTTATAGATGCACAGCCATCATTTATCACAGCCTGTTCTTGTGTCGCAGTTAATTGGGTCGTGTAAGGAATAGACAAAGGCTGGCTAACAGCAGCCTTCGCTTCTGCTGAATGACGAGCCATTTGACTATCTGACGATGATCGGAGATCAAAATTTAGGATCTCGGAACAAATTTTCTCAAGTAACTGATACTCAGCCAGGGAAACTCCACTGCCATTCTGGATAGAATCTAGACATCTTGTCACAATACGCTTTGTTTCTTGAATAAGTAAACCATCCTTCGGATATTCAATGGCACTATAAAGTACAACTAACGCGCATGATATTAGAGTCTTTGGGATATTAAAACAAGGTTCCCACGTTAGATGCTTCTCCTTAATGTAATCAGCAAGCATAATAATGTTTTTTGCGCTATCAGTAATTGCCAAGATCGAAGAAGTACCCTTTGTCTTGGAATCACTAGTCGCTATAGCAGGACGATGAATCAAAATCTTTGCATAGTGATAAATCAAGAGTAAGAAAGGCGCACGAGGATGTAGAAGAGATGAAGATGAAGAAGACGGTATTCTAGGAGTACCATTAATCATCTCAAATTTTAGATGTACAGGCAGATCGCGTCTCCATTCCTCAAGCTCATCTTCCAATTGGAAGATAAGCTTATATTCACGCATACATCTTTTCGTTGACGGACGGTAAATAGCAGTCAAAATATGATACAATACACGAGATAACTTGCTCAGCGCGATTGATGCCGAAACTTTTGTGTAGCTTCCAGGCGGCGGAGTCAATATGGAATTATCAGTCAGAAATTCACTATCCACATTTGAAGAATACGGACATTCGATATCCTCTTCCCGAATAATAGGCGGCATTCCAAGTAAAGTGCTGGAAAAGCAATCCAAAGTGAAAACAGCCCAAAAGAGGCGCAAACGAATCTCAGTGTCTTTAACACTAAGATTAAAAGGCTTCTGCATACGGTTTAATCCGAGACGAAGAGCCATACCCGTTGCACGCATTTTGAACTGCCACATATCAGAGTATTGACCAGTCATACAGGAATAAAGCTGAGCCAAAACTAAAGACTGTAGAATACCTATAGTATTGCGGTTTTCTATGGCAAATAAAAGTCTCTTCCAACTTCGTTCATATGACGTATTAGACTCTGAACTAGAAGATATTTGACGAGCAGAGATAGACAAAATCAAATATAGCTGGACAATAAACTCCTCACGTCCCAATAGACTCTTAGCACTGTAAACCTGATTAAAATCGTCCATAAAGGTAGGCATATGAATAACTGGGAACATAGAATGCCACTCCTTGAAGAAGTAGTTTACTAAGAGCTCAGCAAGTACCTTCGAAGGGAGCGAAGGAATTAAAGACGAAAAAGTATCTGGCCGCAGAGGGCTGAGTCCCGTCGTAGAAAGATCAACTGAAGTTGCCATATCAGCTACAAGTGTGGCGAGAAGAGGCGATGTACTAGCAACCTTTTCTCTAAATTCTTCATTAAACACAACACCTGACGAATTTCCAGCAAACATGCCATCCAAGGAGAGCGTCTGCAGCTCTCGTAAAGTGAAAGCTTCATTCTCGTCCATTTCACTATCTAGGGATGAGAACCTCGCCGGCGAGCATTCTCGTGACTTGTGCATATGAAGACGTTTTCGCGAATTACTATTCGCACTGCTATCCGATAAAACTTTAGCATCACTATCGCTAGATACACTATTACGTCCTCTTCCTGGGGACACAGATTCCACTCTGGCAAGCAACTCCAATTCGGCATCATGCTTCTCAATATGCTCTTTCAGCTTGCGGTTTTCGTTTTCCAGTTGCCTGATATGGTCCTCTAAAGACTCGGTGTATCCACGAGGGAAGGCTCTTCGAGAGAGCTTGTCTGAGGTTCTACATTCAAAACCAACGTTCTGGCATTGCGTACACTAAGACAAAGATATTTATCAGTATTTACACTGCATACGGTGTACTGATCGTAATCAGAACAGCATGATGATATTACATATACCAGTAAGGAAATTACATACACTAGGCCTCTTTCCATCGCATCGAATCTATTGCGTGCAGTAATACGACAGACAAGTTAGTAATATATCCAAACAGCGTTTAACACAGATCCGTAAACTTCCGGCGACCGATAGCCGACTAACCTTTTTATTTCGACACCTGGAGTAGGCATAAATACGATGTCAGTTATAGCTAAAATCGCGTGTTTACCAAAAGTATCGACAGTATTACTTACCTATCACAAGCCTGAGCAATTCTGCCAATTTGTGAACCCGGAGGCTTGATCATTTTCCTATATGAAAACGAAAAAAGTGGTTAGCAGACCGCAACAAAAAAAAAAAAAAAACGTCGCAGACATCATATCGGAACGTTGCACTTACCAAGCACCTGCACCGTCTGGCATTTTTACTGTCGTTCGAATTTCGCGGTTGAGATATTTGAACACTGAATTCGCTAATTGGATGCACTTTCGCTAGAGCGTAGACTAAGTGAAAATTTGCGGAACTGGGCGGGTGAGCTGACAACTGCAGCTCACGAGGAATAAATGTGTATTGCTTGATATATTAAAACGGCAGAAAGACGGCTCAGTCCCAAAGTCAGCTGCGCATGCGTCTGCATGCACGACAATGAAACGGTTCGATATTCAAAGGCTTTGTAAAAGCGTAGGTCGATTCGATGGTGCTGCTAATTTTAATCAAGAGTACCTGAATCAAGATCCAGAGAAGATACGTGTGAAAGTGAAGTTTTCGCGAAGAATCCTCGTGGGCTCCTTACTAGCTCCTATATATATCGTCAGCGTAGTCAAATGGCGATGTGCCGCGAGCTCATAACCTTTTAATAAAAGCAAGTGTGCTACTGGCTAAACTTTACCAGTAAGTTTTCCCCAGACTAGCACGCTGTTGTCACACATATGCCACAAATCGGACGCTAACGCAGCCATCACTACCCCACAATTTAGTCTCCCCACAGTTCGGTGATCGTTCGGTAGGCAACCGGAGACCCGGCACTGCTGCCTATTTAGGAAGCTTATATAATGTCTTATGTACTCTGAGCATTGTGACATGGCCACGCAGCAACAAAACGGGGCGGGCAAACTGAGTACTGGGTAGTGTACGAATTGAGCTGCGATGCAGACGAGCTGAGAGTGTAAGAACGGACTTTAGATGCTCTGCTATTCGATCAACATCGGTCTGCTGGGTCAGAGAGCTCACAAGCTGGGGAACTCAAAGAAATTATATCACATGATCGCTAGGTCACCCGCTCTGCACTGTGATGTGCAACCACACGCGAGAACATATTTATCGGCGTTAAGAGCACTGGTCGCACGCACCCTCGATTGCAAAGGCCGAAACACTGGACTTATCTACATATAAATGGCCCCAGGCGCTTTAGTGGCAGTAGAATTTAGCACCGAAGCGTATGCAGCAGCAATGCAAGGAACTAGCAGACTTAGAATGCAGAGAAAAGCACGACATTGGAATTAAACCACGAATCGCTTGTAGACGAGGACCGCGATCTTGAAGACGCGAGTCCGTAAGAGAGATAAAGGTTGCAGTAGAGATGAAATTGTAGTAGAGTTTGACACTAGAAACCGTGCTGTTTTGTTCTACTTAGTCACTAGACCATATTTTTTACGGCATACTTTAGTAATGACGAAAATTAGTGTGGATAGAATGTATGCTAATTAAAAATAAACGAAACACAAAACAAACTATATTTACATGCAAATATTAACACATATAAAAAATATAAAAAAAATACTTAATATTCGGCTGTATAGTCCCATATATACATAATTAAGAATCATACAGAAAGTACCTAATAGCGAATGTGGCTCAGAGCGAAAACTGCACACCGTTGAAATCGCGTATGACCCTCCACAAAAATAGGTGTAAGACATAACAGCATCTCCAAGGTGGGCATGGAGAAAAAGTATGCTACTAGGCCAAGAAATCCCGGAGACATAAATGGTACAAAACACTCGGAACCCACAGGATCAGCTCAAGTGAAAACAAATATTATAAACTTAATCTCTGCTATAACCTAGAGTAGCAATCCCCAGAAACAGCGCGAAAAGGCAAAAACACTTCATTCACGAGGGCACTCACTAGAGACTCACGTAATATCTTCAGAGCTCTCGGCACTACCGTCTATTTCTGTTGACGGTTCCATCTCCGCTGCCTGTGCTGTTGCAAGATATTTGTGTGCAGGGCTGCTCTCATCACTCAAAATCGAGTCACGCTCGTTAATAAACCACTCGTACGCTCTGTCTAGTAGTCGTAGTTCACGCTGGGCCAGCAGCTCAATTGACGAATTAGCGTAAGAAGAAACAAATGGCGAATTCTGCAACCCCGCAATCCACGCCTCAACGATATTCGACAGAACTACCGCTATCCGTAATCGATACACATCCACCATGTCCTTATTGTGTCTACATACACTCTCTCTAACTGTATTTGCGAGTACTGGTCCCGACTCTGATACCGTCTCACCATTCACTACAACATCTAAAGCCATTCCACCGTCAACTGTCCGTGAAGCCTCTATGCAAACGCCATCTTCCTCATTTGTAATAAGCAACCTACGAAAAAGAAGATCGATTCACGAGTTTAGGATTAGTAACGGGTCATCCTACACGGCCACACTAATAATAAAAGTATATCTTACCAAATAAAATCGCAGTCCCAGTGGAAGTCACCGTCCTCGAAGACTTCAAGGGTTAGCACCGCGGGCCTTCCGTAAACACGTTCCTTTACGCGCGCCATGGTGTCGTCGGGATCAAGCTCTAGCCGACGTTTGATCTTCTCGTAACCACCGTAGCCGCCATCGTCAGCCGATTCCAGAAAACCATAGTTAAACAGCATTTCGCCAGAACCCTTAGCATCACCATAAGAAATTACAATTTCTTCCCCAGCATCAACAGACTGTATCAGGTGAAGCTCTATGGCGTCAGGTGACTCGCCATTAATTTCATACCGGGCATTGAAGGTTTTGCGTCGGTGGTTTGCGAAGTCGACAATCGGAACAATGCAGACGTCCGTTCCGTCTCCGTCCGTCTCCATTGTCCGTGAGGAAACAATAAACTCTGCTTTCGTATATTCGTCGAATGTTATATCTTCCTCCGGTCCGAATGCTGATTCAAATGCCCGCCGAAATTCCTCGTACTCTTTAATCAATTTTGCACTCTTAGCTTCAACGGCGTCGTAAATGGACAGACCAATTAGTTCTCTGCGTAGCGAATCCGGCCAGTAGACTGGACTAATTGCAGTACTGAGTGCACTAGCTTTTACGATCGCCAAATATGGATAGTAGATATTACTCGCATGAGCGGTCGCGTTTAGCTTCTCTGATTCGTACTCATGTAGAGTGAAAACGACGAATCTCGTTAGAATTTCACGTGTTGAGAGCCCGTCACCATGTCCACTTTCAGTTTCGCCTACGTTAATCAGTTTTCCCAAGCTGTCGGAGTAGGCCAGGGCAAGCTCATGTACTGTTTGACGAGACAACACAAGCGATCTCGGCACTACCAAGATCACCTCTTCTGGTCTTTGTACCTGTGTTCCTGTAACTTGGGTATCTGTCACATCGTCGATGGTAAAAGCCTTGGTTGCTATTAGACCCAGCCCACTGTGACTTGTTGACGCCACTTCGATGCCTTCACGCAACATCACTCCGTTGATTCTCGACCATGCTGTCAGCTGTCCGCAGTCTATCATTGCGTCTTGATTTCTTCGCTACTGCCCCTATTGCTTCCGAGTCTGTTAGCTGCATACTAAATATAATCGCTCCACCTTATTCTATCACTTAATCACTTACTATGCTTCGTTGAAACTACTAGCAATTCATATATCATCACCGTTGCGACGCTTAACGTTTCATCCAGACGCCAATCTTTCATATATACCTGTCGACCCCGTCTCCGGCCCCTTTCCCTCGATTTACCCTAATTACTGACTGCACATCGCTGAACCCTATAAAACTGTCACGTCGACAAAATCTACGCACGTGACATGCCGGGGTTCTGTCAAGAAGTTAAAGTACACGGAGTGTTGCAGCCGCACTTGCAGAATGAGGCATTAGAGTGCTTCCGTGACGCGTTGCGTCAGAAAAATAACAAGCGCAAACTACTGGTGCTTCAATTGATATCTCCCTTGCTTCCCGTGGAACAATTAAAGGCAATTTTACTTCGATTTGCGTTTCATTGAGGATCAATTTATGCGGTTCCTTTCATTTTAATCGGACTGCAAAATGAGAACTATCTAACGCGACGCTAGCTCCGCTCAGCAGCTTCGCTCGCGCCGGTAATTCTGTGTTGCTGCTGACACAGATGTGTGGTGTAGCTCAGAGCACGTAAAAAGAGCGCTGAGCAGCCCGTATCTGGGGCCAAAGACTTACTAGCTTATGCCTTAGTAGCAAATACGGCAGAACTAGGGGCTTCATATTGTAGCATTGCTTCCTATGGTGCTACCTGCTCATATATTCGTTATATGAATGAGAATAGGAATACTCCGTAGCATGTAAATGCCTTAGCAAACATACCTATACATGACACACTTACGAAATTGCACACACTAATTGTACAGCCCATAAGCTACGCACTTGAAAGCTGTTATTAAACTTAAAAAGAATATTCGATCTGTTCAGTGCACAGAATTCAACGCTCATGGTAATGGACCAGCGTATCACAGAGAGTCTCGTACTAGTTAATTATTAATTACCTGTTCCTGGGACGGCGTTGTCTAGGGTTACACCAAATGTGCGGCTTGAATAGATGACAGGACGCAAAACAAGCCTAGCAGCAGTGGCGGTAGCCGCACACCATGCATTGTTTCCATGCCCCTGAGCTCCATGGACTCTATGGAACAGTAAATGGCTAGCAATGTGTGGGCCCTAGAAGAGGCAGAGCGCTATTTCTTTGGTTTCTGGCGTATTGTTTCTATTTAATTGGTTCACTAGCTGGCTTGTCAGCACATCTTTTACTTTCTTTTTGCGGCCCCTTGCGAAACTAGCTGCCTTGCTAATTCTCATAGATCAGCACATCCCTGGCTAACCAAAGTTTGATCGCAGTGGAAAGGTTATTTAGTACTTTGGGGCCTTGTGCGAACGGAAATGAAGTATAGGCAGGCACCCCTTCGAGATGACTTAGGAGGGTGACTAGTTTCAGGTCAAATGCAATTTCATAGTTCTAATGCCACTACTGTACCAGAGAAAACACAGTCATTAGTGCGATGAGAGGCTTACCGGCAAGGAGGCGTGTACCTGGTACAAGCCTGTCCGCACATAAATACTACAGTCTATCACCAGTATTATCACTGGGTAGAGTCAGTAAACTGCAAGACGACCTTCCAGAGACAGGCGATTCTTGAAACTACAATTGTCTAGCATTCAGAAAAGTTACGGTTGACTTGTATAAACGATATGACGGTCAACACAATACTGGCGCCCAGACTCTTCTGTGTCTTCTTGAGCTTGTTGATTGTTATCCACGCAGTCGTTGCTTTCGATGCTTCTGCATCAGACAATGTAGTTATGTATTGGGGGCAGGCATCTGCGGGCTCGCAAGAACGTTTGTCATCTTATTGCTCGGATGATAATATTGACATCATTGTCCTCGCCTTCATGACCTCTTTCCCAGGGACTGATGCCATACCAACGGTAAACTTTGCAAATGCTTGCTCTGATACTTTCAGCGGTACTACGCTGCTTGACTGTAATCAGATTGCTTCAGATATTGCTACTTGTCAGAGCGCTGGAAAGAAGGTGCTCTTGTCTCTTGGTGGTGCAGTAGGCTCATATGGTTTCTCAAACGATGACGAAGCAGAAGATTTCGCAACTACTATCTGGAATATGTTTGGAGACTCGACTAAAGGCGATCGCCCATTCGGAACGACAGTCATTGACGGATTTGATCTTGATATCGAGAATGAAAATTCGGTCGGATATGCTGCTTTCATTTCAAAGCTGCGTGAGTACTATGATTCTTCAAATTTAAAGACATATTATACTTCTGCAGCTCCGCAATGCGTGTATCCGGACGCAAGTCTGGGCGATGCACTCAACAATGCTTACTTTGATTTTGTTTTCATCCAGTTTTACAATAACTATTGTGGAATAAATCATGGATCGCAGTTTAATTTTGATTCTGATTGGTATGGATGGGCAACTTCCAAGTCAAAAAATTCCGATGTCAAACTGTATGTCGGTGTCCCTGGAAGTAGTAGTGCAGCAGGATCAGGATATCTTGATCCAACAGACTTAGCTTCCGTAATAGATGGTATTGAGCATCGATCCAGTCTGGGTGGTATAATGGTTTGGGATGCAAGTCAGGCTTATACTAACACGATCGATGGCACCACTTTTGCGGCCAGTATCAAGGAACTGTTACAGCAGTCTGGAAGCGGTGATAATGATGGCAGCAGCAGCATAGCCATTAGCAGCACAACTTATAGTAGTATTGCAGAGACTAGTAGCGTTGCAGTTACCAGTAGTGTTGCCGTCACTAGTGGCGTTGCAATTACAAACAGTGCTGCAATTATCAGCAGCTCGGTTAGCACATCCAATGTGTTTACTAACAGCATGACTACCGTCGTAATCAGCACTACACAAGCTAATAGCAATTCTGTCTCTAGTTCGGCTCCTGCTGTTACTTCATCTGCTACACTCGATAGCGATACAAATCTTGCGAATTTTGTTGCTGAAGCTTCAGTCGATGATGTTACAAGCACAATCACTATACCATCGAGTGAGATAATATATGCAACTGCGTTCATCTTCACAACTATTACTGAGAAGATTGATTTGAAAAATACAGCTACTACTGTAAGCATAACAACAGATGCAATGGCCACCAGTGACGTAAATCCATCGGAATCTGTTGCCGTGATTTCTACTCTCGTCACAAGTGCTTTACCAGTCAGTACTTTTACAGCCAGCAGTGACTCTATAAGTGCAGTAGTCAGTTCTACAAATACGCAAAATTGTACTGGTCTTACTGATGTTGACTTGGCAAACTGTGAAAATGCTTACTTTGCAACTTTAGGATTAAATGACACTTGCACTATTGGCGCTATAGCTTGTGTCGAAGGTTATTTTGCCCAATGTAATAATCAACAATGGGTATCATTTGCCTGCCCCTCTGGAACAGTTTGCTCAGCTATTCCAAACGGTGATCAAGATTATTCTATTGTCACCTGCGACACAGAAGATGATATCAGTCGCCTTCTTGGTACTACCGTGTCTGCAAAGATGCGAGTGAAGAGAGATATATCTCCCGGAATCATTAGAGGGCATAAGCACCATAGACACAAGCGTGTCTCTTTCTGAGTTGTTAAATATTGTAAACTTGTGCTTTTCTAAAATAATTGGTTATTGAGTAATGTCTTTTTAAGTGCTTTCAGACATGTTCAATTGGATATGGAACTTGTATGTATATTTTTATGTGGGAGGTTTAACATTGGTCGGCTCTTTACTTAGTTATAGTTTGCTTATTATTGACTTTCATTATTCCATTCGTAAGAAATCAGTGAATTATGTTACACAGCTATGAACTTGCTCTCTTTGTGAATACTTATGATAATTATGTGGTCATGGCGTCCTTAGTCTCTTACGATAATGAAACATTTGATATAAAATATGATCTATGAAAAAGCAATATCTCTATGTCTTTCACAGCTATATTGTACACCGTATAGGAATCAAAATTATGACACCAATATTGCCTCACTGATTGAGATGTCTGATTTTCAATTCCATCTGTAAACGAATATGGACTTCATCTTAATTCAAAGCCATTCATGGAAAGCTTAAAAAGTAGCCGTATACCATACTTCTGATATCTTTTGTTTCCTCCTCCTCTATAAACATCGGCCACCACTTCTCTTCAAACAACTTCTCCACCTTAAAGCCTGCCTCTTCGGCATCTTTAAAGAATTGAAGATCTTTGTGGAATAACTTTGCTCGATGCGGTGTGAAAACTACAAACACTTTGCTCTCTTTATTTGATCGAGAAAGACATTCCTTGCATGTTTTCAACAGTTTGGCATGCTCTGAGTGGTTAAATACCACATCAGACAAAATGATAAGGTCATAGCCATCACAGTCCTCAGGATCCAGTAAGTCTAATAATGATTTAGTGTCCTGTCCCCATATATATCCCTCGACTTTCAATATTGATTGATCAATACCAGATGGTGCGTGTTTTACGTTGTACTCAATGTTCGATATAAGATCGGCATCAGGATAGTCAGTTATGACAACCTTCTTAGCTGTTAGTGCAGCAACAAAGGAAGGTAGTGCAGCACCAGCACCGAGTTCTAAGACCCTTTTATTTTTGCATAGTAGCTCCGAGTGTCTGTCGATGTAGTTCGTAGTAACTTTGGCGGCGTTCCAAAGAAGATGACCCCATAAGGGTGACTTTCCAATCAGTCTGAGGTTAAATTTTGTCGGTCTAGATTTCTCACGACGGTTAATTAACTGACTTTCAATTCCTATGACGCATACACACTTCCTCTGAGATATAATATGATATGTGCTACATACTCGTTCTCTTTAACAAGTTCTGGAATACGTTCGTATAAATCAAACGACGGAGGGATCTCTGGTTTGTAGAAATCCTGAGGCTCCGCGAAGATGCCATCAAAGAATTCCTCTGAGTCACTCATAATTCCCACTTGCGTTTCAAAATTAATATTTCGATGGAGCTTACTCGCAATTCGCAGTAGATATCAGATAGACGATATCAATTGTAACACGTAACCGTCGACTATAGGTACTGATTAAGACTAAGAATAAAAACCATGAAATTTTTTCAGGGGGTGATTTGCCTTAAGACCTAAACCTACGTTTTGGTTTCATGAACATATACTGTCAACAAGATGAGAGGCTTTCGTCTTAATGTTTCGCTAGTTAAAGTAGATTTTACAGTGTACTTTTATATAATAATATACACTTGGCCATTATTCAATCTGTGCGATTTATTGCGGTCGCAAATATGAACCTACTTTTCCTTTATTTCTGTTATCATGATGTTGGTATTCGGCTAATTACGACTTAAGGCGACGATTAGATGGCCCACAGACTTAATAATCAAATATATTAATACATGGCCAGTAGGACTAAAATATTTTTATTTTTAGCTATTTTTAATAAAATATTTTGACAAAAAGTAATATGCTTATATGCCTTACGTAACAGTATACTATTTAAAAAGTGTAGCTAAGAATGATCCGATGCTACCACCGGAATATCTCAGATTTCAATAGCATAAATAATAGAATTATAGTATTTGCATAGTGTTGCTCTGTAGCTCCATCTGCAACGATTATATTGGAGTGCAGGTGACTCCTTGATTGTTATCGGCTTGTGATTGATTTTAAAATCATCGAGATATATAACTGAAGTTTCTAATAAACAGACAATGAATTAAATACAATACAAATGATGGTATTACATGTACTCAAATTTTTTGCTCCATTAAATAGCACATGGAGGAAAGTCTGGCTTCCGTCGGTCATCAATAATTAAATCATTTTTCTGCTGTGCTAAAGATTCCATAACCAAGAAAATCTTCCTTCTATGCTACCATTATAGAGATAGAAGTACAGCAGATGCACTGGTGATAAAAAGCATAATGGAGATTTTTGAAACTTCGAGCACTACTTGTAACCTAGATAGTGGAAACCGTAATATAGCTTACATAAGGTATCCTAACGTATACTAATTAAATTTCGGGAATTAAACATCAAATATAGTAAGCAATCTAAAACCAATTAAACTTCTGGCTATAAATTGAGCACTCATAATATTATTTCACAAGTTTATTAAATAGAAAAATAATTGGAACTGTTTAAAAGGAGTCTTATTGTTATTATTATAATATACCTGGATATTCTGATTTCTCATTAAAGAAACTTCGGGTATTTGGTGAAATATCGTATTTTTGAAACTTCGCGAAATTAGCGTTTGCAACACTAGCAAGTCGTACTGGACCACAAGGTTCTATAAAGAAAATATCCATCCTTTGCAATCTGAATAATCGTAAAAGGAATAGCTACAATTCAACTATACAGCAACCATTTTACAGATTATATATCTATCGGAAATAAAAGGACAGCCATTTAACCGTTAAAAATCTATCGAATTTTGTCACTGCAGTAGCCGTGTTAGCCTCTTCCTTCATCGTGCTCGTCATAGTGGCTATCTTTTTTAATCAAGTTGCACCGCTATTTTCCTCTAAATCCAGCAAACCATTTTCCATAGCAATGAGAACGCCGATTTCATCAAAGCTTGGTTCTGTAGTCAATACCGCGTGTCCTTTCTCATTGTTCCAGCATGAAAGAAATGGAAGGACGGCAAGCTCCGTCATAGGCCATATAACAGACCAATACAGCCTCCAAATATCTAGATTCAGGTTCTGTAGGCCAGCCTATAAATTAATGATTATTCATGCTACATTGAAAATAGCAATTGCTGATATTGCCTTGGGGCCACGAGGATATAGTTTCATGAGACTTGGAAGAACGACAGTAACTCCCGTATGAGCCGCATAGGCATAAACGCCAGCTAGTTATCCTCAGTTATATTCCACGTGAAAACATTACGATACGAATCAAAATGAAAATATCCTTAAAAGCGATACTACTTTCCATACGTTTTGATGGACGTTAGACATGAACCAAATATAATAGTAGACAGAGAACTAGCAGCATATGTAACGGTACTCAAGTCTGTTACCATGATGTCTATTGAGACCCTCACGCGCAACACTCTGAAGATAACCAGAAAACATAGAGCTTAGAGTGTATGCTGCGTCGTAAATGGCATTTCGTACTTAGTTTCTAGATTCTGTATATGAATTTACTTTTCCATTCGTATGTAGCCTGTCCTCGCATTAATTAAGAGCTGCGTTACCACAAGTTGCTGGTAATTCTAAAAGTAAGCTTACGCAATCCCAGCAGCGGGGAATAGTCTTTAGCTCTAACAGGAGTATTAGAAACAGAATACCTTGCAAAGAGCGAAGGGAAGAAGCTAATTAGAAAATAATTATAGTATCGTAATAGTGTCAAGACAATGTTCAATGGAACTCGGAACCGATAGTATCCAATACAATAAATAGCAATAACATAGTTAATACAATTTTCATGCGAATAACCAACGTTACTTCATTACAAATTCGTAGAAATTGGGGACTAGCACTCGGAGATTTTTGGTCAAAAGCGATATATGAGAACGAAGGAACTTGGAATGAAGGAACTTGACGGTCAATCTTATTGATAAGTCTTCTCTTTTCGACGGCTCGATTTGGGCTATTATTCTATACCTTCAGTGAGCCATATCAAAGAATAGTTTCATATCTCAACAATAGCCGACTTTCAGCCAATTCAGAAAAGAATTTTGTATTCACAATTGAGCTCAGAGATATTCTGCTTCTTACTAGGTCGACGTAGCCACAGCAGGCGTTTGAAACTCTTAGGCTATGACGTGGGATTCCGATAACTTACTATTTTTAGGCAATTTATATACTTTCTACAGCCTAATGGTTTGTATTGCTTAATCTGTAATTATCTTCGCTAGGAATACTTCATAAGATTAATAAGTATTTGGAGCATACCTAGTGTAAGATTGCACTGTCGCTTGACTCTATCAGCCTGTGCACAACATATTGTATGCTACTCTTAATAATAGAGGAGTAGTAAGTATGCTTAACTTGACAACTTCAGTAGAGGCCCTAACTCCTCAATTTCGAATCATCTACCTTCAGTGGCTTGTATCTCTAATAGCGCACAAGCAGTGCAGCTGCTGAGAATTTCACGCTATCATTGACTGTGTTTGGAGAATATATCTTGACTCGAGCAAAGATAAGGACGGAATAAATTATCAGCTATTTAGTTATAATAATGACTTGAACAAGGATATATGTACTGTATCGGGCAATATCCTAGGTTACTAGCTGATTCTAGATATTGAAATGATCGAAGGCTATATGTAACCTTTGGTTGAGTTCGGTATTTAATACTGAAGCAGCTATATTAGATATATGTTCTTACCAGATGATACTATTTGCGTGGCACCTTGAATTGATCTTGTTCAGTCTGATAATTATTCCGGATAACAAGTAATAGTAAGGATTAATTGTCATAGACAAGGCGAAGATTCTTCTTACATATCACATGAGAGAAATATAAAAGATAACCCAAAGATTAGTACTTCATTCTAGTAGCTTGTACTTTGAGCTCAGTTTCGCATGAATTATCTGTATAGTGTCTGTTGCTTTATCATTCTGAGGCTTGCATTGAATACGATCAATCTAAGATTTTTATTGTATAGAGCTTTAAACTCGGGCATAACTAAATATCTCTTTGGAACACTGAATACTATACATTACAGATAACAGGGGAAATACTGTAATGACTCAGTTATCGTAACTTTGGGAAGGACAGCCAAGCGGGATTCTTGCTTCAAGTATACCTCTCTGTCATTCATTTTTCCTTCGTAAGGCTTATATTGAAAATTATTGATTAATAAAAGAAGTGCCATATGTTCTACAAGGATAACAGCTCTAGTTAAGATTGCGCTTAGCTGATAATCACAAGACAACAAAAATCACGAAAACACGCTCGGAGTTTGGAATAAGCGCCAAAAATGACTACTTGACTAGTCAGATCATCAAGTACCCTAGCATCAATGTAGTCTATATACAGTATAATATCTTGCCATATTCCTTGCGGCTGACATAATCGAACGAAGTTCCTAAGATTTAAAAAATGACCTATACTATATAACACAAATGTAGCTTCACCAGCAAATAATTACTATAAAGTTCGCAACAGACTGTACTTACAATGAAACAGAGTACCAATTTAGTAAAAAATCCTGCAAAAAAAAATTGCAGCACCTACGATTCCAGCGTGGTCTCCCACCGCAGTACTAAGTAGGCCCAAAGAAGCTTAACTGGTGTTGATCGGACGGGGAACTGTGTTTTCTTCTTGGTATGGCCGCAACTGAAATTAAATAACTAGACAACCTATATATCGAATCATTTTCAAATAGATTATTTTACTTGAATAATCGATGAGTCCTTTCAGCACTGTGGTCCTTAACTGTAAAATTCGCGTAGAAATACTAGAATCGTAAACATATTAACGTTATAGACTAGTTATGAAATCCTATTTCATTCTCTGAATGATGCATTTTGAGACCGTATTTTTTAGATTTTGTATATTTTTTCGGTTAAATCTGAAAAGCTGGTTGTTACAGTAAAGATTGTGCCAAAATGCAGACCTTTTGCTATGTTTTTCTCCCAATCTTTCAAACGATCAGTATCAAAAGAAAAAGAATTCCTCATTTCATTTTGCACTCACTATTTCCAAAAATTGAGTCTATCAACTTTGATACTACACATCCACATTCACAAAGGTATTTGCAGCCAAAGTACTTCATATAACTGCGACAGAACTGCATCTCAGAAGTACGAATTCGCTGTGATAATCTAAACGCCTGATTTTCAGTACGCATGTTATAAACGAGAACAAAATATTGGAGCGAACTGGACTGTACACTTCAGCTGTCAAATACAGAATTCATTACACATCTCACAATATATATTAATAATGCCTGTTATATTAGTTACTGGCTATCCCTCGTCGGGAAAAACTACTAGAACGAAAGAAATCATCAGGAAATTTAAAGAGCGCCAACCGAACAAAAATATAGTACTAGTATCCGATGAATCTTTAAGCATTCAAAAAGATGTTTATCGAGGCAAGCTAGATTTATAAAGATAAAAGGCTGTGAACCATTTCCTCGAATTCGTATGCTGACAATGCGTGATTTAGATGCGAAAACTGAAAAGATGGCGAGAGCTTCCATTATGTCCGCACTGAAGCGTGATCTGTCAACAGATAATATAGTTATAATAGATAGCCTCAATTACATCAAAGGATTCAGATACCAAATATTTTGTGAAGCTAAAGCTGAAAAGACTACTTACTGTGTGGTATGAATGTGCCATTGTCTAATTGATAATTGAAAATTTATGTCTAACATGTGAGAATTGATTTAGGTACATGTTGGTACTCCAGTGGAAGTATGCAAAGAATGGAATTCGGGTAGTTCCAATAGCTGGCCTAGTGACCTGTGAGTAACGTCACTATTTAAATCGTGAAACGTATATTATAATGAAGATATACAGAGAAATGTGAATTCCTCTTGTCGCGCTAATCTAACTATTTGCTCGTCATCTTTGATAGATTCGACGCATTAATTTTTCGCTATGAGGAGCCCAACGGCATGAATAGGTGGGATTCTCCGTTGTATACAATACCATATACGGATGAGAGCGTTTCCACAAATATATTTGATCAATTATATGATTCAGTGATGCATGGGAAGATTAAACCTCCAAATTTCGCTACGATTTTAAAGCCTGCAGTCAGCACAGACTATGTTTACGAACTAGATCGACAAACACAACAAATCGTTTCAAAGCTTGTTGAGGCTCAGCTTAACGGAGTTTTGTCCAATCAAGAAATAAATGTGGACAGTAATTTATCGATCAACATGCCTTTCGAGCAAGTAACCTCTGCACAGCTCCAGAGACTACGCCGCAATTTTGTGAGCTTGAACAGAGTACGACAGATTGAAACCAATCGAATTTCGCCAGCGTTTGTAGAATTTCTAAATAGAAATTTCGCAAAAGATTAAAAGAATAAAGGAAAGACTAAAATAGAAGACGAGAGTTAAAAATAAATTTTAGTAAATAAAATAAAATAAAATAATACATCAACAATACTGAATTTAGATATACCTAAGCGTCACTATTAGACAACTATTCAGTCAAGAACAAACAAAATTTTATGGGGTACTAATATGACATTTAAAAACACTGCTTTAGACACTTGAACAGAAACATGAAAATATCTGTTGGACTTTGATTCTGCTGCTGCTGGTTCTCTACCTGAAAGTGCTGTTGCGGATGACCAACGTATTGAGGCTGTGCCGCTTGACTGTAGCCGGGGTACTGAGGTTGGTAGGTAGCCTGCGGTCGCTGGGGACTTGGATAATGGTATCCGTTTTGCGCAAAGTTATGTTTTGGCTTGTGACCCATACTTGACATTGGTATATACCCTCCTTGCTTGGTGAAATCTATTATAATGACACCGGAATTGTCGCCATCGAGTGAGTAGGCAAAGCCATGCTCTTTGCACAACTGCTCAACGGCAGGCTAGATTACCAATTTGATTAGATGAGCCCACCTAGCCAACAAATACAGATTTTCTTACTTTGATTTTCGCTACACCCCCATTTGAGTGATTTCCTTTTCCCACAATACTATGGACTCAAAAGTAATATAAGATGAGTCTAGATTCTCAAATAACAGTAGTCAATACAGAAACTTACACTTCTAGATGTGACTCATTTCGCTGCTTGCAAGCTGCGATACGCTGTGTCAAGTACTCTTCGGCCTCTATATATGAAACTTATATTTAGAAACAAGGGCTCACGGTTTAGTCGATTTAGTCAACAAGATCAAATACCTTTGACATAGAGACCATGAAGGTCGATTTCATCACCGTCAGAATCAGCATTATTTGCACGAAAGACATACTATATTATACAATAAAATTAGTATCTTTGGGTAGAAGTCGCACAAGGCTTCTGATTTAGAGTACTTACAACAGCAGCTTGTGCATTATAGTCATCCATTTTTTTAGCGTGTTCCTTGGCTTTCTCGGAAAGTCTCTTCGCCTCAGCACCGTCACCACGTTCATATGCTGCATGGGCCTCATCGTAGTATCGCGAACGAGCTTTAAATTCGGTATTCGCTACAACAAGATTTAATAGTTCAACAAATGTTCAAAGGAGAGATATTAATGGCATATCTTACCTAAGTCTCGTAACCGTTTATACTAATCATAAAGTAGTGTTAGTGTCTCCAATCTATAGCATTTAAGATGAATTACGTAGCATTGCACCACCAGAAGGAGCTATTGATAGTAACAAGCTCGAGATATGACAACTGACTTTGTAGCCATATCCTATTCTTTTATATATTTACCTCCCTATCATCAGAATGATTATAATCACGACCTGGCTTGAAAGCTAAATGATCAAATATGCAATGTCAGCTAAAGCTAATGTTGTATTTCAAGCTCCAGAGCTCCTTGCTTATTGTCACCCATTTGAAATTCCACGCGATTTCATCTGTACACTTACGTGAAGGTGAAATAATTGCAGTAGCAGCGCTCATTTTTTGCTCATTCAATCTATAATCTTGAGAACGACAAAATCTCTTTTAATTTATTTGATATGTAGAGGTCAGTTCGTACAACTGAGGTGGGACAATGAAAAAGAAATTAAGGCGAAAGAATGTAGTGCACAAAATGAACCCGCCAGTATTCGGGTTAGATATTTCTGCTACATCTGATCAAAACGGGAAATAGGTCGAACATTTTATAGCATTTTACCCGGCCATGAAGAGTTTCGGCATATTCCTCAATGCGGAAAAGAAGCCACATAAATTTAAACTTTATGAAACATGTGGCTGTATCATGAGGGGTATGATTAGCAGATTTTTGGCGAATTTCGATTGCAGGGGAGAAACTATCATTTTACGCTACTAAAATTAGTTTTACAATATGTATAGTTAGAATGGAGTTTGCTGTATATCTGTTATCTGTCAAAGAAGTATTATGAAAGGATGATGAGAAGTGGTGAGTAGGGCAGGTGAAATGGCTATTTGTAGGCTCAAACTTTAGAGTTATAGAATAATTAACACATCGTAGGGAATAAATGTCGAGTACAATTTCCCAGTGAATACCGTATACAGTAGTAGCAAAATATTCCCCAGTTTCAAATCAAAACATATTATAATAACCATAGTCCATGAGTAAATATTGGTACTGCATATTGTGTATTAAAAACTGATACTCAGCGCCTAAATTTTGACTCTGCTCGTGTAAGGCGATTTTTTTAGTACGATTCATTTTGAAAGAGGAAAAACATAATTATTAGTACGATAAATGCTCGGTCTACCTACTGTCCTCATGATTTTTTTTGGTTTCGCAAGCACAAGCACCACGATCTGGCACTCATTTGCCTCCATTCAACTCAATAAAGATAAGGAATATCGTGACCAATACCTAATAATATTAACAAATAAACATAAATAGCAGTCCTGTAAGAATAAAATATTGTCCTTGACGTCTATCTTTATAATGCATCCTATTGCCGAGTAAATAGCAACAAATGCGACTATTTCTACCACTCAATATACCAGTGCAAATGACATTAAACTATATATATATTGATGATAAGAGCAGTACATCTTTTGGTTTCTTGCAGCTGTCTGATGGGTCCCGTCAAGCAAAGTGAATCAGCCGCGTTTAATACATGGAACTTACCAAATCGTATTATAAAGGTAGAGAGGCCACTCCTCTCTTTCCAGATTTCTTCATATTCAAGATAATAGTATATATCTTGTATCATTATATGTGATACCAACTAAAACTAAAAATAAAAAACCATCCCGATATATGACAGTGTCACAAGACATTGGCAACTTGACTAACCTACTCGCAGTTTATGCTACCAACAGACGTCTAGCGCTGCTTTGCTGTCGGGTCCAGCTCAAATCAATGCTAGCAATAAAATATATATAAATTATAAACACGTAATGCATACGATGGCTTATCTATACTAACTTCTCATAGTATACTCATGTGGTTTTCAGCCATACTTTAGTCAGACAGAGCTAAATCAGGCTTTAAGCATTTCTATGCGTTTACTACCTTCTTAATACTAGATGACAGCCGATGGTTGTGGCATTGAGCTAATAAGAAAACGTCATTTTGTGTGCGGCGAGTAAAAGAATTATACACTTACCAAATTTGGGTAAGCGATAGCTAGTATAATATTACCGCAAAACCTTATTTATTGATTTGTTTGTGTCCATTTAAATCATAAAGACGCAAACGTATGCACGGTTACATACCTTAGCGTAGAAATTTTATATCATTATGCTTTATACGTCACCAAAAACTGCGCATTTTAGCGAAATTGGAAGCACTGGAGAATAGCGTGGCGCGCCCGGACCCGCGACAAAAATGTACTGTAATCCGAACATCCATCAGTTAAAATCTTCGCTTGTCGGACCACACTCTTCTCTCTTCTAATATTTCTGTTTACTTGTATAAATACAAAGAAATCTAGCTTGACTTTTCTAGTAGACCTTTAAGAGTATTAATATACTGACGGAGCCCATAAATATACGCCGACAGAGGTAAGTAGAAAATATTTGCGCTATCCTACTAGTTTCCGTTGATATGAGTTGCCGCGGTTGCAATTTTTTATCCGCAAGATAAGTTTCAAGGGCAGTAGAAGATAGTTGAAGCAGGCGATTTTGATCGCATGCATAAAGCGAATCAATCTAACAAGAATTCTACACTTTTGTAGCGTAATATGGTGCAGTCGTCAAGCGGCCATTATATCGCATCGAATTCAAGAGGCGTTCTAGCAGGCTCTGCTGGATCGCAGCAGGATAACTCGCGTCGAATTTCAAGGAAGACGGATCAGGAGCACGTTGCACACGACACAATGTATCCTACACATTCTAGTTTCTATCACCAGAGAACGCCGCCTAACTCGATTCCTACGAGCGGTAATTTAAGCCAAGGTATCGTTTATTCTGGATATGCTCAATCCACTCCTAATGATCATGGATCCACGCAGTCCATTCCACAGAACGGGCCCGTATATGGGCCAGCGCCATCACCATCATCTCATCACCATCATCAGTTATCTTTACAGATTGGTCCTGGAGTTTCAAATTCTTCTCATTATGAAAACTATCAGGGAAATACTGGCTATGCGCCATCTGAAGAAAAGCGTCCATATGCACCCCAACATTCTCATGAAGTGCATAATAAAATGTGGTATCCCACTGTTTCTGGATCACTACCTCCAGCAGGAGCTGGCCTGCGGACTGGAGTTGCCCAGGAACGAACTTTTTCGATTGATAGAGACCTAATAAGAACTAATCCAAATGTTATGTCACATAACATGAGACAGCCGAGTCAGCAGTTTGACCACTCAGCTCACTCTAGCTCGCAAAATGATACCTTATCCCCAGGTGTGGCTCAAGATAACCACCGCAACAGGAGTGAAGTTTCGCCTCGGTCAGGTTTAGGAAGAGCACGTCAAGAGCAAGATCGTAATGGTATTAGCTCAAATTCTCCACAGTCGTCTCAGAGGCCACATCTTCCTGTACCGAACGGGTCATCATCATTTGTTTCGCGATTTTTGAAATCCCCTCAGCAAAATCATCAACAATTACCACCACTTTCTCCGGCGATAGCCATGCAACCGACTCCTTCGCATGCCTATCCATCTCAAGCTGCATGGTACGATGTGTATAGACGATCTCAGGGATCTGGAGGATACTCTCTCTACCATCCAACCACGCCTGGCAGTGTCTCTGGTATGAGTGGTACTTCTACTTCTAGTTTTCCTGTAGTAACGCGTTCTGGCCAAACGTCGCCATACTACCATCAATCTTCCCACGGTCAGCCGATAAGCCAGATACCTAGAACAAGAGCTTACTCTTCTGGTTACGAGTCAGAGACTGGCACTCGGCACTATGTTCCTGAGACTCAATGGCTGCCTTCTAACTCAAAGCCATATGCATCTGAGTCTGAACGACCGAAACTTTCACCTAACTACGATGAGAGACAATATGGTAATACATCTAATATAACTCCTTCGACTACATCGCATTCGTCTGCATCTTCAATATCTTCCGCTCCGGGTGCACAACTCGAGAAGTCTAAAGCTGTGTCGGTCGTGCCACCAGAATTTACTGCTGCACCACAGTTAAAGCGTGCATATAGCATAGATGATAAACCTGATGAGCATAGCACCCTTGAAGATTACCACAGAAGGCAGCAAGAGTACCATCTTCATTATCAAAGAAATACAGTTCGTACATCACTCTCTCCTAAAATATCTGGCGACTGCTATAACTCAGAGAGACATGATATTAGTGAATTGCCAAAGCAACGAAATATCCAAGATGAGTCTTCGCATATCCAATCTACTACTCCCGTCGGCGAGGTGTCTAAGCTATCCTTTGGTTCGCTAAATATGCAAAATACGTCGTTGCAGGTGCCATTAGCTGTGGAAACTAGTAGGAAGCGCTCCACAATATCAGATCTTCTTTCGCCAACTGTCGAAGATGATCAAGTGCGACAAAGCAGTAGAGAAGAGAAGAAGGATATCTGCACTGACGCCACTGATACTACATCTCTGAGACAATTATCAGTGCTTAGTAGTACTAACACTCAAATTGAGCAAAGTGCTGATGATGTTCCTGTTCGCAATGAAGAATCTAAAGCTAGTAGCAGTACAGGGTCTGAAGTCGATATTTCACCTGCTACACCTGCTACAGAGCAATCAAAGGATCGGTCTGGTGACAGTACGCCTATCACGGACAGTGGATCGCAATCTACTCTGCAGAAGAATGATAAATGTGTCGATAATTCCGGCAGAGAGATATTTGAGAAACTTGTGTTTCAACCCCAGCCTGGCCTAACTAAGAGTAGGGAATCAGATATTCGGTCCTCGCTTGACAGACTCTCTCCTCCTAAGGATAGAGCAGTAGAAAACACCTCTCCACTAGCAATTACTACCTCACCATCAGCTTCGACTGTTACTGAGAATAGGCAAAATCTATCACCTAAGAGTTTCCCCAAAGCCGTTGATATGGAGTCGGATATACAGATACAAGGGCTTCCAACGACCGCCAAGCAAATTACTGATAGACCGGCTGTGAAGAAAAGAATTATAATGGGGCCAAGATCTACTTCGACTCCAATTGTAGTTCGACCAGTTAAAGAAATCTCTATTCCTGTTTTCGAAGGAGTCTCTGATGATGACGACAGCGATCAAAGTGTTGCTCTTTCTGAGGATATGAATGAATCGATAGATGATGATGACGACTACGATGATAGTGATGAAAAGGAACAAGATCTCTCTCAAGATTCTGGTGATGAAGATGAATATATACCTGGCGGTACTGGTAGCAAACGCCGCAGGCTAAGCTCAGATAGCAATGTAAATACGCATTCAACTGGAAGGCTACCGAATCGTCGGAAATCTCAAAGTTCTATGATGAAGTCACGAGCTTCTGATTCCAACACTGCTATTAAGAAGAGTCGTCAAAATACGATACTATCTTCTAAGAATGTTATGGCCGCTGAAACAAAACATAGTAAATCAAAGTTTGAGCACAATTTCTCGGCAGAAGCTGCTTTTAAGGAGCTGATCGCGGCTGCGAAAAATTTGAAGAAAGCAGTACAGGCAACTGCGCCATCTTCTCCTGAAGATCGAGAAACTGCCAATCTAAAGAAGCAGCTGGATTTCACCGAAATTGCTTTACACAACGGGCGCTCTCATGTCGCAAATCTCAAGCTACAAAAAGATAAACGAGATCTGGGCAGAAAGAGCTGGCTTCGTAGTGTAATCAAAGGGAGAGCAGAGCTGTCATTAAAGCACGAGAACTCAATTCTGAGGCTACGACAGTGGCTGAAGTGGTGGTGGACGGACATTGCCGCACGACACTCGGAAAATCAACTTCACGGATCCTGGGGAAAGCGTACTCAAATATCAAAGGCATGGCAAGAGACATATGATGTATCGGCCAGCATTGTTCATGCTAGATTGAGGCAGTGTGAGCGAGTGTACGAACTTCAATATAGATGCGGTTGGCCAGCGTTAGTTTTGGCTACATTAGCTACTCCAGCAATAGGACCTACTCAAAGAATGCGAAAATCTCACCTTGAGAGAGGCTGTGATGCAACTCAGATCTCTCAAAGAGAATGGTCGGAGTTTGTGGCACTTGCTGAAAGTCGTGTGCACGAAATACACAGTGCAGTGTTAGCGCAGTGTGGGTATGAAGGTATACGCAGAATAATTGAAAAAGCAGCAGCTTTAAAGCCTTTTGCACTAAAGCAACTTGCTTTGATGCCACCTTATACGTATGCAGAAGACACGGATACAATCATTGTTATGCCAAGAGTAATCCGTACTCACACAAATAAAGTTATAGCTGACAAGAGAAGAAAAGATGGAAAGATAAAGAGAAGAGAAACTACCAGCAGTTAAATCGGGTATTCGACTGTGATGATAGAAACTCTTCATGCTATTTTATTGATTTTATTGCAATTTTTTAGTTCAGAGATATTTTCAATGTATGGTTATAATCATCAGTTTGGTTTTGGTGTAGAGTTTCGTTCTTTTATATTATTTCATTTCATTAAATTTACAATTTGAATACGTTCGGTCATTTTTTGCCTTTTATTGAGAGTATGCATTTATTTTTACCAAAATCTGTGATATCGAAGATAGTATCATAGACACTATCTATAATGTACACAAACAAAGCAATATTACTAGAAGCTCGATATAATTCTCCTTAAAGTAAGCAACTTCAGCGATTATATTGTATGCCATATACTACCGTGTTATATTCCGTAAAATACTTGAGGTTCACAAAGAACTCTTCTCAGTCTCGGTACCTAGTCAATATGATTATATGAATATATCATAGTAGGGAGCAAATCGAAAGAAATCTAACTATTCGATTGCTATATTTTCAAATCCTGAAGATACATACACTACCATTTTGGTAATACTTTGATTACTATAACACCAATAAATACACTAAATATCATGATTAAAGCACTGACTATATAAAACTTAAATCCGATAGCGCTCAACTGTCTGTATTGTGTTAATCTGCCACCTGTACGCTTCATGTTGTCAACATTTTGGTCAAGTGCATTAGCTGTATTACGCACGAGATCCATATCTCCAGTCAACTTCTCGCCCAATCTTACGGCGTTCTCTTTTAATATACGAGTCTGCGATAGCAAAGACTGTGAAATTGCATCTTGCTGTTTTCTGTGATAATCGAGTCGTGATTCGAGAGTAGTTCGAGAATCTGAAGGAAATGAAAAAAGATCTGTCTCCTGTTGTGGGGGGGTTGATAGCATATCTATATCTGAACCTATTGAAACTACATCATCCTTGATATCAGATTCCAACAAGGCATCTGATTGCTCTATGGCGTTTATTTGAGCTATTCTAGCTCTGACTGCACCTTCTATCGTCGAGTGTGTCTAAGAAAAGTCATGTTAATTTGTGATAACATTCGAACATTACTTCATTTCTTACCTCTACTAACAGTTTCAGCCTCTGCAAGCACAAATGCAGTAATTAGTAATGTTAATAATGTTTACTAACATGGCAATCTATAGAAGAACTAAAGGTACTCACGTCTTGTATATCACTTATTCGCTTTCGTTCGATGTGAAGAAGAACCTGCTCTTGAGTTTGTCTCTGGCTGTCTGAAGCTAGTGTGCTTGAAACTGGTGTATTGTCAATCTTAGCAAGCAGCTTTTTGGCATAATCGAGGTCCTATAATTGTAATAAAATAATTAATTTCAGTATTAAAAGCTCACAAAGAATAAATTCCATACCGTAGTCAGGATATTTCGTTTCACAATGTCGTGAAATAATCTATATGCAACCTCATTGACATCACTATCGATCTCAGCGTCGTATTTTGATTGCTCTAGTTCATTTACATTGTTTGACAGGTGGTCTATAAGCCCTGACAATTGATACGACGCCATTATGAGAGAGCTTAGTCTCTTCAGAGACTTATAAAGGATTTCACTGTTCCTAAAATCACGGAGAAAAATATTGTGTATAGATAGAATAAAGAACAAAAAATGACAATATTCAGTTCTCGTTGACGTGCCCAAATTCTAAACAGGTTGGAGTGATTGTTACCCGGATCTCAATACTGAATTGTTTACACAAAAAAATCATTACTTAGGACGCGTCTTGAAATATATATCTCATTTCTTTTTCGATTGTATTTAACAGGTTATAGCGATGCCTCGGTATGTAATATGAAAAGTGACTTGGAATATGTAGTAGCAATGAGAGTAATTTACTAACCCAGAGTTAAAACGTTACAGAGAGATTATCACAATTCAAGCAGGTACCGTCATATTCTCTATCAAGAACGGAATCCAATACAGGATTTGTCATCGTGCAGTATTATAACTGAAACTAACGATATTGCTAATAAATATATAGGTCAATGCGGTAATCAGATTGGTAGCAAGTTCTGGGAGCAATTGTGTCTGGAGCATGGATTAAGTCCAGATGGAAATCTGCGAGAGGATTTACCAACTGTAGCAACTACAACTGACCGCAAGGATGTGTTTTTCTATCAGTCAGATGACACCCGCTATATACCTAGAGCACTACTAATCGATCTTGAACCACGAGTTATAAATGGTATTCTCAATGGTCCGTATGCCAAAATGTATAATCCCGAAAACATATATGTCAGTAGTGATGGTAGCGGAGCTGGAAATATTTGGGCATCTGGATACAGGGCTGGAGAGTCTCTAACAGACGAGTTAATGGATATGCTCGATAGAGAGGCTGACGGTAGTGATTCATTGGAAGGCTTCATGCTATTACATTCGATTGCTGGAGGTACTGGAAGTGGATTGGGATCTTACCTCTTAGAGCGACTAAGTGACAGGTTTCCTAAGAAAGTTGTACAAACATACTCTGTCTTCCCGGCTTCTCAACAAGTTTCTGAAGTTGTTGTTCAGCCATATAACAGTCTTTTGTCTCTCAAGCGACTTACTCAATTTGCGGATGCGGTCACTGTTCTCGACAACGCTGCTTTATCACGATTAGCTGCTGATCGCTTACGTGAGCAAAACCCATCATTTGATCAGACTAACCAGCTTGTAGCTACTGTTATGTCCGCTAGCACAACTACTTTACGATATCCCGGATATATGCATAATGATCTAGTTTCGCTACTATCATCACTTGTGCCAACACCTAGATGTCATTATCTGATGACAGCCTACACACCGTTTACAGCAGATAGTGTTGACCAAGCAAAGAGTGTTAGAAAGACTACAGTTCTTGATGTCATGCGTCGTTTACTCCAGCCAAAGAACAGAATGGTATCAACAAGTCAGACGCAGGAATCTTGTTTTATTTCAATCTTAAACATAATCCAAGGAGAAGCAGATCCCAACGATGTCCACAAAAGTTTATTAAGAATCAGAGAGCGAGGTCTTGCGTCGTTTATTCCCTGGGGTCCAGCTAGTATACAAGTTGCCTTAACCAAAAAGTCGCCTTATCTACAGAGCTCTAATCGAGTGAGCGGTCTCATGCTTGCTAATCATACTAGTATTGCATCGGTAAGCCTACTATCTTCTGTCATATCAGACTTATAGCGTATTTATATATACATTACTAACAGTTTGATATAGCTATTCAAAAGAATATTAGACCAATACGATAGGCTACGTAAGCGAAATGCTTTCTTAGAACCTTATCGCAAGCAGCCTATGTTTTCAGAAAATTTAGATGAATTTGATGAAGCAAGAGAGGTTGTTGCGGATCTGATAAATGAATATAGGCTAGCTGAGACGAGCGAATATCTGTCATAATTGAAGCTATCAATGGGATACTGGCTCTAGGTGTTTTCGGATGTCCTTAGCATTCTTTCTTTGTTTTACGTATCTTTGCCGTGTATTTTAGGTTTAACGAATAACTTTAAGAACTGTGATTGTCTCTATATTTACTAAATGTAGGACTTCGAATTGATCTAATGTAGTAAATGAAGAGATGGCATTCATGATAGTTTTCGAGTTTTTGTTGTAGATATGAACAATCTCTCATGTGACGATCGTAAAGTCCGCTTTCGATTACCGCCAGCAAGATCTTCAATATCTTTTATAGACGACGTATTTGATAGCGATCTCTTTATTGTTGATTCTAGAATGTCTTTGGTCTTTGGCGTACCATCATTAATTTGTGCTTCATTGACACTGGGTACTTCAGATAGTTTCCGCTTGGGTTTCTTGATAAGCTCCGCCTTACATATGCCCTTACCAGCTATATCGCAGATATCGCACTTTTTTGACCTTGAACCACATACGGTTTGACCAAATCCCACAATTAAAGGATTTGCTTCTTTCCAATGCTCACGAGGCACAATCTGCTCTAGCTGGGCTCTAGCAATTTCCGGGGTCACTGTACGTGACAGTCCCTTTGTAGGTGGAAATACGAGCTTCCATTGCTGTGACAGACGAAGTACATGTGTATCCACAGCTAAGCCGTATTCTTCTTCCTCGATATTATTATTTTGTTGTTCTTGCTTTATTCTATGTTTAGTGCTGCCAGCGTCGGTATCATATGGCTTTGAATTTTGTAAATATAAAATACCCATCTTAGGACCAATTCCTGGAAATTTTATTACCTCAGCTAGAGTGTTAGGGATTTTTTCATTCAACTCCGAAAGAAGCATTTCTGAAATTTTTTTCATATAAGCCGTCTTCTTTGCGTGGAAGCCGACACCTTTGATCAAACCATCTAGTACTGCACTATCCATGTCCAATATTAGACGAGGTGAAATCTCAGCCGGATGGAAGTGTTTTCGAAGATTCTGCATAGCAGCAAACGTATATTGATCTTTGGTTTGCGATGAAAGCAACAGAGAAAACAGGACTTGTAAATTTTGAGACTATCATGTTACATCATACGGCACATAGACCAGTAATCCGTGTACCAAAGCAGTGAATTTATATTAGCTAGCTTCAACCAACGGGAGCAATAAACGAGAAGGCTTCAGCATTTTCACTTACGGCAATCGATTGATTCTCGATGACATTCTGAGGGAGTATATGGCAACCCATGGAATCTACAGGAGCCACAATACTCCCTCTCATGGACAGAAGATGTTTTCGAAGCTGCAGCCATCTATCACGCAGTTCCAACGATTTTTTAGTTGACAGCATCGCGGAGTTCTCTGAACTCATTCCGTAACTATAACAAGATTAGCTCTCGGCAATAATAAGCCATGAGAGTAATAGCGAGTAGCCTTAAAGGCTCTTAAAATATGGCTCTTGCAAGCAAGATGAAGACGATTGGCTTAGTATGGAAAATTTAGTGACCACTGAAATATTAAAAAAAATCTCGAAGTTGGCGAAAAAAAAAACTCGAACCGGCCCCCTGAAAATGGCATTGAATCGGTTCATTAGCTTGTCCTCACGATTATAAAATATTCCGACCCGGATTGCTGCGAACCAAGTTCAACTAGTAGCAGACCTAAAATTTATCTACCCTAAGATTTTGTTATCAGGTACGGTTACATTGTGACTAGGAATTTGTGATTTTCAGCCACAACTACCTATAAACTCGCAAGTGACATATCACGGGATTACAGATAAACCGTAAAGCAGTTATATAAAAAATACGCATGTATATGCAGACTCTCAGTACTATTCGCATATTTATTAAACTTAATATGTATAGTCGTGTGATTAGTGATTTGTATAATTGTTTTGCTGATATACAAATGAGACGCCAGATCTTATAATGAAGCGATTGCTTCGTATGTATAAGACGAGCTATTTTGTTAAAGTATCAAATATATTACTTCGTCAATTGTATTTCAGTTGAGATTACCGTAAATAAGTATAGGAATCATCATCAAATTTCTAGTTAGCAACTACGTTGATATCTGGAATCCTCCTCTAAAGATCTATGATAGGAGTCTATATTAGGTAATCATAAATTCAAAGTACTACGCCTATTTTTGCTATTCTAGACTATATGGCCTACGTATATTTAATGTAAGATTGCTGCTAAATGAATATTGTAGATTGATAAAGTAATGTGTCACACATGCGGATACTATTTATTGGCGTAAGAGAATGAAGATATATACCAACCGTATATTGTTTACGCTTGCTTTCACCAGTACTTGTCAAAATATGAAAGTTGAACTCACCATAAATGCGCTGCTTGTCAGTTTTCTTATTTTGTTGTACCACCAGTATAGACCTATTTCTACGAATCAGTCACTCATAGACTGAAACAAACAAATCACTGCTATCTAGCGTCAATATACGGTATACGGTATCGCCAATCTCCGATACTCGATGTTGAGCAGGAAAAGGTATCACAGAATATATCATCGGTGCTCCGCATTGCCTGCTGCGCATCACTCATGACCAATACGAGAATCATAAGATCATCAAATGGAGTAATACTAGTTAGTTATAAATAGCTATAGGCTATAATAGTAAAACCTCCTTACGTGGGTTAGGCGTTGTATACAAGTTTCAGATACAAAATTTCGTCATTTCTCGGGTGAACATTGACAAGTTGCGGTAACTCTGAATACCAGCTCCCTTCGCATAAAGCTGCGTGCATCTCAACTTATTTGATATAACCTTCAAAGTACATAATATCGTTAATTTACTTCTTACGTATGGGAGGAGTAATGAAAGAGATTCACGATAAATTTAGAGAGAGTATTTAGTAAGATTAACAAATAGCTTATAAGCATGAACAAAATATCGACAGTATATCAGTCTACCAAAAAAGAAAATAATATAGATATGAGATAACTAAGAAAAAACACAAATAACAAGAAACAAGCATATAATAAAAAAAGTAAAGCTATTAAAATCGATTCACCAATTAGTCAATAAAAAGCAAGACTAAAGCGCAAAGAACTCTACATAAAGCAGAAAAGCTAGGCTGAAGAGACTAAACTGAACCAACAATAAAATACGTGTATCTCATGCTGATGATCCCTGCAACTGATAATACATATACATTAAACTCATATTACCAACGAAAAAACACGTAACGGATTAGAACGCCTCTGTAAGTAAAATAAATAATAGTAATAATGGAATAGTTGATTAGGAGAGATGGGAGATAAATAACGAAACACAGTAGTAAAAATTCATAACCACACAAAGGAAATGCTATAGTTTGCATGTTTGAAAGTCTATATAATACAGACTAGTCTATGATAGTCGATTAGTCCAACTCGGACTAGATGTAACAGGTCGTATAGAGGAAAGGGAAAATGATGATGCTAAATCCACCTATAAACACCACCAGCAACACCTAAAAACAACACCTAGAATATATAATAATAGATGTCACGTCTGAGTGGTTAGAAAGGAAATTAATTAAATGTGAATATTGGCCTCAAAACCGAAATCTATAATTTTAGGTGACAGTGGCCACTAAGCGTTGTACAAAGTCCGAAGATATATCATTTAGAGGCCATGTCAGAGGTTGCAAGCAATTTAAAATATTCAGCTACTGTATGTATATGTCTGCAAAAATTAACCGAGAATGTACGTGCTATTAATATAGGTGTTGCTATCGAGTAGGTAGCAGAAGTTAAATATCGTTGTTGGACTAATCACAAACATGACCAGCCAGATTAGACGTCACAAAACTATTATACCTTGCTGGCGACAGTCTGCTCCTGCTGAAGTTTCAATGCGTTTCGTCTATAGAAGCCAAATTAGTCCATCTATATCTAAAGATAAAAATCAAAAATAGCAGTCAACAGAACTAGACAACGTATGATCGTAGAAAGTCCGTCCGCTAACTAACATGTGATGACCACAAAATATATCACTTACTCATGAAGCTGCTGTTTGCAGTTTTGTAGACCAGTACACTTGTGATCCTCTAGCAATCTGTGCTTAGAGCAAAAATGTCCATCACAGAAGGAGCAGTCACCGACAATCCGCAGCGGAGCAGAAGTGCAGGCCTTAAATGAGCATCGTTTCTTTGACGGGCCGCCACCTCGCAACCGCAAGATAAGATTTACTATAGCACCTTCAGTAATATCGTAGTCCTGGATACAAGCGTCATCATCTAAGACAGCACCCTTATAAACTAAGCGCTGGATAGACGAAGGAATATGCGAAGCTTCCTCAATCGAGCTCTTGATGAACTTGATGCTGTCGTCATCTTTAATAGAGACAGGAAATGCTATAAAGCAGAAACAAAGTTGTTAGCATATTAGTGATAATACACCTTACTGTGAGGTGACCTGCTCTAACTCCTTTTCTGCTGTACTCATAATGCTAAAGCTATCTCAGATTGTGTAAGCTACTATTCCACAAGAGCGGGTAGAGTTTCCAACTCCGATATTAGAATCTTCCATTCAATAGAGCTTGCAGAACGCCCGCCACAGGCATCTATAGTGCGAGACCGCAGCAACAATAGGAGGACAAGGCAGACATAGATGGAAGAGTATGACACCACTGACGAAGGTCACAAGAGTTGCATGCAGCATATTATTGGTACTACTTACATTTACCATCGACGGTTTTAGCGTAGAAGTGCATATTGTATTTACTGTAAGTGATAAAACGTATTAACGATTTAATAGAAATAGAGATTCAAGCTATAAAGCTGCTGAGGTGTTCTTGAACGTCTTCTGACGAATATTGCTGTAGAAAAATGCAGTGGAGAAATGGACTGATATGTTTATATATAAAGAGGAAGAGAGTAGAAGGGAGTGGAGCCTTTCAGAGGCAATAGTTCTTATGTTATATATAAAATGGATTACTATGCTTTAGCGCACATGTATACATATATAGTAAAAACGAACTCGACGCCTCTCGTACAATTGCTCATGTGTACGCGGGACGGCCGGCCTAACCAGCGTGGCGGTGATTAACTAACCATTTTAAACCACTTTCCAGTATTTGCCTCTGGGTGGCAATGTGGCGGTGATTCTCATTAGGCTTATAGATTTTCCTTGTTTGGAAAGCTTCCAGAACTGTTATCAACATTAACTACAGTTATGCATTTGTGCCATATTTCTAGATAATGTTCCAGCATCGGTCGTTTTATTGGATAGTGCTTACTAACTCCTAGATAAGAGGGGCGCCGCAGAGAAACGGCCATTTAGCAGGTTGCATATGTTGAAGACACGTCGTAGAACGGTAAAGTAGAAGCATAGTAGATTTAGTCATCTTATCAGCCATGATAGCTCGCTCAGAGAAGAATTGTCTATGTTTCTTTGCAAGATTTCGTAACGCTATAATGCGCTGGCTGTAAGCAATTTTCTTGATTGAATGTGTCGACATGCATGCACCTGTGCATTTTCTCAAATAGTGAGCCAAAGCGATCAGCTTCGTTATCGGGTGCGCTAGGCGCTGTTTCGCCTGTAATCGCGTGATGTGCATCTGAAGTGCCCAGTTTCTGCGGCTGTAACGACTACCCGGTCGTCCTCATCCCTCAAGACTATTAGGCTGTTATAATGTTGGCTCCTGTAGGAGGCAAATGAAGGCCGCGCGCTAGCGCGCTCTGTCCCGCAAGTCTCATCTGGCCATTCCGGTCTCGGGTCGTCCGGATCGCCCAGTCTATCTGCCCAGTCGCTGTATCTCTAGTCAATAGTACAGAGCTCTATTCATCCGGCCACTTGGGCTATACAAGCAGCAAGCCGTAGCCTGCCCTGTACTGACTAAGGTGTTGTGCTGCTGGTCGTCTCGAGATTCATACCCTAATTCTCATGGTTCCAAACCCTTGGACTCGTGCAAAACTAGCGCTGCTGACCGGCCCCCATCATATTCACTGGTGCGGCGCAGCATCAAGCCAGTCCGTGACGCCTGGAAGATCTATATACATGGTTCTGATGGACATGGCCACCGATTAATCCTATAGGGTGGCATTATGATCTATATCAATAGCTGTCTTAATCTCATGTATCAAGATTTACGTGGTCATGAATATTCGCGAGAAGCGCGGCGGACAAGTATTTGTCGCATATGGTCCGATAGTAGAAGATATACACAACTTTGCAATCAGCAGCCAGCAGATGTATGTAATATGCACAAAAATAATTTCTCTAATACGTAGACATCATATTTCTCATATGGTTAGCCTGTGTTGTTAGTCGTTGTAAGTAAGCAATGAAAAGGGAAAAGAAGAGAAGGGCAGGTACGTGCTAATTGCACTTAATCCAACATCCCACCATGAACGAGTGGATTTATATAGTGTGCTCATTATTTTGGTTTGCATGTGAACGTCGTTGAAGGCAATTTATAGCTATCCAGGAAGCGACATCAAGGGTAACCTTGCATATACAAATATTTACATAATTACGCTGCTTCTCAGCCACTATCATTGTTCTACTAGTTTATCTGTTGATTGTCCGAATTATAAGTAATTGACTCTAGTAACTATTGCGTATGTCGCTGATCTAGGGAACCAGGCAGAACAAAATCTAAGAAAAGCCTATTATAGACCTTTGCTAGATCTGTCTAAATAAACTTACAGCTCTTTTTTTCTATTTTATGCTTTCTGTTAATTGAATCATCATATTCTTGCAACTGCCAAACGTTAGCTAGTTTTAAAAATTTTGTAATGAGCAAGTTGGTGGTATCATAGGAATTAAAAAAGGAAAAGAAACGAAAAAGTAAGCCACTGGTAAGTATTTTCGTATATCTTAGTCAAGTGCATCGGCTTGTTGCAGTCCCTACATGTGCTTTTCTGAAAGGAGCTTGGAACTTTTGGAAAAGAAAAAGAGAATAGAATAGCATCTAGTGACTCTTTCAGACTAAGCGCGTACTCGCGAGAGTTATGGATGAAGAGCACTGTTTTGCATTTAATGAAGCTAGACAGCTTACGTTAAATCAGCACCGAGAAAAATTACAGCATGATTCATGGAGTGATAACATGCTAATTATCTTAATTATATGAGAATAGCTGTCTAGGATTTATTACCCAGTCCTCCGTGATTTTTTTTGTTTTAATTTCAATATTCAGACTAATCAGGCTTTTCGTCCGAAGGTGGTCGGTTTGTAACGACAAGTTTGGGAATAATTTAAGGTAATGGCTGATCTTCTACTATTTACTATATATGTTTAACTGACAGAAAAACATGGTTGGCTTTATAAAATAGTTTTTTTATCTAGACGCATCTGATATCTAAATTCTCGGACGCTGAAACTCGACGATCGTCTTGTCTACATAGAAGCTGTGTTTAAGAATACTGATCTCAACCACTCTCCTGCAAGGCTGATCGCTGAGACAAGTAGTAAAAATACTTCTCGAAACCCCCAAAAAATAAAATTTTGAATAGTGGAGGGAGGGGGTACTTAAATCGGATTCATATAGACAAAATTCGTCGTGGAAATAGTGACAGAGAAGCTGGAAACTAATCGGATTTGCACAAGTCAGAAAACTCGGTCATGGATGTTGTCGTTCATTCCGATGACAGCGCCTTCAGCTCCCCCACGCTACTTCCTCCAAGGATTGCTAAGCTCGTGTCTGCTGTATCTAGGTCCTCCACCATCTCTCTCCGTCTTGGAACTTACATGTTTGAAACATTACTGAACTCGGCTCGTCTCGGTACACTAACTTCAATTGACGTTTCCAAGCGTGCTGTTGAAAGGCTAGTTTTTATGGCTGAAGAGGATGTACCAGATGGCGGCATTTTTACACATATGGGTGTGTCTGTGATTCATAAATCAACGACCCTTGCTCAACTATTTGCATCGGCGTCATTTCATCTGGCGACTTCAACACTCTCCACCGCTAGCAACCTCGCACAAGATTCAGTGCATGTGATAGATAGCATTTTCGGATCCACCGAGTCGTCTAGGGCTATTGCATCAATCATAGCCCTCATCCGTCGAGAACTTGGAGACGGTGCTGGCTTATATGCACTCGTTTCTGGTTTAACATGCTTTTCGATTTTACAGTCTCGAGGCTGGCGGAGAACTGCGAGAAATATCGAAATGCGAGTGCTTTGGGATGTCGTCGTGCTAGACACTGGTGAAACTCGCACACTTGAGAACAAAAACTCGCAAGTCGGTCTATATGATGAATCGTCTGTCCTGGGAAATATCTCACCAGATGATCATGTTATTATTAGTACTGAAGAGGTAACTACAAAGACAACAACTGTCGAGGTTATTGGTACTACTGCCGAAAATAGCAAAGTAACTATTCCCGAAAATGCTGTTGTCGTAGAGGAAGAAGTCGATAATCGTGAAGGAGAGTCCTCGAGGTACAAAGTAATGTTTCAGAGCATTAGCCGAAGATGCAATCGGAAACAAGGCAGTGGCAATGAGTTCTCGGAGTCCGCTTCTATCGGTAGCTCGGTAACAAATGGTGGGCAGCTACCATCCCAGTCCGACGCGAGGATTTACGAGTTAAATGACAATTTAGATAAAACCAGCGATATTGCTAGCGATATTTCTCCTGGCTCTCAGATACAATCTTTTTCTAATGTTATAGGTACTAGAGCTCCGGATAGTCTTAGTCAGAATACTTATACTCCTAGTATTATCACTTCTGTGGAAACAGAGATGTCAAATGGAGATGAGTCTATTATTGACGATAATGATATGCTTATTGAGCCTGATGGATGCAATTCACCTGTCAGAAGCATACATTACGACGAATGTACATTTACTCCTGACTACGTTGGAAAAGACCCCGAAAGAGTTATCTCAAGGCGAGTCTCTAAGAGTATTAAGTCCGCTGACAATCAGACTTCTAAGCGTTTGAGCACTTCGACAATACCAACTTTTAATGCACCAGGAAAACCTAAGCTTCCGCGTCGTGGATCTTCCGCGGGGACATCTGGTCCATCAACCCCTTATCATCAGCGCAGTTCTCATAATGTCTTAAGTCACAAGACTAGTAGTGGAGACCTTCAGCAGGGTTCGTCAAGTTCTACCTCGTCCCCTATTATGGCAAGGCCCAATGGAACTTCCAGTGGTTCTGTTCGCCGTCGATCGTCATCTATCTATACTCTCAAGACCACGCAGTCTCAGACTTCTCTTGTACTTGACGCCAGTGAGACGCCTCAGATGCAGAGTTTTCCGCCTGGTCATGTGTGTAGTAATTTGGCAAAGTATATGCGTTTTGCTTCGGCTTCATATGGTCAGTCTTTTATGCGCTTGTTAGGACTTGGACTAAAAGATCGGATGTTTCCCACTAGTGACTCGCATCACGTTGAGCATCATGCTTTTGCACACCATACAGGTGTAGGCTTAGATCATATCTTACTTTCGAGCTTCACAGACTCAGCAATTGACAAATCAGGCGGAATTTCACTGGTTCATTTTGTTGCTGTAGACCACGCGAGCAAGATTGTAGTATTGACTATTAGAGGCACGTTGGGTCTTGAAGATGTTTTGACTGATCTCACTTGTGAGTACCAAGACTTTGAATGGCTCGGAAAGATTTATAAAGCGCACCGTGGTATGCTGAGATCTGCCATGTTACTGAAGCGTAAGTCTAGCAGAGTATTGATGACGATTAAAGTAGCTCTTGAAGAACTTGGTCCTGATTACGGCCTAGTGATATGTGGGCATTCTCTGGGCGGCAGTGTTGCAGCATTACTTAGTATTCTTCTCTCAGAGCCTGGTCCTGGAGGTGAATATTATACTTCGTCATCTAGCAACCTCCCGCCCGGACGAAAGATTCACAGCTATGCTTTTGGTCCTCCAGCGACTATGTCCTCTGATCTTCGCAAACTAACTATGGGCCTAACTACATCGGTTGTATATGGTCTTGATATAGTGCCTTGCCTTTCTCTCGGCGCACTACGAGATTTGCAAAATGTTGCGTTGGCTTTTAAGTCTGAAAAAAGAGGACTTGTGGACCAGATCAGGCGACGAGTCTTGTCGAAATTAGCCTCGCCAAATGGCGTTCTCTTTGATGCCCAAGATGATGAGTATCTTTGGTCAGAACTAGAGAAACTTCGAGCTTGCATGAATAATGAAAAACTTGTTCCTCCTGGTGAACTTTACCACGTAACTACTAGTGAAGTATTTGAGACTCATGATGGAAGAACAAGAAAAGCCACTAGAGTGGTAGGTAGAGTGATTATTGATGTCGACAAGCGATTTGGCGAGCCTATATTCGGACGCGGCATCTTCCACCATTCTCCTGTTTACTATGAGCGTGCATTAGATGTGTTAGAGCGGGGAATATGTGAAGGTCAGATTGATGATGGTTTATTCAAGAAAGAGCAAGGATGACACTTCGCATTCACTACACTTACTGAAACATCCTCTAATTTTTTATTTTCTCATATGTATTTTTATAGTGCTTTAGAGATTGCCACGCCACTGAATATAGAAGTGATACATGAAATATGATTTTGGCTCAGCTCACTATATTCTTTAAAGAGCCTGCTGATTAATTTTTTCTTGAGGCATGCCGTGTCTAAAACTGTTACTAATGGTACAGTTGAATTTGTTATAGGTTTATACAGTTAAAAATAGTGTTTAATACTTGCTTTTATAATGCTATTAATTCATATGTTTTGGTTTTATTTCGTTCTTTTATATCCTTTTGGTTGTTGAAAGCAAAGTAAAGGACAAGTACAGTAAATAATACTTTATACTTCAAGAAAATGTATGATGAACTATTTGTACAGAAATAGTGATATGTTATAAACGCCAAGATTTAGTCTGGTATGATAGAAATAGCTGATGAATAATTACTATGGATACAATTCAATGGCTTCTTTATATATATAGCGAGCAGCATTGCCGTATATATCAGAATAAAAGGAAAGTAAATTGATGGGATTGGCGAATATGTACATACAGACTTCAAAAATAAGTTGAATTTTTAGTAGAATTAGCACTTTGTCTCTACTTACAAGAGTAAATCTACTTCTATTGATACATGGAAACCATTTTCCTGATTGCGAAGAATACAGTCCTATACAGTCGATAACTAAATTTTACGATCATCGTCGAACGAGCAAGTAGACAGTTTCCTGCCTTAAGGATGCAAGTTTTTTGTAACCTCCTTCTAGGCACAACAACAAACCACCAAAAGATACATAGGCAGCACTAACGAAAATTAACTATTAACATTCACCGATTTTGATCTCAAATATATATATATATATATATAACTTACATGTTCTCGTTCTTTCCCTCTTCAAATTTGTATACAGTGCCATACATGACATAGTCGTAGTCGTCAGCAAGACCCCTCTCACCAGGCTTAGGTTCTCTCCATCCTGATGTGGTACTAGACGACTCTGGGATCAATGACAGGGATTTCGCAATCGCAATTGAAAGGACCTCTCCCTGGCTAACGGGAAAGAGCTCTGTGTTGAGATCCAGCGTCAGATGAATATCTGACGTGTTCGAAGTACCGGTAATTCGTGAAACACGGTCATATCGTTTTGAGTCAACAGTCGTGACAGTGAACAAATCATCAAACAACAAGCTAGACATTCTTTCGGTATATTACTGCTAATATGCTCTCTTAAAAGGCTATTTGATACTATAGACCTTCGTTCGAGAGATCTTTGAGTTTATCGGCTAGCAGTCCTAAGCGTTGTCGATAAAAAAAATGCTACGTTATATATCGAGTCCCTATTCTATATAACTTGTGTACGACAATCAACAACCGAAGATACTCTTAATATACAACTGCTCGTCGAACACAACGTTTTCTATCCTGAAAACTCGAGTATAATGACTAAATCAGCTCGCGTTTTGCCGTATCAAATGTTTTAAAATTTGTTCTCGATTTCTTGTTTTTATTTTTTCCCTTCACAACGCTTGGGAAGATGTATATAACCCTAACATCATTTCTCTGTGTAGTCTATAGTGTATTATATAATATAATAGATAAGATTATTTAATTACACTACAAAGAGACACTCGACGTTGCGGAACGTATGCGAATTAGCATCTACTCTTCGAGACGGAAGGGAAATTATAGATGCGAGATATTAATAGGATGACCATGTATGTGACAAGGATCATGCTTTTCCGCGAACAGAGTTAGAGAGTTCGATATGAAGCGCCGATGAGTGGACTTGAGTGTATTTGTGCCAACAAGGCGAATCAAACAAGATTTGCACGATGCTTTTTCATACGGCCATCTAACTAATTAATGGCTATTTCTAGCTTCATACGATTGTGTACAGATCCATTCTTTTGTTAGCTTCAAACTACGTGCCCTGAGTGTACAAGAGTTTTCGATTACTTGAAGTACATCTACAATTGCTATTGCTTGCTTTGTTTTGCAATATTGATTCCAGACTGCTGTCCATAATTAAATAAATATTAGTAGTCCATATACTAGTCACAGAAAATAGCAAGCACCATACCATTAATGCCGATAATATATTCTTGCAAATTGTATCCGGAATACTAGGAGGCTTGTAAGCATTCTTTAAGGGAAACATCACGTAACTAGCTTCTACATAGTTTTCGGAGTTTGTATTACATAATGCAGAACGCGAGGGTTTCGAGCCAATAAATATTCCGTGGCTACTTGAAATAGCTGTGGTGAGTATGCGGCGGTGCAGCACAGTATAAGCCACGTAATGAAGAAGCTGTGCGCCCTGCTCGCGCTTTCTTCTGATATAGCGGATACCCCTTTGGAAAGAAGAAACTAGCGGTGGAAAAGAAATCGGGGATAGCAAACAGCGGTCCGAGGTAGCATAGTATCAATAATATAAATTGTAATAGGTCATAGGAAGAATCAATTCGATCCGATGGCGTCGCAATCGCCTGTGGACAACATGATTGATTCATTGAAGGACCAAACGAAAGAAAATGCTGTCGAAAATGGTGCAGCACTTGTTGCGTCCGCAGATACGATAGTATCAGCTTCTGAAGAACGTACAGAAGCAATGGCACAGTTATCGGAAGTAGAAAAAGTTAAATTGGCTGATGACAGTAATATGGATGATGAAAGTGGACAAGAAAAGGCTACGTTGCCAGATAGTGAAAATAACATAGAAAATGGTGTGGATGAGATCATAGACGCGGGAGGATTAAATGGTAGTTCAGGTGTGGACGAGTCGACTGACCATAGTTTTCGAGACAGTGAAGCAACAAATGAAAAAACAGATACTGTTGTCGAGCCTAGTGTCGAGTCTGTGCAAGATGAAATTGCTACTCCTCGTGAAGATATAGTCGAGAAAGGCGGAGAAATGATGAAGGGTGAGTTAGAAATGGATAACGAATCCAATGACAGAGCAGACGTGTCAGCTATTGTAACAGCTACAACGAGAAGTCAGACGATAGTCTCCGACTCAAGGATAATTACAGATTCTGATACTATCAAGGACGATATTTCCGAGGGCCTACCTGGTTCTATTAGTACAGATCCATCGACAGTAATGGAAGGCTCAGCTTCACAATCTACGTCAACAAACGACCCAGTCAGCATATCAAGACATGCGTCAACACCTTCCATATCTCATTCAGTGACGAGTATTAACAGCTCTAGCTCGATACTGTCATCTATGATTTTTGTTAGCAAAGCTTTGGAATCTATTATGAATACGAGGGAGGGCAAGCGACAGAGCAATTTGCAAGCTAGTCTCAGCTCAGCCTTAGATGCTATAAAAAAGTCTAACCCAGAAGTTCCTGTTCCTTATATCATTTTCGAACCCTTACGCTTGGCCACACTTACTAACAATAACGATATCAAAGTCACTGCGTTAGATTGTATGGCGAAACTTTTCTCATTTTCGTACTTTGCCGAAGTTCCGGAAGCTCCACAGAGTGCAGATGGTATAAACGGTTCTGAGAATCCTCCTGTTCAAACGAGAGCTTCTAAACTTATCGATCAAGCAGTCGAGACAGTATGTGATTGTTTTAAGGGCGATGGCACAGATGAAAAGGTGGAACTTCAAGTCATAAAGGCATTACTGGCTGCAGTACTTAATGAGAAGTCAGTAGTACATGGTGCTTCTCTTTTGAAAGCTATCAGACAAATCTACAACATTTTCATTCTTTCACGCTCAAATGCAAATCAGGCAATTGCACAGGCTACGCTAACTCAGATGGTCAATGTCATTTTCGGGCGTGTGAAGCGTTGCATTACAGTTAAAAGCAGCTCCGAGGAAGATGTTAGCCTAACCGTCATTGTCCCAAAAACTATCGAAAATGATGAATCTATTGAAGATGGAGAAGGTGTCCAAGCTGATGGTGAAAAGAAGCCACAAAAAATTACACTTGAGTCATTTGAAAACAGAAAGTCCTTTGATGAAGAGCGCATTCCTGAGAACGCAGTAGTAGATACACGCGACGAAGGTGAACTGTATGTTCGTGATGCATTTTTGGTGTTCCGTGCAATGTGTAAGTTATCAATCAAAGCAGTTGATACCGATAAGGCCGATATTCGGTCACATGCTATGAGATCGAAATTACTTTCTCTTCATTTGGTGTACACAATTCTTAGCTCTCATATGGCTGCATTCACCTCACAGGACGTCATCATAAGATCAAGTTCGTCATCGGAGGAGACTATCTTTTTCCACGCTGTGCGACAATATTTATGTCTTTGTCTTTCTCGCAATGCTGCAAATCCTTTACCCTATATATTTGAAGTATGTTATGATATTTTCTGGCTAATCCTCATGAACCTGCGAAGTCAGATGAAAAAAGAGATCGAAGTATTTATGACTGAGATTTATATGCCAATTTTGGAGATGAAAACATCAACGGCACATCAGAAGCAGTACTTACTTGGAGGTTTAAAACGACTTGTCGCTGATCCAAGAGCTCTAGTCGAGATATATTTGAACTATGATTGCGATAATACTGCTTTGGACAATATATATGAGCGGCTTATTGATTACTTTACCCGCCTAGCTGTAACTCCCGTTTATCTCACATCTTTTCAACAGCAGCAGTACCAAGAATTCAAGGCTCATGAAATAGCAAACGGACCTCAACACACAGCAAGTTTATCATCAACTAATATTCCTCCTCCCTTTTCTTCTCTATCTGTGGGTTCCTTACAAACCGTGTCTCCTGACTCTGGAAGTGCTGTACCGACTGAATATATACTTAAACGACAATCCCTTTCATGTTTGATTAATGTTCTAGATTCACTTGTCCAGTGGTCACAGACGGGTATTGCTAGAGCTACCGCTGGGTTAGAAACAATCGAGCATCCTAAAGACAATGATTCGTTTACAGAAGAAGATAGTAGAGGCACTCTCGGAGGCAGTGTTACTCCGACTACATCTGCGCCGATGTCACCTCCTCCAGAAAGAGCAAAATCTGCAGAGAGCCGGATCAATGGAAATAATGGAGCTAGTACACCAATCGATGATCCATCGCAGATGGAATCGTTGAAGCATCGTAAGACTGCATTGATGGAGGGTATTAAGATGTTCAATTTCAAGCCAAAGAGAGGAATGGCAAATCTTTTAGCGAATCATTTCATTGCATCTTCTGATCCCAAAGATATTGCTCACTTTTTGCTCACTACCGAGGGCTTATCGAAGGTTATGATTGGGGAATATCTTGGCGAAGGAGATCCTGAGAACATTGCCATTATGCATGCTTTTGTAGATTTAATGGACTTTGCTGAGATGAAGTTTGTTGATGCCCTTCGTCGATTCCTGCAGGCATTCCGATTACCGGGCGAAGCGCAGAAAATTGATAGATTTATGCTTAAGTTTGCTGAAAGATATATATCTGGTAATCCTTCTATCTTCGCCAATGCTGACACAGCTTATGTTTTGGCTTACTCTGTAATTTTGCTCAACACCGATTTGCATTCACCTCAAGTTAAAAACCGGATGACGAAACAAGACTTTTTCAAGAATAATAGAGGAATTAATGATAATGCGGATTTACCCGAGGCTTTCTTGAGTGACATCTACGATGAAATTTTGCATGAGGAGATCATTCTCAAGTCGGAACATGAAAGTTCTCTTATTCAAGGTAGTCTACCTCAGTCTCAGCCGCCAATGTCAATCGCCGCGAATATAGGTCAAGTTCTCGCAACTGTTGGCCGCGATCTACAGAGAGAAGCATATCTGCAAGCATCTAGAGAGATGGCAAACAAGACAGAAAATCTTTTCAAAAATCTTGTGCGATCACAGCGTAAAGATAGTAATGAGTCAGTCGTGTTTTACAATGCTTCTCATATTGAACATGTTGGTCCAATGTTCGAAGTAGTGTGGATGTCTATTCTTGCTGCTTTGTCTGGACCTATGCAAGATTCAGAAGATATGGAAGTTGTTAAAACTTGTCTAGATGGATTTAAGCTGGCAATTCGTATTGCGTGCTTGTTTGATATAGAGTTGGCAAGAATTTCGTTCGTTACTGCTCTATCAAAGTTTACTAATCTGCAGAATTTGAGTGAAATGAGACCTAAGAACGTAGAAGGAATTAAAACCCTCCTCGAAGTTGCTTTGTCCGAGGGAAATCTTCTGAAAGAATCCTGGAAGGATGTATTGATCTGTATCAGTCAGCTCGAGCGATTCCAGCTAATCAGTTCTGGTATCGCAGAAGGAACCGTTCCAGATCTTACACTTGCACGAGTTGCCACGCGAGAATCGTTTGAGAGTACGAGATCTAGATCATCTGTTTCAGCGAAAAGTCGACAACGCTCATCCACTATAATTACCACCTTTTCTCCTGTAGTTGCAGAGGAGACTAGAGCGCGTGAAATCGTCGTCGCTATGGATAAGATATTCACTCAGAGTGCGATGCTTTCTGGTGGAGCCATTGTATATTTTGTTAAAGCTCTCACTGAGGTCTCAAGAGAGGAGATTCAGTCGTCTGGACAAAGTGAACACCCAAGGACTTTTTCCCTACAAAAAATGGTTGATGTTTGTTACTACAATATGGACCGTATTAGGGTTGAATGGTCAAATTTATGGACTATCATGGGCGAACAATTCAATGAAGTTGGATGCCATTCGAATATTACGGTTGTATTCTTTGCTCTTGATTCTCTGCGTCAGTTGTCTATGCGGTTTTTGGAAATGGAGGAATTGCCTCATTTCAAGTTCCAGAAGGATTTTCTTAGACCTTTTGAGCATGTTATGTCAAATAATCCCAATCAGACGGTGAAGGATATGGTTCTAAGATGTTTACAACAGATGATTCTTTCCAGGGCAAAGAATATTAGATCCGGTTGGTCAACAATGTTCGGTGTCTTCACTTTTGCGGTGAAGCAGCAATATGAACCTACTGTTCAATTTGCATATGATAACATAAAACAGATTCACCGAGACGATTTTGATCTTGTTATGGCGCAAGGTAGTTTCGCAGATATGGCTGTCTGCTTGACTGAATTAGCTAAAAACCACAAATTCCAGAAACTCAGTCTTCATGCGACTGAATTGCTTAAGAGCTCTATTGTAAAAGTTCTAAGTTATCAGAAGGCCGTGCAGAATGGTGATTTTCCCGTTCAAACTGCAAACAGGGCCTCCATTGAGGATCCATCGGTCAAATTTTGGTTTCCCATACTTTTTGCATTCCATGACATCATCATGACTGGTGAAGACTTGGAGGTACGTTCACGAGCATTAAATTATTTGTTTGATACACTCGTCGAATACGGCGGAGACTTCCAACCAGATTTTTGGGATTTGGCGTGTCGTCAACTTCTCTTCCCTATTTTTATTGTTCTCAAATCTCGTTCTGAGATGTCACGATTTAATAATCATGAAGACATGTCTGTCTGGCTATCGACTACTATGATCCAGGCTCTTCGTAACCTAATTGCTTTGTTTACACACTATTTTGAGACATTAGAAAGAATGCTTGATGGCTTCCTCGATTTACTCATTACCTGCATTTGCCAAGAAAACGACACTCTTGCTCGAATTGGTAGCTCATGTCTTCAACAACTTATTCTTCAGAATGTCAAAAAGTTTCAAAAGGAGCACTGGAGCAAGATTGTTTCTGCATTTGTCACTCTCTTTGAGACGACGACTGCCTATCAGTTGTTCTTGTCGCAAGGCGTTCCGCCGCCAGTAACGCCCACAGAGGAACGAGATGTAATTGGTTTGAAGATCAACGGTCTAACTTCGCCTATCTCTAATGACGAAGTTGAGCGTTCTCATCGTGAGCGTCTGGGTGAAGATGCCATGTCGCCAATTGATACAACATCGCCTCGAGCCAATGCACCTGGAGGCATGAGATCGCGGCAGAGCTCCGGTCAGCAGATACTTGTTTCTCCGGAAAAGAAGCGTGAATTTAATAAAATCATTGTCAAGTGCGTATTGCAGTTACTTATTATTGACACGGTGGCTGAATTGTTTATGAATGATGAAGTATATAACAATATTCCGTCCGAGGACCTTTTGATTTTGATGCAAGTTTTGCGAAAGAGCTTCCAGTTCGCTCGTAAGTTCAACAACGATAAGGAGCTGCGAATTAAATTATGGAAAGATGGTTTCATGAAGCAGTTGCCTAATTTACTGAAGCAGGAATCTGGAGCTGCATCTACATATATCCATATTCTTTTGAGAATGTACCATGATAAGAACCAGGACAGAGTAGAAAACAAGATGAATGTCGAAGAGGCACTCGTTCCTCTATGCGCTGACATCATCAAAGGTTACACTGTTCTAGATGAAGATACACAGCAGCGTAATATCACGGCTTGGAAACCAGTAGTCGTGGAAGTTATCGAAGGTTACCTCCAGTTCGATCAAGATGACTTTTCACGACATGTAGAGGTATTCTATCCTCTGGCAGTTGATCTTCTTGGACGCGACCAAGGCTCTGACATGCGTGTTGTTGTTCAGTCACTTTTTAGAAGGATAGGAACGGCTTGGATGAAGGGGAAACACAGAGAGTACGATATCGAGTAGATGTAAAGAAAACGAGATTCTGTGAGCATGGTACATAATTGAGATCAGATGTCCATGAGAGTGTGATCCCATATATCTGAGCAGGGATTCGGTATTGAAAGCCGCATCCGGCCATTAAGGTATCGACTAAAATGATGAACATAATATGTGTAGAGAATAGTTCAGCAGACAGGTGAGGTTCAGTCATTCAGAGAGTGCGTATATAAAAAGATGCCTCTGCGCGTGTCTAGCTATTTTTTTTATCATGTCGAGACTTTTATCGAATTCTACGTGATTTTTTATGTCCAATTTTTTTTTTTTGATCTAGTCATAGTGTTGTTATACATACATATATATCCAGGAATGTGTATATTTTCTATTATTCTCTTTCTTTAGTTTTTCCCTCTATTTTTTGTTTGTAGTTCTTTGCAAATTAATATTAGCCTTCTACACTAATTGTATTTTCACTATCCTTCATAAAATGTCTCTACAGCTCTAATGTTATTGCTTACTTATTAATAAAGCTCCTATGTGAGGCGAAATTTAGGTGAGCTGCTAGCACCGAGCAGCTACACGCGCATATTCATTTGAACTAATGAAGCGACGTCACCACTTGGAGCCTAAAGGGTCGGGTGCTTTCTTTTAGGCTAGCAATTTTTAACTCGAACTCAGCGGCGTTTTGAAAGAACGGAATGAGACGCGCTCTATTAGTACTTCAAACGCAGCTACAGCTTAGCCCCGATATCGCTAACGCAAAGCAAGGGTCGTAAGCATCCACCAAGAAGGGCCCTAGCGATTGTGACACGCAGCATCGAAAATTCGACAGGGTAACCGTCCTCATTAGTGATGCCTGGTCTGATTAATCAAGGTAATTTTCGGTTCGGTTTGGTCAGATCGAATAAGCAGAGAAGTGCAACGGTGTCTGCATCTGTCGCGCTGTGATAGCTCAGGACGAGATCGTGCAGCAGCTGCGGCACCGGCCAGGCGAGGCTGCAAGTGAGGAGAGTGCTGGCGGGCCATATCAGAGCAAACCAGAGCGCAGGCCACGTCGATCCCGACAGCAGAGAGGCAGGCATTCCTGCCTGCCTATGACTAGTAATTTGGCATGAGTGGATTAAAGAGCTAATATAATACACATGTACTAGCATACATATATGTGCATGGCTTGTGTGCACACATATCCACAGATATACGCATTTACAGACATTCACATGTCCACTACGAGCATGCGGCCAAGTGCACCGTGAGGGTCTGTTAGCGAGGCGCATAGTGTGCCCTGGCGTGCACGAGCAAAGAAGAGAAATGCGCATGCAGCGAGTAGCAGAGCGCGAGAACGCGCCCTTACCCCAGTTCTGATTCGCGTCGATTTAGAGTTTACAGGGTCGCGTATTTGGAACGCACAAGAGCCATCCACAGCGCGAGCCACAGGGCGACTTTTTACGAATTTTTGTAGGCGCATAGGACGCGAAGCCAGCACAAGACAGACACGGCGGGCCCGAACGACGAGAGGGCAGAAAAGCCTTTTTGAGAATAGGACAAGGGTGAGCCTCATGCTAAGCACCATATTAATCGACAGGACAGAAATTAAGTAAATAAGTAGAAGCATATTCAAGTTAATTAGCCGTTGATTAGCTCATGCGAAAATAAATGAGTAAACAAAGCCCGCTGGTTGCCAGTTTAAAACGAAAGGCCGCTCTTCAGAGCAGAAAAGGAGAATTCTCTAGCACGCTCAGCTGGCAAAAGGAGAGGCCTACCGCATAGCGCAAATCATTTACATACAGCGCCGTGTTACTAATATTCCTAGTGCTACAACTACTAATAATGTCACCAATATCACTAATACTCTTGCTAATATCGCGAGCCCTCTGCAAAGTGCGCTAAGAATCGCCTGCTACTGCTGTGTACAACTGCCGCACGCTTGCAGAAACACAGCCTTGTTATGCGGGCTCGCGGCTGCATTTAAACCCCCTCCTTCAGCATGCTGGGTTAAGGTTAGCTGACGAGATGGCGCGATGGCTGGCTTGACCCAGAACAATCGCTCTAAGAAAACTAGGACACATTTTTTGTGGACAGCCTGGAACACAGGGAACGTGTAGCAGGCGCACAGCACTGCGAGCGAGGGGTCAGGTGGGCTCGGCAGTTCTGGCGCCTGTATCATCTGCCACTATCACCAAGTCTCGCCAGCGCCCAAAACTCATGCGCAGCAGACGAAGACTCGCGCACAGCAGGTCGCCAGCAGGTCGCCAGCAGACGCGCTAACAGAGGACCAAAGCAGTATTAAATAGGCAAGAGCTTAGAAATAAACGCAGCGGTGAAAGATATGCTGCGTTAATAATGGTGGCTTCAGGATGCAATTAAGGTCGAATCGTGCTTAGCTAGCTTTGTCCAGAAAGTATTCAAATTCTCAAGGAAATAAGAAAAATGCCCAAAACTTAGCTAGAATAGGGTTCCCGATAAATTGAATTTTGACTGTTTTGCGTTCGCCAGAATGGGCGACGCCAGTCGCGCTCACGCCCGTTTTGCGTGTCGCCAAATAAATAAATAAAATTAATCTCCAAACGGTAAGAAAGCCAGAAATAGGCAAAAAAAATATGCAGACTCGTCCCTTTCTTTCGCGCCCTTTATTCCTATAGTCGGCAAAATACAGGGACACTCAGCTCCCTCTATCAGTCAGGCTGCTCCTCGCACATTTTCCTCGTAATTTACTGCTCTACCCACTCATCTAATCTACACCGCGTCCTTTCTCCCTTTCTCCAGATAATCCTAATCTCTGTCAATCACTCGGCAGCGCAAGCAACTACCCTACGAACACAAAATAGAGTCGCCAGTGCTCAAAGATAAAGCACTGGAGTGAATTGATTCTGGTTAGTAATAAATAGACAGCACAGCTCTAAGAATAATAAAAATATCAATAAAAGCGGTTGTGCAGTCTGGTCTTTTTCGCGACTGAATTATTTTTATTATTGCTACAACAACAATTATTATTAGTTTACTGCCCGCAATTCAGGACGATAGAATAAAAGGAAATAAAGAAAAAAAAGCAACCAGCTTCCTCCTCTTTTTCTTTTGTCCCTACAGTCTCGATTATCTCACCATTGACAGCTTCATTTGGTCCTGTCGGTCGATTTTTGTTATTTTATATTACATTACATTTTAGTAAAGAAGAATTTTTCCCAGGTAACTTTTTTTCGCTTTCTTTTCTTCTGCTTCTGTTTTCTTTTTCTATTCATATCATCGTGGATAAGAACCCAAGCAGCGGAGAATTTAACAAAGGACAATTTTTACTATAGAATAGTATACATCTGCAAAGACGCACAAAATGGCTACAGATCAAGGTAGCATTGTCAACGTGTCGGTATCACAATCAGAGACTTCTACAGTTTCCATATCATCAGTCGGATCGCCAACCACGCCGTCGATTGCTGCATCAATGAAGCCACTGAATAATGCCTCTGATGCTGTTGCACAGGACAAGAGCACCGGTAGCAAGGAGAATTCCATTACCGACAAGGAAGAGAAGGTCCTCTACAAGAAGGATGACACCAGCTCCAGTAAGATTATCCGACGGAAGATCACAAGCTTCGTTGGTTTCTCCAATTTACCTGACCAGTGGGAAAGAAAGAGTGTCAGAAAGGGATTCAATTTTAATCTTATGATTGTTGGTAAGTTCTACAGATTTTGCTTGTTTTTCGTGGATCGCGATACGGAGGTTCCTTGGTGTTTGCTAGGTTATATGTTTTAAGTTATCAAGAAGCTACCGTCTCACTCCTGTTGAGGGGGTGAGGCATCAAAGTAGTATCTCCTGCCTACGCACGCAACGCCATTACACATATTTTAACATATCCATAATACGATATTGAACGAACTTTTTTATTGGAGATAATATCTACACGTTGTATTATGGTCTTCTCTAAATTTGTCTGTGGAATGTGTCTCGATGTGGTCCCTCATGGAACCTCCCTGTGGTTAACTTTTGGTTAGACAGGGGCTAACCTAGCGTGATACAAAATAATATAGGTGAGAGCGGCTTGGGTAAATCTACTCTCGTTAGTACTCTCTTCGACGTTCCTCTCTATGCTAATAGAGTTGAGAAGGGACCGAGCGCGGAAATACCAAAAACTCTTGAAATTCAGACCGTTACTGCTGATCTAGACGAGAACAATGTCAACTTAAAGTTGACCGTTGTTGACACTCCTGGATTCGGTGATGCAGTCAACAATGAGGATGCTTGGCGACCGATCGTTGAGAACATTGAGCAGCGATTCGATGCTTACCTTGAGTCAGAGAACAAGGCACACAGATCAGATATTGTTGATAACCGAATCCACGCTTGCTTGTATTTCATTGCACCCACTGGACATTCCCTCAAGCAGATTGATGTCGAGGTCATGAAGAAGTTGCATAACAAAGTCAATTTGATCCCTGTCATCGCTAAGTCTGATATCTTGACTGATGAGGAAATTGTCTCCTTCAAGGCTAGAGTAAGTAAAATTTTATATTCATGTAGCGCCATTAATTGTATCACTTATTCTGTGCTCTTGCTTAATGTGGTTCCAAAGAAATCATTTCAATTGATTTATTGTTCGATCTGGTTTGTTGACATGAACATATAGATACGGGCCGATTTGGAACATCATAAGATCAACATTTTTGAAACGCCTAGATTCGAAGTCGATGGCGATGATACCATTGAGGAAAAAGATGCCATTATGTCGGCAATTCCTTTCGCCGTCGTAGGTGCTATTTCCAAGGTCTCTACTCCTGATGGACGTAGCGTTCGGGGACGAAAATATCCATGGGGTGTTGTCGAAGTTGATAATGAGGACCACTGCGACTTCTTGAAGTTGCGTGTCATGCTTGTCAAGAACTACATGGAAGAGCTTAAGGAGTATACTAATGATATTCTTTATGAATCATACCGTGCTTCTAAGCTTACCTCTATGGGTATTGTCCAGGATAAATCTGTTTTCAAGGTTGTTGATCCTGCTGCCAAGATGGAGGAGGAGCGCGAATTACAGGCTGCTAGACTGCACAAGATGGAGGCTGAGATGAAGCTTGTTTTCCAGCAGAAGGTTGCCCAGAAGGAGCAGCACTTGAAGAGTTCCGAGGACGAGCTTTTTGCCCGTCACAATGAAATGAAGCAGAAGCTCGAGCAGCAGAGAAAGGAATTAGAAGAAAAATTGGCCAGACTCGAGGGCGGACGCTATACAGCCGAAGAAAAGAGCAAGAAGAAGGGCTTCTCACTTCGTTCATCATAAGTTTCTCTTAATTAGACACATAGAAAACTACGAGAGGGCATTTTGAAACCATGAAAGAATATCTTAATATTATTCCTTCTTTAATCGTTTATTTCCAATTTTTCCTTGTTTTAATTATTTTCTCTTTTAATGTTATTTGTGTCCTCCTTTTATTAACGAATCCTATAAGATTATTGAGAATATCATGCAGATAGTATTTTTAGCAGCAAAATTGTTCTATTTTTTCTCTTTTTCCTTTTATTTTACTTCCCCGTATTATTTCCTACTATATGACTGTTTTCTTCTTTGTTCTCTTTTGTTTTTTTTTTTTCATTCTGTTCTGTTAAACTTACTCTTTGTTCTCCTGTTTCATTCGTATTGGCTTTGGTATTATTATAATGAAGAAGTTTTATTAGTTTCTGATCCAAATCACAGCGATGATATTATGACTAGAAAAAAATAAGTGATTTTATTTTCTTTTTATTCTTTCTTTTTGCAGATTTGCTTTTGTCTTCAATATGTTGTATTTTTCCTCTGATTTCTGAGGTTCAAAAGCTGTACAACTATCTCAGAATAAAAGAAATGAATTGTATGGTTTAATTAACATTTCCCATTTTTGTTTGTGCCCTTGACATTTCTACTTTAAAGTTATATTCATTTCTTTTAATCATCTTCTCGATCTAATATCTTATGAGTTGTATTTTAGAATCATAGTATGCTAAGATAATGGATAGGATATACTTATTTAATCTTTCTATTTTTTTTTTGTTGTTGTTGTTGCTACTGGTAGCGTGACTGTAAGTAACAAGGCCATTGTTGACGCTCTGTGCACTTTCCAGACATAATATTGGATCTGCTTACATGATTAAAAGTGCTCATTGAATGTTCAATTGCCTACAGAGCGGATGGATCGGGTTTTTGAGAGCTGAAAACTGAAAATGGGAAGATGGAAAAAGAAATTGAAATAGAACTAGATAAGAATAGCTAAAGTAACCAGTATATGTTATATTACGCCAAAATACAAAGTACAGGAAGTTCGTATGCTTTTTAGTTATTCAGTCTGCTCTAAATTAATATTGAGCTTATTTAAGTAATAAACCCAGTTAACTGTAGAATGTAAGATTAATTACTATAGAGGTAGCTTCTGCAATGACGCCAACGGCTTGGAAAATGGTTGTGCAATCTTGAAGATATCTTCTACATCAATTTTGCGGATCTCAGTAGATTCTGTAACAAGGCCGGTCTCCGGAGTAGCAAGTGCTAGGATGATATCTGACTCAGGCGCAATTACATCCAACCGCCAATCCAGCGGTTTTCCGTTTACGACACATTGAGCGGAGCGACTATGTGGATTGTGGGGAAAGCAGACATCCGGCACATTTGAGAATTCAATCGACTTCAAATCAGTCACTAAACCAACACCAATAGCCTTTGTATAAGCTTCTTTTAATGCCCAAAATGTAAAAAGCCTTCTTTTCGTTATCTCGATATCGTTTTCGCTTCGCATAATCTGAGAATACTCCACTTCCGTGAATATATCTGTAAAGTCTTTAACCCACTTGGTCCCTTCTGACGTTTCAGTCCAATTCTTCGTGGCTACCTTGAGATCTACAAGATCTAAACCTACTGGATGCCGATCTACCTGGCGTACGCAGATGGCTACTCGTCCTCCATGGTGTGATACATTATAGTCAAAGTCTGCACCTGCACAGAACGGACGACCATTGATGGTCTTTTGAATGTGAATCTTTACCCAGGATTCTCTTGTTAAATTTGCTATCACAAATCTCTGAAGAAGTAATGAGGCAAGATGAGTTTTGGTGTCATTTCTGAAATGATACCTCCTCAAACTAAATTGCTCTTCGGCCGTGACAAGACATAGCGCTTCTGCAAACTCTTCTGACTTCTTTGGGTTGTCTTCTGACCAGAGGTTCTCCACATCCATGTACAATAGCAAGAGCCCCTGATCCCAGTCCTTATCTGAGTAGTGACCGATTCCTAGATCACTCCGTGCTTTGGAGAGACCGTGAATTGGCAGTACTGATTCTATTTCCAGAAAACCTTCCCGATCCCAAAAAGATCTCAGCTTCTTTTGTGAGGTGTCGGGTTTGCTTTTATCGCTTTGGATTCTATCGTCCATTACCTCTAATCATAACTGTCCTTACCTTTAATTCATTAAATTCTTCGCTAGATCTTCCCGATCTTCTTCCATTAAGATTATTTTATTACCTTGGCCTCCAATTGTACTATATGACGTTTAATTTGTACGGATCGTAGGGCACTTTAATTATATCTCGTGCTCCTCTTTTACTACTTTTATGCTAATCATGAATCAATGAGAGGTTTCTCAGCGGAAATTAGAACAGATTATCAAATTATTAGATAATTCAACTATCAATATTATGTAATAATTCTGTCATCTGAGGGAATATGCGCAAGGATATATGTGCATTAGTGCGGCTGGCAGCTTAATTTAGCGCTAAACAGCATGATACGCATTCATTGTGGTTTTTATAGTGATATGTCAGATTAGAAGAGGCATATATAAATATTTTATATCACTGATAAACCATATTACACTGCAAGTTCAGTACAGGGGAATGCACTATCATATCCTTTCTAGTTATGTGGCCGTAAATAAAATTATTCGATCAGCCTTCGATCTTGGTTGTTGCTATAGTGTGAACTAAAGCTTCATTGAGAAGTTGTTCCAAGTTCCAGTGATCTTTATTGGAATTTTCTTCCTTTAATATTTTATAATCCAGTACCAATACATCAAGAGGACGCTTTAGTTAGGCTTCTCTCATCTTGCAAAGTATATAGTAAGTTTTTTTTAAGTATCAGTTCTATATAACGGAAATTGAAAAGCGCTGTGGTGACGATGATGCGGGTACACTAAGAGATCTACAACGTTCTATGGTCTTCAACGATGCCATCCGGAGAGAATGTTATACTCGTCGGCTATCTTTACAGCCTTTACAGATAGCTAGCGTGAAAATGGGGAAAATAATGTGTGCGATATCCAGGATCAGTGCTGTGATTTCCAGAAAGTGGCCCTAGGCTCTATGACTTTCATGACTTACGTATTCTGTCTAAGAATATAACTCATTCTTTTTTTGAATCGTCCGCGATACCAAGTAATCAAATGACAAAGTGCCAAGTCAGCGCTCGGATCTCATATAGCATATTTATTCAGAGTGCTTCTTTCGTTGGACCATAATTATAGGTGCGCCAGATAGTTGCGTCGTGAAGACGCTTATATTGCATTCTCAAGCAACGGGAAGTCAGAATAGTTTTTGGAAGCATCGAACGTCATAGATATTGTGGATTTCAGCAGGATACCTGTTATTATCAGATCTCTTGAGAGCATATATCTTCTAATAATTTTCCATTTATCTGTATGCCATCATCTGTTTGATACACTGACCATACCTATTTTGTTGTAGATATTAGTTCTCTATTACCTAAAGTAAATGGCTCCTCCTACATCAGGCTCTACAACTCCACTTACCACACAGCAGAAGCTGCTGCAATTGGCTAAGGTATGCATTTTAGAGATCGTGATATAATTTATTCATTATAATTTTTAGTTTATTGACATATTCTATTCTTATTTATAGACTCTTCAATTTTCGTGGTTTACTGGTAAATTACATATCTCATTAGCAAATCCATAGATGAAGTGAGCATGTGGACTAACAAGTATCTTATCCATAATTTCCAGGTCATGTCCTTGTTTTAATTGGTGTTATTTTCTACTCTCTCTCTGCCCTTCGATTCTCTGTTAACAACTACTGGGCTAGATTTTGGTATAGAGAGGCTTATTTTGCTGTCATCGTTACATACGGTATAGTTCTCTACCGATCTTATCGATCCTCCTCTCCAAGTGTTACTACCATCTTGTGTGACGACAATGCTCAGTACCTTGCAATTGCTCTGTTGTGGTTTTCTCAGAAGCCGCTCCTTGCTACACTTCCGCCATTCGCTATTTATTCTTTCTTCCATGTTCTAACTTACGTTCGCACAAGCATATTGCCTACCATTGGACAATCTTCGAGCTCTTCGCTCTCTTCTAGAATCCAGAGTTTTGTAGACAACTACAATGACAAGTTTACCAGTCTCGTGGCTAATCTTGAACTCATTTTGCTTGTTCGTATTTTTTTTAACGCTCTCTTATGGAGAAAGGGATCTTGGATTGCATTGATTATCTATGGTTGTTTTATTCGCTTCAGATACGAGCAGTCTGCATTCACAAAGCTTGCTGTACGAAATTGGGAAGTCAGATTCGACAGCTTGATTGCTCATCCTGCAGTTCCTGCTGTTGTTAAGAATGGATGGATTCACTTGAAAACTGTAGTTAAGAATGCTGCTGCTCAAGCTGCTCGTCAAGCTGCGCCTTCTCAGACTGCTCCGTCGTCTAGTGCTCCAGAGGAAGACGACAAATCGAAGTAAACTAAATCATGCTTTATACTGACTACAGATAGATATGACAAGAATGCGATAGTTTGTTAAACGTTAAGAAACGTTTAACATCTGATATCTATTCTTGTATTTCTATGGAGTTTATGGTCGCATAGTTACTGTTGATAGGACTGTTTTTACTTCAATGTACTTTGGTATTCTTCTTTTATTCCTTGTGTATCCTTACCTTTTCTAAAGTCGAATTTTGTCATTTCCAGCGATCATCCTGGCAGATTATATTACAAATTATATTATTAGGATTTATATTTTTTATATTGCTGTTTTATACCTTTATGAGAACATGTCTGATCTATGGATATAAGATACTTTTTCATGTGAATTGAAATACGTCGCCTTTTTTTCTATTAAGTAGATGCCTATACAATCTTTCACGACAATTCATTTCATCCTTTTAGTTCTTCCTGAAGATCTAGTAGCTTGTTCCAGCCTGGCGAATCTAGCCAAATCTTACGACCCTTTGCCATAATTGACCTTATAGAATTTCTTGCCTTCCATTTCCAGTCCTTACATACAACAGAATTCTCGTCCCCACCTTCGCCAGCATACTTTCCAGGGAGTTGACCGAAATTTATGTAAGCATCAATTAACATGTCACAGCAATTAACAGCCTGCTTCCATAAAACTTCATTGGTTTCATCGCTTTCGAAGGTTGTCAATGATAGTCTAAACTGCTTCTCATATGCATCCAGTGCATTCCACGGTCGCTTACGCCATAATTCTACTTTAGCTACTAGCTCCCAAAGTTCAGGCGTTCTAGTAATCAGCTTAGGCAGTGTTTCTGTGAAGAGTGATACTGCTTGTCTTTCAAAAAACGAATATTTTGTAGAGTCCGCTCCATTTGAGAGATCATCTTTTGAAGTTCCATATATATCTGATACTAGTATTTGAGCGAGCATCTTTAACACACCTATATCGATCGCACACTCGCCTTCCTTAGGGCCTCTAATTTCTATCAATTTCATTGTCGCTCTCAGAGCAGTTGACCAATTTTCTAGCTTCGCAGAAATAACAATCAAATTATTCCATAAACGCCAGTCAGTCGGATTTAATCGACAAGCCTCTGTTAGTGCAGAAAGCGCTTCCTTAGATCTATCTCGTCGAGTTTGTCTGTCACTGCTTCTGAAATCTTCGATCCCTCCCTCTTCGTCATCTTCTAGAGTTTGCGACTCAGTTTGTTGCTGATTTAGATGCAAAAGAGCGGTTGCCAAATTTGCCCAAGCCTTGGCGTCATCTTTCTCCATTGAAATACATCGCGTAAACCCTTCGGCAGCTAATTCATATTGTTGACTTTCAAGACCAGCGCAACCGTACAAAAACCAAGCATTTCTATTAAGCGGATTTATTTTCAGTGAATCGGATAAATGAATGATAGAATCTTCAGCCTGACCTTTCTTGAAATAATACTCTCCTAAAGATCGCTTAGCACCCGCATATCTACCTTTCTCCCAGGACTCGTACCAATATTCGGGCTCTTGTGTGATGTCACCGAGTACAGAAAGGGCTCTTGCAATATCAACTGGCTCCTTCTTTACATAATCTTTTAGAACCTTTACTGCTTCATCTCGCGATTCTGCCATTGCCATGCAGAGGGCATTCTCTATAGGTAAATCTAGTTGCTCATAGATCTCTTGCGCGGATTTAATCATCCCTAAAGAAACCCACTGATCCGCCAAAGTCAAGTTCATATGCCACTTAGGCATCAAAGGAAGAACATGTATATAACGCAGTCTCTCTGCTGCAGTAGCAATGCCTTCTTCATCCGTATTTCTAACGATAGCAGTGCCAGTGGTCTTTGCACCGAGTTCATCAACCAAACTAGCTAATTGCAGCGTTCCACGCTCCACAGTCTTGGCAGATTTTGATTCAAGTAAACTTCTGTCCCATAAAGCTCTAGAAAATATAGTCCAGTTGATCTTCTGTTCTTTCGCTGTGGAAGACGAGCCAGTCGCTGATCGAACGATTCTCGTAACATAAGCTTGGAGCTGTTCTACGACCAAAGGACTGTTAGACGGAGAATTCTCTTTTATCCTGGTCAATGTGAGTAAAAGGATGCAGTTATCAATGTCTTTCAAGATAGAAGGAGAGTTAGGATCTTCAGTCCTCAATGCCTGCGGAATTTTTTCATCATCAATATCCTCTGCTAGTGGCTCATCTTTAGCAACATATGCTGGGGCTTCAAGCAACAGGTCAGAGTTTAGAGGCAGTGCCTGAGGTAATGCCTGTTTCACATCTGCCATATCCACAGGAGCACTACACGCGATGTCATCATCATCAGAACTTCGAGCGAGAACGACCAGTCCAGCAATATCTCTCTGTTGAAACTTTGTGCGCTTAGCTTTGATACCAGTAAGCATCAGATGCAATCCACTCAATTTCTGGCCATCTTCAATAGCCTTCTTTGCTTCGCTGTCATATGAATAGAATATATTTGCTCTTGCCAGCTCAAGAAAATATTCTGCTCGTTCAGACTTGGATATATCGTCAGATGGTACGCATGCCGCAAAGCATTCAAATATCCGGTCGTGCAATGAGTTCGAGGGATTTCTAAGTAAAGACTGATGAACCATAGAAGAACGTGCAAGCCACAGTTTAGATTGTGAAATAAATTTCTTGTCGTCGCCATATATGGATATAAGATATTCCAGAATCCTTTCACAAACGATTAAAAGAAAAGGAAACTCCGTGTGAGGGTATGCGCCTTCTGAATCGATTGACAACTCTTCAATACATCCATAAGCAAACACCTTAGAGTCGATTCGCCCATTATTAATTAACGTGTCTAAAACGTTCGAGTTCAACGGTGGTCCCGTGAAATTATGCTGTAAGAATGAATTCAATGATGAGACAGCGACGTTCAGAAGTTCGTCTCGATCCTTAGATGATCCCACTTCACCCAATAATCTGCTAATTTCTTCGCCAAACGGCAATGCTACAGGTAATTCTAACGCCTTTATTTTCTCCAGCATTGTGATGCTGCCGTCCGTGTCCTTCTCCACCATACTGAAATGCTGAAAAGTGTACTGGTACTGACCAAAAAATTTCTGATCTTTTAAAACTGCGAATTATTTCACTTCTCTTTTAGGAGAAGCTGACAAATACATTGGGATTGATTATATAATACCATGTCATGGTAATTCATATTCGCAATTATGCAGTAAAGTATAATGATGTTTGCTTTTTAAATTCTGCGCTCTTATTTCTCTTCAGATTACTTTTTCATGTTCCAGATTCACGGGGAAAGACTATAAATCAATTTTTTGGTTTTATTCACTGGAACTTTTAAGAGGCATTCACGAATCTGATATGTTTGTTTCTGGTTCAAGCCTAGAAATCGGTACTCTTATTACCTCTATCTTTCCTTTGGCATATTAGAATGTATGTTTTGCGTTTTATCGATGCTTTCATGCCATTTGATATGGCTTAACTTGATGAGCGTTCAATGTATGGAGTCACATGAAGATAAGATTTAACAAATATATAAAATATTTGTAGTTTACATTTCAGTTGCGGCCATACCAAGAAGAAAACACAGTTCCCCGTCCGATCAACACCAGTTAAGCTTCTTTGGGCCTACTCAGTACTGCGGTGGGAGACCACGCTGGAATCGTAGGTGCTGCAATTCTTTTTTTTGAATTATTTTCTACCTAGCTTGTACTTTGAATGTAAATTTTTATATTTTTATACATTTTACATGTAGAAGAGGGCTCGTAGAGCGTTCACTTCTAGGAAAGGAAAATGCAATTGAAGGAATATTGCAACATGTAGTGTAGGTAAAATTTATGAGCACGTTTATCATACTGAAGCGGTTGGCTCGTATTAACCTTCGCTGTCTTAAAACTAGTGAAGCAGTTACTGCCTTATGGATGTCATTATGATGTTGTTATGGATACGGGGCATATATGCATTTGATTTATAAACGTATTCCAGTGAAGCATTCTCATATTAGGTAAACTGTAAATTTCTACCAAAAGCAGTCTCGGACCTAGCTGCGAACAGAAGTCTCAAATTCCTTCAACTATTCGGCACAGCTGTGTATATCTTAATCTATCGGGTAAGGGTACAAGTCCAGTTCACCCATAAAACTCCAGAAATCAGAAACTAAGACACTGGCAGCCAATTGAACAAGACCAGAGATAAGCGGTCGCTGTCGCTCAGCAAATATACACAATGGCATCCTGGCTTCGATCAGCATGCTTACCACTTACAAGAGGTACAGGAGTGCTCGCAAGCGCTTCTAAAACGTCTTCAAGAATATACATATCTTTCGCACATACGGCTTTTTCATCTCGTCCCATTCTTTCGAGCAAGTTCTCTACAGCTGTGGATAACGCGACGGTGGGAAAAGTTATCAAGTGCAAAGCTGCAATCGCATGGGGTCCAGGTCAGTTTATGAAGCATCGCGTATTCTGAGTACTGAATAATAGAGCAAGAAGGATAGATTAATACTTTGATTGAGCTTGACTAACAACGCTGTTTGTATTATAGGTCAGGAATTGTCATATGAGGATGTGGAGGTTCTTCCTCCTCGCGCACATGAAGTCCGTGTGAAAATTCAATATACTGGTGTTTGTCATACAGATGCATATACATTGTCTGGAAAAGATCCCGAGGGCGCTTTTCCTGTGATTCTCGGACACGAAGGTGCAGGAATTGTGGAGTCAGTAGGAGAAGGAGTAACTAATGTCAAACCTGGAGACCATGTGATAGCTTTGTACACTCCAGAATGTGGAGAGTGTAAGTTTTGCAAATCTGGTAAGACAAATTTATGTGGAAAGATTCGAGCAACTCAAGGACAGGGATTAATGCCGGACGGAACATCCCGTTTCCGTGCTCGTGGTCAAGACATCTTGCATTTCATGGGAACTAGCACGTTTTCTCAGTATACGGTCCTTGCAGACATTAGCGTTGTAGCAGTTGATCCCGAAGCACCTGCTGATCGTACCTGTTTGCTTGGCTGTGGAATTACCACTGGCTATGGTGCCGCGACGATTACTGCAAATGTCAAGGAAGGTGATACTGTGGCTGTATTTGGTGCTGGAATCGTTGGTCTTTCGGTTGTTCAGGGTGCCGCCGAGCGAAAAGCTTCCCGTGTTATTGTTGTTGACGTCAATGATGAGAAAGAGGCTTGGGCTAAGAGTATGGGAGCAACTGATTTCATTAATCCCAATAAGCTGTCACGTCCTATTCAGGAGGAACTAGTGGATATTCTTGATGGCGGTTGTGATTATTCTTTCGATTGTACTGGTAATACTAAGGTGATGCGTGCTGCTTTGGAATCCTGCCACAAGGGCTGGGGTCAGAGTATTATTATTGGAGTAGCTGCTGCCGGCGAAGAAATCAGTACTCGGCCTTTCCAGCTTGTTACAGGTAGAGTATGGCGTGGTTCTGCCTTCGGTGGGGTCAAAGGTCGATCACAGCTTCCAGGAATTGTTGACAGTTTCATGGACAAGAGACTCAAAGTAGATGAGTTCATTACACATCGTATGTCGTTAGAACATATTAATGAGGCCTTCCACGAGATGCATTCTGGAGATTGTATTCGAGCTGTAATTGATATGGAGTAATTAATATCTCTTTGAGCTTTCTCTTTATGGTATTGAAAGACGTATTTTCATAGCTTGTTATTTCATCAAGGCATTAATAATTCTTGATATTTACGTTCAAATTTATCTGGTAGAAAAGTAGGCACTTTTGTTTTACCGCGACATTTTAAAGCTATGCTAGAACTACTTTTGCCTTTCAAATGTTGCCTTACCTAGTCGAGTTCGACTCTTCATATTTTAAATGCCCACTCTCAATAGATTCGTCATTATACATTTATTCGGCTTTTCCTTTGTACTTGATCATTTTAATCTCTTTATCTCAATTTAGAATTCTACTAATAGTAGCTAATTTCCCTCTATCAATCATAAAATACTATGAAAGCTAGTACTCGGATAGTGGATCAAGGTCGTAAGCGTCTTGAACCCTATTCCGATGACAATGGATTACGCGTCACAATACATTTGAAAAGATATAAATCCGACGGACCCAGATTCTTTCTTCTATCTGATATAAGAGACATGTATATAGAATTTGTCGGTTTGGTAATATTGATATGAAATTTATTTTCTCGCTATTTCAGATGATTATTGACTGTGTTGTTTGGACTTCGCGTTACTACTATATTGACGAATTTCAGGTATAATAGCGACATCGATCTTTGATACTTACAAATAGGCAATGTTGAGTTCAAAACGGCTTATAAAACTCGACGGCGGATATCAAGTTATATAGTTTGCTCAACATTTGACTGAAATGAAAACTATGTCCAATATTAAAGGCAGTGAAGATTACTTCTAGTCATGAGATATCATTAATATACAAATACAATACGAAACACGACAATAAGCATCAAACTAAGGTAGTCTATAGCTGTGTAAAGAAACCAAAAATCAGATAAACAATCGACTTCAAGAAGCTCAGAGCTCATAAGAAATGCGAATATAATTAGCAGCATGGATATTTAGAAGTTATGCTTGGTGCTCAGGTCTAATCTCCGAAACATCTTTAGGACCAAGATGCTCATCTTCTACATAATCGCATCCTGACTCTGACCGAATTTTTCTGATTCTGTCCAGCATCCATCCAGATATCCAATGAATGCCTTCGTTATGTATGTCTTCACCGTAGCGGACAACGCGGCGACCAAGTCGAACAGATTTCGATAATCCACAGAAGTCAGGACCCTTACGCCAACCTACACACTCGCTCCAATCTTCGCAAGCCTTCTTACATTTTTCCAATGAAGTATACTCACTAGTTCGAAATGCATTTTTATAACTTGGCGAATATTCACGATCGTTCGAACGATTGTCCCAGTCATCTTTCTCCTCTTCCAAATAGTCATGCATGAACTTGTGGTATACGTCGACATATCTAATAGGCTGATCGTCATGATGCGTTTTTCTGAATTCAAGTTCAAATTGATGGATCTCTTCAATATCACGGGGAGATATGTGATGAAAACTGAGAATTGGCGCACACCAGTTATGTTTGTTGGTGAAAACAAGCCATTGTGGTTCGCCCTGGAATCTCCACTTTGCATACGGATATACACCATCCCCAACAGCCATTTTAATACCATGGTCATAGAGTACTTTAGCTACCATATGGTCACCACAGCAGTCTTTCGTTACAGCAGCATCATATTTTCCATAGAGATCTGGATCATTTCCAAAAGTTCTAAGCATAGCTCCTCGAGATAAAACTGCTACAGATCCACCATGTGCGAATTGTACTGGTGGATTACCGACAGCCGATCCCATGTAGAGAGCGTGGCGATAGTTCAGGGTACGAAGCCATCTTAACATTGGTGTCCAGAATACATATGAATCTGCATCCATAAAAATGAACCATTTTGCCTGTGGACGCACACTCCATGCGTGTTGCAACATTGGCAGATTCTTGTACTTATCAAGACTCCAGCCTTTATTATTATGATTGATTCCAGAATGTGCCTCTGGAAGAGTGTTAGCGTGGTTTTCTAACATTTCTTGCTGAATTCTGTAGAGCTCGAAGTCATCGGAGTTTTTCATTGAAGTCGACATATTTTGGAGAACATCCACAACTTGGTGTCCGCCAATCAGATCTTCCTGGTCCGAGTAGACCTGGAAATAAGGAACTTGACGAAGTGTTGTAACGAAGTGAATTGGAAGGCGCTTCCAGAGAACAGTGGCACCTGTCTTAATCATAAGAAACACATCTTCAGCTCCTTCTTGAAAGTCGCTTTCGAAAAGTTGTGGTAATGTGACACCTTGTTGGATAGAGGAAGATGGAGGATCTGGAGCGGTCATCGCAATATACGACTGCATCTTACTAGGACCGACATTATTAGACGTGTATATCAAGAGAAGAATAGTCATAAGAAGCGTAGCTAATATGATATATATCCGCCTATTTAGTCTGATATCTAATAAAGAAATGAGAATGTCAGTAAAGTGGTCTCTGGCTATTCTAACTAAACATAATACACTATATTGTACGTCGAAGCCCAGTCGTTCTTACTTTTCAAATTGCTAAGCCTCGCTTTTGCAGATAGCTCGTTGATCTCCTTTGCGCTCGAGTAGTACATGTTGGCTTCAAGTTCTATTTAAAGAAGATATAATAATAATAGATTGGAAGAACTAAACATTCATTCCAAGTGAAAACGTGTCTATTAGCCGCAAAGAATAGATGACCTCAATCTAGACTATAATAACTTTGAAAAAACGACAATATTGTGTTGATGTTGCTTAGCGGAGACTGATAGAAATCCTTGTTTGTACAAAGAGAAAGCGTGCTGTAACTGCACCTCGAATATTAATGATAGGCAGTTGTAATCTGAACAAACCGAATTTAAAGTATAATTTACACTCTGCAATTATATACCATAGATTATATCAACAAATTAGAGAATATCATTCTTTGTACTGTACGATTTCTAAAAATTTTTCTTTTAATAAATCGAATAAAGATATATATAATGGAAGGAAAGATAGTGCAGTTCAGATAGCGAAAGTTTGAATTTTATCCATTCTATCATAGCCGTGCATTCTAAATTTTAAGATTAGCTCAGCCTTTGAAAATTTGGAAAGGTCTTCAGCTGCATTTTGTTTCGACAATACAAAAGTACACAAAATAATTTTTCTCGTTAAGAGGGCTTTGAAAACTTCGATTTAGTACTTGAACTCGAGGGATTTTATGTTACAGCTTACTGTTTGAATAATCAAATTTCGATTGACTACTACTGCGAAGATCTAAAAGTTCAGAGATAGGCGAGCGAATCCAGCGACAGGTGGTATCCTGCTAATCTGATATGAGTCAAGTAGAAGAAAATCAGATAGATCCATTACTCAGTTGCTATAAATCGGGGCCGATTGGCTGTTAAGACCTGGCTTAGCAGGTTACTTTAGCCTTCAGCACTCGGCTTTTTGCGTAGTATTCAACCGCCAGCATAGGCACTTATATTTACGGATGGACTCTTGAAATAATCTATTTCATTCTCCTATAGTCATATTAATGACCATGCTTGTAGTCTGTCTGATAATGCTGTTCTAAATGATGTTCTATCTGCTATCCATTCAGATGTCATGTCTGGCAAGGTCAGCTAAGAAATAAGTGTCTTGCTTATGGAGAGGCGTCAAATATCTCCTTTATCTAACCTATAAAGTCTACTTTCTTTGGTAACAGTGGAACTCAATTTTCTGTTACTATTATTTAAGTGATAAAGCTCTATTCTTACATTCTTTCGAGGAGATTGCCTTTAGTGGGACTCAGCCGATTACCATTGCCACTACAATTTGTAGACGAGTCACATTTGGACTCAACTCCGCTCTTTTATTTATATCGAAGGTATACATCCTTCATCTCACGTGAGTGAAATTGTAAGTTAAACAATACTCTTACGAACTGAGACAAAGATCATATATAATAAGCATTCTTACGTGCATCTAAATCAGAGTGGTTAATAACTTCTGTAGGCTCATTACATAGGTATGGTTCACAGCTTGCAGCCAGTAGAGCAAATCATAGCTGCTGATAGATAGACTGGGCTTCGCTCACTTCCCTTCTCGAGTTTATCAGCACGAAAATCCAATATCAGTGTTCTACTTCAGCATAGTATAGTCATGATGATTTGCAAATAGTTGACTAAAAGCATTTAGATAGTAGGCACTAAGGCCAATACAGAAAGTTTATTCACAATCCTTATCATCGGCTAGGATTTCTAACATGGCTGTAGTATTATATAATGCGTGCTCACTATGTATTATCGGTTGCGTTATTAGTAATATATTAGCTATGCCTTAAGCTGATATGAAATAATACAAGATTAGATATTTTCTTAAAATGTTATATAATCATGTTTCTATTGACCGGAGAATTTAACTGAACAGCAAGTCGTATATAGTACTACCATTAAAGGAACATTCTGGTCTCGAGACTCCAAATTAAGCCGCGGTGCTATACAATTTGCTAGACCGAAAATTAGAGCAAAAAGGTTTTTTTCGCTTCGTCTTTCTAGTAATCAAGTCTTATATACCAGTTGCTATAAAGATTACCAATTAATGCAAAGCATTGTACACTACAGAAGGCTGTATGTAAAATCTTCAATTAAACTCATGAATTCCTAATTATTTGATTAACTAGTTGTACATACTACGTAACTGTATTACTTCCCTGAAAATTAAAACTGAAATAAATTTTTATAAGTATTTAGGCGGTGAACTCAGTAGCAATTACTTCAGCAAACAATTTTATACCCTCAATCAATTTATCTTCTGGGACAGTGGCAAATGTACCACGGAAGTAAATTGGCGCTTCTTCGTCGGATTCTGGGCGAGCGGAAGCGTCAACTGGAGTCTGTTCAGCACGGAACCATGATCCAGGAATGAACAAAACGCCGTGCTCAATTGCCTTTTCGTATATTCTCGTCTCAACTCCAATAGGTCCAAGCTCTTCGTACAATGGATGTTTTCGTCCGTCGAGCTTAAGCCAGAAGAACATACCGGCGGTTGGGGTCTTAAAGTCAACGATGCTTGACAGGCTCTTTGGTGCGAAAGAAGTAGGCTCCAGAAAAAACTTGTTGATATTATCCATGCAGACATTGCGTCTATGTGTGTATTCCTTACGCATCTCAACCAACCAGTCAAAGTATCCTTCTTGTCCCCATTTAGATAGGAGGGAGTAAACAACAGACTGGGAAAGACCAGATGGAGTCTGCACTGAAACCTCATTGTGCCGAGTCAGACGCTCAACAAAAGATTCCTGTGCAACGACCCATCCCAGTCGGGTACCTGGAGCCAAGACCTTAGAGAAGGAATCAAGACGTAATACGCGTCCATCAACGTCAATTGAGAGATAGGATGTGATCAAATCACCCAAGAACTTTGTATATTTCGATGGGTCTTCATCAATAGTTGGCGGAGAAGGAAGCTTAGTGATAGAAGCTCCCTGCACGTAAGGATCCATCTGCAAGAAGTAGTAAGGCTCATCTTCAACAATGAGAATATCATGCTTGGAGAGAACTTGGTAAACTGCACGTCGTCTCTCCTCTGACAAGGTACCACCAGTCGGATTCTGTCCAGTTCTAGAAAATATCAGTTAGCGACTACAGAGACTAAATGTGTCTAGATCTCAAACAATCAATATAAAGTAGCCTCTACTAGTTCAAAGTAAATGTAACATACGGAATCGTATAGAGGAGACGAGGCTTAGGGCCCTCCCAGTTATTGAGCTGCTCGTCGAGCTTGTCGGCAAGAATACCCTCAAGGTCAACCTTCACAGGAACAGGGATGACTCCCTGCGCATTAGCAGCCTCCATAGCCGAAGGAAATGTGTATTCTTCGGTGATTATGGTGTCACCACGTTTACAAAACATTCTAAGCATAGCATCCCAGCCCTGTGTGTTTCCAACGGTCATTATGCAACCCCAGTTCGAGTAAGGCGGGTGGTGAACAGTAGCAGTATGCTCAGTGATCCAAGCCAAGAGAGGTTTGCAACCATCTGACTGACCATACTGCAATGCAGTTGCAAGTGGAATCATACCGCTATCACCCTGCTTGTTATATCTGTCTATTTCGACTTCTACTGTTGGAGCAGAAGCCGAATGCTCTGCGTCATTGTAAAGGGTGAATGGTGCTGCTGGCGCCACTGCGGAGATTTGCTCGAAAGGGAAATACGCTGGCAAAGGCAACCCACCTCCAAGTGACACAATTCGAGGATCAATTGCATATTTGAAGGCAGATTTCAAAGGAGAAGGACGTCTTGATTTTGCTTCATCAGTCAAGTGATACGTAAGATCCTTTGCCTTTGGCAGGGTCGAACCATTCGCAGTTCCGTTAGTTGCCATCCTCTTTCTTTCCCGGCGGTCTAAATTAGAGATTTCTTAGTAACAGATTTGATAACAGATAATCCTCCTCATGCTTTCTAAGTATTATATACGTACCTAATAGTAAGAATATTAATAGAAATAAATGAAAAGTGAAGTCCGATTATAGCGACGGAATTTGTATGGTCATTATTTTTGGCAAATGGACTTAAAAAAAATTTATTCCCCACGTGAGTAATTCTTCGGCAACCTTCGTTACGTAAGTAACGCTTTTCAATTAGTTGAGTTATACAACTTTTTACATTGAAACAAAAGGACTACGATTCAGGCACAGAAAATAACTGGCAGGTTTTTACAGTGAAAAGAATTAGAAAAATAAAATATTAGAAACATATGACATGGTAAAACTATACTGGATTTCGGTTAAGCTAGCTCCAATGTAAACAGTTCAAGCTCTCTCTAGATCATATACAATCACGATTTCTAGACGTATTTAAGCATGAACACCAGCTGGGAAATGCTTGAAAGGACTAGCACTCGCAGGAAGTTGGATCTTGAATAGCAAGGCCTGGTTGTCTAAATTATATTTACCAGAATCTCTGTATGGAATGCGCCCGAAGTTGACCTCACCTAAGAGACTTCGGAAATCATCATCGGAGACGATAATAACATAGAAGGAACCATCGGCACCGTCGTAACCGTCGGCAGGAATAAGGGCAATACCCTCCCACTTCTCATTCAGGAGCTTCCAATCCTGAGTGCCACCATTGTGGAGACCACCGGCAAATCGATTTAGCTGTGAGTTAACATTCACGTCCAAGAAAGAACAGTAAGTAGCCGGAGTAATGCTGTCATCCAACACACCATTTGGCGCAACGGCACCGCCAATCTTGTTGAACTTAGAGATATTGTAGATGTTGGTAGCTTCAGAGAAATCATATACATCGATATGACGGTAGACGGACAGAGATTCGTCTTCGCCGTGGCCGAAGTTCGAGTCACGGGCAAGCACAAAAATTTGTGTATCGGACACAGCATATATCTCAGATTGGGCAGCAACAGCAGGATTTTTACTAGCTTTCTTGGTATAGTCGTTATATAGAGGCAATGGAAGAACCCACTCGCCAGTGAGCTGTGGGGTGGTGGAAGTGATGTCGTATTTGAAGAGTCGCGTGTGATTTCTGGTCTGCTTATTATCACCGCCATCCTGTATAGCAGCAGACTGCAGAAGAACTAGCAAGCTTTTTCCATCGGGAGTCATGGACATACCTTCGAAACCCTGATTGTTGACTCGACCTGAATCTGGATCTGCAGGAGAAATGTCATCGCTGTTGCTGTCTCCGAGCCTTGGAGCATCTGCAGAGAAAGAAATAGCACCATTTCGGTAAGGAACGATGGCATCAACGGGTTGGATAGCCTCGAGCATGAGACCTTGACTGTTAAACTTGTAGATATATGGACCATACTCGTCAGAGATATAGAAACCGTTCTCTATAGTACCGTTGATCAAGACAATTGATTCAGGATCGAGGGCAACGCGGGTGGTGACAGCCTGTCCACCAGTCGTATAATCCCAGCCGTCACCCGTGAAATTCGCAGCTGGAAGTATTGGGAATCCTGGAAAGTTCAAGGTGGTCAAAGCATCGAGACCGGTCAAAGGATTTCCATAAGGATCGAGCAAAATTATAGTGTCTTCGAGCTCCCACTGCATATTAGGGTGGAAGTGCCCACCAACATAAGGCTGAAAATCCAGTCTGTACTTATAGATTCTTGGTTCAAAATTGGTAGTACCCTCTGTATTCCATCCGCGATCGGGCAGGTTGTAGGTAATCATGGAATAGTTGATGATTCCATCGGCACCATTTGTGACAGTTATTGAAGGTCTATCAACGGCAATGGACGAACCCCACGAGATAGTATCCCCGTACTTATCGGTAGCATTTCCTTGTACGAAACCCCAGCCTGCCATGCCAACGTACTCATAAGGTTGTCCGTTACAAACAGTAGAGTTGACAGCTTTGGAGACAGCAGCAAATGTACTGAAGTCTTGTGGAATGACAATAGCTAATGCACTTGAAGCAGCGAGTAAACAATTGACGAGATGCTTTCCGACAGCCATTTTGATGCTCTATAAATATTTTCCTATAAGCTCTACTTGGCTTTGAAGTGTCAATTATTTAGGAACCAAGATTGAAGAAGATCGAGTGGTTTTGCTACATTATATATTCAGTCGAGCAACTTTGTTTGTCTTCCTCTGGCTAAGTCATTCTATTAATACTTCCACTTCATTCTTGGCTTATATACATCAGCGTCAGTTAGCTGCGGGTCTAGACAACGCAATACTATAGTTTCTTTTACCATTCTGCAATATGTAATCATTAGCCTTTTTTTGATCAAGCTTTTCATCAACCTTTCTGCCAGTCATCCAGTTCAAGATCTTGATGTCATCGCATTGGATGCCTTCTCCAAAATTTTAAAATTGACTACTGTACTGTCACAAGAGAAAGTAAACAAATAGAAAGTATAGTCACTAGTCAGAGGATCTTATCTTAACTATCATCAAAGGTCACTGCTTATAGATTGAATATCTGAGTCCATAAAGTAGTCGAGCCCGCGTAAGCTTAATGACAGACTGAAAAAACTATACGTCGTCTTATTAGCTGTTGTGCTTTTTCTACACGTGTCTAAGAATGCATGAATCCATTGGCATTCAATACCCTTACCCGATATATATTCCTAGAGTAGAACTTAAAAGCTAATATTCTGGAAAGTTTGGCGGGGACAAGTTTGTGCTACACCAAGACGGAAGAGCCCTAAATACGCTAAGTATTACTTACCCTCAGAGTGGCACTAGTAAAGTAGGCACGTATTCTTTACTGTGGATGGCATTCACCTGCTCCAGTTGATATAGACGAAAATACTGTGTATGCAGGACCCACATTTAAGCGGTAAGGTGAGAAATGGCAGATTCTTTATTTCTTTTTTTATTTCCTTACCATTGGTGCTCTAACGTGGTGCATGCTGGCTTACCAAAATCATTAGGAATTGGGGAAACAGGATCAAAACAGACAAGCTGTAAGTTTCTTTTTGAAAAAGAGACAAACAAACTAAAATAACTAAAAATAAAGAAAAATCCTATAGAAATGATAACAATTGGAATATCAACGAAGATCTGAAGATGCAGCTTAGTCGTAATCAGAAAGTTACTGTTCAGCTTCTCAAAGAATTTGGATCTAAACATTCAGAGAATTTCTGACCATAATATGCCAAGTTATCCGTAGTTTGAATTATGCTAGTTCTTTTGGCCTAGAAAGTCAAATGCCTGCATGCCGGTATCCATTGGCATATGACATGTTACTGCAAAAAATCGCCAACCAACTTATTGAACTCAGAGACCTTTTGGACGTTCACGATGTGTCCAGAGTCATCTAGAACGACATGCTTGGCACCTGAGAGCTCAGCCATTTCTTCATTTACCTTAGGTAGCGCGCCGTCCATAGATCCAGTGACAAGTAAAACTTCGTCCTGCAAACCGTGCTCTTTGATGAACTCGAGCGAGCTAGTAAGATCAAAATTCTGAAGAGCGCGTACGCATGATACAAACCCCTCCTTATTCGTGGCATTCAACATAGTCTGAAAGTCCTCCTTTCGGCCAGCGTTCTGTTCTAGAAACTGCTTGCCTGACTCGCCAGGAAACCATCTTTCCAGAGTTTGGGGTGCTAATGTAAGCATACCATCTGGCTTCATGGCTGCTTCCGCTCTAGGCTCGAAAACATCGGGCTCGCCTGCTTTTGGACCACGCAGCGATCCACTCGCAGCGACAATCTTGCCTATCCGCTCTGGGTATTTGGCTTTGAGTAGGATAGCAGTGTTTGCGCCCATACTGAGACCAACAAAGCCACGTAGCTGTGAAATTCCAATATGATCCATTAATGCGATAACATCATCCGCCAACTGATCGAATCTATTTCCGCGCACAAAATAGTCGTACTCACCATCTGCCAGCGGCGACTTACCATGAAATCTCTGGTCGTACAGTAAAATGGAGTATTGGTCTTTAAAAGCGTCCACAAATTCTGTCCACAGGGTTACATAATTGGCACCAAGAGAGTTTGACAACATCACAACAGGAAGATTGCTTTCAGGATTCGCAATAAATTTGTATGAAATCTTCACATTGCTTTCATTTGGTAGCGTGAACACGCCTTCCTGGATGTCAGAAACCGATTCTACTGGCATTTTATATAAATTGTCCGTGGCTGCTATATATTTCCTTAATTCAGAATATGTGAGATAAAGTATAAATCTGGATCTTACAGTTAATCTGAAATACCTTGCTTGCGACGCTATTTTATAAGCAATCTTTCAAATTTGATGTCGAATCTCTTAAATAAATGATTATATTGTAAGATATGCTTATTGGTGCAAATCTAGGAATGCTACTAAATAGATGCTGTTTACCTGCTTGCTTTCTGGGTCCTGCAGGTTCCGGTAGTCAATAATAGGCTTTACTCCCAAATTGAAGATCCAGCTTTAGGACCACATACAGTTTCCTTAACTACAGCACCTTTTACAGTCATCATTACACAACTTACAAAGAAGGTCCTTAAAAGCTTACCATTCAACTAATTGTCTACAATACATAGAGGCAATTTATTTTACATGATATTTCAGTAATCCTATCTAATCGAGACCAGAGAAATTAGGCTTCGCTTTTGCTTTGACTGGCTCATTAAGAAGAGCTTTCTTCTTTCCATTTCTACGCTTTCTTCTCTGTTTCTTTCTTTTCTTACCTGTATCTTCATCACTGTCATCAGAATCTTTCGAGTCATCACTACTGTCAGATTCTATTTCCGGCTTTGATTCCATTTCGTAAGGCGACCATACCTTCACAGTCTCTCCCCCGGAACTTATGATTCTTCCCCACGCATCCACGGAGATACTGGTGACTCCATCATCCTCTCCATGTTCTAATATAAGCTTTCTATTTCTTTGCTTGACATCAAGAAGACGTACATAACCGTCTGCTCCGCCTGCCAAAACCATCTCTCCAGGATATTCTGCCACGCAATCAATACTCTCTTCGCTTAAATTTGCTCGGGTTTGCTGATCTTCCCAGTTATCTTTCATCCAGAACGTTAATACACCACTGGCCATTCCCATGACTGCTGTTACTTGAATTCTTTTGTCAGAACTTAGACCTGTGCCAGGTTGAGAATTGTATTCAAAATATGATGGATATACTACACACGAGCACATGATCTCATCTTCTTGGTCATCACTCGTAGAAAGAACACCTTTTCTAATATCTATTCTGGTTACCGAGGTAGCCCCTGTAGTAAATAATTGATATGTATTCTGATATTGAGCGAGGTGAGAAATACTAGAAATGTAGTCTTCATGAAGAGATGTATACTGTTGCTCAGACTTCATTGTCCTTGGATCAAATATATGTAAGGTTGCTTCGTCTGTTCCAATCAAAACATTTGAGGCCGTAACTGCCATTGCCGTTGGCTCCGACCTATATTCTATTAGTTTACTTCGCATCATGGTAAATCTTTACTCCAAGAAAACTTACTCCAGTTCACTCGTATTCTTAGCTGTGACTCTTCCTGTATCCGAAGACGCCTGCTTGATCACCTTATCTGTACCCGCAGAATATATATCTATATTTAAAATGCCGTTAGCTTATACAGGCCATTATATACCAAGATCTTCGATAGAAGCTGTATTAGTCTTCATCTTAGCGTAGTGTTGTCACAAAAATTGAACCGGCGGCACGTACAATCTCCTTTCTCATCAAACATGAGCACTCGGCAGCTACCTTTGTGTCTCTTTGTTGACCACAGCCTTTCTTTCGATTTACTTTTCTGTGCTTTTATCACTGTGTAGTTTTCCGCATCTTTGATCTCATCGTCCTCATCGCTATCATCACCAGAATTGGATTCATTATCTGATTCGGCGTCCATTGCATACTTGTTCACATATACATGTCCCGTGGATAGTCCGCTAGCGACAACAGGCTTAGACGGATGGACGGCAGTCCAAAACACGGGTTCTTTATATTCAATCTTTGTCAGCAGTTTTGAAGTCATTGTCAATTCGTTCAAAAATCGGCATATATCTGATTATTTCTAAAATATGAGATTTCTCTGTCGGTTGTTTTCAATTTGAACTCGAGCCCTAAAATTTTTTCTAGAGTTTCAGGGGTAAACTTGTCCAACCGCCGCAAGTTTCTCCAAACTGTAAATAATGCTTATCTATGCGCACTTGCTCATCCGTGTTCGAGAACATAAATTAGGACACAGATAGCTTTGTGCGCAAACATCGTTCGCTCGAATACCATATCTCGGACTGCAGTCTGTTATTTTATCATATTATTGCAAAATGACTAAGCCCACCTTAACTATTGAAGCGAAGTCTCTTGGAGGAGCCGAGATAACTGGTATCAATATTAACCCTTCCATAACTCATTTCCGAGGTATCAAGTTCGCAAAAATTGAGAAGAGATATGACTATCCTACGCGAGTGGATGAGCTTCCAGCGGAAGTCAATGCTACAGAATATGGGTGAGTATATTTTCACCAATTTCAACATACACTGGATGAAGAACATAGGTAGCTAATAGAATTCAGTCCAATTCCACCTCAGCCAGCAAGAACTCCGAACGAAGTAATCCCAAAGGACCAATTGCCTCCTCCTTTACCACCTATGGATGAGTTCGAATGCCTGAATCTTAATATCATGCGTCCTACAACCCTGGAAGGAAAGGTTCCAGTAATTGTTTGGATTTATCCTGGTGCTAATATCTTTGGAAGTGCTGCGGACAAGTCATACGACCCCACTGCATTAGTTCAGCGTTCAATTCTTAACAACCAGCCTGTTATCTTTGTCAATTTTAATTATCGGATGTCTTTAATCGGATATTTGATGATTGGAGGAAAAGCAAATTTCGGAGTTTTTGATCAGCTCTCCGCACTAGAGTGGGTCAAGTATCACATAGAAGACTTCGGAGGTGACTCAAACAATATCACGATCATAGGTGAGTCTGCGGGTAGTTTAGCAACTCACTATCATGCAGTCAACGAGCGTTCTAAAGGACTTTTCCGACGAGTCGGTATGATGAGCACATTCATCGAGGCTCGAACTCCTCTTTCATACGAAGATGCTATCGCTTTAGCTGAGAAAGTAAGTGATTGATATGAATTGACTCTGTTAATATATGAGATTTGTGATATTTTGCTTGTGCTCTGCGGTATACTAATATCTCGACTTTTTAGGCACGTAAGATTTCCGGTGTCGAAACCGAGGAGGAGTTCAAAAAGCTTTCAGTTGAACAGCTTATCGAGGCCGTTCCTAAGATTGGAGGCATGTATGGTCCAGTAGACGAAGGTGGATATCTTGGAAATGTTGGCACTGAGCCCTACTATAACAGGCTGCCAATTGAAGATGTCGAGGCAGTACTTCTTGGAAATTGTCGCTTCGAAACGATTTTTTACGCACCAGCAATCAAGGCAATCACGCCAACGGAAAACCTTCATGGAAAGATTGCTGCTGTTCCTAAGGTTGGCGAAACTTTTGCTGATATTTATGATATTAAACCAACACCACATCCAGATAACTTTACGAACACACTTATGTTATATGATGACCTCTCGTATGGTCAGCCAATGTACAATACCGTGAAGCAGCTAAAGGCTAGCGGCATCAAAACGTATAACTACCTCTTTGATGAGCCTAATCCATATAACCCGTCTATGGATGCTCATCATGGAGTTGATGTTCTTTACTTTTTTAACTCCTATAAGTTCGATGCGAAATATGATGAATTCATTAAGGCGTACCAGTCTGGATGGATCAACTTTGCTTACGGACTTGAACCCTGGGGCAAAGGCGTTAATAGTGCGATTATGATAGACCAAACTGTCCGACCACTAAAGGAGAATGAGTTTGAAGAGCGAAGACGCGTATCTTTCTTTGAGACCCTGAACAAATACAGAGGCCAATATGACGCATACAATATAACGAAGCGATTTTTGATGCCATAATAGAGTTATGTTAGAAAGGGCCTATAATAGCCTCCACTTTTTTGAAGTTTAGATCAATGATGCTGTTTATTAAATTTCGCTTTTATTTAATGATCATTTAATAGAATTAATTAGCAAGTTTGCTCCCTACCATTTCATAGCGCCATTTAACGGCTCAAAATTAGTTAGCAATTTGAAGACAGTCGTGATATAAGGAAATAAACATGTTGACGCGACGCGTTTGTTATTAAAGATTACTTCCAATAATCATACCACACTTCTACAATGCATTATATGTTTTGCCACTGGATAATAAGCAGTAAACATAATAAATGATTTATATAACATAAAATATTAATATAGATTTCATTTGATTTCATTTGTTCAGTATATTGTCTTGTTATTGATGCATATGATCAACCCAATGATATTTAAGCACAGTTATCCCCGGACGTCCCGTGATTTCGCTCTTATTTCATTCTGGTATTTCTCGGAACTTGATAATATACCAAGGAATTATATCAATATTATTATTAGCGTAGATATAATATATTTCTATTAGAGATTATTGCTGTAGTGTGCTGGTTTACTCTTCTTAAGGATGCTAGAAACAGAATCGAAAACGAAAGCGCTGAGGCTTTCTACTGCAGTGCTGGGAATATGGGCTCTTGCAATCATAATACTTCGTCATATTCTACCATATCTACATCTCAACGAAATTTTTTCAGGATTCAAGTTTTTGATTCCGCAAATGATAAGATCAAAACTCGCTAGTCTTTGGAGAAGCTACGTGCTGCACATGCTAAGTCGAAACATATGGCTCCAGGATCTGATTTTAAATACTGAGAGAACAATTATCATGGGCAGCCAGTCACTAATAGCGCTGATATTGCTATATCATGTCGAGCATCACACAGACATTGTCACAGATTCACTACTGATACCTTTTATAAGGCTTTTGAAATTTTATTCCCAGCTTATTGATTCCGCGATGGCGAAGTATGTAGGTCCGTTTACGGGATACATCGCCCATTTCAAGTGGTCCAAGGCAGCCAGCTGGATTCCAGACAGATCAGCATTGCTTGCAATCACAGTTATGATTAACGGTAAGTTATCTTTCGTCTTCTACAGTTTGTTTGGCTGTTTGAGACGGTTCCTTGCTAACGAATGCTATGATTCAGGGTTTATTATTTCGCTGGACCTCATCAAATTTTCAAGTAGCGTTCCATTGAACAACACTCCACCAAATTCATCCGATATTAAAACGGAGAGTGATCGAAATATGGTAGAAGGGCACAGAGATTCAGAAATCAATACCAGACAGAATGCTATTGAACGACGGGATGAAGGTTGTCTATGGAAGGACGACGAATATATTTACGGGTCAAGGTCGTCAAAGTCACACCTTGATCCATCGAATGACGTCTGTATTCAGATGAAGAACAAACCTTACGGAATGGAAGAATGCCTGACTTCAAGCTCGAAGTCAGGCTGCTCAGATGTAGGCAGATATCCATTGTGTGATTTGTTGAATCAAAGTACGTACTTGTCTCAAAGTAGAAGATCTGATATCAAATTTTCTCCGAATAGCGAGAGATTGCAGACTCCAGATACCCTGATCTCATCACAGTATACAGCAAAATCAAGTGAACTGTCCAGACATAGGTCGAGATCTAGATTTCCACAGGCTCATACTCAGCTGTCAACTAAAAGTTATAAGATGCGAACATCATTCGTACGCAGTAAAGCTTCCATGATTTACAGTAATACCTCACAGGAAGATCTCACATATGAGGAAGCTGACATTGATATTTGGAATGGAAGAGAATATCTGTTTAGACAAGTAGATACCGGTACCGCCGTGATTAGTGACATTGCAAAGCGCTATATTCTTGGAGTTATGGCGGATTATGGACTTAATCGTATGCCTATTGCATACTATCAATACCAACTTAAGAGGTTTCCTGAGAGATCCGATTCTTACAGTAATATGACCAAAGTCAGAGGTGTTCGTGATTCAGTGCTTGACGTCAATGATATACCAAGAAGTGAAACGAATAAAAGTGGTTACCAATCTTATTCAATGCCCCCGTCACCGCGATCTCGGAAATCAGACTTCCGAATTGACAGTCAAGGAAGTCCATTCAGACGGTCACACTGGGATTACCGTAGGGATACTTCTGGAATTCAAAAAAGATTGAATGCCAGCCAATGATGTTGAGGTCTCTGATGCTATTATGCATCCCAGTGAGGATATGCATCTTGTTGATTAGGAATCAGGTACTCAGTTTAATGATTTTTCTTCTGTATTTTCCCTGCCCTTTTACTTTACAATCTTCGATTTAATTATTTTTTTTTTCACGCGTATATCTGCTTATAGATCTACAGGTATAGATATATATACTGGCCGCTATTTGGATTGTTCATTCTAATCTTCGAGTCTGTGATTCGCTCTAGATTTGTGTTTGTATTCTTGATATCTTGCAATCGTACTTTAAGGGGTAGAATTGGATTTCAGTAGGAAGGTATTTGGATGGTGTTCTTTGAATATTTACAAATTATTTGGATTCTATCGATTTATTATATATTATATATCATTATTTTTTTGATATGTATATATATTTATTTATTTAATTTTTCTATTCTTTATGATTAGCAGAATTTCAAGACTGCCATTCAGACTAGGAAACTTGATATAATGGTTGTTGTTCAGTCTCGTTAAACGGCTAGAAGATGTGAATTTGACTCTATTACAAAGATACATGGCTTACACAAGGCAGTTATACATTTCTTATTTTTCTTATCTTATTAGTGTTTTAATCAGTTATTGTAGTTATCCTTTTGTTTACTGTATCATAGACCTTACCTGGTGGATCAGTACTGAAGAATCAAATTAAAGTCTTACAATAATAGCAGTTTTCTATTTTAGACATCCGCTGTCTGCTACCTGTAAAATATACAGCATCAAACACCAGTGTTGAATAATTGCTTAATATAAGAATTAGACTATTACAGAAGTCGATTACAACAATCAAAAAAACAATTTAGTTTCGCATCACGTCTCATCTCCAAATAAGCCTATTAACTGAACCAAAATGCCAAAATATAGAATTATAAAATAAAACAGTAAATCAATTACAACACAAAAAAGACAACTCATTTGCCAAATGGGTTTTTTTTGTTAATCGCTCTTCAATTCATTCATTTGTCACAGCTCAAAATATTTTCTCCCCACGCCCCTTATAATGATTCTAACTCTGTGTCTAGCTAACCCCTTTCTACTAAATTCAGATGATATTAAAGGTGTGGTACTCCTAAACTCGTAAAAATCATAGTAACGACACTGAAAAGACCCTCTCCTAATACAAGGCCACTCGCACTGATAACAAGAGCGACATGGTCCGACTGAAAATAGCTACTCTTCCGGCTCAAGTACCAACCAGTAAAACCACCAACAAATCTTGCAAGAGTAAAAGAAGGTGAATTATAAATACCAACACCAACGGCAACTCCAGATGGAAGATACACGATCCATGGTCGGTCATAATATATAGCTTTAATCGCAGATATAACAGCAAATATAAATCCAAAGAACAAGGCGAAGCTCTGTGCATGTGGGGGCAATCCGGCACCGGTGACTAGTCTAGAGCAGTCAATCCAAACAACAGCAGTCGGAATACGGAATACTAAGCTAGGAATTTCGTAGACATAGTTGTATAGCTTGTATACAAGAGTTGACAACAAAACAGAGTACGCAGTTCCTATCATCTGAGCATAAAACTGTGCCTTCGGAGATGCACCCAAAAGATGGCCAGTCTTCAAATCTTGCATGAGATCGCCGGCCTGCTGAGCACCGGCTTCAGCAACACCACCAGCAATCAGATTGATTAGTACACCAAATGGGTTGCTTCGTGGGACAATAAGGGCAAATAAAAGCTGTGAAATCTTTCCGATTCCACTAACTGGATTGAGATCAGTTTCTCCTAGTGCACGAACACCCAGAATAGACAATAGCAGTGCCAAAAGAACGGCTGCAATAATGGAATAAAGAGGAACTTTAGACCCAAAAACAATCTTGATTGCTACTACGCAGAGTAGCGTAGATCCAATAACACCATATATAGTCGTGTTACGTGACACTTGATGCTCTTCTGGAGCATCTTCATCCTCTGCATCGGTGGCTCTTTCTGTAATAGCGGAACCAACATTTTCAACATCTTGATTAGATGCAGCAGGTACAGTTGATGAATCAGCACTGCTCGGCCTTGAGCTAGCAGATATAGCAGAATATCCGTCTTTTCTTTTGAAGACTGAACCTTTGAAACTTCTGAAAACTACAACGCAAAAAGAAATTACACTATCAACAACCATGATGGCTAAACTGATCCACAAGATCCAGCCCTGACCACCCGTCTTCCAGTCATCTATAGGTCCAGTAGCCCAACCCATATTGGTTGCAAGAGGAGCCAAAATGGCCCAGCCAAGAATAGCACCAAACAACATAGAACTCACTGTGGGCAATCCCATAATAATACCTTGTCCTACATACGCAGGAGATGGCTGGAAAGTCCATAACCAGTGTTTTGCAAGATATGTACCAAAAACAGGTAAGCTGCGCAAAAAAGGAACAAAATATGATACAACAGTATAGCCAGCAGAAATTGTAAATGATTTGATCAAATTATGAATATTTCGGTCGTAAGCAGACTCTAAAGCAGACTCGCGAACTTCCGACTCGTCGTTGTTCTCAGAAGACATATGGAAAGACTCCTCGGAATCTGATGGGCCTATACTCTTAGGCTTTTCATGTAAGACACTAATCATAGTAGCAGTAGCACTACCAGAGGGGAATTTAAGTTTCTCTTTGACGATAACTTGTCGTCGAAGCTAATATGCAAGGAAAGTTAGCGCTGTCAGTATCGATTAACTTACCAAACAAATGTAACTTACTGGCACAGCAAAGAAGACACCAAAAAAAGCTAATCCTGTACAAATGATGAACACTTGTAGAAAACTGAAGTTATAAGGACCACCTTCTTCAGGAGTCAAAAACTTCTCTAGTGCTGGAATGACACCGACGAGACCAAATCCAAGGGGTCCAGTTCCAACGGCTACTGCGATACTATATAACATCTATTAGCCCATATATCTCCAGCATTGCATTAGACTACCACCAAAAAGAAATCCAATATACCTTTGAACAAAGACCTAGAATATAACACGAGTATAATGTCAGAATGCTATTTAATATGTAAGTACAAGCTATGCAATATTAACGTACATTTTCAACATCTGTAAATGGATATGAGAGGTGCTTCTCGGCAGTCTTAAATGTTGCAAATGCAAGCAGTGCCGAAGGCAGGCTCATCATAGAAATCCAACCACTTTGCAGTCCAAACTGGAAGTTAGAAAAGAGGACAATAGATCTGATAGAATTCATTTTGTTAGCACTGTAGGTCACTGATGTTACCATCTTTGCTCTAGATGTTCACATACCCTATCGCAAGTCCGACTGCAATAGCACGAGGTGTGACTTGCTTCTGATTCATTTTCTCGAGTCTAGACTCTACAGCACTGTCATTTAGTGCCACAGGATCACTCAGAGCAGATACTGCAGACCTATCACTACTCGTGGAATCCATTGTCATCTATCTGCTTGACTATAATAAAAGTCCTCGGTTATGTATTCTATCAAGATGAGTAGTCTGCCAATAAACTATATATAGTTCAATAATTCATATACCAAAATTACTAATCACACCAAAAACTCTTCGCGTATATCACCAGAATATCACAAGTCCTGGAAATATTATTGTTTTTCTACGGTACGTAGAATACCAACAATATCCACGAAATGTGTCTGTAAATCTGTTTCTCTTCTGTACAATAATTAGTCAACGGATATGTAAATATTTCTCGAGCAATACTAACTAGAATCGCTCTATCTATAAGTTACCCTGATTTCACGTGATTTGCGGCACACTCTTCGGAATGAATGTGAGTGAGTGCTGACTAGAGAAGTCAGCGAGATTGAACCAGGCTCCATGAGAGATGTTAGATAGCGAATTCACTCAAAAGCACTGTTCGAATGGGATTAATAAAGGAAGAGTATAAGGTCGAATTGAATAGAGTAATACCACCGTGATTAGCAGACTGAGGGTATTTCAGTCAATGATGGCAGGGAGAGTACTTTTCGGCCTTTCGGTGGCTCAGTGAGTGTCATCCACAAACAAGAAGCTTGCTATGCTGCAATATTCATTCCAAAGCTACAATTCCTTTGTTATGACCCCGTTTCCATCGCCTTCAGCGTTTGACGTATATGAATTGTTCTATACGACCTGCCCTAAAGCATAATTGACAGCGAAAAATAGGCATCCTCGGTTTAGGGTAAATATAAGATCAAAACGCGTGAACGCGTAAAAAAAAATGGCCATCTAATTACAATTCCACTGCTTTCTTTGTGAGATATCTCATTTCAAGCAAAAATTTTCATCGAATTACTTCTTTTCTATAGGTCTTTTTATTTTCATAGACATATATTGTTTTGGATTGTCAATCTCAAGAATAAATTAGGCGAGCAGAAGCTATTGAAATTCGAATAATATCTATAGTGTATATTAATTCTACTTAAGATCGAAGATGGCCGAAGACGATAGCAAGTAAGTATTATGCGAATCGGCGAATGTCTTGCACGATTACCGTATTTAGCTGTCAATTTATCGACTTTGCCAGAATCTGGATGGATAGCTAGTGAACTGATATACGAATGATGATTTAAGACGGAAAAAGAGACTGGTTTTTGTGCGAACTATATCAGCTAATGATTTTCTGCAGAGTTTTCGAGGAGTTGGCAACGCTCGAGATGGATTTCGAGAAAGCTGAATTGGATATCTGTAAGTAACCACCTGGGGGTCATAATTTTGAAAGCTACGTATTTTAACGAAGAATTTTGTGAAGTGAAATACTCGACCAAATTGCTGAATCCACTATATAAGAAGAGAAAAGAAACTATCAAGAGAATACCTAGTTTTTGGCGAACCGTGCTTGAGCAGGGTGGTGAAGAAATCGACCAATATGTGAATCCACAGGATGGCGAATTGCTGGAGTCAATCCTATCTATCGAACTTGAGAGAGCCGAAGCAGATCCAAGAACCTTTACTCTAAAATTCGAATTTGAGGACAATGACTTTCTTGAAGACAATGTAATCACCAAAACATTTACTTATATAGACAAAAAATCCGACAAAGAGGAGGAGGACAGTGAAGACATAACTGATGCCGCCAAGATCAAATACAGATCCACAAAGTCAGATATTAAGTGGAAGGCTGGCAAGAATTTAATAAGGACAAAAGCTGGTGCTACTCCTAGCTTTTTCACCTTTTTTGACTGGGAAAATAGCGAGGATGAATCGAAACAGGATGTATTTGATAGGGCGCATGAAGTTGCTTTGTACATTGCCGAAGATTTATACCCGAATGCTGTAAAGCTATTTAGTAAGTTCTTTTACCTCTAGATTCAATAGAGATTACTGGCTAATGTTCTCCTGCAGCTGAAGCAACCGAGGAAGAAGAGGAAGATGAAGATGAAGAAATAGATCTTGAAGGTAAGTTAATCGAGTGTTTGCTATCTATATTAGAGATGTGTTACTGATAGAGCGTCTACACTTTAGATGAGGACGATGAAGATGATGAAGAGGAAGAGCCACCCAAAAAAAGAAGAAAGTAGATGTGTTAGAAAAAATTGTTTTAACCTTCGCTAGAAAGAAGAATCTAGTCGTTGTTTAACCAGAGAAACAGATTTGTTTAGTCTGTTTATTATGTACTACTTAAAAATTATGCCATCAGTCTATGAAGTAGTACTAGCGAAAAAGAAGTTTATATATAGTCATGTAACTATGGTTGGTCTGGTTAAATGTCGCTGTCAATTATGTAACTTAAATATACATTGAAGGTAGAGATTTCATGTAAGTTTCGAAACATTTGTATATGAGCATACATTGTTTTTCAGATGAAATGACAGCACCGCATCTCTAGAAGATCTGCAGAAATTATTAAATACCAAACCCGCCAAAATATTAGGGTGTATGTGGAAGACTGCTGCCATGGTTAATAAAATGTAGTAAAACAAGTTGCAAGCTTTTCGACCTCAAATCATAAGACAATTCAAGTACGCACTTGTATAATATATTCAACCTATTAATTAGTTGATCTTCTTAATCAAGCAGCAAAGTGTATTAATGACCCTAAAACTTGTAAAGATCATGAGAAAAATTTGTATAAATTAAATCCCAAAAGGAATGATCTCGCTTTAACACGATAATAAACGGCGACCATTCACATGATAACCAAAATGGACATCCAAGATAATGAGGATCATGCAATTTTTACTCAGTATCTTTGTCAGATGTAACTTCCCAGATATTAATAATTCCATCGTCGCCTCCAGAGATAATTATTTCTTCGACTTTAGACTCTGTGGTGCTTTTCTCAAATCCCAAGGATAGTTCTTGAGCATGACTAGTAGCGGATTTCCATTTCTTGCTCCAGACTACGGAATTAATCTCGAAAACAGTATGAGCATCTTCTTCAATAGCTATGACCTTCCATTCTCCTCTTTTTACTTCTTCGTATACAACTAACAATCCATCAGCACCTGCAGAGACAATTCTGCCGCTGATAGGACTCCAGCTGACAGTATAAATAGGTCCGGTATGTCTTTGAGGCAAAATTGCTTCTTGTTGCCAATTTTCTGAAACTGGATCTGATCTGAACGTTGATGGGGTATCATTCTTAGATCGGACACCAGCAAGAGATACCATTCTCCACACACGCACGGTCTCATCTGCCGAACAGGAAACCAATCTAGCCTCTCCCGCTGGAGTGCGTTTATCAAAGTCAATACACCAAACAGTAGAGCGATGACCTACTATCTCGCCGGAGCAAACCCAGTCGTCGTCGTCTTCTCTCCATAACCTTATTGTATCATCGTACGAAGCCGATGCAAGTAACTAATAACACCAACAAATTAGTTAACTTGCTTCAACGAGTCTTAAGCCTAAAGCGTATAATAGAACTTACATCATCTTTAGGATGCCAAGCTACATGCTTCACATCCTGTGTATGATCCTGCAGGACCGCCAAACACTCAAATTCTTCATTGTCCTCGTCGGCTATAGAAAGACACGTTAGAATACACAGAAGCGTTATAAGTGAAACTAAAAAAAATAACTCACTCTCCCAGATCCAAACACTCTTGTCTCTTGAGCACGATGCCAGATATGTACCATCTGACGACCAATCAACACATTTCACTTCATTCTCATGACCTTCTAAAGATGCAATAAATTCCCATTCTTCTAATCCTACAGCGCCACCACTTTGACCAGCTCCAACGCCAAACTCTGAAGAATATCTCTCAGAGTCTCTCAGCCAAATTCCAACAGTTCCATCAAAACTAGCTGTTGCCAGAACTGCCTCAGTTGTGTTGGGCTTCCATGCAACTGAACGTACACTTCGTTTATGATTTCCATCCAAATGAGCCACTGGAAGGAATGTATTTAAAGAATAGATTTGAACAGATTTATCCGACGAAGCAGACGCCATGAGTGGCAATTCCGGATGCGGCGCAAGATACCAGATCCTGTCAGCATGTGCAGGAATTGATTGTATTTGTTTGACTGGCATTTTGCTAGCTACTATATCTCTCGGTGTTGTTTTATTGACTTTTGCCGGGTATAAGCGTATACAAATGAACGTATCAAGGAGAAGACATTCGCAATTTACCTTGAGCCAGATGTTATTGTGTTGTGAGCTATCTATGAATGACTCTTCTGATACCTTTACTCTTGTAATATTCAGACTGACTCTCCGATACTAAAAATTTCCAGTATGTTAACTCTGACAGCTGCTCTGGACTTCTGTCGATTCTTATGACTAAATATTATTATGTATTGAACGCCCACGTTATCGTCTTAAACTGTTCGTCGATCCCACTGCCCTATAAGGCTTGCAAAGCAAAGCTCTTATAGTTTATCAGTCCTGTCTTTGCCTGACTAACAAAGACTAGTACTCAGATAATATTTCTCTATATAGAATCTACAGACTAAGCATACTCACTCAATGTTTTTTCTTTAGAAGTCCTCTGAAGAGAAATTTTCTGACTACATAGAGTTTTACCCGGATGAAGATTTATAATGACATAATGTAATTAAAGGTAGGGGTATTACACTGTTGGTTAAATCGTAAATACAATGATGCATACTGAGAAATTCATTATATTTTACGATCTAAGAAGTTCAGAAGAGAAATTCTAATCAGTATAGACGATTTTCATTAATAATAGTAGAAATGAGAGATTATCGTGGGGTATGTCGAGATTTGGATTGGGTTGCTTAATAGAGTGAAAGGCTTCTGGGTGGAAGATAGACAGACTACTGATACGTGCATGTGCAAGACGCGACTGCTAACTTAAAACGATCTGTAGGCAACAGTCGAGGACCTTGATCTTCCGCCCGCAGTGACAATTACTCCGGAAACAGCGCTAGAATCTGCTTTAGAACTTTCTTATGAAAGGGAATTTTCGTATTTGCCTGTAACGACTTCAAAAACAAGATCGCTTATTGGATATTTGTCTGCAGAACAACTTCAAAATCTACCAAATCTTAAGGAACTCGAGAATAAATACACTCCAGACAAACGAATAGTTAAACACTTCATGCATAAGTTCACAAAGACACGAGAATTTCAAATGATTACCTTGGACACACCCTTGGAGGAATTAGAAGACTTCTTTGCGCATGGTCATGATTTTGCTGTTGTTACAGACAGTGCGCGAAGATTTGTTTTAGGAGTAGCAGTTCCTGAGGACTTACAAAACTTTGTGAAGCGAAGACCTTCAATAGCTTAAAATGAACAAGAAGAGAGATTTATTAAAATATTTCAATCCCGATTCCCACTTCAGGCAAGGAAATGGCGTTATATGAACTAGAAAATTAATAACAAGACATCTGAGTACACATTAAATTGTCTAACGGACAAGAGATACTAGATTTCATCTATTAAAACGAACGAATACAAAATCATGTCAAATTGAAGTGAGTTGAAGCAAAACAGTATTATTACTTGATATAAATGATTAAAATTACCAGATCAAAAAACAAATTAAACGACTTAATAAAACAAGTATACATCTCGGTTAAAGTGAAACTTTTTAAGACTCTTCATCGCCTTCGTCTTTGTTAGCACTATTGATTCGTGAAACAGCCTTGACGACTTCTTGGAAAACTTTCGTAGCATTTCCTCTGCTACCAAAAGATGTTCTTCGTACACTACTAGAGGCTGACGGAACCTCCAAAAGACCAGAAGACTCCCGCGATGAAACATCTGACACCGAATTACTGGATAAATTTCCTTCACTAGTATCCTGAAAGACACTCTCATAGTCATCGTCGTCATCATCAAACCCAAGAGCCCGTATTTTATTGGCAAGCTTGACCGCTTCGATGGCTTGAATAAACTTGGATTTTGCGTTGAAACCTTCTCTGATGTTTGGTAACAGATCTTTCTCGGTAGCAGTAGAACCAGATAGCCACTTGTGCTTCAGCAGTTCACTTGTGGTAGCGCGCTTAGATGGATCGGTTTCGAGCATAAGTAAGATGAACTCCTTTGCCTCCTCAGAAATCCCCTTCCAGTATTTAGAGTGGAAGATAACACCATTCTCTCTGACTTCAACAAGAAACTCCGGCACCGATTCGCTACGGAAAGGAGTGTATCCACATAATAAGGTGTATGTTATAACGCCAAGACTCCATATGTCGCAAGGCTTTCCGTGGCCCGTGCGAAGCAGAATTTCTGGTGCTGCGTATCCAAATGATCCTGCCATTGTCGTAAGAACTTCGTTCGAGTCTAACATCTTTGCAATACCAAAATCTGCAAGGACCAATGCAGACTTGGGGTCTGGCGTAAGATAAAGAAGGTTCTCCGGCTTGAGATCTATAGATAAATGGCAGCTGTTAGCTAACAAAAATGACCTCAACGCACACTATATAAAGCTTTAGTACCTCTATGAACAATGTTTAAATTATGTAAGTAATCGACTGCCTCCAAAACTTCCTTAATAGTTTCGACAGCATCTTGTTCAGTATACTATTTTAATAACATCTAGTTAATAACTCATTCATTTGCGAAAAGAGCCTAATGCAGTAGAAATTAAGCCCATTACGGTCCAAGCAATCAAACACTATGCGTACCTTTCCGCGCTCGCAGATACGATCAAATAGCTCTCCGCCAGTAGCACTATATGATCAAATAAAATTAGACACATAACCATACGCTTAAAGGGATAGCACCAAGAAAAGAGTAAGAAAACCATACAGCTGAGTAACAAGATAGAATTTGTCCTATAGTTAAATTTGTAAGTCTTTTTGATATTGCAATTTATTCACCAGCCCAAATTATGCTGCTTACCTTGGACTCGAACCAGTCTCTAAAGCCAACAATGTGAGGATGATTGAGACGCTGTAATAGATCTAGCTCTTCATATACCATAGACTCGTGGCCCTTTATATTCTTCTTAAGGATGATCTTGACGGCGACCTCCTCCTTTGTACTTAGCATAAGAGCTCTCTTAACAATTCCATATGTACCCGCGCCCTGCAATCAACCGTTAGCGATCAATATCCATACGTTACTCTGACTAAATCTGCTTTATCTCTGTAAACTGCGCACATTATCCGCAATCCACGAGCAAACACGCAGAAGGCATCCACTCCAGCTTGTTAATGTGTAACACTCCTTCGGATGCAGTAGAAGCATGCACAGCACCCGCAACACCTACCAAAACATTGTCAAACTTGTAATTGGCCTTCTTTTCGTAGGAACTGGGCTGATTAGATAGTTTTCCGTATATTGAAAACAGCTGAGTATGCACGGCATTCTGCACGGACGACTGTCCGCTGCTCGACGATTTTGCGGACATTGTAATTGTAACACGACTTATCAATTGTTGCACTCTCTCTTCTTGTTGCGCTCCGTGGAACTTCTATATGCCCGGAGTATAACGACGAAAAAGTACAAAATACGCAAAAGTCGCTTACTGCGGTATCTTTTCTGATATGTCTGACGATATTAACTATCTCTTAAGCTGACAGAACCGTGATTTGATTCCAGACATATAACAAGAAAGATTCAGCCGCCTTTAATACTTAATTGTCCAAAATTTGCCCGTTACTGAAGCAAGTCTTAAGCTACTATAATAGTATGAAAAGAGTCTATTAAAAGCCACAGCCAGTGTCATTTGTCTTTAGCAATTCGTAAGGCTCTACAAGCGCTTAGCCCCCGCTAGTGCAAATGTAGCATAGTTAATGTACTACATTCATAAGCTTGCATAGTGACTATGATCCTAAACTCTATATATAGTTACAGTGTCTTGAATGATCACGTGAATTTGTAGGGATTTAACGTTGGGACTAGGTCTGCGTACGCAATACCAAATAAGTAGAACCGGGGCAGCAGTTCAACCGGCGGCAGCGGGCGTGTGGAAGCATCTAGGCACCCAATGACTAGAGCATTCTGCGAAGAAACAATATCGTAACTCCAGAAGCGCAATGTGGGAATGATAATGGAGATTTGAGCGTGGAGAGACGGGCGATCTTGCAAATATCTACCCGCTGCTTTGTTACCATCGTATTATATTTCCCAGAATGATTTAGGGTTTCTTAGGTTCTGTATCTACGCTGCATAATCCAACTCTCCTTGACCACGTCTGTGTATAAGCAATAGAAGGTGCAATGACTTCAGGGTTCTAAACATCGGCAATTCGTACAATTCAGCTTCAATGAACCTTTAGCAGAGCAATACTATTGGCATATAATAATTATATAGGAAAAACATAATACCAGCACAGGACTCTTCTAGCTGTACTAGTCAGCTGAAAGGGGTTCAGAGGGAATTCTGGAAGTAAACGGAAGCTTCTCTTTAGACATCAGCAAGTTGATCTTATAATCTTTAGGATTAATATTCACAGTTCCCGTATTTACTGGCTGAACGGTAACTGATAGCCAGTGAAGAATGTCTTTATCACCTGCCAAAGAGTCTCCCGTTGAGGAAGGAGATGACAATATTGGCCATCTGCTTGATATGTTTGAAGCTGAAAGCAGTAGTCATCCTAACGATGAGTATGAAGTCAAAGAACAAGACAGGTGGCTGCCCATTGCAAATGGTAAGAAATTTTGTCCAATTCTCTTTGGCCAAATCACTGATTGCTTTTGTTCTTTGATTATATGCTAATATTTGTCATAGTTGCTCGCATTATGAAGATGGCGCTACCGGAGAATGCTAAAATATCCAAGGAAGCGAAAGAGTGTATGCAAGAATGTGTCAGTGAGTTCATCTCATTCATTACCAGCGAAGGTATGTATCTGAGGTCTTTATTCCATCTTACTAGTTGGATCGACTAATTAATATCATTTTTGATCACGAAAAGCTTCTGAAAAGTGTTCCGCTGAGAAAAGAAAGACTGTTAACGGAGAGGACATACTTTTTGCAATGACGTCGCTTGGCTTCGAAAACTATTCCGAAACACTCAAGATCTATCTTGCAAAATATCGTGAAGTAAGTACATACCCGGAATTACGCTTTTTTATCTATCATACTTATTGTTACTAATTTTTCTATTTCGTGTCGTAGTTTATCGCTCAGAGAGCTGTTACGAAATGAAGCAACTAGACAATAGCTCCTTTTACCGCTCGCTACTGTATTTTTAAATTTTCGCATCGTGATTAAGGAACCGTTGTTTGATATTTAGATTTGTACTATGTGTTCGTCTATGTCTTTTCGTTTGTTCGCTGGAGACGGCTGTTATGATCATGTGTCTTTTATAGGTTTTGTTTATTTTCGACCTCTGATTTCAATTTTCATTAAAAAGTAGTATTAAAACGATCACAGCACGCTTTTGATCGTACCACGTCTATATGTATTATAAATTCGTATAGAGAGCACTTTGATTTCTAGCCTGATTCTACTTGAAAGTTCTAAGTGTATTTTGTCTATCTGTTTATCTTTGATATGCACCTCTTATCGCCTCTTCTGTACTTTTAGCTCCTTTTGATCTGGATATAATATAGTTAATCTTCCGTACTTCTTCTCTCGTGTGGTTCGCCGCATACAAAATCATGGTGATATGTCACATCCTTACTTGCGACTCATATCTGTACATAATATATAATCATTATACGCTCTATCTTGCAATAATTTCTTACTAAGAAAATGTTAATAATAGAAGTGACCATAAAAATATTATAAGCGATTATATTAACTAACAATATCTACGTATATATCAATATACGAACTTGAATATCAACAAACTCTTATGTAACAGGAATTTAACAAATTTATAAAATCGTTGTGGTTCTTAATAAATGCCTATACTGTGCATGCTATAAGAAACCTGACATCTCAATTGAGAGGTCACAACAAATTTACAACTAACCCCAGAATGTTTTTTTGACACACCAAAGAATATAACAAAATAAGATGACGCTGATAGTTAGTATTTATATCATGATCAAACCCCTATACTAGCACCAACCTTAAGCGGATTTCGCATGGTCAGCCGAGACAATACAAGCTGTTTAACCAAAGCTCTTCTAAAAGATCCAATTTCAAAAAATTATCAGGTCAATTATAAAAATTTACTCAAATCAAACTTAACAAATAATGATTGTATAACACATAATTTCGCGCCTGAGAATGTGTAAAACAAAAAAAAACAAGCCTTCTATAACGATTGACCATACGTGTCAACGGGATATATAGCATAAAGCCACTATGATGCCTTTATGTATATCCAGTTAAAACAACTCGCTCGTTCCAGTATATGAACGAACCGCCTCTACACCCTGATAACTCCACTCCTCATATGGCCACCATCAGTTGATTCTTGATCGCTATACTGTGTATACGATCTGTGACTGGAAACAGGACTCAGACGAGAAGTCCTGTCGTTTGCGTTTCCATTCTTTACATAGTCAGCATCGGCGCTTGCAGAGTTCTCTTTTCTGGAACCTATAGTGTATGTTCCAGACGTAGTCCTCGACCCTGGTTCTCTCGGACCAATTGGTTTCTTAGAGTTAGAAGAATTCACCGCCATTTGTCCATCGATCCATGATCTCACAGACGACTCACTTGCGATACGTACTGGAGATGGCATCTTAATGGCAGGACGCTTGTTTGAATTCGACCTACGATGCGATTCGGTAGCATGTATGACAGGCACTTCATCACGCAACTGATCATATGATGCCAAATGAGTGTCGATGTTTCTATTTTCTTCAAATTGCTGACCTTTATGAAGCTTTGGAGGCGTCATAGGACCGTCAATATGTGGATTGGCGCCGCTATCGTAAACTACTTTCTGCGTCAGAACTGGCGCATTACCAGTAAAATTCTCTCTGTCTTTCTTTCGGAAGAGTGTCGCGAATTGGTGACCAAACCTGTGCTTTGGAACTTGTTGTATAGTAGGTACCGGAATTACAGTTGGCCCATCATTCTCGTCCTTGCGTATCGCATGCAATATAGGTTCTGAATCTTGCGATCTAGGATTACCTGAAGAATCCTGAGACGGGGTCGTCGTATAACCCGACGCGGTTGTGAGCCTAAGTTTAGGTACCTCAACTCTTATTGGCGGACCCAAGTCAGTGATCGCGGAAGAGGCATCAGAACAGGACTCTACTGCAGGTGGATATATCCACCGCTGTCCATTTAGTTCTCTCTCACGACGCTCATTCTCATAAATCCATTTTTGTTCGTTTTCAAGCCTCCTCCGTTCTATTTCTTCCTGAAGAGGAGTCAGCTTCTCTTTGCGTCTCCTCGGACTTCTCGTCTTAGATTTAACTGAAACTTCGGATTTTTCATCTAGTATATCGTCAACCCTTTCAGTTTCCACAATCGTCTTTTCTTTAGCAATAGATGATACTCGAGAATCAGACTGCGGTCTTGGTTTCCTAGGAACCCTCTTTTTCTTGGTAACTTTTAGTGGAACATCAATCTCCTCTATTGGCGATTTCTGTATGTTGATTTGGTACTTAATATTGTCTAAAGGCGATCCTGTCGCTTTATTAATCGCCGACTGAGTCCGATACCCATGAAAATTTGAGGCCTCATTATTCTCTAAAACCTGTTTGGTTGATCGGCCAGACTGTATAGAAGCAGGACGTGACCCATGCATTCTACGAGAGTGACGCACAGTAGAGTTACTCTTAGAATCAATCTTCCTATCAAGATGCTCGACTTGATCTAGCAAATCCAAAAGCATTCCCTCAATGCGATCAAGATCTTTATTAGATTTAATGCCATCGAAAGCCCTAGTAAATATATTGCGCTTTGTGGCATTTGCAGTTCTTGGTATAGGACTAGGGACCTGCATTGGACGTGGTCCTCTAAGCTTGTTAATTTCAGAGCTGAAAGTTCTGTTGATCTCATTGAGGTTGAATTGGTTTTCTTCAAGGATCATCTGACGAACTTCATCTAGACCATTGCGCATCTCAGCTGCGATCTGCGCTATTCCAGTAAGAATTTCTGTATCTCTTGCAGTTCGTTTAATATCTTGACTCTGAAGTTTCTCTAAAATTCTATTGATATACTGACTTGTGGTCTGCTCAACTGATTGAATCCTTTGAATAGTTGATGTCTCGTGCTGCTCAATTGCATTACGATACGAGTCTTCTAAAGCATCATGGCTTGGATGATATGAATCGTGTGCAATTTCGCGACTCGATTCATATGGATCACGAGACGCATCATGTTTAGTGGTGTCATTCCAATTTGTTGCGGTTTCTTGAGTTCTTTCTTCTTGGATATGAGATTCTTGCTGAATATTTGCTCTCTCCGATTGAACCATAGGTGTTTGAGTAGTTTCTCTAACGACCTCTTCATGAAGAGAAACTTCGTTTTGCCTATTCGATATCACAGAAGCCCTACTTGGTGATGTAATAGGCACATATGTGTTATTTGTGTTATAAGCATCCACGTTTTGCTCTGTTTTTAATGGCGCAGTCATTTCACTCCTAGCGACAGAATGAACAGAATTAGGAGTATTCTGGCCAGCTGTGGACACTATCTCTCTACTATTAGCTCCCAATTCTGTGCTCTCGTTGACTGTCCTTTTAGAAACTGAAGACTCAGCATGTTGCATTTCGGTCTCATCTTGCAAATTTCGAATACCGAGAGGATGCGTATAGGTAGACATTTTGCTACGCGATCGAAAATCCTTACTATCACCCAAAATGAGATCGCTCTCATTGTCACTCTCTGTCAGTATTATGGACTTCGTCTGATAGTTGTCTCTTGGTTGCATCGATACTGCCTTAACTGGCGCGTCATAGTGAACAGGCTCCTGTGCTAAATCTCTCACGTTTTCCACGTTTTCATAGTGATTATTCCTAGTGCTAAGTGGACCCTCTTGTCCACTTTCAAAGCTGAACTCAGAAAACTTCCGTCGATGAATTTCAGGATCTCTTAATGTTGAGTACCGTGATCCAGAACTTCGACGGCTACTGTGTCTACCACTCAGATCAGTATTGCTTCTGGAAGAAGTGATTCCAGAATACTTATCGTACTCTGATAGACTTGTTAAATCGTCAACATCAGCTTCGTAATTGGTAGTAGTGTCATTGTGTACTATTTTCTCTTCATAAGAGTGTCTCATCAAATCACGCTCCTCGGCTTGACCAGGCGACGAAGGATATTCCTCAGTACTGTAGTAGTGAGTTTCATTATTACTGTCCCCATCTACAACCTTGCCCTGGCCAACGGATATTCTGCTTTGAGTCCGAAGACTATCAAAGGATTCGTGAGCCGGGATAGAAACGGTTTTTGTTATAATATCCGCCGTAGTAGGAGGGAGAATATCTTGAGGCATATTTTCAGCGTGATTGAGCACCCCTGGCTGCTCATGAAGAACAGTTGTAGTTTCTAAATCCCTTTCTTCAATGCGATCCTGGAGTCGAGATTGTATTCTTTCGGCTTCGTCGTGATGAATTGACTCATTCGAAATATGCGACACCTGATCAAGAAGTGCGACATTAGACTCGTTGTGAAATGGAGGCGTGGGCATTCCAGGATTCACAGGATCGTGATGTAAGTCAACTTCAGGATCATGATGCATGGCAAGCTGAGGATCATAGTCCGCATATCTCTGCTCATCGATAGTGGACATATCTATCAGTTCGGTGGAATTATCTCTAAAGTGATCTAAATGAGAAAGCGCTCCACGAGAGTTAAGCTCTTTGATTCGATCAAGTTCTGGCAGTACAAGGCGACGAATAACATTACTAATAATATTGTCAAGCGTTGCAGTATCTGCCACTTCATGTTTCTCAGAAGGTTGTATTAAAGGTGTTGGAGACCTCGGCGATTCTCGGACAGGAACTGGAACAGGCAACGGCACAGCATTGGGAGCAGGTGGGTGATGAGAATGATTAGATATTTCTCGCTCCATTTCCTCGGCCACATGATCTGGAGCACTCGGCGACGCATGATAGTAGCTCCAGTTCAAGCCTCGGTCACTATCATCGAGACGAGATCTGATCTCGAGCGGTTTTGTAGGTGCACCGGTAGAGATCTCACTAAAGCCAGACTGCGAAACTTCTCTCGGATGATGGCCCAGACTAAAATGGTGTACGTCATCGTGCTCAAGCTCAGTGAAAGTTGCACTGTCGCCACTCTTCTTTGTATCGGATGACGAAGTTAGCTCGGGTGACGTATCAGGTAGGCTATTCTTTAAACTGGTACGTCTGTGCTTCTTCTTGCCTGTTTTGAGCTGCACGCGAATGCTAGGTCGGCTCTCACCTTGCTCATGGGGATTGAAATTGGAGCGTTCGAAATATTCTATAAGGACAGAGGCGGGTCCTCCGGGCTGCTTTGGAGACATACCAATTCCATTTGACGTATTTGTGGTTCGGGAGCTTCGATCGCCTGGATGGAAGTCGCTGGACGAATAGTTAGATGACGAAGAAGTGTCTTCTTTTCTGTAATATCTCACTCCTTGGAGATCGTCGTGCACCTGCGTAGGAGACTGCTGGACAATGGCTGTAGAAGGCTCCGCCATGGCTGCGTAATACTATATGCAAGACGCAAAGTGACTTTTGCTACCTTGCTTCTTAGACGTAGCTCAGATACCACGTCAAAGAGGTTACCAGCGAAGGAATGCCCTTGGAAGGCAGATAATACGATGCTGACAAAGACCACGCCGTGCAAGGACGATGCTTGCGTTTGTTCCTGCACGGGATCCAGAAGCAGCAGTATCTATCGGAACTGCCTTGTAATGTAGTTTGCAGGGGTGAGCGCCGCTTGAACGATTGAGAGGGTGCTATAGACTGATTTCGATGATATTAAAAATTTTCAGATGCAAATATCTTGCTTGCCGCTTCTGAGGGATGCCTTGCTTGTGTTTTGACTGAATGCGGAAGAGATGTGCGGAAGTCGTCTGTTTTCTGCTCGCAGACTATCGAACTGGAGAAGTTGATAATGAAATTTGCAGCACTAGACGATGCCTATGACTACAAAGTCTGTCCGGTATGCGGCCGGGCGTAGAAGTATCGGAAAGAGAACGGGCAGTCTAGAAATGTAGCAGTTGAGTGCGAGGACGAGATTTTTTCGTCCTACTTCGTAACTAGGTGAAGCAGCTGATCGCAGATTCAACCGACCCACAAAGAGCAGCCAGTCAGCGGCGAGCGCCAATTTTTTCGGAAAAGAGGCAGTATCACGCTGGACGCAGAGGAGCCTAAAGAAGGAAAGAAAAATTTTCCAGCGATGCGCTTGCTCGTTGCTCGAGACGGTAACGATGTGCGGTGCTGGAGTAACGCTGCACGAACTGGTGACGTTGCACAGTTGCAGGAATGCGCTTGTTTAGATAGTGCTGAAAGCGATGAGTAAGACGTCTGAGAGGTCGACGATTGCTGCACTAGCAGATGTGCACAGTCGGGCTGTACAACTCCGGTGAAATCTGTATGTTTCGTGCGACCTGAGGCTATATTGCCAACGTCAGTTGTCAGAGTCACTGGAGATGCGGATGAGGGAGCAATATGAATGTATTTACTTTCGCCCAAATAAGTCTCTGCTGGCTTTCGAAGAATATAGTCAGATATGCATGGTCCTGGTTTCCAGGACAATGAAAGCATGCTAAGAGACTCGAGAACTCTCAATGCAGATCGGCTGGCTAGTGGACTATAATAAGCTAGAACGACAACGACTTTCAATGCGAGCACGAAGCACTGAGAAGTGCGGGCGGTCGGCGGAGAGAAGTATAAAGGAACCAGTCTAAGAAGGTAAGCGAGAGTATTATCTAGCTCGTGGAAATTAACTGCTATAAAGGTATAGCCAAGCTAACTTGACATGTACAAGCGCGCAGGAGCAGGCTGGCACTTTGGCACAGTGCCTCTAAGCTAGTATATGCACAGTCTCGCGCTAGTGGCGCGTGGGTGAACCGTAGTCCAACAGACGGGATACCTGCGAGTTCGTAGATGAGAGTACGCAGCAGCAGCGTAAGGTGCGCGATACGGCAGACTAGGCGACCGCGCGCGCGCTAGTAGCATATGCAGGATCGTGAGCAGAATTGAATGACGACGTCGTTTCAGCTTGGTGCTAGAGGGCGCAGAGTGTGTCCCAGTCTCTCTCTAGACGCTGTCTACCGCTGGCGGTGCGTGAGCGAAAGAGTACACAAGTCCTAGACAGTAGCAGACACTGCTAGGTAGCAGTCCGTAATTTGGATTAAACTTTAAATTCTAGAGTAAATTATTAAATAGCACAAGAGAAGAGTTTCAGATTATCAAAAGAAATGAGACTCAGAAGACGTTAAGCAAATGGGAGGACAAAAAAAAAGTAAAACAGAGCATGAAATAAGAACTAAACCCTAAATAAAAATAAAAAATAAACATAAGCAGCTCTCAGCTAACTAATGGCTTCCTACGCTGCTCGGGTTATCTATCGCGCTCTCTACTTTTCTCGCTGGCTAGTGCTCTCTTGCAGTTGTATTTCTCTGCGTGCTTGGTGTGAGCTGCTTTGATCCTAGCTCTAGCAGGCTCTGTCTATATTGAGAAATCTCAGCTGCTGCGCTTTCCAGGCGCGTTGTCATAAATAGCTGGTGCTGCATCTCCTGTCCTACGATTTATAGTCCTCAGATCTGCCGCGCAGCTCTCACGTAGCCCAGTCTCGCGTCCGCACCTGACTAGAACTCTGGTGCTGCTGCAAGAACTACGGCGGAGAATGCAAAAGAAAGCACCTGTTCCAGCTGAACGCTCAGACATGCTTCAGTGGTCATACTACACGTACAGAGAGCACCAGTTTACGATTTGCTGATACTGGCCAGCCTGCTGCCATCGGACGTCCCAGATGTGACGGCCCCAGCAACCTTGCAGTCGAAGCGCAAGCGTCAAAAAAGGCTCTGCCTTATTTTAGCGGCAGCTGGCATTTAGCATTCACTTGTTAATGTATGATGATGCTTCCTGGTATTCTACTTCGCTCTCTTTTGTTTGTCGCTGCGCTATGATGCTAGCAGCTGCAGCGCAAGTCGCAGACGCGCCTGTAGACTAATAGCTCTCCATTGTACTACTCTCTTACGTCTTGCACCACGCTGTTTCGTGTGTCCTATCGCTTCGTCATTACGCTCTAGCGTCTCCAGCGGCCTGCTCGTTTCTGTTCCGCTGTTTAGCACTCGAGCTTATAGAGACTTCTGGAGTCGCAAGCTCACAAGAAAGTATACCTGAGTGTTTTGTTTTTGCCCCTTTCGGCCATCTAAAATTTGACAACTCATCAAAATCACGTGCTTTGTACACGCTACAAATCTTAAGACGTATTGAGTTTAATAGGTTAGAGGGCAGTTTACATGAGCTATCATTTAGTTTGCTGCTAGTTACATGTAAGACGCTTTTAGTTTTATTTTGATAGCGCTAGTTTGGTATCAGTCTTCTGATCGGATCGTTGCTATAGTGACAGAGTAGTCTGGTACCTTGATGCTCTGTTGTGGTCTGTTTTTCTAGTCTGTTCTGCGAGTGGGTTTCCGACTCCACAGGGATTGTCTGCTCCGACTACTGAGTATAGAGTGAGAGATATGCTCGCAACCTGGTATCTGCAGCGTTAAATATATCTGATATAGTATTCATGAGTGTTGGCTCAGCGCTCGGAGCAATTGTCGGTTGCACCGCCACGTTCTTGCCTGTGATCTCAACAGAAGCACTCTGAGAGTCTGAAACCCTCGCTGAGGATCGCAGCTGCGGTGGCAATCCTTTATTCTTACCAGAATTTGAAGATTTAGTGCTTGAGCTTGTGTTGCTATTCATAGCATAAGACGACTGTGCGGAGGAAGATGCCGTGTCTTCAGTGGCACTTGACGCCAAATAAGCATCCAGCGGACTTCTCCGACGGACGCTCCCCTGTTCCAGGGATGTTTGTAGTTTCTTATATAACTTTTTAGTCATTATATGTGAGCCCGAAGTAGAGCCATGCTTGCGTTCGCTGTCTAGAGAAACGGCAAGCCATAGCCGAAACACTTGCTCGACGACCAGCGTCAGTTTAACTGCATTTTCCGCCATTGTCTTTTTGTCAGATCGATAGGGACCAAGTTCTAGAATGTCTTGCATCAGAGATTGGGACTTCTGCATGTCTGTAAAGCGATTTGATGTAAGTTTAGGGCTTGTAGACGTGAACGACGTCAGCAGTAAGTCACAGAATTCAGTTTGATACTCAAATCTGGTACAGTAGAGCAGATCGTCGCGTGCTATATCGAGAGGAAACAGTATCAAGCCAGCTGGCATAGCTTTGACATGCGAGTTAATTTCTCGCAGGTACGACTGCCTGTCTGCAGCCTCAAACATACAGCTAAACATATCATATATCTTTTTGAGATATATTGTTGAACATTAGAAACTGATGACCCATGACTGTAAGAGTACTAACGGTAATTGGCTCTACTTACCAGAACTAGCATTCGTCTTCTGATGTCGATCGCCTCAAGATCTCCCAAACACTGCAGTGACGATGCATCGCTCGTAGCTATGGTAGACTCGCTCAGGCGGACCTCGTGAGAGTATGCCGGTTTAAACATCATAGTGTCTTTGCTACTGTTTTGTGCGAGAATAGCTTGGATCGCCCGTTTCCACATAGGATAAAATGATTCCTGGCTCTCACTTTCTAATAACTTTGATATCAATTTATTATGCATAGCCGATCTTTGCGCGCTGCTACGGTCCTCTTCAGCCTCAACAATGGGATTTCTCCAGTCTTTTTCTAAAATCTCTACTATTATCTGCGCCAGTAGTTTCCAACTGTGCCACCTGCTGGCCATGAACTGTCTGTTTATATTCACGTCACCTTCGTCAAGTGTACCAGCTGCAGAAGCACATCGCATCATCCAACCGAAAATACTAAAAAAATCAGCATCTTGATTATCCCATAGTATCTCCAAACCATTCGAATCATCACTACTGCTGTACTCTCTTTTTTCTGACGCGAATGACAAATCAGACGAATCAGGATCGTCACTGAACGTTGGTAGTACGGGAATTTGCTGAATTCTTCCCTTCTGTCGCAGGCCAAACCTTTCTAAAACAGTTGCTTTATTCGGCCTAAATACCTCTTCAAACTTTAGCTTCTCCATCGTTATGTTCATCTCAAGGATATGGCGCAGTACTCGCAGAGCTGCCTCTGAAATAGGAGTCCCATCTGCTCCAGCTAGGTTTTGTGTCTTCGGATTACTTGCTATCGTGAAGAGAAATTTCAAATGTCGAGGTATTGGAGCGTAAGCATCCGGGAATCTTGACGTGAGAACCATTTCTAGAAACAAGATACCTGACTCATCTATAGAAACGTTAATGCTCGTGCCATGTCAGAACCCTTCAAATCATGTCGCGCTTTCTAAAACTATTATCACGCGCGGACTTACACAGCTCTGCTTCTATGCAGGAGTCTACATGGCCGACACAAGATATCAGGTTGGATGAATTTCGAAATACCCATGATTCCATGTTTGACTTGCCCGTTCTTATACACAATATAGTAAGTCCTTGATGCCAATGCTATATTCGGTTCATTGGATTGATTTGCTCAAAGACAGAAATTATCTTCTTTGAATGTAAATTTTTTTGTACTCCCTCGCGCATTTTGGTGCGGCTCGATCTGAACTTCTAATCTAATCACTCCTGGGATAGTTTCTTCAAGATATTTTGGCTGCTGCAGTGTATAGATTCTGGTTAATAACGATCAGACAGCAATTCTAGAGTATCTGAGAATATTTAACGTGATTTTTCTCGCTATATGTTAAGCTTCATAATAAGCAGTTTGTGAATTGTACGACCCTGCGAATTTCAAAAGATATAATTGTCTACCATTTAATATTCATGCCTAAATAGACGGATAACCATGTCTGTGGGGCCTGTAGGCCCGTGGCCCTTTCCATACAATATACGAACAATTATTTGTATCAAAGATATTCATTAAGAATAATATCATATATTAAAATTACTCGTATTCATATTATGCTTACTATTAACGTTCGTAATAGTTATTTAATGGTATAGGCAGGCATTGGCATAGGGTATATTATGCTATCGCAAAACACACATTTTCAAAAAAATTTCATCTCTATCGATTCATCTCAAATCGTGACCAATTCACCACTTTTATTACTAGCTCAGAATCTATATAATTATAAGCATAGTTTGGATGTACTTATCTAGCTATGCCTCCGAATGGCTTTGATTCAAAACTTTTGGACTCCAAAAGTTTCGTCGAAGCGGGCTCGCTATGGCGACCGGTTCTTGAACAGGCTGACTGCTCGTTCGAAACAGATCATTTTCATAAAGCCATGATGAACCTGATCCTTCATCCTAACATTAATTCGACTAGCATCATGAGAGCTGATATAATGGAAGATAGTTTGAAGCCCCAAAGCAGCGACAACGACTATAAGAAAACGGAACATGAGCGGTCTCTTAGTTTAGACGATAGACACAAGTATAATACCAAGTCACGTACCATTTCACTTGAACTGAAAAGCCTGAGATTAGTCGAGACTCAGCCTCAACAAGAAATAATACGGAAGATTATACCACGAAATCCTAACAAAGATCTGCCTTTATTTCAGACTTGCCAGATATACAGTTTTCGAACGAAGGAAACATTTGTTGTATACATCCCTCATGTCGATAAGGCGGAGGATATGCCTTACTATCATCCAGCTGTTTCAGCCGTGGGTTTAAGATATTCAGAAGTCGAGCGAACAATTCAGGTATTTTATCGAATATTTGAGAGTGATGCTCAAAATGAAATTTCACATAGGCTGCAAAGAACTGCTTTGAAATTACTAGGAACTGCTTTCAAGCACTCTTGCGGCGTGCAACAAGGCTACCAAAAGCGAGTCCACCATGACTTGGTCGTAGATCGGGTCAAGTTTCAAACAAGATACGTTGAGCTGAAAAACCGTCTTGCGCGCTTTTTAGTTGATAACTGGGCGGAAAGCACAGATCCAAAAAAGCATGTCTTTGAAGATCTGGCAATTGCAACATTTTTGATAGAGCTATGGACAAACAGAAGTTCAGATGGAGATTCAAGATATAGCAAAGAAAATCTCAGGTTTTTGGATGTTGGCTGTGGGAACGGCGTCTTAGTATATATATTGATACAGGAGGGTTATATTGGAACAGGAATTGATGCCAGAAGAAGAAAGACGTGGGCTATTTTTCCAGAGCATGTCCAGAATTGCTTGAAGGAACGGCTAATTGTGCCATATCTGTGTAATCCATCAATTTCGGAAAACTCAGGATCACTGGAGATACATGACGGCAGATTTGACGAAGACTCAAACTGGTTTCTGATAGGAAATCACTCAGATGAACTTACTCCGTGGATTCCTCTTCTTGGTCAGCCGTTTATGGTGATACCATGCTGCTCACATGCTCTATCTGGAGCAAAGTTTCGGTACTCGACTATTCCACTACCAACGTCACAGGCTGATAGCCAACAGACAAAGCTAAGTACTTACGGTGCACTTGTTCAACATGTCGTAAAATTAGCTGGAGATGCGGGCTGGGATGTGAAGAGGGAAATGCTGCGTATTCCTAGTACGAGAAATGCTGCAATCATTGGTCTCGACCGTACTAAGAATGATCGCAGCATGTCACCTGAAGATATAGTTGCCAGAGAAGGTGGGGCAGATGGATTCTGGGATAATGTAATGAAACTTTCAAAGAAAGGACCGAGAAATCATTAAATACAAATTAATATTTATCTATGCACGTACAGATAGACAGATAATTAGAGATCATCCGTTCGACAAGAAATGAATTATTTTGAAATGATAAACTAGTTAGCAGTTCAAATTCTGCATATCGATGAAATTTCTCATACATTAACTCACGTTCCAAAATATAAAATAAAAACACAGGTCACCATAGCAAAATCAGATAACATTTGTATCAATAATAAAATCAATCTACATAAAAAGGAACTCAAAAATTACAACTGATCCGAAGTCAGACAAAATACCACATTACAAAATTTATAGTCTGAAGTGAAGCGTACCGACTATAGATCAATTAGTTTTTATCATTATATGGTCATCTCGCCAGCAACTTCTTCAAAGCCCTGGCTATCATCCACTGGGAGTTCATCTTCAGGGTCTTGGCCGTGTATCCTACTAGTAGTAGAACTATCGTGCGCAGCAGTGTCAATATCTTCATCCTCAAAGTCAATATCAAAGAAATCGTCACTTTGCCCAGTAACAAGCTCATAAAGTACCTTGGCCTGACGGACAACATCTTCAAATGGAAGCTCAAACTGAGGACCAGCTGTGTAAAGAACCTTAGATTTCTCCGTGAGACCAGGAGGTGTAATAGTCATGGTCTGTGAGTAAGTCAGCTTCAAAAGGTATTTAAGTGACTCTTTAGGAGTAAAATTTCTTAAACTTTCACCGAGTCTCACTGAGGAAATGACTGGTAATCCATTCGCAAGGTAAGAAACGTCTTCCTCATTAACAGCAAGCTCGAAATCTTCTGTAGATTCACGAAGAATGCTTTCTTCAAGCTTCTCAAGAGCAAGATAGAGCATTTTTCGTCCTTGATCGCCACCTTCACGAGTCGAAAGATACCAAATCGCTTGCCCAGAAGGACATTGACCGCTGCCACTTCCCATAACTAAAACCTGTACAGCATATTTGTTGTTTTCCAATGTATTTTCTGGAAAGACAACAACAGCCGCAGATTCACCCTCTGCAAACCATTCCTTGCAATCCTTCTCGACAATAGCTACCATTTTCGTGCACTGTTTGTCAATCTTCATAGCACCTTCGGAAGATATAAACTTCTCGGAGACCCTTATATTTTCACCTGTACTCAGCTGAGCAATTCCCTCGTTCTCATCAAAGCTTGCAACTTCCGTAGTAAGTCTGTATACTGCGCCAGCTACAGCAGCAGACCTACAGAAGCCTTGTGCTAATTCACCTCCAGTACCATACATAGAGTACATTGCAGGAAAGTTTCCATACACTTGCATCGATATCAAATATCGCTGAATATTCTTTAACGCAATGGCTGTCGGAGTCGATAATGAAGGAAGTAAGCCAATAGAGTGCACCAGTTCAGTGATCTGAGGTGGCTCCAACGAAAAACGGTCTTTCAAAAATTCAGAAATTGGTCGACCTTCATAATCCTTCCATATTTCAGTGTGATCTTCCCACTCGATAACAAACTTCATAAATCTCATCAAACAACGTTTTGTCATGAGGGTTAACGACTGACTAGTGAAAATGTCTTCTTTGCTACCGGGTACCTTTTCAAACGAGTCCTGTTCAAAGGTATGAAACGACCCAAGAGGCTTAAATTCGAGGTATCGTGAAACCCTGCTTTGTATGAGCAAAGTTAAAAGATCTGTTCGAGTGAATAAAATGTGAGGGCTCAGATCAATCGCATATTTTCTAGAATCGAGGTTCCGAGAGATGTAGAGTGATGCATCTTGGTACGGTGATCCTAGTGTAAAATAAATAAGATAGTGTTAGCCAAATAGTTTAATGTTCACCATATAGCTTCGACAGAATGATGTAAAATATTGACATTGATTAAGCAAAAAAAACATACGGTTTGATTCTAAACAGGAGAGAAAGGAAAGATTAGAAATGCTCAAACTCCTTGATATAACGTCATTCAGAATTTTTCACAACTTACTAGCATCATTTACACTGGCAGTCCAATTTTTAAGCTCCTCTAAATTGAGCGAAGCCCAGCTGGAGCCATAGTAAGGATTCCGATCGATGTGAAGAACATTAGTTCCCTGCCATGCCAGCGCTCTGTTCAAGAGAAAGTTATTAGCGATGAGTTCCTACAACATTCTACATAAAACTAAATACTAAATAGTATTAAATCCAATAATCAGCCTCTCCTGATATCTTAATCCCAGTCATTGCCACTGCTACTAATGGCTTTCATGCAATCTAGAACACAGTTTAGGGAACAACTTCGTAGCTTGTCATTGTCCTTCTGTGGCCATCTCGTCCTCATAAATATCCTTCATTAACTGTTACTTACGCAGCTACTATGCTTTCAACCAATCCTGTTCCATATATCAGAACATCACACACTTCCATATTCTGTCGTTCTGAATTTTCTCCAGTGGCTGACATTGCGATGTACTTTGATCAGTTTTGACTTTTTGTGATTCGATATGGTCAAATGCTCTCAATTTGTTACGCTGAAAAGTAACAAACCAATAACTGTGTTCAATGAGGGAACCAATTCAATATCCGCTTGCATCAGATCGTTCTTTGTAGAACGGATCCTATACTTCTATATCCAATTTATTTGTGTCTTGTATACTACTAATTCTGACTTTTGTGTCGTCGAAATATTAAAAACCGTTTGGAACGAATATCTTATAATGTCCTATTAAATTATCGCTACAAAATGACTGGCGACTAATCGAACATCCTCTTGAAGATCTCCATAAAATAATTGCCTAACCGGCATAGCCAAGATGCATCGGCCACAAACCCTAATTATCTGGCACGAAATCAAGGCCTACGTTCTCAGCAAATCTAAAGCATAACTAATTCATTACATAATCAAAGGAACTTCATCTAGCCCTAACAATTCATGGTCTAACAACAGGCACGTAGCACGAGCGCTGCTAGGGTCTGGTTAACAAAGACTCGGGCAGAACTTGCGTCGGAGAGAGCTGTCACAGAGAGACATTACGGAAGGACGAAAAACAAGTTATTAGGGACAGCCGATCTGACAGACTTGAATTATATGCAACGGATTAAATCTTTGTTAAGTGCAGAATTGATAGCAGCAGCGAATGACAGTAAAGGGAGTCAAGTAACAGCGCAGTCGCAAGATCAAAGAGGCGGCTTGTTAAGCAGAAGAGGAACCAGCAGAAAGGATAGCGAAGCAGAGTATTATAACAAATACGAGAGACAAGAACATAATGTCGGCAGGAAAGTCACAAATTAACATTCCTATGCTTGTAAGTACTGGGCTGAGTTGGCCATAGATGTTTGCAGAGGAGCTGGAGGAGGGACCGACGCAGATGGTAACGGATAGATGCCATATGACGACGTACGTGTGCATAAACTGAAGTGCAAAAATAGGCGTATAGACATAAATATATTGTTTATCGCCATATGTGCAAACTCGTAGATCTGGGGAGGTTTATATGGTGAAAGCGGTTGTTTACAAAGCATATTGATTTGTCTTACTGATTAAATTAACGTATCATGGTATTGTAGAGCCTGTCACTGCTGCAAGATTTTATGGAGCAGATTACTCATGATATTACACTTTCAGCATTTGCAAAGGAAAAAAAGAGCCGCCAGCCTTGCATGACTTGTGGTGCTGTTCACAATTCCAGAAATGGGACCGGAACAAACTATGTCTCTCGACCTGGTCAGGATATTTACGGAAGAGCAAAGCTGCAGGCAGCAGATTCAGCTCTTTACTTCGAATGCTTGAATTGCACAAGAAAGATTGCTGCTTCTAGATATGCAGCTCATCTTGAAAGATGTCTAGGTGGCAGAGGATCTAGGGGAAGAGCGTAAGATAACTATTTCTCAACGCTATGATATAAAATATAATATATACTGATCATTGTTGTGATATTTATAGGGCTGCATCAATATTATCATCTGCACTACCAGCTGTTTCGCCTATGTCTATGTCGCCATCTACACCGTATGGAACCGATGATGAGCCACCCACTAAACAAATTACCAAGAAAAGAAGAGTTCAGAATGGTATTGCAAAGGCTGCGTCTATTCGACAACCCTCCCCAGCTACTACCACTACATCAAATTCTAGCGGTGATATGGATGGATCAGAAGGCCAAGGGCATCGTAATGGCCATATGACAGATAGGACACATCTAGGAAATCATAATCATTCAAAATCAAAGGTCTCAAAGGTTTCAAACAAGAAGAGTAGCCCAGTGCTCTCTGATTTCTCAGATAACACTGGAATATATGACGACGATGACGAAGATGGTACGGTCAAGAGTGAGCTAGTAGAATAATCATGTTATCATACGAACATTATTTGGATTCATTATTTAGCTGAGTTCATTGGTTTTGTTGATCATGATGGCTTTAATTTAACATTTTCTATTTTGCTTCATTTTTGTTCGAGACGCCGCCAAATGCTATATTTTAGATGTAATGGATCTGTCTTGGCATATGTAGTATACGGAGTTTGTGTTTTATGCTTTTTTGCCGTGAAAATTTCGTTTGCTTCCATACATTTTGTTTTCTTACTTTATCATCTCATTATCTTCTCCGTTATGAGGTATGTAGCGGCAGTAGTAGTTTCAAAAAATAAAATATCTAAATTTTGCATTATCCCATCATGGCAATTGTAGTCTCGGAAACACATTATGAAATTGTCTAGCCACCAGACTTCGAATTCAACCTACAACGCACAGAATCTTCTACTATATTTCTATCAAAACTATAGCTAGTGTCACAGATCATTACATTTCTACTTAGGGATAACCCTTTGAAGAAAAGTAGAGATATGCTCAATCTCGGTTGGCGAGACGCTGTGCGTAAGGCCAGGGTATTCATGAAACTCCAAAGGCATATTAAGAGACTCTAAGATCTGCTTGGTCAACAAGCAGTATTCATATTTAACAACTGGATCATTGGTACCATGACCAACAAAATATGGGATTTTGACAGCGGCCTTCTTATGCATCTGCTGTGCGTCAGTTACAGTTATTCAGATCTCATCAATGAGTCGAAAAGTAAGCCTACCTCAACAATAGATGATCGCTGTGCCATAAAGCCTGAAAGACCAACTACACCACCTAGTTTTATATCACTCGTAAGACCAGTCTATCCAAATTTCGCGTATTCCGTTAGTAACACGTCCTTGAGATGTAACAAGCTCGCTTAGCTTGTAGATCGCACGTCCTGAATCTCAACACCCTTGTAACATACCATAAGACTTATGACGCATCCTTGGCTGAAGCCGCCGATCACAATTCTTTCTGGCTTTATTCCTTTGTCCAATTCTTCTTTTATGAACGAGCGCATTCTTCCAACGCTCTCATTGATGCCTTTAACATCCTCTCGAGCCTCGACCTTATCGAGAGAGGTGATATCAAACCATGATGGCATTTCCAACCCAAAATTCTAAAATAGATAACGTCAGATAAAAATTACATGGCTTCCACTTAGAGGATAGCATATAATGGATTGGCACATACTAAAGTGACCTTCTGTTTTGGTGCATTAGGAAAAACAAATGAAACATGATTGAATGCAGGATTTCGGCGGTACTCGTCAGCCAAAAACTTCCATCCAGATCCAGAATCACCTAATCCATGCATAAATATAACAGTTGCAGTATGCTCTGCAATAGCAGGAACTCGTACAGCTGACATTGCAATACTAGTAGAGAATATGCTCTCTGAAAGTTTGTTGTTTGAAATATCTTGTTTTGCAGAGTGTGGAGGTGATGACGAGACGCTAAAGTTCTTTGATAAAGTACTATTCGGCCAAGTTTTTGTCACAAGTGGTAATATAAAGTACAGAATCAGAATCCCCACAAATAATGAGGAGACTGTCCTTCGATAGAAAGTGAATGATAGCAGCTTGAATGCAAGAACTGGTGCAAGTTGCGCTGAATAAACACGCTATGGTATCTTGCTAAGACGTAGAATCTTCTAAATTTTTATCTTTTAAAGTTGAGAGAAGTCGCAGGCATATTTCCATTATTACTTTTTTGGGTATGGTAATGATAATTTGTAATATATCAAAGAACAGTGACATAATCTCTACGAAAGAACTACTACTGGTCAAAGCATACGAGAAATGGAACTCGAATATATAAAACTGTTCGCATATATTCTAGATGCTTAAAGGACCTAATATTCTAAATTTAACACTTCAGTCTTATAGCTAACCTCACAAACCAAATACGACTTTTGTTAAAAACTATACCGTTCCATTATACTCCAATGCACATGCCAATATTATAGTACCTATACTAGAACTCACAGTGAAATCATTTTATTATTTACACAAGCAGTTGTCGGCTTAATTATTATCAGTGCGCTGAATTTTATCTAGAAGGATATTGACTCTAGCGCCTAGTTTGGGTTGTCCTGTTCTATTGAACTGATTCATTTTCTTCTTCATTCTGTCTCGCTGCTCCAACTTCTGCTTACGCATTAGCTCATTTTGTGCTATCTCTTTCTTTTTGGCTTCGATATCAAATTTTCGCTTCATTGCCATAGTCTCCTGTCTCTTAAATCGCGAGAGTTTTTGTCTAGACGCAGTATCTTCCTATACAGAGTAGTTAATTAAACGATGATCTCTAGGGACTGTATCGTTCCCATAGACAAGCAACTTACCTTTTTTTTCTTTATGGCGTCCGAATCATAAGAAAGATCTTCGCCGCCCATGCTTTCTTTTATTTGAGAGCCATCGGAAAGATTGGATTTCTTTTGGTATCCAGCTGGTCCTCGCATTGGCTCTAGGCCCATTTTTGCTAATGTCTTTCTATATGATCGCTTGACTTTCGCATTGTGATCAAGATTTTTCTTTATCTTTTCAACTATACGTAACAGCGAATCAGTATGAATCACGCACCCGTCGTAGCTACAATATAAACATGAGTGCTCTAAGTACTTACGTTTTCGCCTATGAATGCCGTCTGGCATCGATTCTGGAACCACAAATTTCTTGGGTGCCATAGGTACTGACAGTCGCTCCTTTAATTATTTACCTGTACGCAACAGTCGTATAAACAGTTTAGCTCTAATCTTAGGCAAAAAAAGGTTGATGAAATTAGTAGACTAGGACAGTTCTTGATCAAGATCGTTAAAAAAAATTCTTCATGAATTTTATATACTGCTCAACTAAATGCCATGATAATAATTCCAGTTACCATAGACGGATATAGTTACTGTACAAGGCGATTTTCTCAGTTAGTGCGGCTTAATAGTGAGCAGAAATTCGAGGTTTTCTACGGAAGGGAAAATAAATAAAAATTTAGGATTTCTTAGGTATTCGAGCTTTAGTATAATAATTAAGACAAATCAATATAATAGCATTAAGATAATTCTATAATCAGATGTATATACGATACCGCCGGTTGCTTAATACGCATTTATGAAATAGGTAGGCAGAGCTGTAGAAGTTTCAACGAGAATATATATATTTCAGTCACTATGATTTCTTTGTTTCTGTACTAGATTTTGACGTCTGATTAGTTGACTAATATCATTACAGAGCGTTCGCGAATTATATTCATCATGATAAGCAGACGGATACCGAGTACGGACCTATTGCGCCCCTTTCGTGCATCCCATGATGACATGTTATGGTGGTCGCTACAGTCTTGCTGGTCCTCGATTTTCTCGAGTAGACACGGTGATATATCTTGGTTGACGTCGATTGTGTCGGATACACATTTGACAAGCAATTTGAGTGTCAGAAAAACTCGTGATTTTTTAAATAAAATGTTTCAAAATACGCTATTTGGCGGTGACCAAGGAAAAGGCAAGATAATAAGCATGCCGAGAACTCAGCTTTCCAGGACATTTTCAAGTGACCGGCAGTTGTCGAATAGTGGTGATGGAAAGCACGGTAGCTCACCTTCTGACAACAGAATAAGAACGGCTCCAGACTATAGCGCGAAAAATAGAACATCAGGTCATATAAGTGCATTGGACCAGGTCCTGGAGCATTTTGACTTTTGGAGTAAAGATTTTTACAATCGAAAGAATCAGTCTTCTGGTGTTGAAATCGTCCCAGATACTTACCAGGATATACCTAAAGATTTCTCTGCGCAAATTCAAAACCTAAGAAACATCATAAGGTCACATAACTCAAAGCTTGTGGATATTGCATGGGAATTATGGCGATTATGCGCTCGCTCTTTGAGAGGACGAGAGGAGCTCATGCAACTCCGAATTCCTATGTTCAATTATTTAAGAGAAGTTCAACACCAAGTTCAATGGCAACGTATGCTTATCATGTTCAATGATATTCCATCTTCGGATTTGACAGAGTATGATTATCGATTCAAACTCTGGGCTCTTATCTGTCTTGATCTGAGTGAGAACATAGACAAAACGTTCTTAGAATGTGCCGATAGATTTGCTGATCGGATGGACATGCAGTGGCGAATGGTTGAGGAGTATCATTTGGACAGACTCGAGTTTGATCGTCTTCTTATTTTATGGGGAGGACTTAGAAGTAAGACCGAGCCAAGATTGAACAAAAATCCTGCTCGTGACTGGATATTTGTTCGTAGTATCTTGGCAAGGATCGCCAATCCAGCTGAAACAATGGCGTCAATGATAGATCTTTATGGTGACTTTGGATACAGAGTCTCAAGGAAAGTTATGGTCATGCTTGCTGAAGCAGGGTCACCGTTAATAGCAATGGATTTATACAGGAAGATGGCAGCGTATAAATTATCGCAGGTTGATCTAGCGCGGATTGTAAGATTATTGAATCAACGCAATTACACACCAGAGTCCTTCAAATTAATACAAGAATTTGAGAACATGAACCACAAAACTTCTCATAAAGCTACTGAACTAATTGTCAATGCAAAGTTAGAGACATTAGCAGCAGCCAGGGATTATGAAGGAATGCAGAAATTACTAGAGTCTATGATTAGTTCTGGAAGACGACCGACTGTATATCACTACAATACAGCAATGCATGCATTTGGCGAGTTAGGGCATGTCCAATTTGTGAATCAGCTTTTTGAAGACATGATAAAACAGAATATGAGAATTCCTGTTCAAATTATTGGTACTCTTATGTGGTCACATCTTGTTGTCGGTGACCTGAGATCGGTTATATCAATTTTTGATAGGGTCGAGAGCATGGGTATTAAGCGTAACGAGGTCCTATATAATATTGCTATGACTGCCTATAGAGAGTTAGGTGATGTCTCGTCAATATTTGATTTATTCCATGAAATGACTAAAAGAGAATTAAAACCCAATAGCAGACACATAACGACACTGATGTCTGTTTTTGCAATTCGTGCGGACATGGAGAACACAAAGAAGGTACTTCAGCTGGCTAAGGAGAATAATATATCAGTTGACACTGGCGTATTTAACGCATATGCTTATGCATATATCAGATCTAGTGAAGGAGATGTCGAAACCTTTGCTAATGAGCTTTGGAGCATGATGCAGCAAGATGATGTATTTCCAGATACTACTACATTCACTACACTGTTGCAGGGACTGGCAATTCAAGATAACTCTGACGGTATCCAGCGGTTGATCAACAAAATGAACGAGCTCTCGGTACCTATGAACTCAGTAACATATGGCATAATGATATACTACTTGGGGAAAATTGGGCAGTTTGAACTTGCAAAAAGTGTTTTTGACGAACTTAAAGCTATCAATATCGAGCCAGATGTATTTCACTATACGTCGTTAATGACTATGTACATGCGTAAAAACGAAGTTGACAAGGTAGAAGAGACATATAGAGAAATGATTGCGGCTGATATTACACCTTCTTTTGTGACTTTAGTCATATTGATGCTTTCTAAACGAGATAGGCGTCGTTCTTACACAGCGCAATCATTATATAGTATGCTGAATGCATTACAGGACATATTACCCACTATTGACTTGACACTGAAGTCATATTCTGCTCCCAAAACAACAGTGCCAGCGTTTTTGATTGCTGAAGTTATGAAGTTCCACGTACCAGAGGATATGGAACTGTATAAAGATCTACTTTACAAATTTGAGCAGCTCAATAGTGAACGTGAATTAGCGGACCAAATCAAACCGGATATGAGGTTAGAAGCTTTTGCTTGCATTGCGGCCAGACAGGCGGATGACTGGGGTACTATTACCAATCGCTGGGATCGTTTATTGCTATCTCTAGCCGAGAGTCATCGAAAATATGACATTAGTAATGACTCCTACGGAAATATTCAAAATTATAGCCGAACACTACTTTCACGTGCTTTTTCTACGAAAGTTGAATCACTGATTTATACAGGACAACCACGAAAGGTAGAAGATGAATGGGAGAGAATGGAATCTCTGGGAATGCAGTTTTCAAATCATAATTGGAATCTGAGAGTTATAGCTCTCGTCAAAGGTGGAAAATTTGTGGAAGGATGTAGAATTGCACATACATTATTGCGGCGTCAGAAGGATATTAGCTCAGAATACTTGAAAATCATAAGCAAGGGTCATCTTAACAAGAGTGAACAGAAATCGCATTTTCACCTTGAGCGTCTTACTTTAGATGTGCTATCTAAAAAGATGCACCAAAAATTTTTAAAACAAGCAAAGCTATTGAAGCTCTATCCTCTTTCATTGACGGACTATCAGTATGTCAGACTTAGATACCGTCATCTATTTTCGTTAATTTTGAATTATAGATTGCGCGAAAAGCTTCTGCGACGGCAGCAGAAACTCAAGTCACTTGCTGAGTCACTTTCTGAAGGTTTTGATGGCACCGAGGCAGAAAAGCAAGCTATTTTACTCGCGAGCAAGTCATTTGATCTTCATCGTCAGAGAATGCTCCGTTTACGACGTCAATTGAGCAATAAAATACGAGAGAAAGCTCAGAATATCAGGAAGGAGATTATGAAACAATCACCTGGTCGTTTAGAGCCAACTCCAACAGAGAGATTCTTGATTTCAAGGATGTCTCGACAAAGAGCACAAGGTTGATCTGATATATGCCATATATCAATGTAATGATCTTTGATTATTATATATCTGTGCATAATCTATAAATCAGTTACAAGCAGCACTCATCGTCCATTAAGTTCATTGTTAGAATCTTGCATTGTAGTTTATTTTTCACGTGTATATATGACGAGGGCGAATTAAGTCATGGTTTAATGACTCATGACTCATTCCTCTTTTCTACTATTGGCATATTCATAATTGTATTAATATTTTGGTATAATATTATACACTACAATATTTGATCCTTCTAATAGTCTTTTGTGATAGCTTAGAGGGAGAGAAGAAAAAAATGCATTGTACACGAAAAGTGTATATTTAAAGTACAATTTTTCGTTTGTGTATGTCGAAACTAAGCGACAGTTGCCAAATGTTTTCTACATTATTATAGTAACTCAAGCTTGAAGACCAGATTTCTTTACCTGCTTTCAGCTGTAAAAATAAGAGTACATACATCAATAGATCGAATTTTATAGGATGTTTAACTGATGAAAAAGTACGCCAATGGATCATACACAAATCGAGGATATATTTAGTTATTAATTTGAAAAGATGTATTAAACCATTATATCATACCATCATTCTATAAACATAATAGAATCAAAACTAGAAGATCTCAACAAAATGTAAAAATGATCTTTCACATCAGTCATTTTATTTTCTTTCAAGTCTTCCAAATCGACTCTCTAATATTGCTCCATCTTCACTAATATAGAGAACCTGTAAGCCAGTCCTCGTAACAAAATTATGGCCAATCCTTGAAGATCAGTAAAGAAATCGAACAAAAAATCTGTGGACATTAACAATCAAAATAAAACTGAACTTGAGATATCTAAAATAGAGTATGATAAAAAGTAATAATAACAAAAAAAGTTCAATGAAATATGATCATAAGTTACAAATGCGAAGAAGAAACAGTAACTATTAGCCTCGAACAAGCCATAGTAAAGAATATGAGCAAAAGAAGACATAGACAGAAGATAATATATAAAGTTTAGTAAAAAGGGAAACAAAAAATTTAAACATAATAAGAAATGCTTGGGAATCAATTGCATTAATCAAACATTAAAAGACTTTGAAATAGCTGCAAAAATTAATAAAATGAAACAATTTTCAATAGAAACAAAAAACCACCTTTTTACACTTCAGTCTAACCATCCGCCTACAGCGTCAACCCAATAAGGTATACAGCTTCCCTCTTTACCTTCGACATCGGTGATATCAGTATCACACTTGCAACGGCAACCAGAACCATTCTCTCGCTCCATGTCCCAAGAATCCCAATATCTGTCTTCCTCAATCTCTTCTCGACTCTCCGGATTCCGTATATAAGGTGTCCTAGGAAGCTGATGATGAGGAGTATTACCAGGACAGTGCTGAATAGTAGTATGTCTATAACCAATATCTCTAAAGTAGTGAACTTGAGAAGGTGCCAAAAATATACCGGCTGCAAGCGAATGAACAGGAGCATCGCCCCATCTTTCATTCCAGAAACCGCCTGACCTATCGAGAAACTCGAAAAAATCTTCATACTCTTTACTACGGAAAAACTCTAAACTAGCGATTTCGAAATTACTCCAGAAGTGACACAAATTATACTTCTCGCCGTTCATGGCTTCAGGATCTATATCTTTTGGTTCCTTCAATTTGTACATATCTTCAGTACTGGTTGGTGCTGGCTTCTCGGCTGATGAACCAGGTACATCCTTTTGCAAAAACATCTCCCACATCCCCGTTGAACTGATGTTACGAGATCGTTTAAAACCGGAAGCATACCTGAATAGATTAGGAACAGTGTCAACAAGCTCCTTGATAACAATGGTAAAACCATAAACTTTTCCACGCTCCTGCATATACAAGAATGGATCATAAGTGATATCGCAAAAATACTTAACATCCGGTTCTACTCTCCAATACCAATCATATTTAGTAAGCAACGGATGTTTATAAAATTTGCCAGAATAGAATCGACACATATGATGATATGAAGCCATACCACCATACATAATAGCAGCATCACCCTGTAGCGCAATTGCTTCTTTCACCTCTTCCTCATCAGCCCATTCCGGGAAATCCCAAAGTGACTTGTCAATTACACCAAATTCAACCTTGGAATCTGTATGTCGAGAAACAGTCTCTCTAAAATTGGTGTCGAACTCCTCATCATTCAAAAAGACATACGGATAGTGATACCATCTATTAAAGTGACGTTCAATGGATTTCATTGAGTCAATAACACCATGGACTTCCTGATTTCGTGCTAGTACAACTAAAACTGCATTTGCTCGTGGTCTCGAGGTATCTGGCTCCATACATCCATGTACAAAAGGAGCATCAATGGACTCATTAAGAGGTCTAGAGCAAAAATTAGTATGCCAATACTATCCAAAATTATTCCACGGCTTTGAACGTACCTTATTGGAGGAAGATGGTTCGGTGGGAGAAATCCCATCACTGCCCTGTTATTAGTTCGCCTAACAATTTGCAGACTAAGAAGAAATATTATGAGAGGGAATATCAAAATAACTCCCATAGGAGCTGTAATATTGTGCCGTATTCTAATTCGCTTTTTAAAGAACTTGAGCGAACCTCTATTTGAAGGTAAGGGAGAGAGTGTCGAACTAGGAGAATAGAATAAGGGAGATGACGAAGCTGGAGAAGACGAGCTTGAATTAGTGTAGACGTTCGACGGCGATTGAGACAAAAGTCGTAATTTTGATAGTAGTTGCCTGGCCATGTTTACACACTCGCACAGAAGCTCTCTATAATAATTATACACGCACGCTGTATGATAAAAGCAATATCTTAAACTGATGCTGAAAATCCTATCTATTTGCTTTCGTTTGCGTGCTTTCTCTATACCAAAAGTAAATATAGAAAATATACTTTTCAGCAGTTGTGTCTAAATAAACAGACAACTATTTGAAGATAGTTTCCAATGCTATCTGCAAGCCGAATAATCTTCAGCAACTTTTTTCGTTCCTGAATTTGTCCGCTCTTTAGTCTGTTCTGTTTGTTTCCGTTATCCACTTGATATCAACGTTGAATAACTAGCGCGGAAATATAACTCTAAGATGACAGATCAACAATGAGAGGATAAACTTTTTCCTCGATACTTGAAATGTCCAGCGCTGTTTTCCAGATATACGAAATATACCGCTATCAATATATCCTGTATATATCTAATAAATGTATTAATTGTTTTGTGAGTATATAAATATAACAGCACCTAAATATATCTCTATAAGTGCTAACCAATAAAATAGATATAAAAGATACTGTTAAGATGCAAACGATCAAAATTGAAATCCACACTCTATCTCTTTCTGCTGACAATTCCAGCTTAATGACAACCACAAAACATAAAAGAACTTGAACTTTTCTGTGATAATCAAAAGAGATTTCGAATAGCCCTCAGTCAATTAAAAATAAATAAATCTAAATGCTATTTTGTTCATGTTAGCCCAAATTTAGTCTCCTTTAGTAACAATCTTCATATTGTCTCGATAAGTCTTTATTCCGCTTGAAATGGCCTTTGACTACCAAACAATTGAAAACAAAGCAACCACGACATCCTTTGCGTAGAACAATATTCACTCATCGAAATGAGCTTGCAATATTCAATCACAAAAGTCCCAGCAATAATACCAGACGGCCGGTAACAGTTGAGGACTCATGATGCATGTGGTGCTGCCACTCCTTACTATCGCCCTCACATAGCCATCCAATATATGGCGCAACCACCCAAATTGAGAAGAGAAAAAACAGTATTTACCAATTCCTTGCGTCAGATAGCGCCTTTGGCAGTGCCTAAGCTCTCAGCGTGACAAGCGAGATAGCAAAAGCAAAACAAAAGAGAAGCGCTGTCTGACTAGTGTTTAGATGACTTCTCCTGGAGTCCTTGCTGTATGACCAGTCAAAGCAACGGAGAAAGCCTGAGAAAACAAATAACTGTCGTCTATATTCGCTGCTAATAAGAGAGCGAAGCAGACAGAAATTATCTAAGGATTAGATAGAAAAAAAAAAGAAGTAATGAAAATAACTGAATGGTAAAGTGAGGGAACAAAATAAAGTAAGGTGAAATTACTATTGAGTACCCAATAACGATTAGAATATATAAAAAGTAACGATACTGAAGCAGCGAAGAGCAGCGCCGCTTAGCCCAAGACCAGCAAAAAAAAATCTACGCCAAAGGACGAGATAGTAGCATGTATTTCCGAGCGGATACTCTATGTAAAGAAGGACAGCTAGCAGATCCTGTAGGTAATTTTTTTTAATCTCAGTTTCTGTCTGTTGGTGTGCTCTTGCTCTTTTTGCCTTCGTTTACTCGCCTTCTACAGTATAGCCTACGAATCGCGATCGTTTCAAAAGTTGTGAAATTTAACCAACGACCCTACGAATAGGCGGCTTTCCGGCTCGACCTAAACACTGTCTTTATGCTACTACTCATACTCATGCTACTATACGATTTGCGACAGAACAACTATCTGCGTAATTAGGTAAATAAGGGAGGTCAATTCCGCTGATGATAGGGTACGATGATTATCCATAATAAAACATGGTAACGGTTTGCTCGTTCATTTACCTGGAATAGCAGTAAAGATTGTTTTGCCGCAGTTGCCACCTGCAAAAGTGCCAGTTTATTACCTGCTTATGAAAAATTATACTCACATCGGAGACATATACAGTGGCAGATCACACGGTCACAGTCTGGTAATACAAGTAACAGCTGGTCACAGAAATCACAGAAAGGATAATTTTAGGTTCGACACATGCAATAAATAATAGCGCTAATCGTAGATAGTATTAGTGTCTGTCATAGACTTTGCACACTAGTGGCGTGAACAGCATAGCGCCGAATGAATAGGCAGCGGACACGCTTAGATAGTTGCCGTTTAACTGTACGCCTGGGTAATAATGGATTAGTGTGTACTTTGATGCGAGCTTGTTATAATTCCCAGCCCGCTGTCTAACTGGATCTGAACGTAAAACCAGACTTTAGCATATACTGCTGGCACTAGTGCATGCAGAAAAACTGTAAGGCGGTATATATGATTCTCTATATAGACTTCAGATACAGAATCCCTTCCTCTGTGAAAGGTCTTGTGTTTCGTGTCCAAGAACAGTATGGCATCTCAGGGTCCTGAGAATCAGTAAGCTCGGCCACTCGATTGGTTTATTCGGCGATTTGCAACTTGCCTAGAATTCACTAGAAAGCATAGCATATCTATCGTAGCAGCATGCTGCAACTTAGCGGCTTGGTATACATAGCTCTCCGTTGGGGTTAATGGGCGGGATAACTATCGTGGAATCTGCTAGCACGATGTTCAGAGAGCAAGCATTGGTAGAAATGCTTGCTACTACAAATCAGATTAAACATAGATAGAGATAGATACTTGCGAGCTGTGTTATACTACAAACGCAAGTACAGCTCAGCCATCTCAGATAGCTAGCGCGGCCACCTTCTCTGGGTGCATTACTGCATATGCTGCACGGCATTAAACTACCAGTTTCTTGTCATCTGTCGGAGCAGTCGAAGCTTTCGACTCGGTTCCTGATAAGACAGCTTGAATTGTACTTTAAGTAATAGTGATAGTAGAGGGTAGTCTTTCGGTCTGCTAGACATCTCGTTACTGCCTCGCTGTCTTTCGTCTTCTGTCAGCATCTTTATCAATATCCGCCTTCGCACTGGACTGCATTAAGTTTCTAGGACCCAATCTAATTTCATTTCTCCGTACCATTAAATTCTTATTTTCCTCGTCTCCTTGCTTTTTCTTTCAGCGCCTACGATTATTCTAAACACTTGTTTCTAGTCTGTTAGCACTATCTTTATCTGGCAGATTCCTGTCATCTTATCAGTGCCCAATTATATAATCTGGTCATGTGGCAATTTACTTATTTCACTGCATGGCCCTATAGAAGAGAGGTGCATAGGCCAATTCGCTAGCAAGTCCTCGTAATAAACAAGCAGACATCATATTTGTGCTGATTCTCATTGTCGCCACATCAATACCGGTCCTCTACTATATAGACCGCTGGGAGGAAAGATTTTGTCGCTTGATCAATGAGTATGATAAAAGCGACGTCTGTTCTAAATTACCACCCTTTCTTTCCCGCTGACCTTTAAACATGACTGCGGCTAGTGTAGAAGGGAAAAGCTTTCGATGCTTTTGGCGATCTTCGTCATTTAACCAATTTTGTGTAATAATATCCCATTCCCTATTGTATTCTCTGCACTCTATGGCGCCAAACGATTAAAAAACTCTGTCTAGCCGTATCTCCATGATGAGCTATTCTAATATTTTAAGAGCATGAAAGGAGTGCTGTCCAGCTCATGCTCCAAATCTGCTTTACTAAATATTTATTTACATCTCTGCCTTCCAGTATATTCTTCGTCTAAATTAGTCGCTTGAGATCTAGCTCCGCCTCCATTTATAGTACCCAAGTGCACAGCAAGATTATGTTTACGACTAGATCTTGTATTAGCTTCGCGCTTTTTGGTTTCTATCAAAGTAGACAGGCATGTCATTCCTGTCACGTGCATAACGTGTTATCGGCTTAATAATACATTACGTTATATTCGACGAATATAACAGTGTCCTAGTCCGTCATACAGAAAATGTATGATCACCGTATTTGACATATTAATTATGTTCAATTAGACTTAAGAGACTGACAGTTTAAGTCTCGTCTTCCTTTAATCAACCGCTTTTCCAACCACAAGCCATTCAGATAATACTTCTAGAGTATAAATACATAATTACACTAAGATATGATACGTGCTTAATGATTGATTTCTGATGAACCTCTTAAACGAGATCATTTTAATTAGAATATTCAGGGATCTAGTCTACATGAAATCGTTATGTTTAAGTCTAATTATTATATTTAACTATCTCAACATTGATGATGGTAGTTTGAGAGTAATCAAAGTCATCGAAATAATCATTAAGCACGTATCATATCTTAGTGTGACTGTGTATTTATACTCTAGAAGTATTATCTGAATGGCTTGTGGTTGGAAACATAAATTTGAGGAGACAAATATTATGTTCGGTAATTCTCAAAGTTGGATACTCAACATGATGATACAGAAGTTGGATGCAGAACTTGCTACGAGCTAGAGAGATCGCTTAAGGTAATTAAGCATTACTGAAAGATAAAACTAAACTCAAATGTTGAATAGAATATGAGGCAGGTGTTGTTTGTGTTCAGTTACAAAAGGAACATACAGTCGTTCTTACATATAAAAGGAAGATAACTTCCTAGGAAGTAGTTAGAGAAATAAATCAAGCCGAATATACAACTAATACATAATATCATTAGTAGTAACACCATGGCACCGAACATCAGAGTAAGATCTTCTAACGAAGTATCCAATGATAACTCCTTGTCATTCATTCAAACTGAGCACAATTCTGCTATTAAGTCACATTCAACAAGTAGAGTACAAAGACATGATCGCTATAAGTAAAATACAGCGGTTATAAAATGCACGGTCGTAGAAGAATCGAAGACAATACTTCATAGGTGCTACGTTACTAACAATTAAAGCAATCGACATAAAATATGGCAAGTACAAGTAGCAAAATACTACTATTAGCATAGTATTTAATAGATTTATTTACGTCAGGCACTAGACTACTTCTTCGATGTATAATTAAACTTGATTTTTGATTTTACTGTTTATTGTCTAATTGAAATCTCAACAATATATTCAATTAAAACTATTATATCATATATGACAGAAAAATATCTTACAGTCCCAAGCCTTAATAATTACGAAAAATTGAATAGTAGATGAAAAGTCTACCCTATAGTAAATATACAGTCATTAATTAACTGATACCTGTCCCCAGCAATTCTTGATTGACGGCAGCTTCTCCAACTTCTGCTTTCGCCAAGTTCCACTCTTGTATTTCAGTGTCCTCTGGAGTACTCTTGTGATCTTCCAACCATCGGTGTCTTAAATCCGCGAAAACTCTCTCATATTTTCCAAGCTTATCTCTGTAGTCTCTTTGGGAGCGATCATTCATTTGATCAACTGAGTACCAGTTCTCACTTGACAGCGTACTGACATTATATGATTTTTCAAGTTTCTGAGGTTCTTGAGGTCGCGGTCCTAAAATCCTAGTTATTGCTCTGTCGCAATCAGCTTCATGCGATTCAAGTCGTTTGTGTCGCATTGCTTTTGCAATTTGGTAGTGTGATACATTCCATACATTCTTCATTGCTGCCGACGATTGTGCATCTTGCCTAGGTAAGGGAGCAGCTGGGTTTCCCGCTGTAGCTGGCGCAGGCACAGACGTCGAAGCGGCAGCCGTAGGTGTTGACTGCCTCTTTTGCTTTAAGGACGGTCTTGCCCGAGACTTTTTAGCTCCCGAGGACACCGAATCATTCTTGGTCTTTACAACAGTACCGTCGATATCAAGAGGCAATAGTGGCGGAACTTGAATTGGCTGCGGCATTTGAGGCTCGTTTCCAGAATACGCGCTTTTTGGTGGAGAAGGAAAAACAACAGTTTCTGCGCGACTGGGAACACCTGGTTTTTGCTGAGGCATCACTAAAGGACTGGCTAGTGTTATGTCTTCCCCAATGACACTACGAAAAACCTCTTCAGCTGCTCGTAATCCAGACAGATAAGCACCATGTACGGTAGCAGGATGAGTTCTACTTGTAGCTTCGCCAGCAAAGAATAAGTGTTCATCATAAGCAGGCTCTGAAAGTATTTCATAATCTAGTCCAGTAGCATCAGGTCCAACATAAGAGTAGGATCCTAGGCTAAAGGGATCACAATGCCATCGAGTTACTATACTTTCGATAGGACGAGGAATTCGTATTCCAGGATAAATTCGAGATAAGACATAAGTAGCTTCTTGAACTAATGACTCGTCACTTTGAACAGAAGTTGCGTATGCTGCATTTCCAGTCATCAAACCGATAAGACAGTTTTGTCCAGCTACCTTCGTTGCGTTCCAAAACATGCAGAAGCGACCACGAGTGGATTCGTAATTCTCTTGTGACATTACGTTAGGTCCAGCGTCAGCACTTCGTGCTACTCCAATGATATCAGAGTCTATATCCCAAAAACAGCTGTCATACACAAGTATTACTTTATTAAGTGTACCGAATCCAAGATCATTGATGCTCTTCTGTTTCTTCTCTGGTAAAGGAGGATCAAATTCGATAGCTCCAGATTTCAGAACTCCTAAAGGTACTGTGCAAACAATTCTGTCGGCCGTGATAGTCTCTCCTGATTCCAGCACAATAGACAACGATTTTCTATCTGCTCCCTTGGAGGGATCATATTTTATCTTCTGAACAACACTCTTAAATCTGACGTCCATCTTCGAAGGAAATAGATATAATGCTCTTGGCACCTGCATGTACCCATTCCTTAGCATTGTGTGTCGCCCGGAAAACTCATTCCCATCGTCTTGATCCCAAGAGCCAAGACTGAGGTTTTTCAGAGGAGTTGCATTCGCGTATTCCAAATTTGCATAATGCCAATTCAAAAGGCGTAAGTCCTGTGGCGAAAGGTCTGCAAATGTTTGCACAATTTTTAGTTGCTCGTCCATAGTTTGACCCAAAGTTTTCCTAGGTTTTGCTGTTGTTTGTAGCTTTGCTTTCTGGTCTCTTATATTCCCGGCCTTTGAAACGTCAAACCCCAAATTTTCCAACTTGATCTCCAGATTCATTTTGGCAGACTTAGATTCATTAGGTGAAAGTGCCGCCTGCCCAGTACCAGGAGCTTTCTGACTAACTTGCAATGGTGGAAGTTCAGCAGCATTTTCTTCAATTCGAGCGATTGATCTTCCTCCATCGCCGGTAGGATCTTTGCCAGCTGATATAAGCATAATGTCACCTTGGACCGTATGAACCGTAGGTATAGGAGTACGATAGACAGAAATCCTATCAAGCATATCATTAAAGAGTCCTTCTGCTCTTCTATCTAATGAGGGTGACACTTGGCCACCAAATACTTCATCGGCCAATGGACCTGCATCTTTCAGTTCATGACATTCGATTCCCATTTGTTTTCTTATAATTGTCGACATTGGGTTTCCGTTGCTAAAGCCGGTTACTATTTGAGCACCAAGATCAACCTTACCACCTCTCTGAAGCGGCGCTGAGTATATCCGCCCCCCAATACGACTCCTAGCCTCAAGAACGATTATTTCTGGAGATGCTTCATATCCCGTTAAAAAGTCATCATACTGCTTAAAAAGACCTTCAATCTGTCTCGAACTTCCTAATCCAGAAATTCCAGCGCCAATGACGACAATGCGTAATCTGGATCTCCTCTCTGCAGGAATTGGCAACATGTAAGGGAAGTTATTGCGCCAAAGTGGTACATCGATAACACCAAAATTAATGTATCCATGTCTGACCAGGAACTCAAAAGCAGCTTCTGCCAGTCCAAAAAAACGAGGCTCTCTAGAACAGCCTGCAGCCTCCGATCGGGTTACGGTAACATTATGATTCATTTTCCATAGGCGTAAAATTCCATTTCTAATGTTGAGATAAGTTGCGACATGAAGATGGTTGATCTCATGTTTAAGCAGCTCATATTCTTTCTTATGTAAGGAATATGGAGGTAACCGCGATGAGATCGCAGCTTCTATACCTTCCTGCGCATAAACTTCAGGAGTTATATCGATAGGAATTGACGATCTTGCAAAGTATTCTAAACGATTATAAGGTATCACCGTCCGTAAAGGAGGAAGATTATTTAGTAATGCAATATAGTCCTTATGGCTTAAAGGTGGGTCCACGTATTCACTTTCAGCCATCATTGTTGCCAGTAGTTGATCACGGTCACCCAAGTCTATGTTGTCAAACATCCTTTTCTTGAGCTGAGTGCTGTTTTCGGCATTCCTTATAATTTTGCTCATATCATTTTGCTCCTGTTCCTTTTTTATCTCTGGCCGACTATTTCTAGAATCAATAGATCCGGCATTCCTCTGTCTTTGCTGCTTTTGATGAACTAGTTGCTGTTGTTGTTGTTGCTGTTGTTCTATTTCGTGTTGATGCTGATCGTGCTGATGTCCAGGAGGTGTGTAACGCGCTGTATTAGGTTCCGGCTTTGAATCGACCTTTTTGTCGGTAGCTTGTAGAGGAGGGCTTGCTGGATCGGTATTTATACCGAGTGATAGATGCAATTGAGAGACCTTAGTACTAGGGGATTTTCTTGGTTGGGGCTCTATCATCTGGACTCGTTTCCCCTTCTTTCGATCGGCATCCTTTGATATGCTACCACGCTTACCATTCTGACGACCCTGAATATGTGTCTGTTTATCAATCAACTCTACTGAGATATTACTGGTCTGAGATCTGGATTCGCTGGAAACCTGTCTCTGCGCGGACGGTTTCGGTGCAAATGGAGCCTGTATACTATTGCCAGGAAGCGAATAGTCCGTGGTTTGCATAACCGGCAAATGGTAGGATGCAGTACGATTAATATCTAGAGGCGTTTTGCCATCGTGATGGTTCCCATCAGATTGCTGTCGTATTTGATTAAAAACTTGTGGACTTTGATGGTTACTTTGATATTGAGGTGACGGAATATATGAGTTGACATAATGTCCAGAATCCTGAGCAATGTAGCTATTTGATTGATGTAGATCACGTATACCATGGTCCTGACCAACAACGTTTGAGCTATTGTATAATGAATTAGATGATCTTGGTCTCTGAGGAAGAGATGACTCTCTTATGGATTGCAACTGTGAGCTCTGAGATCGTGTCGCTTGAGGTATTGGAGAGGGTTGTGACTGCCGTAATTGTTGTGCATGTCCCGATGCTTTTGGTGAATTGCTTTGAGAGGTCATCTTGTATCTCTGCGGCAGCTGTTTTGGCGACTGAGATCTTGTTATGGTTTCATATTGGGCCCTGGAATGATCATAGATATTTCTATTAGTGGCCTCGTGAGGAAGAGGATGTGTCACTTTCATCTGAGGAGGTAGATTTGACACAGCACGTTGCTGCTGACTCGGTAGTAGGGATACTGACTGTCCTGCAGACTTGACTTCATGATACACCTGCGGACTAAAGCCAGATGGTATAGCATATTCATCTCTGTCTGTTGGACTATGAGACCTAAGTAAATTATCTTGAGAAACATTATGAGTGGGCGGATGCTCTTGAACCTGCTGAGCTGTATGCGATAATGACGGCTGTCTGAAATCCATTTCAATCGAATTAATAGTTGTAGCAGACGTTTGATGTTGTTGATGTTGTAATTGCAGTCGCTGAGATTGTTGAGAGGGCGGTGTTAAATAAGGAGTCCACATCGTTTGGTACCGCTGCATAGACGCATCTCTTGTTGGATCCGCATAAGGAGGTGTATTATGTATTGGCCCTCTAAACTCCTGCCCTGTTGTATTATGTTGCAGGTTTAGTTGTATGGCAACGTCGTCTAAGGCACTGAGATCGTCAGTTGAATGCATAGGTTGGACGTGCCCACCATGGTCTATTCGACTATCATTACTATCGGCACCACCGCCGCCACTCATGCCGTCAGAGGTATCTCCTATAGTCACCTGTGAAAACACGTCCGGTTGGAAATACGCACCATAGTTCGTAAAATCTGTCGATATCATGTGATGCGGTAAGTGTGTGCTTCGGCTGAATTGGCTTGTTTGCGACGCGTCTATACTTCCAATATTCATGTCCATGTCAAAAGCCCTGTAGCCGTCCATGCCATGACTACCCGAGCCTATATTATTGAAATTACCTTCTTGTGCCATTATTTCCATTATGTTTTCCCGGATAACTTCAATTGCAATGCAACGTTAGTCTTGCCCTCTCTTAATTTACTATACTCTATTGTGTTTTGGGCTCCACCCATCCACATTCGATCGATATCTGAAATGGACCAAACGCTTTGGTGAATCTTCTATTACTCACTTGTATCCAGTATTCAGTTTTTTACTTCATTCTCGCATTGATAATTTATAGTTAATTATTATCAGAACTTCGCTCCTTCCGTCTTCTTACTCTTCGCCGTTGAAGTTGGCTCTCAAATTGATCCCTCCGTGTCGTCTAACATGGCAAGTATAACAACTCAAAGGTCAAACTTGATCCTCTGATCACGTGATCAGACTTCATGATTTTTCGCAGCAAGAAAAAAAAATAGTTAAAACTGCAGCTGAAAACGGATAAAACGAAATAAGACCACTGCAAAGCAGGAATTTAATGCATAAGAAGATTCTGATGTCAGCATAGTATTATTGGTTGTATGAAAATTTGAAAATTGTGTTAGAAGAACTCCGAGGTCAAGCGCTATTACAGTGGGCGAGAATATTGCTCTACGCTGTGATCGAGGGACCACGATCCAGAAAGTATCGAAAGGTATTTCGATATATACCAAGTACAGCAATACGGAGAACTACAGAGAAGATTGATAAATATTCATACAATTCTCGTTTACTTTTTATTCAAATAGACTGATACGAAAGTTATCTGATACACAATAACAAAGATCAGAACTGACTGTCTAAGAGATAGTTACGGAATACTTGAGAATAGCATTTTAAGAATAGTATCTCTGCAGGAATAAAATAGAAATAGAAGTCCTAGGCAACAGCAATGACGTCTGATCGTGTCCATACCGACCTAGCGGCGTTACCACCGACGAAGATTTATCGTCGAGATGAAATTATTGGCCGTGGTAACTTCGGAGTTGTGTACAAGGGATTTAACGTTATTGAGAAGAAAGTGGTGGCAATCAAGGTCCTTAATCTTGACACAGCAGAGGACGAAGTGAAAGATGTTCGTAGAGAGATCGCATTATTAGCACAATTAAAGCAAGGTGATGCTCAAAATATTGTTCGCTATCATGGCTCTCATTTAATTGGGTCTCGCTTATGGATTATTATGGATCATTGTGAAGGTGGAAGTGTGCGAACTTTGGTACGTATGCTCTATACAAACGACTCTACTTATCTCTGTTTTGTATAGTTGAGCTTGTTTTATAGTAAGCTGATTGCTGACATTCATAATTATAGTTGGCTATGGGAAAGATTGACGAGAAGTATATATCGATAATTATAAGGGAGAGTTTGATTGCTCTATCTTATATACATAAGGCTGGTATCATCCATCGAGATATTAAAGCTGCTAATATCTTGATAAAAAACGATGGTACTGTCCAGCTATGTGATTTCGGTGTTGCTGCTCAAATTTCTGCTAACCATCCAAAGAGAAGTACTATTGTCGGTACGCCATATTGGATGGCGCCGGAAGTCATTACTGAGGGAGCCACTTACAATTACAAGGCTGATATATGGTCTCTCGGCATCACTATATACGAAATGGCAACTGGTCAGCCGCCGTATGCTGATCAGGATGGAATGCGAGTAATGTTCTTGATTCCAAGATCGAAGCCACCAAGATTAGAAGCTGGTGAACACTCAGTCAGTGTCAGAGAATTTTTAAGTCTATGTTTGAATGAACGACCCGAAGAGCGGCCATCTGCGGATGAGTTGCTGAAAACTAAATTCATACGAAACGGAAGAGCGTATCCAACTTCTACTCTTCGAGAACTTATATCTAGGTATCAAGTATGGAAAGATCAAGGGCATATTCGAAGAAGTGTTGCGTTTCCAAATAATGGGCCTGGAGCTCAGATCGGAAGTGACAATGAAGACGAAGGCGAGGATCAGAAAAAACAGAATGATCCGGGTTGGGATTTTGATATTGAACCAAAACCAACGAAACCAAAAGACGCTTTTCAATCTGAGACGGATGCTTTTAACAGGTCACTTATTGAAGATAGTGATACGCTCTATCTCAAAGATAGTCTTGATTTCATTGTGGACGGTCGTGAAAATCGCAATTTACCCGCGAAAAGTCCTACATCTACAGCTACTACAAGCATTCAGCAAAGCTTGAAAAGTGTGAGCCCTAGAGCTACACCGCAATCATCACATCCACTGCTTCAACTTTTTGAAAACAATGAAAGTACACCAGACACTTCTCCGGGAATACCTTCGACCGTATCGGACGTTAATATTTTCAGTATGTCCACGGCTGAAAGCATTTCCTCACCTACAAGACCCGGAATGGCAGCGGATCCATCTCCTGTAGAGATTGAAATTCCTACATTGGAATCAATGAAGAGTATGGCTGCTGCTAATATTAATGCTGGCACGAACTCATCAGAGGCGCTTTCTGCTACTTCTACTACTACAAAGTTCAACACACGACTTTTCCGATCGAATTCTAGAAGTGCTCATGCATTTCATGCAGGACCGCATCCACCTCTGCCTACTACTTTAACATCTTCGCAATCTACTCATTCAAATCAACCTAGCCAAGTTGCAACTCAGAACCAGCATTTATTATCAGCTCCCTCAGCTCCCGTCACATCATCAGGTTTACAGATGCCTTCGTCCGGTTATCTCCCCCCATCTAGCCCTAGAATATCACCAACATCTACTGTACTTCCTCCATCCACACAGACGCCACTGCCTGGTTCAGCACAGGCTCAGTCTTCCTCAACGCTTAGTAATGTTAATTTAAATGCGTTGCCTTCAAGCATTCCAACATCATCATTAGCACCATTTACGGCATCACAAGCAGCTGCTCAATCAGTGTCTCCATCGGTACCACAGGCAATGCCTACATTGGCACCATCAGTATCACCTAAAACTGCCACTTTTGCCTCTGTCCCTACGACTGCAATATCTGTATCATCTTCTGCGGCTGTTATTGCCTCGACGACTGCTCCAGCTATCTCTTCTACAACTACTCCAGTTGTACAGGCTCCTACAGCGGCTTCTGCGCCGGCCTCCATTCAGTCATCGCAAGCGCCAGTTCCTTTATCATCAACACCTTCGAGAGCTATGTCTCCAAAACGTCTGGTAAATGCTCCTCCGATACAGCAACCGCAGCCGCTTCAGTTACCGCCGACGAGCTCTCCATCGAAGCCTGTAATGAGACAACCGAATCTTCAAATTCCAATACCTCCGCCACCTACATCAATATTCTGGGGCCAGCCTTCACAGCAAGTATCTACTCCTGGTTCAGCGGATAGCATGATTCATCCGTTATTTGGAAAGCAAGCGGCTGGTGGTGTCGTGGGCCCCACAGGAGTAATTAAGTCGATTGAGGATCTTTTTCCCTCCCTTTCGTTTGTAGACACTCAAAGCATTATGAGGCAGAATTCACGAGAAGTAGTGATAGATGAGATGGCCAAGGTTCTAGAAGCTTTAGAAATCGGACTTGAAGTGGTTGAGGGTGGTTTAAAATGCATTAGAGAAGAGAAAGTTTCTACGGAACGTACAGGTAGTTAAATAGCTAGTTGTTAAATATGAATAGCTAGATTTTAGGAAACATGAAGTACATCGAAAAGTAGCTGGAGCTCCAAGGTACTGTGGCGTTGGATTGTTCATTTCTATCTTGAAATGATCAAGTTGTTTAGATGATATCTGATGGTTAAATGTTACGTGTTACATTCTATTAGCTAAATAGATTGTGTTCTATTCATATAAAAATGGCGACTTCTATTTTTTTTTAAAAAAATTTACTTTAGACAAATTGAATGAATCTGCCTTTTTACCGTTTTTCGATTGAATTGATTCTTCATGAGAATATCGTAAATTCTACGAATTGCCGTATTAGTAACTATATTACCATTTTGGGTAATTAACGATTTAATATCGTTTAATTGTTACATACATGCACCTAAGAAACTCGCGGTGAATAAAAAGCTTTGAGCAACATTAGCACCTAAATAGAAGGTATTACATACATGATATCTTCTACTATCAAACCTCGAACGACAAAATATGCAAGCATTTGGCGCTAGACTATGCACTTTGACAGTAGTAATACTGCTACTGGTAATACCGGCCGCAGCGTCGGTGTCGATAGTGGATTTGATCTCGTCGTCTCCTGATTTTGTACTGTTAACAAGAATATTGCAGCGATCTGATCTGATTCCCTTTTTGAATATGGCCAGAAATGTGACATTCTTTGCTCCTTCAGATAATGTCCTTAGAAGCATAGGGCCGGTAGCGGGAATCACAGATATTCTTCGTTATATGGTAGTTACGGATGTTATCGTGTCTACTAACTTGACAGATAGCGAACGAGTGTATTTTTCATCTCTAAGGTCACCATCTGCACCTGAATTCCCTTTGGCAATGAAAGTGGAATGGGTGAAAGCTGAAAAGGACGAAGCTCAAAATGCTGATGGTATGAAACTTTTGATTGGTGATGGTGCAGCTACTGTAACAAAATACGACATAGTAGCAGATAATGGAATTGTTCACGTCGTGGATTCATTAATAAACATTCCCGATGAGATATGTCATACTTTGCAGCATAAAACAGAGAATAGCGATATCAGCATATTTGCAGATTTATTTAACAAGCATCCTATTATCTGTCATCTTCTTTCATACTCGTTTGATACGGCTACCATCGTGGCTCCTATCAATGGAGCTTTTGATAGATTAAACGATATTGAATTAACTTATTTGCGGTCTCCTGCAGGTAAAGAGGATAGAGTCACTTTCATCGGAAGTCATTTCATGTACAGTTCCGTTTATAGGCTTAATGACACGGATGGTTATGGAAAAAAAGTTCCTTCAATGTCGGGGTCTCCGGTCAGTATAGTCAAGGGCGACTCTAATATGCATATAAATGGTGTTCAAACCTTAGAGCATGATATCGTTTTTCAAAACGGTGTTCTACACAAAGTTCCCCAGTTTATTACGTCTTACTCTAGTTTTGAATTCACTCCTAGAAAGTACATTTATGGATTAAATGCCTCGTTGTTTGCAGACGAACTAGTTTTTCATGGGTACGACAAGTTGCTAGACGACACAAAGATCGAGCAGACGATTTTTGTTCCTGTAGACAGCAAATACGGGGATACGCCTACTTCACTGAAGGCTTTAAAATATCATATCAGTAGCACATTTGTTGACAATTTCACTACTGCTCCTCAGCTCTTAACTAGTGGATTAGATCTTGATTCCCTTGGTCGTCGACCTCAAGCTATCAAATGGCACTTTCGAGAAGATGGTCAAATTTTGATCAATCAGGAATCGCGCGTTCTTCGATCGCCTGTTGTTATTGGAAATACGGCACTAATTGCTGTAGATAAGCCAATTCCTATGCCTCCGTCTTATAGAATAGCTATTGGTGCTATTCCAAATGCCCAAAGGTCGTATAAGCTGTTAGATAAATTAGGTATATTCGAAGATAGCAGACTCGAAGGCACTACAATATTTATTCCAAGCGATGCAGCGTGGGAGAGTCTCGGTAGTGCTGCAGATTATATTGAGCAGTATCCTCTGTTGGCTCAAAAGCTAATATACAGTTTGATCCTAATTGAGCCAGTGTATTCCAATAGCTTTGACTCTAAGTTCGAGGAATATGAGACTTTATTCGGCACCAGTCTGGCAATCAGCTATGACGAAAGCAACAATCTGCTGACATTTGTCAGCACTCTTACGAATGCCAAAAGACTTATTGGAAAAGACACCATGGACATTCTCACGGAATCTGGAGTTGTACATGTTCTATCCTCTGTACCAGTTCCATCTCATATCAATATAAATCCGAAGGATTTGTTAGACTTTGGTCATGCTCACGATTTCGTTAGACTTCTTACGTTTTCCGGTCTCAGTAGAGAGATTCTAGCGCCAACGGCAGAATACGTTATCTTGGCTCCCGAAGACAGCGTTCTTGAAAGCGCAAATATTACTAGAGATTCGCCAGATCTTGAATATACCCTAAGCATGCATATTCTAGAGCGAAAGTCTTCTGCCGCGGAGCTGTTTTCTAGTACGCAAGAATTTGAGATATACAAATATAAACATCGTACTAAAATTTATCCAGAGACCGGATCTCAGAATATTTACTCATTGGTACATGAGAGTTCTTCGGGAAAGCAAAGCTCAATGACTTTCCGTATTTTATCGCGTGGAACTACTAGAAGTGGAGCAGAAGTTATTATTACAGACAGCGTGATTCCCCAATATATATTTGCGGACGACGATTCTGATACTCCTAAGGACATTCTTGAGCGATTTAATATCAACAAAATGTTGATCGTTGTTCTAGGAGCGGGAATAATCGCTGTCATAGGATGGTATGGAGTATTTAGAGCATTTCGTTGCGGCGGCGAGTTCCTATTGCCTATACATGAACCGCATTTCTTTAGACGTTGTTCCAACTTCCGACCTATCAACAACTTTAAAAGAGTTTTGTCCAAACTCACATGTGGGGTCATTGCGGCTTCGCGAGGAAATATCGCCATTGTCGATGATTCTACTGAAGGTTTGATGGTAACTACAGACGACGAAGCCTTAGATGGCGAAGCTACTTCGGAGGCCACACCATTCTTAAGACGTGTCAGTAACACACTAGGTGCTCGCGCAAACCACCTTGATCCTGAAATGCTAGCAGACACGGATGCTGACGCTGAGATTATTGAGCTGCCTGCGCGGTCGCTAGATGGGCCAACCGGAGCTTCAGCGGAGTCTGGAGCAGCATCTGCTCAGGCACTGTCGACGGCATCCAAATAGTATGGTGAATGGATGCTATACATAGAAGAACGGAGCTTCTCAAGCATTTAGAGTACTTGGATGCTCTTGTACGCTCAGTCCTTCATATAATTATATATATATATATATATATTTACTCTCGATTATTTTTACTTCTGCTATTCATCTATTATGTTACGGCCGTTTGTGTAATTCCCTGTGCTAATTTATGGCTTTCTGTTGTTTCATGAAGTTAAAAGAACTTATTTCGGTTATTCTCTTATCGCTATTTACTTGTATGAGGATCATACATTTTTTATTCGTATATATATATAGATTATAATTCGCCTTCGAATGTATTTTTTTATCTGTCTGTTGGTCTACTTTTCTTACCATTTATCTTCTTGAGCTGGGACCTTTATTCTCCTCGAAATCATAATCGCTATGATCTTTTAGCATTTCCTTACTAGGTGCAACTATTCCATACCCCTCTTTTCATGTCGGCTTTATCTACCAAGCATTCTTTCACATCTTGACGGAAGCTTCTTCCCTGCCAAATGCGACATCATCTTTTGTCATGTGTACGAAAATCTTTGGTTTAGGGTATGGTCAAGGGTAATACATACTTGCGACGAGAGGGTCCCGCAAATGCATTAGTCGGAATAATATGTAAGACAATGAGTTCGCTCATGCCATTTAAACAAAATAAAATGGAAAGTAAGCTTGGTTCTAGGCCGCGTAGAGAAGACGGCATATATTTGATTTATATAGCTATTATAACAGGAATAAGACTGCTTATAGAAGCTGTATTGGGAACCGCCGCACTATACTCAGAGACCGGCGCTACCAGCGATTTGTAATTAGTAAAAGTTAAACATAGATAATAGATAGAAAAATGACGGCATCAGTTACTGCGGCAGACTGATAATAATACCACATGTCAGAGCTCATTTCATGAATTTCGCCGTAATAGAATTAGGGTTTGATGCAGTTTGCCGGTTAAGAAGTCAGTGATTTATAGCACCATATTCACATGCCTCTGCACCTCAGAACAGTATATTGTAAAGCCGATTGTCGAAATAGGAGGGTGCCGTGTATAAACGTTATATTTGCCGTCGCATGTCCTGCATATTTTACACATATATTACAGTCATTGCGCATATAATATTTCGGATACCAAAATATCTGGAAGCTGCAATATCTTAGGAGCACTGCTTGCTTGTGATCACTATTTTGTTACTGGTCTAACTCGAAAATCTCAATAATCTACATAATCGCTATTCAATATGTCTGCCACAACAACTATGTCAATCACTACTGTGCCACTGGCAATCACCACCAAGAATGTCAAAGCATCTTTCAAGCAGAATAAAGATCTGTCGTCTGCTATTGATGACGTCCTTAAGATCCAGAAGCTGTCCTGGACTGTCAGAACTGCTTTGAAGTATGCTCCTATTACGCTCCAGATCTACTATTACGTTGATGAAAATGGTGTTGAGCATTACGATGTCGATCAGATCCTCCCAGCAGGCCTGAAATCTGATGAATACCGCACTTTGGATAGTGCTGAGCGTGAGAAGGACTCTCCTGTCTTTGGACCTGTCATTGCAAGCTCAAAGCGTATATCCGTCGATGAAGCATCTGCGATCGCACCTTTCTTGGCTAAGGACTGGGATAACTCCTGCCAAGCAAACGGTCTCATCTACGCGTATGCACGAGGTGACACCACCAAGCCTAAGGGTGTCGAATGGGAGAGCCATCAGACTTTTGGTTTTGCTGATGTCCAGAATGAAAATGGCGAGAGCGAAAGAAAGTACGTTGTCAGATTAGTTTTCAAAGCGCCTTCAACAAATGATGTCCTGGAGAAACGACTGGTTTATGATTTTTCCAAGGAAGGTTTCTAAATACGCTATGTGTACCTATAGTTTGTGTACTTATAGCAAATTTCCATAATGTAGTATTGTATTCATTCTAATTCTTTCTCTAGTGCAAGATCAATATAACGTAGTCGGTAGTAAAAATGTTCAAGTTATTATTTACATACATACAATCCGGCTGATCCATATGTTCTAACTGGGCCTGTTTGCTCTGTCCATCCACTGTATAAGCGCTTCGCATCTAGTAAGCTGTGCCGCAAGCTCTATATCTCCATCAACTGCGTTATTAAGACAAGATCCCCATCTTGGACTCCTCTTTCCTAGCAAAAATTGGTTATAGATATCCCTAACTTCAAAGAGATAAGTAAGGTACTCCTGGCAGTGCTTACAGTTGCAATCATTGTCTGGCAAGGTATCATGCGTGAGTCTCGAAAACATGGAAGAGCCGAAGTCTCGTTTCAGATCATCACGCACAAATGTTGGGAACTGATTAAGTATTTCATCTCTAGGACTCTGCTTTGCTGGAGCTGTTACCATCATATAGTTCTTTGATATTGTAGATGGCCCTATCAAATTGATAGATCTTGTACAGGGATATTCTGTTGAGCTAGATGATATTTTGTTTTGCTCTGAGGTATTACTGGTTATATCTCTTAGTTGATAACTTGTATTTTTCCCTATGCTTTCTCTTACTGGTATTCCTTCATTTTCCGCATTCGGTTTATATATCACTTCCCTCCACGGATTCTCAAGATTAAAATCATCAAGTACTATGCCATCGGTATTTGTGATTACAGCGAATGCAGATTCTGAGAAGCTGTCATGAATACTATGGGAAGTTGCATTTTTGTCGCTATCGTTTAATTTTAAAGATGCAATATCTAGTTCATCTACCTTATCTAGTTTCATGTCTTGCGACAAAGTTGTACCATACTTTTTGTCTGCCCGTTCACGCAGATTTGAGAGTAGAACTTCCGGAAGGCCGACCATACCATCTTCAAAATCGATTATATGCTTTTGGTAAAATCGAACAGAGACATTACCGTTCGGTCTCATGACAGATGAAGATGAGGTATTAGTTGTGGAAGATGATAGAGATGACAATGATAGTGATCGACTTTCCTGATTCTGGCGCATTCTGTTATGTCTTGCCGGACTAAGAGTCTTCCAAAATGATATTCTTGAAAAATTAGAAAATGTTGATTTTTCAGATGCCTTTGAGTGTGTTGGAGATGGCGGGGCATCTGATGACTCGGCAATTGAATCTCTCAATTCTTCTTTCTTTAAGTGCCCTAAGCTCTTCAGCAGAGAATGCTCTACTGTTCCGTTTTTTAGGGCACCTCTAGATGGACCAATCGTGCCGATACCAACATTCTTACCAGATATCATAGCCTTGTAATAGTCATCACAATTTAGACCTATCCTCTTCATTGCGTTCTGATTTTTATTCACGTTCAACGAAAATTTCTTTCTATTTTTCGATGCTAGAAAAGACTTTGTGCCTCTTGTAGATCTTATTGATGTAAATGAAGGAAGCTCACGAGAACCTCGTAAGGCGATTTCAGAGCTGAGAGCGGCATCTCTTCTCTTCCTGCGATCACGCTTAGCAAATACCACAGGAGTGCGGAATTTAAACCTCAAAAAGTTTAGCTTAAACTTCTTTCGTTGAGACGACGAAGTAGGTATTTTGTTCTATTTAATTGTCAGACTCAGATCTTCATATATAGGGTTCTCATCAGAGCCGTACCTGCTGCGCCTTGATAGAGGAGATCTCCACAAATGCTACCTTTGAGTGTGAGGACTGTGGCTTTAGTTTATAGCATTAGTAGTTTTGTTTCAGAACTGGATATGTCATTCCTTGCATTGAACTCACAGATTTAGTCATTTCCTATTTTAAAAATATAGCTTGCGAGGGAACTCTTTGTGATAGAATTGAACTAGAAGATATACTGAACTGGAACAATTGAAGTAGAGGAATTAATCTCTCAAGCAGCGCAGCCGGATCACTTAAGAGCAATTCGATACCAGTGCAGTTCGAATACAACATGAAATAAATTGAACAACTATTTTATCGAAATATGAGCACATTTATAGCGTTATCCAATGATTAATTTTCAATGCGTATATCTATAATTCGCTTTCTTCGACTCGAATTAACAATCGGCCTGGATACTATATGGCATATATTCGCCATAGAATCTTCTTGCTTTCATTATCTCAATCGTATGACTCCAAATGATTTGAATAATTTGTATATAATCCATCTCAGATTGACTCTCGACCACCAGTTCTATATATATATATATTCAACTACCCTGCACTCCTCTATTCATTCGGCTCAAAATCAATCTGTAGTCTCAAAACGGTCTTCGATTAAGCCGCTGCACAGTAAAATTAAACCTTATATTCAACCTTAAAAATGTTGCACTACCCTAATATCGAAATGTCAGATTCTTTCGCTTAAGGAGCTATCGCGAGGTCTAGTAGAGCAAAAAAAATTTTCAGCCTATCTGTTTATGGTCGTGTGTTGGCTGGAGAGCACTTGACGGATTCCAAAGATTTCAAACTACTATAAAGGGTACTACGACGTAGGTTTATGGTGTCGATATCAAATTGCTCTTTGCCGCTAAGTAGCGAGCATATGGTACTATCATCCCTGGCGGGAGCAGGCTCCTTTGAGTCTCTAAGATCACAAAATCCGTCATCGACAACTTCGCAGCTGAAACGTAAGCGTTCGCCTCATGAAACTGAAGCAAACTTAGATTCTTCGAATGAGTCTGATGCGAAACCTTCTGGAGGAGTCTCTATTACTCCTACAAGCGACCAAAGAAAGAAAAAACGAGTGACGTTTGTTAAAATTGGAGAAGATAGTGGCAGTAGTAGCGACGAAATGGATATCTCTTTGACACGCGCAAGTGAAGATACTATATCCAGCAGAGTACATAAAGCATTTGTGCAAAATGCTATTAAGGAGCTTTTGAAGGTAAGAATTCTCACTTTTGGTCTAAAGTTGAGTTAGTGTCGATTTGTTGTCATGTTGATCTATTTATTAACTTCTCTGGTCAACAGAAAAATTCGCAACCATTACAAGAGTTGGCATCTCAGCTGTCAGTACCACTGTTGTCACCAGGCAGCTTACCGTTGTCTGAGATTCACTATGTTATATCTGCTTTCATACCTCACGTGGATAAGTTGAATTTAATTTCATGTACTTCTTTCATTCGTGCTGTTATATTGTTGGATGGTATTGATGTTGACCCGACGTCCCTCTCGGCTGTTAAGCGTCGGCAATACCTCCAATTAGTTAGAACTCATAGCCGATTTCTGGGGATACTGATCTCTACTATGCCAAAGTGGTATACTGAAGTTGCCAATAGAATTGTCAGTTGTTTTGGATCTGCAAGTTCATGGTCAGCAAAGAGATGGCATGATTTACTCGGCTATCTCGTTGGCCTTGTACCAACATCCTCAGTTGTATTACAAACCGCTGTCGTCAGTAACTTTCCGCATAAGAACGAAGATCATTCTTTCTTATTTAAATACATTTTCAATGTTTTACAGATCACTGAATATTGTCCGGAACTCAGAAGTTCTATTTGGGGTGTTATTCTCAAACATTTAGTAGAGCTTGATGTTGATATTGAAAATAATCTAGATGAATTGGAAAATGATGACGACGGTGACGATGATGATATCTGCACGGAGAATTACGGTATTCTATTTAATATTGATGTCGCCGCTAGGGGATATTATTGGGATAATTTGAATATTTTCAATGACAGTTTCTACGATCAGCTTGACGATAAACTGTCTTTCAAGAGTGATATCACTTTGAATCTCGAAGAAAACGAGACAATTATGGCATCTTCTTTGCCAGATGGTCATCCTGATATCCATCGAACGACATCTAAGCTTGATATTCTTATGTCATTATTAATTATAAAGCTTTCACAGCTGCTCAATTCTCCAGAGTTAGATGACGCTCTCACTTTATATGCTTCTCTACTCACGCACTTTACTACATACTTGCTGCCTACTCATAGAACACATGCCATACAGTATATTTTCTTTCATGTTTCACAACTCTCTACAGAATTTACCGATGCATATTTAGCTCTTCTACTTGAAATTACATTAGCGCCTACAGAGACCATTGCAAAGCGGCAAATGGCTATGCAATATCTCGCTTCTTATGTGGCCCGGGCACGTAAAATAAGCAAAGAACAACTTAGGTCTGTCGTTTCCATCTTATGTGCCTGGATTATAAGATATATTGATGAACGTGAACATGAAGTTCCTGGAACTACGGGATTATCTCCACAAGCAAGAATGATGACGAAACGTATGGATATGACTCGTTTCACGATGTTTTATTCTGTAGTTCAAGGCATTTTCTATATTTTTTGCTTCCGATCTCCTGTTTTAAGAGAGTCGGATGACTATAATGAAGAATGGGTTTGCAATATTGCTGATGTTTTACAACGTGTTATCATTACCCGTTTTAATCCTCTAAAGTGGTGCAATCAAAATGTGGTATCTATGTTTGCGAAGATTGCTCGGAAAGAGGATGCTGCGTATTGTTTTTCTATTATTGAGCAAAATCGACGAAGCGATCTATATCTGTCACTAGAAGGATCTATTTCACCTACAGACACGAATGTGACTATCAGGTCAGATTCTAATAACATCTTATATAATGATGATATACTTCCATTAGAAGGCTACTTTCCTTTCGACCCTATTGTGCTAAAGAATACAAGAAGGATAGTCAAAACAAACTATATATCTTGGGATGAGGCTCGCGGAGACGAGGAGTTTTCTTCTGAGGAAGAGGAAGAGGAAGTAGAGGATGATGTCAGTGATGCCGAAGAGTATGACAGTAACGGCGATGATGATAGTGAACTGGATGAGGAATGAAGATCGCTCTCATGTTCACTTCTCTGTGTTTAGACAAATAGATCGTATATCCACAGTTGAAAGGTTCTTAAGAACTGAACTACAGTACAGCTAGTGTTGAATATCATAACTAATTTGATTTAAAGGCATTGAATTTAGTAAAAGGCGATTTGGAAGGTCATGGAGGTCATCGGGTTGGTGAGATAGTAGATTGTACCTAAACGCAAAAGTATTGAATTATTTGTATTTCTATTGGCATATGTCATGGATGAATTTATGCATTTCTATTTACTGGTGTTGGCTCTTATATAATCATTTATTTACAAAACGATGAACGGCAATCTTTTCTTAGAATTGAGCGCAAATTTACTTTATTAATATTTATGATCATACTATAACATAACAATCGAAGAGACTAATATTGCCATCAATAATTTGAATATGCAACCATGCAAGATAGAGCTTTGCCCTTATGGCTAACTATTAGCTCACTTACACGCAAAATGTAGCCTTCTTAATAATAATAATATGTTAGTAAACTTATCATTATTTACGATATAATTTATATCAAGTACTTTCACTCTTTTCCTTGACATCCAATTGCTTATCCGAAATATCCCATCCCAGCCAGATAAATAAGTCCCCCTCTCGCCTAACACCAATATCTTGGATATTACTAAATAAAATAGAATACAACCAACAGAAAAGATCAGTTATAAATATATATCAGAATACACAAATTTTTTCAAAATAAAATTAGGAGCTTGCTCTCTAATAAAAATATCAAATGTGACTAGTATAAGCCCTCTTTATTCAATCAAAGCACCGTCAATAGTCCACACGATTCCATTTCCTGTATCTTGAGACTTCACGACCAGAGCTGACACATCGGCATGTTTCTTGCTAGAGACGACAACCTTCTCGCCATGATCTTCATTATACCAAATATCGCTTATTCCAGCACCGCATTTTTTCTTCTCTCCAGGCTTTTCCAGTCCTTGACCGTAAACAACATGACTAAGAACAAATTTCTCGATGTTTGCCATAGCACGACGCTCATCTTCCATAGGATCACCACTCTCAGATTGGTCAGCAGACTCCCAAGGCTTTCTAGGGAGGTTCTGCATGGCATGATTAGAGGGAGCAAGGACCATGGTCTCGGCATCACGGTCCTGAAGACGATACATCTAAAGTGAAAACTTAATGTTAATAAGCACGAACAATATAAAGAATCATACATCTCTTGTAAGTGTGATACATCTAACAATAATAATGCTAGAAATTCCGATTCTACTTTATTAATTTAACTGCAACTTACTAGACTCTCCACTTGACGAACGAGACCAGCAAAAATGCTGATATCTCTGTCCACTCCAAGGGCATCCGTCATCAGTATTTTCACGTTGCTGCCTTCTGCCGACAAGACATTTTCGTCTGTCTCTCCATATAAAACAGGCCTTTGACTCATTTTATCTTTAGCTACTTCCTTAATACCTATTTTTGAGCTATCAGATACTAAAAAAGGCTTTAACGCCTCTAATGAAGCGGGATTCGGTAAGTAATAGTTATTTCTAACGTCTGCTGCAATCAACTGAGCATTGGAAGAAACAACTAGGAGCGCCAATATCACCAAGGTTTTAACAAAAAGCATTCTGAAAGGTTCTTTTAAGCAAATTAAAGCGGTCAGATTTTCAAAATGGACGAAAATTTTTGATAATTATTTCAAAAGGTCCTTCTTGATATTTGATAGAAGATATACAGCCTGGATTTTCATTTCTCCAAAGCTCGTTCCGGTTACCCTAATACATATTTGCACGTGATGATTATGTCACCATCGATGACGCGAGGGACGCGAGATGAAAAGAAAACAAGGCGTCGAGCAAGCCAGGTAAAGGTAACAAAAAATAGTGCTCGTATCAAGGCACTGTAGAAACGAAAAGAATGGACACTGATATGATGACATCATCAGAGGTGGAGGAGCAGGCAAGAGAAATAGAAGAGGAAGAGGAAGAGATAGAGGAAGAGATAGAAGAAAGAATAGAAGAAATAGAGGCACAGGTAGAACCTTCAGACCAGGACACATCACAAATGGAAGATGCCCAGATGGAAAATCACGCACCTTCTAGGTCCCAGATTCCCCTTAGAGATATTGGCAATCAAGCTACTTGGAAATTGTCAACTTGGAAACCTGGTTTTGGCGTTCATGCGCTATTAGCAGAATCTACTGATTTGTACTGGCAATCAGATGCACCTCAACCACACCATATAGATATACACTTTGCCAAGCGAGTTGAAGTAGCCAAAATAATGCTGTATCTGGATTACCGTAGGGATGAATCTTATACTCCGTCGAAAATAGCAGTTTATGCTGGATCAGGATATCATGATCTACATGAAGTGCTATCCATGGGCTTGGAAGAGCCATCTGGATGGATAGACATACCTCTAAATCATGCTGGAAAGGAGTAAGTATTTGAGCTTCCTGGTTTGAACACAATATGAAATTATTAGGTATAATGGAGAAATTTCTGTTTATTTGCTCTAACTTTTCTTGTTAGTGGATTTTTAAAAGCGTTTCTATTGAGGTTGAGCGTGCTACAGAATCATCAAACAGGAAAAGATACACATATTAGAGGTATCAAGGTGTTGTCGCCTGATTGGTAAGCATTATTAGAGCAAATTCATTCATATTATTGTATGAGACATATATTAACATTAATAGGCATGCAAATGATATTGAGGATGATGGAGTTCCATTTAGTAGCATTGCTCTGTTAGCACATAGTACTATCCGATAATTGTCTTGCTGACACTGACGGATAGTGTGCGATATTCTTGTAATAGATACGCTTAGATGACTCGCTGTATTGTTGGATACCCGGCGTTTATTTGGCTGTGTTATAGTATTCTTTAAATTGTAGGAATCTCGTCTTTTTATTTGTGATGGCCCTTCTGGCTCGTTTGGCACCGGTCTCTACCTAAATTCTGTCGAAGTGGACAATACATGTACTTTTCTTATATTTAAATTAGTAGCTAACAAAGTTCACATGTTTTTAAACGAAGTATAGAAAGCTTAAGCCAAAACTTCCTTCAACGCTTTAACAACTGCATCTCCTATATCAGAGGTGGATGCCGTTCCACCCAAATCTGCGGTTCGTAGACCATATCCACCAATAGTCTCGTCATCCAATACTTTGCTAACAGCTGACTCAAGAGCTTCAGCCTCTTCCTTCATATTCAATGACAGGCGAAGCATCATAGCAGCGGAAAGAATAGCAGCAACAGGGTTAACCTTATTGGCTGGAAGATCTGGTGCAGATCCATGGCATGGCTCGTACATTCCGAAAGCTTCATTGGAGCTTGGAAGAGAAGAGAGTGATGCGGATGGAGGCAATCCGAGAGAACCTGGGATAACACTCGCTTCATCAGAGATAATATCACCAAAAATGTTGCTTGTGAGGACAATACCATTCAACGCCGTCGGGGACTTGACTAAAATCATAGCAGCAGAGTCGATCAGCTGGTGATTCAACTTAAGCTGAGGAAATTCTTCCTTGATAACTCTCTCAGTTGTCTTTCGCCACAACCTGGACGATGCTAAAACATTGGCTTTGTCCAAACTCCAGATCGGAGCTGGTGGATTCGATTGAAGAGCTAAATATGCAGCCATACGAGTAATTCTCTCAATCTCAGGTACAGAATAGAGCTCGGTATCCCAAGCAACGCCATCTCCAGAGTCTTCCTTTCGCTCACCAAAGTATATACCACCAACCAATTCGCGAACAACGATAAAGTCAGTACCCTCTGCAATCTCAGGCTTCAACGGACTATACTTAACGAGTGATTTTGAAGCAAAGTTGCATGGTCGGAGATTTGCGTACAAGTTGAGCTCCTTTCGAATCTTCAACAGGCCTTGTTCTGGTCGAACAATTCCGGTACCCCACTTTGGGCCACCAACAGCTCCCAATAAAACTGCATTTGCAGATTTTGCAGCCTCCAGTGTTTCATCAGGTAAAGGAACGCCAGTCGCATCGATTGCTGAGCCTCCAATGAGGTGTTCTTCGAACACAATTTCATTCTGGGGTCGCAAATCACAGATAGCTGTAAGAACCTTTTTGGCTTCTGTGATGACTTCCTTACCGCAATGGTCTCCAGGTAGAAGAACAACTTTTTTAGGGGCCATGACTATCTTATGATGAAACTTCCGTATAATTGATAGACAGTATTATTTTGCTACAGGAGTAATAAAAAGAGCTGCGTTCTCAGACGGCTATAGCGATCGAATTTTTTTCTGCAATAGGATTTCAGTGTAACATTTTTAGTGCTGCAATCGGTATTTTGTATTAGGGGTTTAAAGCGACATCGGCATCAAGCATCATCATAAAACCCTTAACCGAAGTTGTTTATTAATACTTTACAATGGCCTGCACACAACTTGTAAAATGATTGACTTGTTCATTCTCTAAGACCATGCAATGTTCCTTTTCGCATTTAATTATACAGTAAATTAATAGTTTGTAAGTCAGTCTTCAATCATAGAATCACCACCCTCTCTTATCTCATTCCCTTCAGCTTCATCGTCATCTTGGTCCTCATCAAGATCAAATACCTGGAATCTTTGGCAATCATCAGCAAGAACAGCACCAACACGTCGACCTGTTCTACCGTTGGTAGTCAACGCAATAGGTAGAAAATCATCAGAATAATACCGTGATTGAATAACGGAAAATTCCGAAACATTATAGGCTTTAGAGAGATTATAAATATCATCTTTCATATCAGTGCAGTCTATTGGTAGATATTGTAGAGAATGAACGTCGATTGTCACTAATCTTGCTCTCACGTCACTCTCAATTGTCTTCTTGTTAAGTAACATGATAAACTTACTATCATCTACGAAATTCATCGATTGTAAGAAATGATTTTCAACCGATATACGAGCCACATGAACAATTGGAGAAACCAGCTCATTTGGATTTTTTGAGATGTCAAAAATCATGAATGTAACTAAAATATTAGCATTATAGCCATAAGCAAGTAGATTTTTAAATACATACCTTCTTGATCATCGTCTAATGTAGAAAGCGCAATAAACATGCGTTGCTTTTCGTCCTATAGCATTGAAAGTTAGGGCATTGGCTAGCTTCAAAAATGCGAGAATTGCAGCGTACCTTGGATATAGCTCTCGTGGCAACTTGAAATTTGTCTTGAGCTGAAGCCGACAATATCTTCACAGATGGGCCAAGAATAACATGATTCTTCATTGCCTCAGCTGATTGCTCAAATGCCTCAACAAACGCGATCTTTAACTTTTGTTCAACACTTGGAAGACTATGATCTCCATCTTCAGCGAAAAATTTTTTAATTGTTGGCTCTATTAAGTAGTCCATAATAAATGTGAAGGCCTTATTTGTTTCTATTATATGATCTGTATCATTATCTGGAGACTCTTGGTTCGAGGTTTCGTCTAAAATGAACTTCAACCATTGAAGAAATGGTTTGAAGTGTTCTGCTTCTCTATTTACATCCCAAACGAGTTTATGAGCATCTCTAAGTAGCAAAGAGAGGATATCAACAACATTCGCAAATAAATCAGGATTTAAACCAAGATGGACACCTCGTTCTCTCCTATAACTTAAATTAATATTCTTCAATAAACATTACAACTATATAACTTTACTCACCAATGTGCTAGTCCTCTTAGACGGGTTATCAGAACTATTGTCCTCTCACATGCAGGTATTAAATGTTCTAATAAAAGCTTTCTAATATTGTCATGACATGTAGCCATTGCTTTTCTCCAGTTTCTAAGGACCTGTCTATAGTTAGATTCCTGGTCTCATAATGTCACGAATTGTGGCCATACTCGTTCAGATAAGCGCTCGCTAAGCCAACTCTGTAGCTCAGGGCAAGGAACCCCAGTAAGAAGCATTTCCATCATTTTTAGTTTGATCAGTTCATCTGTATATCCTCTGTTAGCAGATAGTTCTTATTTCAAAGGATTGATATCTCAATAGTACTGACTTACAGTCAGTTGTGCCTAAGCTCTCTCTGAGAGCTTTCATGATATTATCTAATGTCTCTCTCAAATTTCCCCATTCTGTTTTTACACCTGTTATAATATCTGATATGTACATTAAAATTGATTGCACTCTCATATATGTAGACGAGATATGTGCTAAGTCGTTGCCGAATCTACGTAGGAAATGAACTCGCATGGGTAAGAGACATATATCTCTATTTTTCTCTGCAATAATTCCATGAAAAGACAAATCCGATGTAGAAGCATGATCAATCGGGTTTAGATCCTATATACTAAATGTTAAAATTCAGACCACATCGATAATAATGTATAGCGATCCTAGTCAAGTAATACTCACTTTCAGTTGAACGGGAAAAGAGATATTGGAAATGGAAAAGTGGCCAAAGACATTAATATGCAAGGCGCCGTTAACTTCACCATTAAAAAGCATGTCAATAGGACTCAGGCTCTCCATAAACGTACTATTGTTTATCATCCTATCTAAAACTGCTTTAGAGGTAAAAATACTATCAGGGTTTGACGCTGTAGATAAAGTGCTGAGCCTCGGAAGGGCACCTATGATATCGACATTCAATATGTTCTATAGTAGAATCAGTACAAGAGAGCTATAGAGCATATATTCCCTAACGTGCTTGTAACTAACCTCAAACTTGTTCTGGTTCCTGTTGTTGACAGCTTGCTCATCTTCTGAGACCCAGTCAAGACAAGATACAGTCGATTTTGTTTTAATCTGATGAACAATACGACCATTATTCACGTCACATATTCGCGAGATACCATCAGAGCATCCTAGGGCCAAAAGCTTTCCTATAAGAAGAAATATTGTAAGCATACACCTAGCTTTATTAATAGATTTATACTATAGTTACTGCTATGTTAGAAACTACTCGTACCATCTGGCTTCCAGCTGACGCTAGTAATGTTGACATCTAACTTTGGAACAGACATTTTCCATACTAATTGTCCGCCCATTCTGTAAAGCCATATCGATCTATTATCTGGAGCAAACGTTAGGAGGTCCATTGTCGGACACCAGCTGAATAAGTCAGTCGTGACTGGTATCTGTAGCGTCTTCTCGGACAAGACGCGAAATGACGATCCGCCTGGGCGTTCATCTTCTGTTTCTGGCATTGTTCTTCTTATTCCGCCTTTGCTTATGCAAGTTATCAAGCCAAATTCTCAAGATTACAATTACTCTTTCCGTCTTTATCGATATATTCTAGATAAATCATTCGCAGTCTATTGACTCTTTTCTACTCCGTTTCCGTAGATTTAGATCGCGTCACGATGTTTTGTTCGCGTGAAGAATAATCCAGTTTATAGTCACTTCCTTGTATAGTTAAGGCATAACGCAAAATTACATATTGTATATATGCAACTATCTTTTCAGTATTTTCTGTAACTTACATATTTTCTTAACGTAAATGTTCCTTTACATAGATAGGCTCGCGAGAGAGCTAGACAGAGCATTATTCCTGATAAATTGCTGTATTAACTGTAATATTTGTTCAATAAATACCAACTCAGTGTCTAGTCCTAGAGCAAGAGCATTAGGTTGAGGATGCTTAAGCAACCACCCTCTTCGGCGGCGCCTACATCTCCAAGCGCGACTGGGTCTAGCAATGACTCCATCAAGTCACCGGCAAACAAGACAGATGGAAGAGGTATATGAGAAATCGCGCTAATATTTTTGATATAATAAATTTCAGTTGAGTCTTTGATTAACGTCTATGCAGAATCGCTACCTCCGTCACTTAATCCAGGAAAGCAATCACAAACATTGTGCAGGAATATTGTAATTCATGGCTATTGCAAGTTTGAACACTCTGGATGTATTTTCCGGCATGACACGGTAAGCTGATATACGCTGAAATATTCATAGAGACATTACTGATAAGATGATCTAAGACTCCAACAAAGCCTGTGCAATCGGCTTCCAAGATAGATACGACGTTAGTTTACTTGCTTAATCCTCTATCATTCTCCCTAAAGTGATCCTGACCTGTTTTTTAATGATCTAGATTAAAAAAGAAACTAAATGTCGACTCACCTTCGTTTATGCCTAGTTCTGTATCTACTTCGTCGAAACCTACAACTTTGTCAGCACAGTCTGTGGATGCTGCCCCCTTCGTACCTAGAAGTGAGTAGGATTATTAGTGCCCTGGTGAACAGATATATGTTCAATACTAACAGTTCATGAGCAGTTAATACGCCAACTTCTCTTACAGAATTCGTACCGAGGTATTCTCAAAATAGTGCTATTATACTGATGATCATGCGTGACTGATTTAGCTCTATTTCTAGTTATATGAACTCGCCGGAAATTTATACGTCGTCTCCATCTTCGACCTCAAATCAGTTTGTTTCCGGAACATTCTCATCGACAGTAGCTCCAGTAACGGGAACTATCGGTGGTCCCATGAGTGTCGATTCGACGCTCTCCAATCAAGGATATGATTTCAACTCTATGTCCGTTTATCCGCAATCTAATCAGGATATGTTTTATCATGCTACTCAATCTGCGAATTACCAACCTGTAAGTAGAAACTGTTTTGATGACTGTCTTATTGAGCACGATCCTAACTGATCATAGCTACAATATCATCTTTATGCTCCATTACCGCCACATAAAGCTAGCCTCCTTCCATATCAGAAGACAGTTCAAGGTTTTTTTCTCTCTGACAACATCAGAGAAGAGCTACAGCGAAAGAGCGAAGCAACTTTGCAAATCCTACCTAGTGAGTATTTAAGATCAGGGATTTCTGTCAGCAGTGCAGCTTCTAATTTACCTGATTAGATTCCACCCTTCCGGATTCTCTTGACGTGTATTACTCCTTAGTTCCATTAGATACGAATCCAGAAAAGAACAACAGAGTTTTCGGATATTCAAGCTGGATTTATAAGGCATTTTCAAAGAATGACGGTAACACTTACGCCCTTCGACGAATTGAAGGATTTAAGTTGACTGACGAGAAATCTATCAGCATAGTTCAACAATGGAGAAGACTATCAAATGCGAACGTCGTGATGCTGTTTGAAGCCTTTACGACTCGTGCGTTTGGCGACAATTCTATCATCTTTGTATATGATTATCACCCTCTATCAAGCACTCTGTCCGAGACTCATTTTGGCCCATCTTCACGATATCCAATGATCAGAAATAGTGCTGGTCAAATGGCACCGTCAGTTCCAGAACAAGTCTTGTGGAGTTATCTTGTCCAGCTATCGTCTGCACTTAAGACTATACATTCTGCTAGTCTTGCAGCTCGTTGTCTAGATCCTACCAAAATCATTCTTACTTCTAAAATGAGAGTCAGAATTAGCTGCGTTGGTATATTAGATGTCATAGATGGTGCTGGCGATTATATGGGTATAGAAGGCAAGAAGAAACATCAACAGGAAGATCTTAATAGTCTTGGAAGGCTGATTCTCAGCATCGCTTGTAACAATAGTGCCATTAGTATGAGCTCTGGGGTTTCGCTCCAAGTTGTAAGCAAGGGACTTGATTACATTGGTCGATTTTATTCTACAGACTTGAAAAACTGCATCACGTATCTTCTGAATAGTAATGAATCATATGAAGGAACTGTTATAAATGTTAAGTATGATACGAGCAATAATATCGATGATTTTATACGAGTTATTTCTCCTTTTTATCAGCAAAATCTGAATAGTTCACTCCATTATCAGGACAATTTGGAGTCAGATCTTTCGAAGGAACTTGAAAATGGTCGACTAGTTCGACTCCTCTGCAAATTTGGTTTCATTAACGAGCGTCCGGAATTTGATCATGACAGTGCTTGGTCAGAGACAGGTGATAGATACCTATTAAAGCTCTTTAGAGATTACGTATTTCATCAAGTAGATGAGAATGGTAATCCTGTGGTCGACCTTGCGCATGTGCTACGGTGTTTGAATAAATTGGATGCTGGGGTAGATGAGAAAATCATGCTTGTGTCTAGAGATGAGCAGAGCTGTTTGATCGTGTCATACAAAGAACTTAAAAACTGCGTAGATGCTGTATTTAGAGATCTCAACAGAGCAGCATCATAGGACTTTTTATTTGTGTATTTATATGGTTATTTAGTGGTATTACTTTTGGTGATAGTTATTTATTATAATCTTGGTGAATAACGTTGTCGAATAGAGTGTCCGCGTTTATTACTAGATAATATTACAAAAGATATTTTCGTACTATACATGTGAATTCTGGAGTCACTATAAAATAACGTGAACCGGCTGAATATTATGATCAAACTCTTTTTATTCATTCCTTTTCATTCTATTCCGCTTGTATGAAAGGATTTGCAATCTCTTCTCCTCCTTCAACTGGCGAAATCATTAAAAGTAATGGCCCCCGAACAACAATCAATCCTAGAGGACGAGTCTGATCCTGAGATGCCTGGCCCTCCACTTCGGCTTCACCTAAACGTCACGAATTAGAAGTTTCATTCTATATAATGCAGATTTATATCCTCATTGTCACTATTAATATAGTCCTACCTCTTATATGTTCAACGACATCATCCAATACCAGATTCATGAGTTGGTCATATCCTTTTAAGACGCCAGTAACTATTAACAATAGAAGCCCAGTATAGTTAGTTCATTATTTCTCAGTACTATCTTCGCTAAAGTAAAGTAGCTAATGAAATCATCATGAATCATCACGTACCTTCACGTCCCCCAGAGAATTTAACTCGGATTTCTCGGTCCTGATATTTCGCTAGATCAAGGATGGCTTCTTTCTTTGGTCTGTCATGTTGCTGTGCTTGGTTGCCATGGTGTTGACGATTTCCTCTGTACCCACCCCCTCCACGACCACCTCCACTATTATTTCTGTCCTGAAAATGGTGACCTCCGGCACTCATATTCAAATTTTAGAGATCTTATTATTTCTATAAATGCTCGTTACTTAGAAATATCAGGCTAATTGTACACGCTCTGACAACAAAATTTCTCAGTTGAAAATTTATGTCTCTCCTAGGTGATATTGCTCCCCCTACTTAAGTCATATATAATACTAGGCTGTTCTCTATACTATGTAGTAATCCTATACCCGCGCTTTTTATTCTGTATCTTATAATGCTTCAATTATTACAGAATTATGTCGAATAAATCACTTGTTTTAGTAACGAACCTTAGGCAAGTCTGACAATTGCTTTGCCTGCATTCAAAATGGAAGAATTGGCAATGCTTCATTTATGCTTCAACGTTTTCCACTTATTGCTTTAATTGCATTTTGCTCTTTTATTTATGCCATTACGCGCTCATTTTCATTTTTGTTTACTTCACTGTTTTTTTCTTTTGAAAGAACTTTTCCTGTAAATCCTTTTTCACGTACAACTGGCGACCAAAGGAAACGGTATATGTTGCATTCGCACGGAAGGATCAAATTTTGAATTGATATTGATGAAATTTTAATCCATCTGTCCTTCAGTCGGATCGTGTGTAGGATAAAATATATATAATTCTCTACATAGTAATAGATATCGAAATATATAGTTGGAGGTCAGCCTTTCGCTATGGATATTGGCACAATCTTGGAAACTGCCATTCTAAGTTCTGGTAAGTACATCAAGAATAATATCGCGATGTATTTCTCTATGTGAGATTATATGATATTGAAATAGTATATACTAATGAATTGGTGGGCTTTCAGACCCAAAGGCGCGGCAGGATGCGGAGGCACAGCTTGAAATAGCGGCCAAGGACCACTTCGTAAGTTAGATTATTTGCAAGCGAGGTTCACTACACGCTATAGTTTGGAGATCGTAGCGATCATTACAATATAACTATAGACTTTGTTAATCTTCATACAATGTACAACTAATTCTGATTATTATGGATTATTTAGGTTCCTTATTTGGGCATGCTTACAACTGCTCTTGGAGATGAGCAGCAAAAAACCGAAGTTCGAATGTTGGCAGGTATTGCCATCAAAAATCAGCTTACTGCAAAGGTTAGAATTTTCCGCTCATTTATAGTATTGTGTATTTCAGTTTCTTATCTTGTATGGGGCTACTTCATGTCATAAGACTTAAAAAGTTTAATAAACGTTGCTATGAAGAAGAGAAGTTTTTTGTTCAGAATGAAGCTCTAACGCTATATATAAATTTAGAATGTCAAAACCAAAATTGCGCAGGCTGAGCGTTGGATATCTATTGATCAAGATGCGAAAAATCAGATCAAGCAAACTGTGAGTGATAAATTATATATCTATTCTTTGGTTTCTGTTTGAATATGAAATAATCCTAACAATGAGCTTATAATTATTTTTTAGGCACTGACATCCCTACTTTCACCTGATGATCGTGTGGCTAATTCTGCGGCTCAGTTAGTAGCTGCTATTGCAGATATTGAACTTGCCCGCAATGAATGGCCAGAGTTGATGGTAGTTTTGGTTGAGAACACTAAAGAAGATAAAGCCGTTAATGTCAAGCGTGCATCACTCCTTGCAATTGGTTATATTTGCGAAACAGCTGATCCTAGTAATTCTGGCGTCGTTGCCCAGGCAAATGGTATCCTGACGGCAATCGTACAAGGAGCTCGAGCTGCAGAGCCTTCTATAGTTGTCCGACAGACCGCTATTAATGCATTGGTTAACTCTTTGGAATTTATTCGTGATAATTTTGAGCGAGAAGGTGAACGAAACTACATCATGCAGGTGGTGTGTGAAGCCACGCAGGCGCCAGATGCTAAGCTGCAAGCATCCGCTTTCGGTGCTCTTGCTAGAATCATGAGCATGTATTATCCGTACATGCGTTTGTATATGGAGAAGGCCTTGTATGGATTGACAGTCCAGGGAATGAAAAATCCCAATGAAGATATTGCATGCATGGCGGTTGAATTTTGGAGTACAGTTTGTGAAGAAGAGATTGAAATTGCTATCCAGCAATCGGAGGTTTACAGCGAAGAAGATGTTGTCGACCGCGAGAACTTTCAATTTGCGAAATATGCGATTAATGAAGTATTACCTACTTTACTGGAGCTGTTAACTAGGCAGTCGGAAGACATAGAAGACGAAGATTGGAACGTCGCAATGGCTGCCGCATCTTGTCTTCAACTTTTCGCTGAGAACACTGGTTCTGCCGTTGTTAACCTGACTCTGCAATTTGTTGAAGCTAATTTGCAGCAGGAAGACTGGCGAAAAAGGGAAGCTGCGGTTATGGCATTCGGTTCTATTCTGGACGGCCCGGATCATGGTACACTGGCTCATGTTATCGGGCAAGCCCTACCTCCTATGCTTGCTCTCATGAATGATTCTGTATTGCAAGTTAAGGATACTGTTGCATGGTGTCTTGGCCGCATTGCTGACTCTGTGATTGAAGGTATTAATACTACCACTCATCTTCCCGGAATTATGACTGCTCTTTTATTGGGTTTGCAAGATCATCCGAAGGTTCTGACTAATTGTTGCTGGACTCTTATTAATTTAACTGAACAGTTAGGTCAAGAGGGTCCCTACGCACAAACTACTCCTATCTCACCTTATTATAATGCTGTGTTGCAGGCTCTATTACGTGCCAGTGATCGTGCTGATAACGAGCATTCATCAAGAACATCAGCTTATGAAGCTCTTGGAACTCTCGTTGCCTGTAGTGCTGGAGATACCTTAAATTTGGTTACAGAGTTATCTCTAGTTATAGTTGAACGTTTAGAAACTACGTTAGTGATGCAAACCCAACTAGTAGGCATGGATGATCGGACAAATCTTGAAGAACTTCAAATTAGCTTATTAAGTGTTTTAACTAACATCATCCGACGTGTATCACCCTCCGACCGTAACTCTTCTGATAGGCTTATGACTTTGTTATTAAACATGCTACAGCAGAAACTTCCAAATTCGCTCATTGAAGAGGATATTTTCATAGCTATTGGTGCAGTCGCAGGCGCAGCGCAAGAAAATTTTGATGTCTATCTTGCTGCTTTTATTCCTTATCTTATGAAGGCCCTTGAAGATCCTGATTCCCCGACCTGTAACACAGCAGTTGGTCTCGTTGCGGACTTGGCTGTTGCTTTGGGACCTAAGATTGAACCAAATTGCGATATGTTTATGAACATATTTTTGACTAATCTTCAGAATACGTCGGTTCGACGTGATGTTAAAGTTAGCATTCTTTCTTGCTTTGGTGACATTGCCTCTGCTATTGGTAGCTATTTCGAAAAATATATGGCTATTGTGATGCAGGTTCTTGTACAGGCATCGAGCCTTCGTAAAGAATCTGATTCTCCATATGATATGATTGACTATATTCATCAATTACGGGAGGCAATCATTGATGCCTATGCTGGTATTGTGCAAGGTATGAGAGACAAGCCAGATGCTTTACTACCTTACGTTCAATCTATTTTTGGCTTCTTATCACTTGTACATACCAATCAAAGCATGATTCGAACCGAATCAGTCGTGCGATCAATAATTGGAATCATTGGGGACATTGCTGATATTTATAAGAATGGCGAAGTGAAGCAATATTACAAGGACGATTGGATTACAGATTTGATCCGCAAGGCTAGACAGGATCGAACCTTCTCCGCTGGTCTCAAAGAAACCGCTAAGTGGGCGAGAGAGCAGCAAAAAATGCAACTAGCACTGTAATCACAAAGTCATTTGCTCATTTTACATTTGTCCGGATCACTGTCTCCATTTTCATACAAAGGTAGCTGATAGATCTTTTCTATATCTCATTTTTTCATTGCGCAAAAAGAATCAAAAGCAGCCTACGGACAAAGATAGTTATAACGACGAAACATCGAGAGAAAGTTGGGTGAATTTTAAAAGCTATCCATTATTGCTACACATAAAGCACCCTTTTTGGTCTCCGGAAAACTGTTCCTATTTTTTTTTTTTGTTTGTTTCGCAAGTCCGACACTCTAGATATCATATTTTTAATGATTCTCGGCATAAGTGCTGACACTATATTATGATCTTCAATCTATAATTTCTCTTCTATTATTCCCTATGTGTCGTTACTATTTCAACATATATATTCTCTTCATGGCATTTGTTTATACCGAATTAATAAATAATTATATTATGCATTTCAGTCCGACTCAATGTACCATGGCGAATTCTACTTTCCGTCATTTATTCTACTAATATCAATAAATTCACATCATAATCCATAGGGATACAATTATTAGAAAACCATTTCATGGTTAATCGTTCAATAAAACCATGTAAAAATATAGGTAGATCTGCGGAAAGATCTTGTTAATTGTACGGCAAGAAATGTTACCGTACAGAGGAAGAATATGAAAATATCCAAGTACGGTATGAGGTTAGATTTTGCCAATTGAAATTATCCTTGTTCTATCCATTCTTTCCCCTTTGGTCATCCACAGCAACTAAATGACAAAGTGAATAGAATGGACTTAAAATTTGTGTCGAAGAAAAGAAAAAGAAAAAGGAAAAGAAAAAGGAAAAAAGTTTCTAGCGATCAAATACATAGGACGTGAAACATGTATATTAGGGTATTACTAGTATAGTGGAGGCCATTTGGCCGGCAGGACTAGATCTACTTCTATTACTCTTGCTTTTTTCCTTCAGCGGCTAGGATTAGAGAGGCACTAAGCACTATAATATGATATAGTTACTGACTGAAAATATACTTACGAGCATGCACAATGCCTTGATGCAGTTGTTAGTGGCAGAAGTAACTCTTCTCTTGTTGGTGAGCAATAGTGGTGTTGCATGACTATAACATCCCAGTCATCATAACTTAAAAAGCGTCGCATCTGATGGGTGAAAATCGCTCAGTTTAATTATCTAGTCATTACTCACACCAGGTACTGAAGATAGACTTAAAGCACGTATGACACATTCTTCTATTGAGCATCGTAGGATCATATTCTAAAGGACTAGTTATTTGCTTGCTGTTATAACTGCTGTCATGCTCATATGAACTAGAGCATCAGTAGCAGACAATTTGATTTAAAAATCCTTCTCCAAGATAGTTATCTCAAATGCAGAAAATATAGTATATTCGATCATCTTACAAATTTTTTTTGTGCCTACAAAATATCTTTCATAGCGAAACTAAAAAAAAAAAAGAGGTAATTTCATTTGAATAGTTTGCCGCACAATAATATTTCGTAGTCTAATCTTAACGGAAGGGTCATCATATTGTTGTGTAGGTGTTCAATAGTGCACTTTTTTCATTCTACATCTTTTCACAGTCTTTTGATCGTTATTTATTACTTTTTCTTCAACGTAAAAAAATGGCACCTCCAAGAGCCAAAGGAAGGAAGCCAGCTAGAGGAGGCATGTATATATCTATTTAATAATGGCTAAATTATGAGACTGGTTATTGATTTTGGTTTATTGTACTCTAACATATATATATATATAGGTGGAAAGCATTTCTCGAGAGACCTTAGACCGCTGGATCCTGAAGATCAGCCTTCGCTTGAATACGATGCTCCTGAAGATGAAGCCAAAATCGCATGGCGTCAGCGAAGAAAGTCCATTTCATCTTCTTCGTCTGAAGCTGAGGAAGGAAGTGAAAGTGAAAATGAAGGGGAAGCCGGTGCTGCTGTAAAGCAAAAACCACAGATAGAAGTTGCCAATCCAAATTGGTCGTCTTCGTCGAAGGTTGATCCTCCAAGATTATCGCGTCGTGAGCGAGAAGCAATGGAAGCCGCTGCTGCTAAGGAGCGCTACTGGAAGCTACATGCCCAAGGTAAGACTGACCAGGCCAAAGCAGATCTTGCACGACTCGCCATTATCCGCAAGGAACGTGAAGCAAAAGCTGCAGAGAGAAAGGCAGAACAAGAAGCAAAAGCCACGGCTCAAAATGCTAAGTTACAAGCTCAAGGTAGACGAAAGTAAAGAAAGACTGGTAGCAGGTGTGTTTAGAAATGTTTGTGATTCTTATTTAAACGTTACATATTCATGACGAGTCTTACACATGTATAATAATATAACAATAATAGCAATAAAGATGAAGATGATGGTAGTAATAGCTGAAATCACGATAAATCATGGACCATATTGATATTCCATTCAAAACTACGATGTGAATAAATTTCATATATAATATTGTCGATTGAAATGACGCCATATACTCGCAAAAATAGTAGCACGATTGCTAACTATAGTCCTAGATGTAGTTGGAGACCTCGAATTTAAAGCCGTATGCAGCTTGATTACACTTGATAAGCAATTTCCTCGAACACAGTTGAATGATGTTGTAGTCTATAAGCCTTTCTCTCTTCCAAGTTGTGCTTTATCTTGTATTCGCGTAATTTCCACTTTCTGTAGTTCTCGATTGATGCCAGAAATTTGCTTAGCTGTTCGTCATTCGGACGTAAGCTTGATACGAACTGTCTCGCAACGCTCATCGCATCTGCATTACGATAATCTCTATGACAACAGAGAATGAAAGCTCTAAGAACCCGCCTCGTCATTAGTACACCACGGTCATTCGCTCCCTCGATTAATCTTATCGCGTCATCTACATCGGACAGTTGGTTTAAGAGCTTTTGCACCACAAACTGGTTAGGTTTTATATTGCTTTCGACAAGATTATTCCATACCTTAAAAACAGTTGAGGCAGTGAGAGGGGAAAATGAGCAAAGCTTTCCTATAAGAGCGTCCCAGCTATCAATGTCTTTTTGCCCTTCCACTCCTAGAGAATCAAAAATATTAAGAGCGTCTGTCGCTGATGTTGACTGTAAAATTCTCACAATGTTCTCAGCATTTTGTCCTTTAGGATAGTATTTGACCATTTCATTTTGCGCCTCATTATCTGTAATCATCGCCGATATTACACGCAAGACTTTATCTTTATTGGAAACGTTCTTATGAGCTAATTTCAAGATACTTTTGCTAGCCTCTGATGACTTCAATCTAAGAACGGATGCTAGCGCCATGTAACCATTTCTATTGATCGAAAGTTGGCGCTCCAAAATCTCATGTACTAAAATACGTTGTGCTTCTAAAACATACTGTATCGATTCTTTAGATATGTAGATCTTGTATAATGATAAAACACGTAGAATATTATTATATGTAGCAGATTTCTTAGTTTCTTCGCATCCATGATCAACAAATATTCGACTCAACTTAGGAAGATAGCTAGGTGTAAGACGATAGATATGAGGAACCAGGCGTACAAAGACAATTAACTGCTGTAAGCGATTTAGAGTTTGAAAGGACCTCTTCACTATTGACATCAGCCTTTTCAGATCGTACGCGGTAAGGTGTCTGTACAAAATGAAGTCTATAAGAAAGAAAGGCCAATTCTGGTGTGGTGATATGCACTGCAAAGATTCTTTGGCTGTACTAGCTAACAAACATTGCTGCCACATTTTAACATCTTCCAGTGTATGGTTACTCCGAGAAAGGTAGCTATACATATCTTCTGTGATGGCAATTCCAAGCTCTTTGGCTTTCTGTGAGAGTAAATCTGTGTGATCATGTCCTTCGGCTGGTAGCTGTGTCGTAGCAACCGTCAGCCATTCTAAAGAATAGGGACCGTCGTTACTTCTGATTTGAGTCATTAATGACATAAAATATCTTTCTCCAAACGGATCGTTATTAAATAATTTTACTGGAATCTTAACATCCATAGCTTTCGTGTCAATTATCTCCAGTGGCCTAAAATAACCCGCCGGATTTATAGGGCAGCCCGACGACCTCGGGGGATATGCTCTTGAAAATATACGAAAGAGCTCTCCTAGAAATGCTCTTTTTTTTAGTTCTAATACTGATCTTTTTGACTCTGCCTTTTTATCTGTATTTTCGACTATAGCGTTTGACTTCATTTGCGTTCTATAGTTTTTCCTATACCACAATGCAATAGAGTTGGCTTCTTTAGAGACTTCAGTTTGATTTTGACGCCATGCTGATGTAAAGACTCGACCGTCATCCAAGACCAATGGCTTCCTACTAACTATCTGCCTGTCAAATTTCAACTCAACATTATCTCGAACTCGTTTATGAAGCCAATTTAAGTTCTTCCACTTGCCAATTACACTCTCCGGCGAAGTGTGAAGTCTAATAAGAAAACGTGAAGCAGTTAACCCTCGTAGTTCCTTCATTGTGACTCACTTCTGATATTATCCTTCTTAACGGTTTATCATATATCCATTATATCTGAATCGCAGTTCCGGCAGTTCATGATTCGTATTTTGTTGCGTACATTGCTTCATTGAGCTGCCATCGGTAAGTAATACTATTAAGAAAACTGTCAATATTTCGCACAGAATTTCAGATGACATTCCCGGATATCTCCCAAGCATATTTATTTGGCAATGTCGTCCCTAAACAGCATTTTGCTATTCTTCCTTCCATAGACCTTATTTGTCAATCATGATAGGTTTTTCATACCAAATCATGAAGGCTGCTATACAGGACAGGAAGATATTTTACTTCGTTCGCTCTGTATCTTCATTGTCGTCTAGTTCTTCTCTAAAGGAATTGAAATGTGGACTCGAGATCCATCTGCAACTTAACACCACCCGAAAATTATTCTCAAGTGAGTAGACAAATTCAAGGTATTCTAAGGCGTGAACGTCATGCTCTAACTCTACAATAGACTCGAAAACCAGCTTTCATGCTCGTCCAAATTCGCAAGTGTCATTGTTTGATGCAGCAATTCCTGGAACCCAACCTGTTAGTAATCCGTTATACGGACTCAAGTCGATTCAATACAACTAATTTATTCCGTTACCTATTAGATTTTGAATCCACACGCAGCGTTCCTAGCTTTGAAAACAGCAGTTGCTCTGGAATGCAGGATTAATAGACAGTCATCCTTTGACCGAAAGCATTATTTTTACGCAGATCAGCCTGCAGGATACCAGATTACTCAGTATTATCGTAGGTCTCTTGTCTAAGATAATGTAGAATAGCAACAGTCGTTTTCTTGTATTATATACTAACTCTTAGATAGATCCTATCGCAAATGATGGTATGCTTTGGATATTGAAGAGGGATGGGATTGAAGACGAAAGAAGAGGCATTGGCATTCAACAAATTCAGCTTGAACAGGATACTGGAAAGTCTACATATCCGGTAGATTCAGATATATCATATATCGATCTCAATAGAACAAATCACCCGCTAGTAGAAATAATTACAAAACCTGATATTACGTCACCAGAGATTGCTGGGATATTTTTGCAGAAGCTTCAGATAATGCTGAAATATCTTGGAGTTTCTACCTGTGAGTTTGAGTCAGGAGCGATGCGAGTAGATGTAAATGTGTCTATCAGAGGAGGCAATAGATGTGAGATAAAAAACCTTGCCAGCATCAGTGATGTTACACATGCCATCGTCGCAGAGTATAGAAGACAAGAGAAAATAGTGGACTCAGGCGGTGTTGTGGACTCAATTACATTAGGATGGGATGGTACAAATGTCATTCGACAGCGAGAAAAGGAGCATGCGTCTGAATATAGATACATTCCTGATCCTGAGCTTCCTCCTTTAGTTCTATCTGAGGTATGGGTCATCTTTGTTGTCCATAGATGAGTTATAGTAATCTCTACTGAGCTATATGCTGACAATAGAAAGAATCTGATTGCCAGGACGAAGGCCGATATGCCAAAGCTGCCTGATCAGCTTGTTACCGATCTCATTTCTCAACCTCATTCATTGTCACTAAAAGACACACGAACACTCCTTAAGTGGGGCCTTATAGATTACTATTTGCAGTGCTATGGTTTGTTGACAGACCAAAAAATTAAGGGGAAAATAGCGGCAAATTGGTATGTAGTACTTTTTTATAGAAGTCAAACATACTAGACCACTAACGAAGTCTCTTCCTAGGATCGTAAATGATATCCTTGGATATCTAGAAAATGAGGAAAACGTCAGAGTCCTCCAGAGTACTGTTTCCGCACCACGATTGGTAGAGCTGATCAAACTTGCTCAGGAACGGAATATTACTAGTATGTTACTCTACTTTATGCTATGATTAATAGTTGAGTATCTAATTTCTTCTCAGAGCAAATCGCCATGATGATAGTACAGTTTTACTTGGAAAATCCAACTGATGAACGTTCCCCATCTGAAGTTATTAGTGAATACAAACTTGAGACTGTAAACAATGCGGACATGGTTCGAGATGTTTGCATGCATGTTATTGACAACTATCCTCGTGAGGTAGGTGCAGTCGTAAGTGGCAAAAAGCCTAAGACTCTTAATTTTCTAATTGCAATGGCGCTAAAGAGAGGATCTGGAAGATTCAATCCTCAAGAATTGGAAAAGGAACTACGTAGGCAACTTGCAATTTCTGAGTCCTGAATCTTGCGCCGTCGAAGCTGATGTAGATAGAAATATTTAAATATAAATTGTAAGGCATTATCATTAAATAAGGGTATAGTACTATTTGTTCAAACGTCGAAAGATGCGAACTTTATGCAGGTGCTAGCGAGTTCATTTTGGGGTTACTCATAATTAGGGTTAATTTGTGACTGCTATTTGTTTTAGTTCTGTTCTCTTCTAGTCTAATGTTAATGTTCAATTATCACTTTTTCTACTCCGTGAGTCTGAACGTTTCTTTCATTCATTACAGTAAAAGTACGGTCCGCATAATGTATGTATAATACTTTAGAAGTTGATTTACTCATATTTGATCACTGATTATTTTACTAATTTTTATAATAGATTGTCATAAAAATGCAAATGTTAGTATATTCGAATTATATGTTTGGTCAGCTCATTACTGGTTGAAAAAAGATCACGAATGGTTTATTGGGTGGAATATGACTCGACCGAGACTACACAGAAGTTCCATACTTGAAATTTTTTATATACCTCTTAGACCGGCTATCTATTGATATTATTGATCGGAGTGTATTGCTAACATGTTCTTTATAGCTTCGTGAAGACTTTGACTGGAAAGAGTAAGTGCAAGGTTGATATAAAGTGAAATACAAAGAGGATAATATTAACAGCGATTTTTACAGCTATAACCCTCGAGGTTGAGTCATCCGACACCATCGACAACGTTAAGTCAAAAATCCAAGACAAGGAAGGAATTCCTCCAGATCAACAGCGATTGATTTTTGCTGGAAAGCAGCTTGAAGATGGTATGATTATACTCTTTGATAACATTTGTATTTCCGTAACTAACTGATTACTATTTAGGTCGTACCCTTTCTGACTATAACATTCAGAAGGAGTCAACCCTTCATCTTGTTCTTCGTCTTCGTGGTGGTATCATTGAGCCTTCTTTAAAGGCTCTCGCTTCCAAGTACAACTGTGAGAAGTCCATCTGTCGTATCTGCTATGCTCGACTTCCTCCACGTGCTACAAATTGCCGAAAGAGAAAGTGCGGACATTCTAATCAGCTCCGACCAAAGAAGAAATTGAAGTAAACTCTTCGTTCTTAATTTGTATTTGAGTGTAATTGGGATGGTATATGTGTATATTGATTTCATCAATGAATGATGCTTTCTACATTAACAGACTGCGCTCATGTGCGTCATTTTTTGTTTTATAATAAAAAAGTCATTTACAGTAGAAGTTACTACAATATAGTACATTAATCATTATTAATACCTAATTAATGTATATTGGAGGTTCATTTATAGTGATTTCTCTATTCTACAGCTAGATATGAATATAGTTTATGCCAGAAATGAAAATTTGATATAGGGTTGTGTTTTAAACGTGTGGCAATGTTGCTTGGGCAACCAAACCAATTTAACATAAATAAACATGGAAGTGCGAAGATATATGAAATCCATTCGTAAGAAGTATTGTGTACTTATCTTTGAACTTCCAGTAAGAGTATTACGTTTCTTCAATTCTATATTCTGTTTACAGATCACTAGAGGATTCTTTATTTGATCACTTTCTGTCGGCTAGTAGTACAGCTATACTGAAGGAGGTAAAGAATGTCTCAAGATCCTCATCTGTTTTCAGCTTTTAAGCGATCCGCTAGAGAAAATAATATCAACTATTTAGAAAATACATCTAACGCACCAGCTGTGTCAAGCTCAACTTTGTTCAATAGACCACATGGATCAACAAGCACTAGACATTCCATGATACCAGGCGCCGGACCTAGGCTGTCTATGGCTCCTAAAGCGTCATATTCAAGGCAGAGTCTTGCGCCAGGGCAGATAGTGGATGGTATGACTGCGTTGTCTATCTCTAATCCAAATGTATTGAACGCCAGTATGGTACCCGGATCAGCAAGAGCCAGTAATAATAGAAAGAGTTTTGCATTGGGACAGAATGGGCCACCACCATTAAGCTATGGCAATTCAATATCTACTGGAAGTGCATCCCTTGGAGGATCGACCTCAATGCGGAAGAGCAGTACCTATGGAGGTAAGCCTCCCGGAATTGGTATAAGAGGAGGATTTGTTTCTGCTAGTAGTGCCGGTACGATGAAGGATTCAAGGCCGATTCGTGATCGCTCTTATCAAAATAATATTGCTAATGCCATATATGATTACCTTGTAAATAACAATTTTGAGATGGACATGAAGCACCCAATAACACCAAAATCTCTAAGGTCACCTACGCAGAAAGATTTTGTTATGATGTTTCAATGGCTCTATCGTCGGCTAGATCCTGGCTATAAATTTACTAAAAGCATTGAGAACGAAGTTATTCCACTCATGAAAATAGCCGGCTATCCCTATATGGATACATTAAGTAAAAGTCAGTTAGTCGCCGTTGGTGGCCAAAATTGGGGAGTCTATCTTGCAATGCTTTATTGGATGGTAGAAATTATAGAAACATTTGATGCTTTTGCTGACAAGGACTACGAGATTGAAGAAGCAGAGGATACGGGGTTAAATCAAATTGTTATAAACTACATCACCAAGTCGTATTCTGCGTTTTTACAAAATGAAGATGATTACTCAGAATACGAAGCGGAGATGCGAGAAGCTTTTGAGGGCCGCATCGAAACGATTAAGAAAACTACGGAGGAATATGCGAATAAACAAGCCAAGTTTGATCAAGATGCAAAGGAGCTTGAGCAGACATTACCATCACTTGATGCTTTACAGAAGAAGAGTGAGGCTCTCGAAAGTGACCTAGCAAAGTTCCAAGATTATATTGAAAACATGGAAAGGCGAAAATCTAAATGGGGCGTAATGCTCGACAACATTAATGACGAGCTGACGTCGATGGAGAAGGAATTTGGTGATTTAGAGAATGAAAAAAGCGAGCTAGAGGAAAAGATTGCAGGTCAGGGACTTGCTCCCGCAGATATTGATAATATCATAGCTCAACGAGAACAGCTTTCAAAGGCCATACAGGGAAATGAAAGTAAGATCAGTGAAATAACAAGAGCTATGCTAGAGAAGGAGCAAATTGCGCAAGAATCGTTCAGCGTCCTGGACTCCGTGGTACAGAGATATAACAGTCTAGGATATCGTATTGGTATTCTCCCTAAGGGAGCACCTAACAGTCCAGAAGATAAAAACTATGAGATTAACCTCGGATCTCCTATGGCCGATGAGAGCCTCGGATTGCGTCCAACTGCCCTACTTGGTGGTCTGGATATACGCCATGAAGTACGACCGTCTCTGCAAAAGTTTCGTATGGAGGTGGCTGCGAAAGTACACAAAGTTCAAGACGAGTCTATTCGCTTGCAGTCGTTACTGGACAGAGTAGCCGAGGTCTTGGCAGACAAACGTGATCAACTCGATACGCTTGAAGCACAAATATCAGCGGCCAAGATGACATACGATGAAGCTTTTGAAACAATGACATCTGATGCCAGTTCTTCGCACGCAGAAATTGAGAAATTAGAGCGCAAGATTCAGACTATGCGTATTGGTGTACAGGATGGTCGTTTACAGCTTGAACAGCGTGCTGAGCGCGTTGTTATTGAATATGACCACATGCAGCACGCAGCAGAGCTGCTCAGAGAGCAGATGAACAGACAAATATCTGCATACATAGAACGTATTGTTGCCTTCAAGTTGCACATTCAATATCAGCTTGAACAGCATGAGAATTTCGTTATTGACGAACTAGAGCGGCAGAGCAAGCGGTCAAATGATGATAGATCTCTTGAGTCGCCATAGCGGTCTAAGATCATATAAATTCCATGTCTCAGTTTGAGTCTCATTTTATTTTCTATTTGATTTCTTCCGGTATTTTTTTCATTTATGACATATTTATTGGATTAGTGAAAGTCTACAGACAAACATAACACCTGTAAGCATTCAATTGCATATATTTTAGTATTTCAGGGTGATTATTTCTCTCGGTTTTGATTTCTTTATTATCGTTGTGTCATTGTATTTGGTGTATGGCCGGTATGTAGCCTTCCCACCCTGTTCTGCACTTCAGCTCACCTTATGATCTTACCTTTTGTTTTGTAATATTAATATCAATGCCATAATATCGCTGTCAATATAAATTAGCAGTTGTTCCCATAGTTATTATATATTTGTATCATTAATAAACTACTCACTATTGTACTACTCTTTGTTATCATTTTATCTCATCGCATCGACTTCATATTCCAGAACGTACACATATTTAGTCGCATTGAATACTATAACCTAACCACTGAACAAATCACATAAGAGCGGCTGCTTTCTGATTTTGTGACCTGTAAGTAACATAGAATTATGTCGTCTGTTGCACAAACAAATACACAAACACAAATTTTATTTTATTTTTTTCTTCTTTTTCTCCTCCACTTCTGTACTTTCTATTCTTTTTGATTGCGCTTCAGAACATCAAGAATATCTTACATCTTTAAACCCGCTCTTTTATTTTCGATACTCCAAATTTACAATGGCTGAGGAAGTAGGTTTATTCATACTTTTATTGATATGATTGTTTATACCGGGGATGGTGATTTTATGGCGTGGAAAGTGCATATACGCAAGGGTTGAGAGAAAAGCTTGATGAGCTTTAGAAAGATTTTTTCACGCTTAGCACTAAAGAAAGCAAAGAGTATGCAAAACATTTGCAAATATCATATTTGTATATTTGGCTACTCGCTATATTGAATGATGTATAGGAAAATATGGAATGGATTTTAATAGATATTGATGGTTTGCAAAACTGGGAAAATTTTGATGGGAAAATTTTTCTGAGCCAACTGAGAGCCACGAGAATGAAGTTTCAATGAATGAGGATTTTTGTTTTTAGTGATGCTAATGCTGCTGTTTCTTTATAGCAATCCGTCTTCGATCAGGTCTCCTCCGGAGCTTCTCTCACCTATCCTATGCAGTGCTCTGCCTTGCGTAAGAATGGTCATGTTGGTAAGTAATAAACTGCAAAATTTGTCGATGTAAATTGGGTTCTGGGCTATAATTATCAGAAGTTTGGTGCTCAACTACTACAATATCATTTAATCTAAGCAATTATGTGCTCTTATGAATTGGGCTGATTTTAGCTGCTCTACTTGATTTATTGTGTAGAAAATCGACGTAATGATACTTTTATAGACTCGTGCTATTTTGTTGTGAAAAGGAGAAAGTCTTCTAGCTGTGCATTCTTGAGATGGATAGAGACATAGTATTGAAGAGTTGACAACCTGATAATTATTGCTAATCTATGGGAATATGTGTATATTTGTATTATTACAAGTTTTGTTGGTTGATTATCGTGTCTGGGGTCGTTGGGTCTAATGGTTTCCGAACTTCTTAATGTAAGCTAACAGTTAATTGCTTTAGTCATCAAGGGTCGTCCTTGCAAGGTTAGTTACACTTTTCCGGATCTCATAGTTTATTTTCACTGGGGTTCTGTGTATTTGCACTTGAAAGCGTCGTGGTTGAGATCCAAAGGCACTAATATGAAATGATTACAGATCGTAGAGATGTCTACCTCTAAGACCGGTAAGCACGGTCACGCAAAGGTCCATTTGGTTGCTATTGATGTAAGTGTTCAGCTTCAGGTTTTTGTTCTTGATTCGGTAGCTAATCAGCCTTAATTTTTTTAATAGATTTTTACTCAGAAGAAGCTCGAGGATCTTTCCCCTTCCACTCATAACATGGATGTGCCCAACGTTGTCCGTACTGAGTTCCAGCTCATTAACATCGATGATGGTTACCTCTCTCTTATGAGCAGTGATGGTGCCGTGGTTAAGGATGATGTTAAGGTTCCTGAGGGCGAGCTTGGCTCCAAGCTCGAGGCTGAATTCGATGAAGGCAAGGATTTGCTTGTCACTATTATTTCTGCAATGGGTGAGGAAGCCTGCATTGGTTACAAGGAGGCTCCAAAGGGCTCTTAGATGCCTTTTGAAAAGTTTGTAGCACGGTTATTTTTATTAGCTCTGTGGTCTCCAAACGTACTGTTTTTTATTTTTAATCACTTATTTTATAAATGTAATTTCTCTCTATTTTTATATTTGTTTCAAGTTCGTTTTTTCGACGGTTACTAAAATGATTTAAATGTTCTTGTGTTAGTTAGGCCTTGGCAACGATTGATGTAAGAGGAGCGTAATCTCTTAGTTTTTTTGTTGTTTTTAATGCTGATGGATTAAAATATATATTTCATTCATAGTTCTGTGTTTCAGTATTATGTTCAGCCATAGAGTACTCTTTATTCGTACTATATTTAAATGTGGCGAGGTTGTCTAGTTGGAGTTTCACGTATGATATTGAATTCACTAATATTTTATAATGTAGTAGGAGACAGGCATTCGTCAAGAACATAATTATTATTGACGTTATCAATATTAATCCGAATATCAAGACGAATATTATGTTTTCTGATTCTACTTGGTTGTAGTATTCTATGCAAGGACTTTCAAAATAAGAACATTAAATACTCATATTATCGTAGTATGTATGCATAGTACTTGTAGTGAGTTTTGCGAATTTGCTAAGCCGCATGCTTTACTAGGTACAAATAAATATACAGGTGGCTGCATGTATTTACGACCGCATTCTTTTCTACTCATACAGAGGCAAGGCTTAACAACATATAATAGCGAAAGACCAACGATAACGAGAGCTGCTATAAATTTTAGTTGCAATTGGTTCATACTGGCGTCAATTCTACTAAATAGTAGACTGAAGGGCCGTGATTGTTTGCTGTTTGAATTGTAGACACCAGGGTCAATGTGCTGACATCAAATATGCAAATCTGGAATTCTGCCCGAAGGAGTAATCAAAGGCAGCCGGCAGAACAAGGTAGGGCATCTTCTTCATCACCACTTCCAAGGCAAGCGAATCAGAATAGCCAGAACCGCAATGAACAAGATCAACAATCGTCACAGAATGTTCTTGGGGCATTGAGGTCGCACTTACTATCGTCGTTACCGTCGTCACGGACATCTGATGATCAATCAACACGACCAGCATTTATTGTAGGGACGGAGACAACTGACTCAGCGCGTATATCTCCATCCGTATCAGTAGCATCGTTACCAGCATCTATTTTAATATCTAATCAGGGAATTCGGGATGGTGGTAAGAGTAGAACAGATATGTCGTCGACAAGCTTGCCTCCAAAACCTTCTCGCCCAACGGGAGTATCAGCGAGAGCTAATGGTAAACCGTCTTTTCGAAGTCCATCAGTCGAGATGACTCCAACTTCTAATTCAGTGGTACCAACGCAGATTGCTAGTACGGTTAATGTGGAGAATCGTACGAGTTCCAGCACACCTAGACTGGATCCAATGCTGAGTGTGAGACGTATTTTAGATAGTGATAGTGGATACATTGATACAAATGTAAGTTAAGATATACATACATACTCAGGTTTACATGGACTTGAAAATAAATTTCAATGATTGACCTTTATCTATGATCTAGTCCAAGGAAATAAAAAATTATATCAAAAGCCGTACGAGTAGTAGCTCTACTTCTGACGAGATCCAGCTTGTGAACAAATCAATAGACGATCTTTTGAAAGATGAATCCTTTAGGTCAGAAATAGATCGCGAAAGTGTTGATGACATTGAGATCTCGGACTATTTGCTGAAGTTGGAGGCAATGGCAAACGAAGAAGATAAAGAAATGAATCTCATTCAGTACGAGGAAGAGATAGAGAAATTTAAGGATTTACATGTGTCGATTCAGAAGTGTGATACTGTCCTGAAATCTGTGGAAGAATATCTTTCTCGCTTTCAAGATGACCTTGGACTTCTTTCCAATGAAATTGAAACTCTACAGAATCTTTCGATATTTTTAAATAGACGGCTAGAAAATCGAAAGCAAGTAGAATCAAGGCTTAGCGCCTTGATTGAGGATCTCTTTGTGCCACCACAAATGATTCGTATTATCTTAAGCGGCAATATTGACTCCGACTTCATCATGACAATTCAGACGCTTACTACGAGGCTAAAACGAATGGAATTGTTCAAGGTTGAAATCGGAAGTATGCCTCAATCTGTGCACTCTATTAAACTTATTGGAGAGATTGATCCGATTTTACAAATGCTTTCTAGCAAGGCTATTGAAAGAATAAGAGATTTCTTTGTTCAGAAAATTAAAGGTTTGCGTATACCTAACATAAACGCACAAGTTGTTCAATACAGTGTGCTTCTTAAATACCGGCAGCTATATGCATTTTTGGCATACGCTAACCCAAAACTGGCAGATGAAATTGCACATGGTTATATAAATACAATGAAGTGGTATTACACCTCAAATTTTAATCGATATATCAAGGCTCTGGAATGTATACGAATCCATCGCGTTGATCGTACGTACTTACTAGGTTCCGACTCATTTCGTCCAACTTCTGCTATGAACCGTGCACAAGTTGCGGAAGACCCAATGATTTTGGGTAGGCGAGTTAATATTATCTTTTCTACAGATAGCTCTGTAATTATGGAAAACATGGCGGAAAAAGCAACGGAAACATATTGGATCGAGGTTATATTCAGAAGTTTATGCGTCACATTGATGGACAATGTCAGTGCGGAGTATTTGTTTATAGCAGATTTTTTTGTAAACAAATCTGCCGAGCTTCATTCTCAGCTATTCAACCAGATATTTGAAAACTCTTTCGCTTCGTGTAAACAGTATGTGTCGCAACTGATAGAGACGGCGTCATACGATGCATTTGGAGTTCTTCTTTGCATTAGAATCACACAGCTTCTCGAATTTGAACTCCAAAGAAGGAAGATACCCGTAATGGAGTCGTTCTGTAACGGCCTATTGATGCTATTGTGGCCACGGTTTCAAAATATCCTGGAAGCACACGCAGAGAGTATGCGAAAATTGGTCTCGAGGCTCTCTGGATTTTTTGATTCTGAAGGAGTTAGTACAGCAAGTGCTATTGGAAATAGTATTACGTCCATGCTTTCTTCTACGACTATAACATCTACTATGCCTCACGTAGTTACCCAAAAGTTTGCTCTTTTCCTGAATGGAATTTTGGAGCTTAGTCCGGAGGACGTCGAAGCTGAGCCAGTATGGAGTAGTATTGTCCGATTACGGAGTGAATTTGAAGTGGTATTAACAAAGCTGAGTAGCAAAGTGGAAGCAAATAATGCAGGCACCACTAGTGTTATGGCCTCCGCCGGATCTCTGAATCATTCAAATAATTCCTCCAATTCTCGTGAACGTTTCTTATACAATAATTACATGCTCGTATTGACAATTATATCCGATACCGAAGGAAAGTTAGCAGACCAAGAGCGTCTGCACTTTCAAAATCTGACTGACGCCTATAAAGAAACGACATGAATATGTATAACACGATCTGAAACATGATGAATATATGCTATGATTAGAACTGTCTAGTCATTACAATTGAAAATAGTTAAGACATGCGATCTTGTCATTCGTCTAGTTTTATTGTCTGATAGTTATGGTTTAGAAGATATGAAATTTTTTCAGTCAAATTACTTTGGCATCCCGTTTCGCTTTGAAATGAGCTATTATAGATAAAGTCAAGTCTTAGTGTAGCGATAAAGAAGAGATAGCCTAGTTATATTAAATGGCATCAAAAATAACTGCATGGCAGAAAGATGTGAGCGTATATTAATTTGGTTTCGTGTTACTTGCCATAATGATTATAGTAATAAACAAACAGTAATTTTGGACGACGAGACCACTAATGTACAATATCTGGGCTGTAATAAAGAATTATTTCACGAAATATATAAAATATAGAAGTATATCAAGAAAATTAGAAAATACAGTAGTGAATGTAACAGAAATCATACCTAAAACTAGTGATTTTAGCTAAGAGTATAAGATTGTATACTAACGGATACAAAATTAACAAACAGAAAGCCACGCTGATAGTAGACACTCTTGTTGAGTAAGAGAAATAGCGGGAAAATTATATAATATAGTAACACTAACAACAGTAACAACAATACTTCTGATATAGACAGTAGATGTGGACATCATTCTCGCTATAATCAATCCTAATAGTACAAGATATAAAAAGTAGTCACCTTGTTCAATCCATCGCCGGAACCCGCCTAGTAGCTCTGTCTAATTTGGATTCAAAACATATGAGACCGTTCGATTTGTTATACATATTTTCCATTCAACGGCCAATCCACCATATCAATGGAGCCAAGAGTATTCTAGATGATGGAGATATAGCTGAGTGGATGGGCTCCTGATATGAAAATCAAACAAGGCGATCAAACCCTCGAGTCTAGTAGATCTAGCTCTATAACTATCATACACACTGACACAATTAAATAAGTTCTCTAGTACCTACTTATAGAAGTACAGCTACATAAAGCGAAATCAATGCGCCTATTATAGATCCAACATACGGCGCATTCTCGAGAATATTTTTAACTACCGGTTGTGATTTCGCAAAGGGAATACAAGAGTCGACGAATTTGCTAGCAGTCACAACAGTGGATCCGGTAATAACGGACTCTGTGACCTTTCCATAGTTTGAATATAGAAAGTAAGTTGTCAGCAACTTAACAACATTGAACGTAACGGGATCAAATTTGTAACGAGCTCGTGCGGATGAAGATTTTACGATTGTGAAGTTGACAAAGTATGAAGCAATCAAAGGTAAAACTATCATGTAAGCAAACCAAAAGAGAATTGGTTGCCAGAATGCATCATATTTGCATACCAATCGAGTATCAGGTACAAAAAATGCCCTAAATTTCACAGTATTCAAAAATGGAAGAGTAAGTGTTTTGACCTAGATGTACAAACTATTAGTCAAAGTCAATCGAACAAATATGGAAATTCTATTACATACTCGCTTGGTGCACGGCATAAGATGGTGTATAATACATAGAACCTCATAAAGAGCAGTTATGTGATTGACAGTAGAAGCCGTAGATAACTTCGCACGCATTTTATGGAGGACCTTTACAACTCCAGAAGTCGACTTCTTGAAACCTTGTCCAATGGAGTCTGTTGTACGAGTAACAGAATCAGAGACGTTCATTAATTGGGAAGAGACGGCCGAAGGTAACAGCGATCCGATCAAAGAGCCATCGCCTCCAACCTCTGAATCTCCTGAACTCTCCGACGAAACGTCATCTTCAGCCGATACAGGCGATTCCAGCCTAGCAGCAACTGAACGTCTTCGAGGCTTTTTTTCAACCGGCCTAGATTGTTAAATTGCTTAATCAGCACAGTTCTATTCATGAAATCAGTGTCTGAATGGTGATACTTACATTGGCGTTCTCACACTGCGTCGACGGGCACCAACACTTCCCACAGGACCTGGACTAGCAATGATCTGGGAGTAAAATGAGGCGTATCGGGCGTCATTTGAGAGTGCACCTGCATTCTCAGCAAGGTATTCACTGATGCGAGATTCGATATCACTCTTATATCCATCAGTACTATAAGTTAGAAAAGGCGTTAGTTTTTTATCTGCCTCAACTCAGACCTAACTTTCTTATTGCAGCACAGGCCATGCATTCAAGCCATTTCATGCTATCATATGAGCATCACCCTTAACTTTTCCGCGCAAGATAGTACCTATGCGATTTTATTTGACGCAAATTCGCAAATATACTAGTCCGTGCTAAAAGGTTACTACATTTCGATTTACTTACTCAACACCAAGTTGCTCTGCCAGCTCTACTAGCTCCTTCTTTTTCATAGCCGACAATCTTCCTGACATCATGAATATTATTTTATTGACCTAATTCTTCTGATATAATCACGTTCAACTATACTTATTTATAGGATTTGGACTTGGTAACACTCTTGGTTGTTAAGCCTCCTTTAACGTCAATTTCCTCCACGTAAAAGCAAACTTTAAAGCAATCAGCAACAGCTAATTACGTTTCTAGATTGCTGGTAGACGATTCTGAATTATTCTCTTCTTACGTGTTCTATGATTCTGAAAATATCAATGAGTCCTGATATTTCTATATGCAAGACGTGACAAACATATCAAGAAAATGAATGTAAACAGAAATCAAAACAACACGCGTTTACCCATACCCATCAATGATAGTCAACCCCAATCCACAAACCTTGTGGAGGTAAAAAAAATTTCGTACTGCTGAAAACTGGTTGGAAAAAAAGACGAGCCATTATCATTTGTCGAACAGAAGAGTGAATGTTGCCGGATGATCGCTAGTTTATGAGTGATTGGAGGATTTACAGCGATTAGAATACAGTAGCATCGATTATAATCTGAACCTGTCGATTGGGCGGTGGTTAAGACTATGAACAATTAGGACGACGACACTCAGGAAGCATCTAATAGAGTAGCGAACACTCGACAAGCTAGAGCCAGTGGACATAAGTGAGGTCAATTGACCATATACCTGCGTATTCGATTCAACTTTACTTATTTAATATAGAATTTGTTAGAGTGGTCGAATTCACAGACGTTATTGGACAAGAAAGCTAGCAAATTCGTAGAGAAAGATAATGTACACTGCATCTACTTCTGCATCACTGACGGATCATGTCGGAGAGGGCAAAGAAGGTTTCAGCGAAGAAACAGGACTTATGGAGAAGCCTCCTCCTCTTATACATGTAAGTACACTATATAATACTTATAATCAAGATTATGGATGTCTAATCTCATATTTAACTAAGAACATGATTGCCGGGTGTGTTGGAGGTGGTATGGGAGATTCTATAATGCATTCACTTGATACTGTAAAAACTCGACAGCAAGGTGCACCCGACATGCTGAAATATCGAAATATGATGACCGCATACATCACAATTTTTCGTGAAGAGGGCATAAGGCGGGGCCTTTATGGAGGATTTGTACCTGCTATGTGGGGAAGTTGTAAGTTCTCAATGTGATGTGTGGAAGCGCTATTCGGTTTAACAGAGGTTTCTTTTTCCAGTACCAGGAACTACGATATTTTTTGGAACGTACGAGACAACCAAGAGAGCATTATATAGTTATGGTGTTCCTGAAACAGTCACACATTTAACTGCCGGTCTTCTAGGTGACCTTGCTGCATCAGTGATCTACGTGCCAACTGAAGTTCTGAAGACCAGACTTCAACTACAGGGACGCCATAACAATCCACATTTCAACAGCGGATACAACTATCTAGGTACTATTGATGCCATACAAACTATCATACGTGAAGAGAAATGGTCTGCTCTATTTTTTGGATACAAAGCCACACTTCTCCGAGATTTGCCTTTCTCTGCACTTCAGCTTGCATTTTACGGTAAGCGGTCTTTTTTTAATTTTTAAGTCCTCTCTATAGCCTACTTTATTCTAACACACGGACCGTAGAACAATTTAGAAGTACAGCTCAAAAGCTGACCGGTATGCGGGAAATAGGACACGTGCAAGAACTTTTGACTGGTGCCACGGCAGGTGGTTTGGCAGGGGTTTTGACAACTCCTATGGACGTTATCAAGACGAGACTTCAAACACAACGGGAGGAGCTGCCCAATAGCCGTATACCGGTTTCCGAACCGAAATCCGCGACAACAGAATCGAAAGGTGAGAAGATTGTTTCATCGGGACAATTCAAACTATCTAATGGTCGAGGACCGCAAACTGTACTCACTTCAGAGAGTGTTTTACAAGCGCTCCGAACCATTTATCGGACCGAGGGAGTTAACGGACTTTTTGCCGGAGTTGGACCTCGATTTGTATGGACATCTATTCAGAGTAGCATCATGCTTTTTGTGTATCAGAACATTCTAAAGGTTTTGGAGGATGTTGATGTCTAGATTGAACAACTTATTCTTTGGAAGGTGTTTCGTCCGTCCGCTGTGATGGCTTTGTTTTATACATATGCTATGCTACAATTTATCTTCTAATACTCTCTCCAATAATTTCTCGATTTTAGAGTATTTACTTGTTACGCGCTTGTTTTGTTTGTCCTATGAATGTTTACTCATTTTATTCAAGCAAAGGGTGCGCCCAGACTCTATTCGAATTTTCTTGGTCATAGTTAACTAGGAGACATAGACTAGATTTTTTTTTTGTATTTATGTATATGATACTTGCGTTCATTTATTGACATTATAATAATAGTTCCTTCTCATCTCATAGACATGATAGAGAGTTGCATTGAATTGCAAATTGGTTGCTCTTCTGTTTTGTCCTCACCTGCGTCTGTCTAGCTTTTTTGTCTGCTCGGCGGTACGGGTTATGTTTACTGTATATAGTTTTCTTTGTTTATTATTATTGTCTATACACTATCTATGTGAGATGGCTTCCGCTCGGCCTTCCATTTAGAATGCTATTTTCGTATTTTTCGTACATAGGTCTCGAAAATTGCTGGCCACTTTACGGTCGCAATCACATATATTCTCTCTCTTATCGGAAAGCTGCACATAACTTCTGTCTATTTGAAATATTAACCCTAAACGCTTATTTATCTTCCAATCGTACCAGCCAAAAGGAAATTCTTTCCAAAAAATTTGCTATTTATCCAGAGATTCTTCGCAATTGTTATTTTTATTAAGTGTTAAAGTGATAGTACATTTGTTTTGTCTGTAATATCAACGAACCGGCATTGTCAGAGTTTCTTAAGGTACATATATACGACGTAGAGCAAATTGATCGATAGATAGAAATGACTGACCAGAAAGTTTGCTTGATTGTCATTGGTAAGTACGGTGTGATGTACGGGAAAACAAATGAGAAATGGAAAGGCGGCTATGTAGAAGCTCTATGACAGAAAGTAAGGAACTTGCTAACATAATATGGTATTTCAATGATTAGACGGATGGGGTATTGGTCAAAAGCCACCTAAGGATGGTGATGCCATCGCTGCAGCGGATACTCCAACCATGGACTTTTTCGCTACTCAGAAGGGTTACACCACCCTTGAGGCATCTTCTACCTTTGTAGGATTGCCAGAGGGATTAATGGGTAACTCTGAGGTCGGACATCTTAACATCGGCGCAGGTCGTGTGGTGTGGCAGGATGTGGTGCGAATTGACATGTCGATTAAGAAAGGCGAGTTCAGTAAGGTCGACAATGTAGTCAAGGCTATGGAGACTGCCAAGAGCGAATCTAATGGCCGACTTCACTTGATGGGTCTCTTGAGTGATGGCGGTGTCCATTCTCACCAGAAACACCTCTTTGAGTTGCTCAAAACTGCTAAGCTTAATGGCCTTACTGAGGTTTATGTCCATGCCTTTGGGGATGGTCGTGATACCGATCCGAAGTCTTTGACTGGATATATGGAGACTCTCCTCGGTGTGTTCAAAGAGATTGGTGTTGGTAAGCTTGCCACTGTTGTTGGCAGATACTATGCAATGGACCGTGATAAGAGATGGGATCGTGTTGAAATTGCTCTTAAAGGTATAATAGCTGGTGAAGGCGAGACCTCTACAGAGGACGAGATTGTATCCACCATCAAAGCTCGTTACGAGGCCGGTGAGACTGATGAGTTCATACGTCCAATTATTGTTAATGGACCAGATGCTCGTGTTCGTGCCGGAGACTCTATCTTTGTCTTCAACTACCGCTCTGACCGTGCTCGTGAGATCACCCAGCTCCTTGGAGTCGATTCTTCTCCAATTGACCTTCCGATCCCTGAGAATCTCAAGATCACCACCATGACTCAGTATAAGGCTGACTATCCTTTCTCCGTTGCATTCCCCCCTCAGCGAATGGGTGACGTTTTAGCTGAGTGGCTCGGAAAGCAGAATGTAAGACAGGTACACATTGCTGAGACCGAGAAGTACGCCCATGTCACATTCTTCTTCAATGGTGGTGTTGAAAAACAATACAACCTTGAAGAACGTGACATGATTCCTTCTCCAAAGGTAGCTACCTACGATCTTGATCCTAAGATGTCACAGCACAAAGTCGCTGACAAGGTTGCCTCTCGCATGGCGGAACAGAAATTTCCATTCGTTATGTGCAATCTCGCTGCTCCTGATATGGTTGGTCATACCGGAAAATACGAGGCTGCAATTGTTGCTGTTACGCACTGTGACCAAGCTATCAAGACTATTTATGATGCTTGCGTTGCACAGGGATATGTTCTCTTCGTTACTGCTGATCATGGGAATGCTGAAGAGATGAAGACTGACGAAGGTAAGCCGAAGACTTCGCACACTACCAACAAGGTACCTCTCGTTATGGCTAATGCCCCAGCTGAGTGGTCTCTCAAGCATGGCGGTGCTCTTGGTGATGTCGCTCCTACTATCCTCTCTGTCATGGGACTTCCACAGCCAGAGGACATGACTGGATCTAACTTACTTGTCAAGTAAGCTGTTGAAAGTGCTTGAGTTGGATAGTTTTCGTTATTCCTTCATTATCTTTGCTAGATACTTTTAGACTCTTCCAATTTTTTCTATCGCAGACTTAAAGGTATATAAGATATAACTTGGGCTGGCCCATAGTAAATCTTAAATATATTATATTATAAATAAAGAAATACATATATGTGTATGTTGTTATTTATCGGTTTTAAATACAACTATTATACACAAGATGAATTTGTCGTGTAATAGTCTTCCATGTATTTTAACGTGCAAAATCATATCTGTTCGTTCATGATCGTTTGACAATACGTATGACAGGTGGGTTTAAGATACAACACATAATACTGTTAGACAAATGTTTTCTATTAGCGAATAATGTAGTGGAGTAGATGCCAGCAAGATTTGAAACCAAATATCTCTGCCATGATATTTTTACCTGAAAGCAGCTGTCTGAACGAGTTATATTAACATAGTTTAGCTGTCCAGTCATACTCGCTAATAATCTATATAATGCATCTTAGAAGGTAGTCATCAGACGCTTTTTTTCTGTTCACTGATGCCATAGCGCCGTTCTGATTAAAATATGGCGAGAAATATACACATGTATTTGAAGAGATCTGACACCATCCTTTAATCATGGCTCAATGAGTCTTTTGAGAACCTCCAATACAAAATATGGAGTATCACGAGAAAAGCCGAATAATTAATGGGAAGTCATTGAAACACCCATGTAAGGGATACATGATATATGCTGATGCAATTATTAATCTCTAAATTAAAATTTATACCTCACTTGATAAATGCTTCCACTAAAACAAAAACACTAGGAAAGCCAAAACCAAAATAGCGAACAGAAAATAAATGCGTTCTAATATATACTATTTTACTGTTTAAAAGATAGCAACAGCATTAGGTGGAGAAGAGACACCTCCTACAGCGTTGAAAGGAACGGACGACACGAAAAAGGAGAAGCGATTGAGTTTATGGCATAACTCAGACAAGCCCTCCAGGTCAAACATCTCACCGATAGGCATACCCCAACCAGCTAGTAAATGGTAATGATGAGAAAATGAACGATTTTGAATAGGATAGATTTCCCATGAAACAGCGTCCGATGCAACTGCAACAAAATGATTGTTCCAAATCCATCTAAGCATTTCATCGGTCTCTTCTAGTCCAGCATGCATAGGCACTTTGGCAGCCTGGTATGCTTTACGCTGACTCTCATTCATATTTTCCCATTCTTTTATGAGTCCAATTCGGACGAAAAGTAGATCTCCTGGTTTGATTTCGACTTTAAAATGCTCAATTGTTGCCTTGATATGCTCGAGTGGAATAATGTGCTTTTCGAAACTCGAATATTTTATATCATTCAGCTCGGCCCAGGCCGCGTAGTCAACTAGAACACCTCTAGTGACAATTCCTTGTTTTGCCCAATGATGGATTCCAATCCTATCCGTCTCATATATCTCTTTACGTGTAGTCCCTCCAAACCAAAGAGGTTCATCGACCTTCTCATCACCTTCACTGTAGGATCCCGGTTGCGAGTGATGTCTAAATCCATCCCACTGGGACGACTGCTGTGGATTGATGTGGTACTCGTCGTCGAAGGCTTCCGGCGACACAGGCTTGATCTTCATGTCGAAATTAATTCTATTAAAAGGTGGATAGTCGAGATTGTGGAATTCCCATCCAAGACTGACTCTTTCACCGCTCCTGATTTCGCTAGCTGCGCTCTTAGCAATGTGCTCAGGTGTGAGGAGGTTAAGCATACCTAGGCCCTCTTCACGAGAACCTGGTGAACCCCACACCCAAAACTGGTGCTTATTCTCAAGCTCATCATACGAAGGAAGTTCCTTGAATGATTTAGGTGTCATGGTCATAGAGTAAAACTTGGAGAGCAATTGATTTCGAGATGTTTAAGTATATCGAGGAACTTTAGTAGTAATAGAGAACGGGTATAAATGGTATTTATATAGCAATGTTCAAACAGGATTTTGGTCATATCCCGCGTGCAATATTTCAGTTCTACTTTCAGTCGCAAAATAGCTTTCCTAATCTTCAATTTCTTTCCTTGCTCATTTCAAATGCATTTTGCTCTATTTAAGAAACGAACAAGTATGGAAAGCGGGGTTACTCAAGCCGCACTTCACAAACCTAATTCAGATATCCCGCAAGATATCAAGAGTGCCACGGTATGTAAGTCATTAAGGGACTGAAATTCCATCTGGATATCAAAAAACCAGAAAAACGTGTTCTACGACCTTGTTCTCAGCAAATTTAGAGCGAGTGTACGCATTTTCTATGTACATTACTGCCACTATGGAGGTGAGTTGTAAAGCTCTCCTGTATATAATTACCCTACATACTATATGCAAGGCACTTAGACATTAACCTAAACATGCCTCCGAATTGGAATTCGTTTTACGATAGCTTGAACCTATCGCTAATAGTTCGGCAATAATATATAATACACAACGTGCAGAATTTCGACGCAAAATGCCAAATACGGCAGAACTGGAATATTAGTCAAGCACACCATTATACTCGAAGTACTATGCATATTGATAGATATATATGACAAGACATTGGCCAGCATTAGAAATTCTTTTAAAACAGATACTCATTGAAACCAGTGATTCTTAAAGTAGCGAAAAATAACTTTTACACCCGTAAATCGTTCTCATACACGCGCCGGATCAACCTACCTAACTGCTCTAATTTGACCTTACTCTCAGAAGTGGAAGGCTGTTTAGCTTCGGTAGCATTGACATTAGAAGCCTCATTGCTGTCAACAAGCACAACTTCATCACCCATGATCTCCCACCCCTTCATCTCACGCGCAATCCAGCTCTTAAGCTGTTCCTCTGTCTCAAAATTAAAATAACCCAGGGCAATATCAGTCTTGATCTTAGTCATGGACAAGTACAAAGCGCGGACGATACCACGCCTGATATCGTCCTCGAAGCCGACGACATCAGCAACAAGATCGGCATACTCTTCATCAACGTCACTGGAAAGTGTTCGCCAGAACAGAGTGAACTCGGCTGACTCTAAGAGATTGTTCAGGTAGGTAAGTCTGTGAACGCTGTTTGTCAGTTGATCTTCAGAGTCGGCAGATGGCGCTGTTTTCAAAGAGCTCAAGTTGTACTTGGCCAACAATGCTGGGGGCAATAAATGCAGGCACAGTGAGAAATCCAAATCAGGAAACACTGTTAGCGCTTTACTCAGGATGTTGATGATTGTATCTTCTCGACTTAACTGTGGATTGAACTGATATCTGTTCAATATAACAAAAAAATTTTCAGTTAGTTGTGTCTACTTCCAATTTCGAACCATTCACAAATCATCCTCATTCATAATAATCAAACATTGATCACGATCAGAAACAACTATGAGACTAGTATATCAGGTAGAGCTAATAATAAGCTGCCATTGTCCCTGTTTTGTCACAGGAACTACAATAATACATGCTATAATTCTTTTTTTTTCATCATCTACCAGTCTCATGTTCATCTGTCGTCCCATACTCAGACATCAATTTATAATATCTTCCATCTAATATTCCAGTTATATCGTAACTCACAGCTTTAGCAAAGCCAAATTGGCCATGATATCACTAGTTCCAGTAGAACATTGTGTTGCTACATAATCCTGAAGGATAGTTGTCGTCTCGGGATTATATCTTGACAAAGTAGTCAAGATCTCCTCAATTTCGACAGGTCGACCTGATGCTGGTGCTGCTATTATCGACGAAGGCATCTCTTTCAAAGTGAAACTGTGATTTCTGCGATTGATCCACTAATTCTGTTTCAATTTGATGCCTTAATATCCGCCTGGCCCTCCAGTTAGCAGTAATACTCGATCTTTGAAATCTGCGCTGAGAATGAAAAAAAGAGGCGTAAAAAAATTTCTCCTCTAATTTTGCACTCCTGATCAGGGTAACACTACGCGGATTTTGTCATGAACTTTCGAAAAATCCTTCAAAGGCAAGTGATCTTATACTTATTGGAACAAGAATCTTGTCTATCTGGATTTTTTTCTTCAAATATTTGTATGTATATATACACTCAAAAAGAATATCAACTTGGAATATATACATAAAATATATCTATCAAATAGCATACAATAAAATAATAAATTGATTTTGTTTGTTGGATTACTATTCTGGCTCTAAAAGAACAAAAAACAAGATAAAACTACTAAGACTCTGCCTTCATTTTAAAGTCATCTGTCTACTTTTTTTGCAGGCATCAACTCTCAAATATAATATATCTTGCGTGACTCTTGATGGCTGCTTCGCCAGCAACTGTGGAGTCTAATGGGGACTCACTGGCCACTGTAGAAGTAGCAGCCTCATCCTTGGAAGCTCCAGGAAGCACATCACCAGCAACACCAGTGTCGTTAGATGGGCACCAGGATGTAGCTGCTGGTAACGAAGAAGTTGATATAGATCTAAAGCCATCAGGATCAGAGGAGAAGGAAGTAGGTTCAGATATTATTGCTAATGCCGATTCTACGTCGAGACGGGTGGCTATGGATGCCGATATAGCGCCTACGAACGACCTTGCAGGAGAAGCTACGTCGTCATCAGAGGTTAGCCGTGCTCCAGCTTCGTACACAAATAATAATGTTGGTATGCTGGCGCACAGTGATGGTAGCGGTAATGGTGAAAATGATGACGATGCAATGAGTGATGGCGGAAGCAGGATCGCCAATGTTGAAAATGGCGAGCAGACCAATCTGGCCGGTCCGCAGACAGTTGCGAGCCCATCGTCTACCCAAGGATCTGATATGCTAGAAGCTGCACCAGATGGTGTGGTAGTAAGTCAGACTCAGACACGTCGAAAGCGGTTACCCCAGGATATAGCGGGCCTTCTTGAAGATCGACTGACGAAACTGGGGTCACAGGCTCCTCTGTCTTTGTATAATTCATTAATCGACGAGTATCGCAAGCGCGGCAAGCTTGATCTACTTAGATCTGTTTTTGAACGAAGCATTACTGCTTATCCATCAGTATCTGCCCAGTGGTTGTCATATTTGGAGTTTGAACAGCAATGTGGTGAGTTTGTGCGAGCAGATCAGTTGTTTACTCGGGCAGTCACAGCAGTGCCTAGTAGTTTTGAAGTATGGGTGGCCTATCTAGATTATGTTCGCCGAAGAAATAATATCGCTACCGATGGTGCGACAGCAAGGAATGAAATCCTCAGAGCATTTGAACTTGTAACAAATAAAGTTGGCGTTGACGTCCGCTCTGGTTCCGTTTGGCGCGAATATATTTCTTTTGTTAGAGACACTCCAACTGGTGGATCAACATGGGAAGAGCAACAGAAGATGGATTTGAGTCGAAAAGTTTTTCAAAGGGCTGTAACTATTCCATTTGAGGGCCTTGAAAGTGTATGGTCTGACTATAATGCTTTTGAAAATGGCTTGAACAAGACTACTGCTCGGAAGTTCATTTCTGATAAAGCACCAGTATATATCACAGCTAGAACTGCTCTGCGCGAACTTCAAAACATAACCAATGAAATTAATCGTGATGCAGTTTCATCAGCTCCGAAGTGGTCATCTGATGCTTATTATAATCAAGTAGTATTGTTTAGGCGGTGGATATCATGGGAAAAGTCTGATCCTCTTGGTTTCCGTAATCACGAGTCTCCTGAGTTAGGTAAAACAATGCTTAACGAACGTATAATGTATGCATTTAGACAAGCTTTGCAATCTCTTCGACATTTGCCTCAACTATGGTTTGAAGTTGCCGAATACTGTGCTAGTTTGCCGGATGAAGATCTTGTTCTACAGTTTTTGAAAGAAGGTACGGCGGCAAATCCTCTTAGTCTATTATTAAATTTCAGACTTGCAGAAGTGTACGAAATGAAAAAGAAGAAAGAAGAAGCCAAAAAGATCTATCAAGCATTAGCAAGTCATATAATTGCTAAAATCAAACAAGTTGAGGATCACTGTGAGTCAACCAAACGAGTACTACAAAATCGTGAAGAGACAAAATCAATATACGCATCTGGTAATGGTAGTGAGAAATTCGAAAAATCGGATGATGATGAGTTAGAGATAGACGGTGAACTAGTAGCGCTCACAAGCTTGGATGATTCCAGCGAGGGAGATACATTCGAGACAAGAATCAAAAGGGTGGAAGATTACACTCAAGAACGCATTACAATTTTGTCAAAGGACTTCACAATGTGTAACACGATGTATATGAGAGCTGTAAAGCGCATGGATGGTCTCAAGGCTGCTAGGCAAGTTTTCAGCGAAGCTCGAAAATCTTCATATGCAACTTATCATATCTATGTGTCTTCAGCTATGATGGAATATCATCATAACAAGGGGCCTGACATTGCCAGCAAGATCTTCGAGATTGGACTCAAACGATTTCCAGAAACGGTGGAGTTTATTGAGCGATATCTTGATTTTCTGTTGCTGACGAACGATGATACAAATGCGCGAGCCTTGTTTGAACGAACGTTATCAAAACTTTCAGCCCAGGCCGCTAGACCACTTGTTCGACGGTTCTATGAGTATGAGGCAGCATATGGTGGGGAGCTGAATGGAGTTCTCAAGCTTGAAAGTCGGATGGCCGAAATGTATCCAGACCTTGCGTCAATCGTACGTTTTGCCGAACGCTACACATTTAACGGACATAGTGTGATCGATGAACGTGACGTTGATCCTGACGTGTATGATAATATTTTGCAAGAGGAAGAAGAAAGTGACCTTGAGTACGATGACGATGCGATGGAGCTTGTACCGACGGTGTCCGTCGTGGATGCTTCGTCAAAAGCTGCCAGAGCTCTCAAACGAGCGCACGAAGACTCTCGTTCCGAATCACGCAAGAGACTACGTCGTCGTATAGCTACAGTCGACTCCACAGGATTTAATGGAAGCACAAATTCAAATAATAATAATGTGGCCAGTGGCACAGCTACTGGCTTAGCAGGAGCTGCGGTGGTCAGCTCCGCAAAGAATATGCTCGGAACCACGAGTCAAGGATCAAGTATCTCTTCAAGCCTTTCTGCGGGTCATGGCACGTCTGCTGGTGCCAATACTGGTCAGGCAGTTACTGCAGTAGGTACCTCTGCGATTGTCACCAATACCCTTCCGGATGGTATAATGAAGCTTTTGAGTCTGTTACCTCCCGTGTCGACTTATAAGGCAGTACTATTTGATCCTGATGAACTGATCAAGCTGCTCGGGAACACATATATCCCGATGACACCCCCTCCAAAAGCAGATCTTAGCCGGTTCAAAAAAGCATAAGGTCAGCCGCCAGATAATTTACACATATTACAGTTGAGTGAGGTATGGCATAGCTATGTATCTATTTATATTGGTGCTACAGATACACAAAGCGAAAGTTCGCAGTAGATTTTGTCATAGTTGTATATAAAAAATCTAAGGACGGATAAGATCCAGTTGTCATAGTATATGATAAATGCAAAATAAATAAAGCAATACTTATGTATAATAGGAGAACATCTTTTGTCGCCTTAACAAATACTGTAGTTGGCAAGCCAAAAACATGTGGTAGTAAAATCGCAATTTCAACTGCTGTCGAACTGTTACTAATGTGATTATTATTCTTACTAATACTACTACTATTATCACTGTCCCACTGACTGCGCTATACGGTCGTCAAATTATATTGCCCGTTCATTATATTTGATAATTCTATAATAATGGAATTGTAGGAAAATGCTATTCGTTTTGGTTTTGATCTACTACTATTGTTCACTTGGTTCTCTCTCCTGTGGGCTAGGTTTGTGGTATATCGAGCCGTCTGCGCAACGTGCTTTGATCGTCTTACATAATGCATACGTATAGAATGCCAGTTTGTTACTAATATACCCGACATCAAAGTTTAATGTATATATACAACTAATCTGTCTTATTCTGCACTAGTCCACTAATATACTAGTATAATATCTAGCAGCGGATGTATCCCCCCCCTTTTATAAGTTATAATTGAAATCATTAACAACTGTGCATAGTACCTTTCCAAAAATGGAAAGGCGCATGCTATTAAATGTAAACTTCGATGTGAATGACATGTTCACTTTGTTTATAGTGTTAATGGAATAGTGTATATCCATATTGGGTATATATTCCCTATGGGTACTGGCGTCAGCCATTAGTGCATATTAGTATGCATATATTAGAACTTTGATGCTAGCTTATTCTCCAATACTTTTTCTCTATTTCACTTCCCCATTTATTTTGGAGGACACATCAGTAGTGAAAGTCACATCCATCAGATCCGCAGCTTCAGATCACTAGAATTTTCCGCGGGTGCCAAAACGCAAATATTATCGCATATTTGGACGACCAGGTTTGCAGAGTTCTGTGTCCCGTGTTCTATGCGAGAAAAGAAGCAGGGTCGAGGTCGCACAAAAGTTGAGATCAGAAAGCAAATCACGTGAAGGTTCTCGTCGGCAGGTCTGCAGCAGCACAGTAGGCAATGAAATACGCGTCTACCAGGCGAAAACCCAAGGAATAGACTAGAGAGAAGAACAGAAGAAACAATTGTACTATTAGAGTGACTTCAATGGTACAGGCTTCGCTTTCTTATGACGCTAGTCGGCCAAATGCCATGGCCAGCAGCAGAAGATTTCAGCTGCACGCGTGGGATCAGGCGTCTGTAGCAGCGTTTGAGCGGTGCTTAGGGCCATCGAACGACATGACACGATGGGCATATTTACCGACAATCGACCAGATGGAGAAGACTTTAGATGAGATTTCTGGAATTGAGCCCGTTCACCTAGTCCTAGAGTTACTTGAGCGTCAGGTTGCTCGTACATCAATCTTGATGTCCGTTAATGCGCAGCTGCAGCGGGATCTTTTCGATATGCAGTGTCAGCTGCAGCGACAGACGTCAATATTTACTCCGACTGCTTTACCAGTGCAATTATATGGTCCTCCATCATCAGAGATCCGCGGATCATGGCTGACACCAACTACTGATGTAATGCAAGTGAATGGTACAATTGGTGATACCACTGGTACATCTATATCGGCAGATGATATCGCAGATCAAATGGCTGTGAGTAATCCTCATGTTGCTAGTCGGCTAGTAGTTCCCTTTCAAGGATATCCACCGAAGGCACCTTTTTCCGCATATCAGAATGGATATGCTTCTTACTATTCACAGTTTCGAACTCAGCCGTATACGCCATATGCGTCGGCAAATAGATTTGCGCTCAACACAAAAAACAATGCTAAGACACTGCTTACCAAAAAGAAAAGTAATTCAAATACATCTAGTGCCATTCCAAGCGAGAATATGACACTCCTTGCTGGCATTAATGGTAATACGAAGCGTCGTAAGGTATCGTCTAATGCTAATGGTGCTTCCTCTAAGATGTCTCCAGCTACACCTCTTGACACTGAAAATATCAGCTCGAAAGACAAAGTGGAAAGAACGGAGAACGCAAGTCTCAGTGATATTATTGATGGCCATGAGCCAGCTGTTACCAAAGAGGAGTCCAAAGAAGAAAATTTTAGAAAAGAAGAGATCTCTGAAAGTAGAGGCAATGCGAGTAGTAAGCCCTCATCGAGATCACAGACAAGCAAAGCTAATACCAATGCAAGGCACAGGCTGAAGCGAAAAAGGGCCACTTAGAAGCATGTACCTTATTTTTTCATTTGGTCTAGTTTACGAATGTACTATAATGATCATATCTGGTATGTGTACTGATAGTCATTGTCTAGGCTCCAATAATTATATTTATGTTTATGAGTACTCATTTACTCGGCTCTTAATTCTTACGATCGTTATTTTCCTTCAAGTGTTTTACTACTTCACTGTATATTTATCCACTTTCTCTCTCTGCCTAGTTCGTTTATCCAGTATTACTATCAGTACTGTCACTACTAATATTATTGTTATTGTTATATGTTCATATCAGTTACGACTTCTAACCTGCCATTTACATGATGATTGTTTATGTCATTCCTCTTTTTCATATATCATTAACAAACTTCTACTTTATGCTTTCAATTATATTTGTTATGATTTGCTATTGCTTCGAAAATTTGACGATAACTTTAGTTGTACTGTTTTATTAATGGCCACAGAACTTCAGTGGTCGTGGTTATTGCTGTGTCCTTGTACGCGTCTTGAATCTACACTTTGCTACGTTTCATCATCCTAATGTATCTATATTCCTCGTTAACGAATATATTTTTACAGGTATTCATTTCTATACTTCATTATTTACTTCAAGATTGTACTCGCTCTATTACTCTTCATTTGGCCTGAACTCTAGTCGTGTCCTCCTTCACTCTCCAGCGGGAGTTCTGTCGATAGTGAAAACATAAACAAAAGAGCCGCACAGTCTTTTGCTACTTCTACTAATAAGTAAAGAGCACCAGACATCCTTCAAAAAATAGTTTTTTTTTAAATCTGCAGTAGTTTGATTTCTCCAGATTGACAGCTTCATCAAAGATACATAGCTATTATATACGTTCTAAGAGTGTGCATTCAAATTAATAGAGTGCTTTATCGGCTCCGGACCGTTGCTGTAAGACCAGGACACGCGCCGAAGACAGGGTCTGCAATACAGGAGCCACTGGAGAGGAAATTTTCTTTTTCCTGTACAAAACAGTAACTGCAACAGCTAACTTGTCCAATAGGATTGAATAACTAGACGTGTAGTGAAGTTATCGGTCTCGATTAATAAGAGTGAAATACAGCGTGAGTAAGCTATTGAGGGCCTGCGGCCGAAGAGAAAACCAATAAACCCATCAGCTAGGAATAGGAGTAAGACCTAACAGCATCATACGAAGAGACCATTAAGAAATTATTATTTCTATTGAATAAGAGAGTGCTATCGTAAGTATTGAGTTGGCGGTCAGAAAACTGCGTAGAATAGCATTGTTCGCCGCGCACGGCGGGTTATAGGCTCTTCAATAGCTAACTGGGAGAGAGTCTAGTGCATAGCACATTGCGTACTCAGCAGCGTATAACTGGCTTTTTATCAGTAAAACTTCATACTGGTGAATGACACCAGAGATCTTAACCTGAGCAGCAGCAGTTTATAACGGTACTGGCTATGGCAAGCTCATTACTCTCGTCACCCACATTCACCAATATCCCTCCTTCTGCGCTCCAACAACCTACTAGCAATACCATTAGCAGCACAGATAACAATAATAATATTGAGGAAATGTCAAGGTCAGAATCTCGGGCATCTTCGACTGGATCAGTACTCTCTTCGTCGTCTTATCCATCCAAGGAGCCGATGTCGGCCACTGCAGTTAATAGATTGCAAGAAGCCAGGAGAAAGCTGAAACCGGTAACTAGCTTAGAATCCAAAAAAAACCAAAGCATCTCAACTGAGAGTGCAGAAAATACTGCAGAAATTACGCGAACTTTTAGTCGTCTTAATCTACGGAACAAGGTTGTTGAAAATGATAATATTAGTAGCTCGTTTACTCATGGGGAAATCAGTATGAGTTTGTTCCTAGACCGCGGCAAACAACAACAACAAAAACAACAACAAAAACAGCCACAACAAAAGGAACCAGAAGAGCAAGAGCAAGCACAACAACCTCAGGAAAAGTCAGAGGCAAAGCAAAAATTTCAAGAACCAATACAGAAATTTGTGCTAGAAGAGCAACAATCGGAGCAAGATAAAGAGCAAGAAGCGCAGCAACGGCAGCAGACACATCACTTAAACGTTAGTACAAGCATCGATGACTCGCGAGAGACTGCCAATATGCAAAGCTTGTCATCTGGCGACATTTCACATAGCGTATCCCTCCCATCAGTAGAACCTTCATTCACGGGCTCTCTCATCAATGAAGATAGTTCCGACTTCGCCTCTCCTACGCTGATTCGTCAGCAGGGTCAGAAAATTGTCAGTGGTGGGAGCAGCAGTGAAAATTTTGGCCTATCTACGCTCTCGTCGCCTCCGATCTCTCCCACGCCGTCGCCTCCTCTTCCTGCTGTAGAGGATTTAGATATTGATAATCGTTTATTGAGTCATGACGAGGAGTCTGATTCTACACAGTTTCAGATTGGCCGTAGTAGCGCTAAGCAGTATGGTACTGGTTATGACGATACAGAAGAAGATGAAACTGCTGATAACGATTTTGACATGTCGCCGCTTCTCAAAAAGTCGTCATTCATTGTGGCCAATCGCAATAGTCAACAATGGAGATCCGGTCAACAGGTTTCTGGTGATTCTAGGGGCAGTAACAGTCAGCATGAGTCTCATAAATTAGAGTCATCCTCGGAGACGGGAATATATAGCGATAGTTCATCCAGTGCCCAAGATCTTAAGTCGACTCCACGACCTATGGTAGATATTTCAAGATATCACGATATTGATCCTACCGAGACCGCAGTTGTTTCGCGAGTCCAAAACATGGAAATCTCCGATTCGGCTGTCAAGAACTTCATGCAGCAGAAATCTGTACATGAGGAAGCTGTGTCGATCAAGGCAACTGGGGTATTTCGTGAGTCTCGACGAAATGATGCAAACATAGCTAACAATACTAATACAACTACCACCATTCCAGGTGCTCTATTACCCTCTACGGCATCTTCTGCCTCAATAAAGCCTCCAAATATCGCTGCAAGTAAGCTTACCTTGAAGGAACAGTCAGCTCTGATAGATAAATTGCAGAAGGAAAACTGGGGTTACCAGCTCAAGATCTATATTTTACAAGAAGAGCTTGATCGACGTTCAGAGGATAGTGTGCGTGACATGAGAAATGAAAATATTGATGTTAAAAGCAAGAACATAGGATTGAACATCGAAATCAAAAAGCTAAAGCGGAGAATAGCGGAACTGGAAACGCAGTTCCAAGAGATCGAGCATTCACACCAGGATCCGGAGGAAATGATAGATCCTGCAGAGGTTGAAGAACTAAAAGGACAACTTTATGAATTGCAGGTTGAGTTGGCAAACAAAGACGACGATTTGAGAGGAAAAGTTGCTGAAGTTGGTGGTCTCCGGGAAAGAATTAATACTTTGGAATTTCGTGAGAAACAGAATATTGAGGAGATAGATCGTCTACGAGGAGCTCAAAATGACGATCTGTGGGAGGAAGAGATAAGGGCTCTCAAGGAGTACCTTGGACGTGAACAGCAGGCTCGCGATGCAGCTCAAAAACTGAACATGGATTTGAGATCTGAAATTCTAAGACTACGAAGGAGTGTCTCAAAAGCAGGTGAACGGGATGTAACTGGAGAACTTCAGAGGTTAAGGTCAGAAAACAATGAACTGCGTCGAGAAATATCTAGAAATAATAGTGACATCGGAAGTAGTGATCCTGAGAAGGAACGGCTATACAGAGAGCTGGAAGATATCAAACGATCTGTTATGCGGTCTTCGTCTACTTCGACTACTCGGCACTCTTTAACATCCCAAGCCTTGGACTCTGATGACTACGAGATTGCAATTTCAGAATTGAAGGATAAACTTTCCGAAGTAAAGTATATTGCAAGGGAACGAAAGATTCAGGTTGACATTCTAAATAAGGAAAATGGCGAACTTCAAGATATGGTTGAAACTCTACAGAATACTGTGCAATCTATAACTGATGAGCGAACGTCACTTCAAGCAGACGTCGCTCAACTTCTGAAAGAAGCGTCTGCTAGAGAAGAAGAGATTGTTACTTGGCAAGAAGACTATGAAGTGCTCAGTACAGAGGCTGATGCTGAGCTAACGCGTCTTTCTGATTTAGTTAAATCTAAAGATGCTGAGTTCGAGCGATTACAAGCTGAAATTGAAGCATTTACCAAATTGGTTACCGCATTTGAGCGTGAAACAGAGTCAATGAAGATTGAAACTCAAAGTTGGAAAAAGAAGGTGGAAGAGCAAGAAAATATTATAAATCAGTTGCAAACACAGCTGGACAATGCCCACCATAATGCGGCGAGACATACTGAAGATCCTGCGCTGAAGCAACAAATAACAGACTACGAGGATACCATATTAGAGCTTCGCAAAGAGCTCAAGAATGCATTAGGAGCTGTTAAAGGCCGTGATGTTCTGGACCAACAAATCAAGGAGTATGAACGAGCAATGGAGGGTCTTGAGATGCAGCTTCAGAAGCTTCAGAAGGAAAGTATGGCTAGAGCTGATGCTAGGGCAGAATGGGCAAAACTTGCCTCTGAATATGACTCAAAAATTTCTACTTTGGAACGAAAACTTCAAGAATCTCAGGAGCGCAATAATATCCTTCAACAGCTAACTAATGGTTCAATCAACAAAAAGCCTTCGTCTGCTGATGGTAGTGTTAAGGATTCTGAGTCTGGTGGACTTGGCGCATCAACAATGACAGGATCAGTGTCCTCAGCCTCTTCGGAAAAATGGATGATAAGATTACAAGAACTCGAACAAAGACTTAAAGCTGAGCGAGAAGCTAGAATCAGAGATCGTGATGGTGCTCGCCAACGATTAGACGAAGCTCTTCGTGAAAATGAGAATCTTCAAGATGCGCTATCGAAGGCAAGGTTGCGAACGACTGGAACATTTGGAACCTTAGGTCCGCTGTCTGCCGCGCTTGGTCGATCATTTGGTGCTACTGCTGATGAGAATAGCCGTCAAGCGCTGAGATCTAAGATTGATAGTAGATTTTCGTCTCAGCGTAGTAATACTGCTATTGGTATTCGCCAGCAAAGTAATTTAGATGATATTGATGATGAGTAGTAATGGCTTATCTTGGTCAAAACGTTTAATGAAGGGGTATATAATATGGAGTTATTTATATTGATGCATTGAAGAAAATGAATATGCCTATTTTTTCGCACATTATGTTTCTTGTTTCTTGCTTGTATAGATTAAATGATTGCAAGATTATTCTAAGCTTTTGCCTGTAATTGCTTGTTTATTAACTTATTGTTGTAGCTATAGTTTATATGGATTTATCTATCATATTTGACTTTTGTGTAATTTGGTTAATAAGTAAGAATTTCATTATCCAGTAATTTGCGGAGGTTTACTGGCAAAAATGAGGTAACTGAATATTATTCATTAATTATCAATCTATGACGTTCATTCTGATACAAGTTCCGGTACAATAGAAAGAATTATCTGAATATTTCTTACACTGATATTTCTGGGTCTACCGTACTCGAAAAAAATATTTAATCTTCCAATTGTATTACAAATCTACAATAACATTAGCAGCACAAGCAGTAGCAGCTGTATCATGAGATAATTATTGTCGACACATAATATCAGTAATCTGTTATATTGCAAGCTAGCAAATTATCAAACTCATAATTAATCTATAAAAATGTGCTTAATATAGTTACAATTTTCCAGTATAAATATTTCGCGGAATTCCAGTCTGACCAGGGACCTTGAACTTGAAGATTTGACCTCCAAGATCGTTTTCAATTCCTGGATAAGCAGCTGTAGTTACAAAAATTTCGTCGAAGTTCTTTCCTCCAAAAGCGGGACATGTCACTCGACCAGCAGGGAACTTGTAAATAGCCTTGATATCGCCAGTTTTAGAATCTCTCTGTTCAATACGGGCTCCTTCCCAAATTGCCAAGAAGATATCACCTTGCCTGGAGATACAAAGTCCATCTGGATAATTATTTGGCACATCAATCTTGAAGAGCACCTGAGGATTCGATATCTCACCTGTTGTCAAATCATAACTATATTTGGTGATTGTCTGAGAGGCTGATTCTGAATGAATCATAAACTTATTGTCTGGCGTCCAGCAAAGACCATTTGGACAAGCGATTTTGCCTAACAAGGGCTTACATTCTGTTCCGTCAGCACTGAGCGAAAATAAAGTACCGATGAACCTGTCCTTATCGTCCGAGTTCTCGTCATATATCATAGAACCTGCAAGAAATCGACCAGCAGGATCAACGAAACCATCATTGAAGCGCATCTTGTTATACATAGCCTCGTCATCTTCGTAAACTTTTGCGATATAATTGAGAGGCTTATTTTCAGTTCCTGAAGATGCAAGGTCAACAGAAGCAAATCCGTGCTGCGCTCCTACTACTAGTTTCGAAGGCAGAGGAGTCAATCCTAAAACGCCGATGGCCTCTCCAACATTTGTTGTTCTCTTTGGTAGGTCCGTGGTTTCGAAAACAGTGATCTGCGGAGCAGAACTGTCATTGTCTGCTGAAACGGTTACAGTCTTCTCTTCACCTGCCGGACCCGAATAAGTGTGAATTAAGCCCTCTGTGATATCCACGAGATGCCATTCATTAGTCTCAGACGAATACGCAGGACCCTCTCCTAAAACACAGCTAGGAGTGAGATAAGGCTAATTCGATAGATTGGAATAGTTAGTAGACTAGGACCTATTTTAGGGCAAGTAAACTCACCTGCGAGATCGTGTATTCTGGAACCATTGTTAAATATATCTCTACTGGCAGACCTAATCAGCAGCATATAAGCGAGTAACAAAGGCTCACTGTATTGAAATAAGTTTCTTGTTCAATTATGAGATATTGAAGTCTGATGTATACAATTCACCATATATAGCCGTAAAAGATGACGATAGTGAATTGGAGAATGCCTTTTGCAATTCAGCCGCGATGGGCTTTTTGCTTGTAAAATATCATTTAAATTTTCAGTTAACTGAGTATCCCGCACGACTACTCGGCTAGATTCTATCCGATACTTCTAGTCTTTCTGGTTCAGGGACTCCAAGTAGAGAGATATATATACCACGATTAGCTGCGCGACTTAAAATCAAGTAGAGATGAGCACATAATAGAGTATGGCAAAGTTAATGTACGTGGACTACATTAGAGAGGGGTAAATATACACTCGCATATAGAGGCGGAGATCAGTTTCAAAGGAATTCTATTGCGGAGTAATAGAGAATAGCTCGTCGCTTGAATTATTAGAGGCTCCAGAGAGGAGAAGTAAAAAAATTAGAGAGATGGTTATAGAAGGAATTAAAGTATGATAAGCATTCACCAACGGCACTTGTAAAAACGGAAAACTACCGTGAGTCAAAATCTAGAAACAAGCAATAAACGTATCAGGAAATACATAATAAAATACAGCAAAAAGCTGCATGTACAGCTAATTTACATAAAGATAGAAAGTGCATATAAAGAGCTAATGAAATGAAACTGGCACACCACAGTTGATATCGGCTAGATATTGTACTTAATATATGACACAATAAAATGTAACAATAATCAAAGCCATACTCGCTAAAAGAAAAGAGAGATACCTGTGAGAGAGCCCGTATTGACGGAATATCCAATTAATACCTAGTAGATCTATGCGCCAGTCTTTGTAGTACTCTCTTTCAAAGTCACAATGCGATTGAGAATGATGTCATTGTCAGTGGATTCTCGGTCAATGCAGAAGTACGCAACTCTAAGGGCTTGGAAACGCATACTTTCCGGACCTGTACTGTTCTCCAGTCTGTTTTTGCGGAAATCATCAAACCCAATTTCTATTAAAGCATTATCATATGTCTCCAATGAAGTAGGGTTCAAATCAGCCAAAAATCCGTTAGGATTAGAGTCAGGACTATCAGAAACAAATAATCTGTTGAACATCCGTACTTGCTTCAGCTTGATAGGCGAGTTATACATAGGAGCCTCGGCAATCCACTGAATAAATGTCTTTGGTTTGACTTTTTTGTCGTTTTCGTATACCGCGTGAATCTCCGTAATCTTACCGGTTTCAGGATCCTTCTTGAAATCAGTAGCGCGGATAGTGTATGGCACCTTAAGCAAGCCCACAGACTTTCCTGGAGCAAGACGGAAATAATCTGGTGAATCTACCTCCCTGAAGTCGGATCGATCAATATAAACCTTCTTTGTGAAAGGAACAGAGTGCTCACCAAACTCGGGTGATCCTGGCTTGTATGGTAGCGAAATCTGTTCGATATGATCATCTGGGATATTGTCCAAAATAACGGGAACAGGATCAGGAATAAGCATCAATCTTGGCGTATGTTCCTCAAGATAATTTCTGATAGAGCTCTCAAAACGAGTTACTTCAATATTTGAATTGGTGGTAGTCACTCCGAGCTCATTAACAAATGCTAAAATTGCCTCCGGCGGAACTCCACGACGGCGAAGTGCAACTAGAGTAAAGAGACGTGGATCATCCCAACCACTAACATATCTCTCTCTCACTAATCTTGCAATCTTTCTTTTAGACATTACTGAACCACGGATATTCAAACGTCCATATTCTCTCTGTGCTGGCTTATATATCTCAAGTGCATCGCAAAGCCATTCATAAGACTGACGAGAAAGGTAGAACTCGGTTGTACAGAGAGAATGTGTGATATTCTCGAAAGAATCGCAAAGACAATGAGTGAAGTCATAGGTAGGATAGATCTTCCACTTATCGCCGGTTCGATGATGAGGTGCATCCAGAACTCGGTACGCTACAAGATCCCACATCTGAGGATTGGGGTCTTCCAAATCCATCTTCATACGCATCGTAGCTTCACCAGGTTTGTACTTGCCATCTCTCATTTCTCTAAACTCTTTTAATGACTGCTCAACTGATTTGCTGCGGCATACACATGCAATTCTTGGTCCATGATCATCACCACCACGATTCTTTTTAACTTCTTCTGGCGTACAGAAGCAAACGTAACCCTTATCACGACGAATTAAGTCCTCTGCGAGGTCATACAATTCCTGGAAGTGGTCAGAAGAGTATGTAATCTTGTAAGGACTGAATCCAAGCCACTTCACAATATCCAAAATTGAAGTAAAATACTTCTCTTCCTCGGCCTCTGGATTTGTATCGTCATATCGGAGATAGCAAATACCATTATGGTATTTGGCGTAGCCAAAGTTGACAGCAATAGCTTTGCTATGACCAATGTGCAAGAAACCATTAGGTTCGGGTGGAAATCTAGTGACTACCTTTCCACCTGTGGCTTTCAAATGTTCCGCCATAAGTTCCGGGTTAATCTGAGTATTGCCACCTGGCTTGTGCAAATCACCCAGAAATCCTTCAGTGAACATGTTTCTTGTCTTCGAAGCTGTGGTAACTGACGATTCCTTTCGGAAAGCAACATCAGCACCAGAAGCAGGCGGCTTTTCTTTCTTTTTCTTTGAAAGAACATCCCGCTCATCTTTAGGACCTAAAAGTTCCAAAATTGCTTTGTCGATGTAATTTTTGATCTCCGCAGGTGCTGCCCATTTAAGCTCTGGCATCGCTTTGATCTCAGCCATCAACTTTGGGACAGCCTTATATCTTGTTTCTTCGATCATATCCTTGTTATCTTCAAAGTATTTTAATACAGTCGACCTAATCTGGTCTGAAGTGACTTCTTGACCTGTTATTAAAGTAAAATGAGAGTAAGCATATATTGAATACCAGCCGATCTAATTAAGTAAATCAACCACAGAGTTACGACAACTCTGGCTAACCAATAAATTGCAGAGAACTACTTACCAACGCCCGCGGCAACATCCAGATCACTGACATTTGATTTACTCGCAGACGACTTAATATATTTGACAGCAGCTATAGAAATATAAACATAAGGTTAATCAGCAGCTGAAGGTATCATTTAAAGATTTTATTAAAGCTTGTAATCTACTTACCATCCAACTGAGTAGTACTTCTGATCTTATTATCTAAGATTGCCCTTGTCACAAGGACTCGGGATCCTTTTATTTCTGGGTCAGTCACATCCTTCGTCAATGATGCAAGTGACTGAAGGAGTGCAGCAACCGACTTATTGTCAATTGCATTGCTGTCGCCACTGGGAAAGGCTTCTGAAACTACTTCGGCAATAGCTGATGCCAGCTTCTTGTTCTTCAAAACATCCGTCAATTTCTGGTCTGTAAGGCCAATCAGCGCCAATTTTTCTTCAATTTCTGATACCCCTGCCATTAAATAATACAAAATATTTCGTACGAAGGCTGTTTATATTTGTGAAAGCAGTCTGCACACGTTTCTTACTACGATTAAAGATGGAAGGAGCTCAGGTCATATTTTTTTATTTATACTTCAAACAATTATGAGCCATATTATACCCCTAACCCCATATAACACATGAATTATAAGATCATAGTGCGTCTGCAGCTGAACAAGCTATGACAAGCGAGTTTTGCCTAATTGGAATGGAAAGCATGGATTAAGGATATATAAAGGAATATAGATTAGGAGTAGAGTTGGATAGAACGATAATAGTGCCAGTAAAGATAAAAATGCAAAGAGTGTATTAACAGTAATAGTGAAGACCTCGCCACCGATAACCATCTTGTGACCGTAATATAGTGCCAGTTAGTTTATTACATATGACCGAGTAAATAAAAATCTCTTTTCATTAGCAGCAATATTATTAATTGGTTTCCGCATGTTCATGAACATCAAGGTAGGCCTGACGGTCAAGAAAGTCATATTCGCCGGATTCTAAAAGTAGACAATGCATCAGCAGAACAATTCTAAACTAGATAATTTTCCGAAATAAAAAAGACTTACCAAAACTCCAATGCCTTTCTTCGCCAGCGGAAAGGTGTTCCGTGTAGCCATTCAAGATCGCCGTCCAGTTACCAGGTCGATTGTTGTTGGGATCCGCTTCATACATGCTTACACTGCAAGTTCCAGTTCGCACAGGCAACGATGAATCACCTACAAGTGCACGACCAAGAACAATCATGGTAGCAGCATGTGTACATATCAAAATAGTACGCACTTCTGGATACTTTTCATTATAAAGATCAATGAGGTCAGAAAGAACCTGAACTCCTCGATCATGAAGCTCTTGTATGGTCTCACCACTAGTTGAGGGAACAAATAGAGGCTCGTAATCAACAGCGACACGATTAAAGTATTTTTTCAACGATTCATGTGACGCCGCTATGGATGAGATATAATGAGAATTATTACCAATGTTTCAGTGGTCATCACGACTAATTCAACTGATTACTTACGTGAAGGATGTGTTGCTCGGGTCTTTCCATACCATTCCCTATTATAAAGAACATCGAAAATCGCATTATTATGAGTATTCTAGAGAGTGCAAATAGAGCTACCACAATCTTACCCAAAACCATTTTCTGCTATAATCTCTAAGTCAAGCTTTTCAGCTGTGGGATTAATAGACTGCAGACATCGGTAAAAAGGCGATGAGAAAACACGGTCGATCTTGGGATCAACGGTGTCATAATATTTGCCCAGCTCTTCAGCTTGGTCTAAACCGTGTTCAGATAAGGCGGGATCTCCTTCAATTCCAGTCGGTGAAGGCGTAGGAGGTACATCTGTTACCCAATTCGACCGAAATCCGTGCTAAATTATGACATTAATGGTTATGTTTAGTTTGAACAGGCTTTTTCATGGTCTCGCTCACTCGTGAAATGTAGATTCGCTCTATAGGCATCGTTGATACTTTAAATTACTACCAAGCTTCCACCCTTGCAGAGATACTATGTCTATATAAAGGTATAGTAATCTACTACAGCTAAAGTCTACCAATTGCGCGGCAAAAGGCTCTTGAATTAGTACTCTACTTGGGTTATTGGTATACTCATGAAGAGCTTGTGCCAAACAAATTTAGGCACACGAGTACGTCTAAGTGAACCTAACCCACAAACATAACAAGAAAAAATTTAAGAGCAATTTTTCATATTTGTTTTATATTTCAACTTATAATCTGTGTTTATACTATTGAATCCTAACTGAAATAGTGGAATCAAGCAGTTTGTCATTGAAAATTGTAAATTAAGGGAAGATATTAGCTGAATGAATCAATGAGGAGTATCCTTTTGATGTAAGCAGTGCTTCTTGACGTGTCGGATCAGTCGATTCAGCTCTATCGAACTTAAGCTCAGTTCAAGAAAAGTCATCATTTAACAATAAGGAATATGTCGATATTTTTGTATTCATTGACAGTGGTTCCTCCATCTGCAGTCACTGCATCGATTGTGGGCCAGTTCTCAGGGCACAAGCACCAGGAGATTGTGCTAGCTAAAGGTTCGCGACTCGAGCTCTTTCGTCCAGATCCAGCAGCAGGAAAACTGGTATCTGTCTACTCGACAGATACTTTTGGTGTTATTAGAATGATAGCACCTTTTCGAGTGGCTGGGACGATGAAGGATTACATTATTGTTGCGTCGGACTCAGGCCGTATTGCTGTTTTGGAATACAGATCTGATATAATTCAATTTGTAAAGGTGCATCTTGAGACTTTTGGTAAAACAGGGGTCAGACGGGTTGTCCCTGGGCAGTTTCTCGCTGTTGATCCTAAGGGAAGAGCAACTATGATTGCATCAGTCGAGAAAAATAAGCTGGTATATATCCTCAATCGTGACACCAAGGCAAATATTACGATTTCTTCCCCACTAGAAGCCATTAAGCCTCGATCTCTCTTGTTTGATATCACTGGTCTTGACGTTGGCTATGACAATCCTATCTTTGCTGCATTGGAAATTGATTATAGCGAGGCCGATCTTGATCCTTCTGGAAAGGCATATCGAGAAGTACAAAAAACGCTATCTTATTATGAGTTGGATCTTGGATTAAACCATGTAGTGCGAATTTGGTCAGATGTAGTTGACCGGCAATCTAACTTTTTGATGGCAGTTCCTGGTGGTCCAGATGGTCCATCAGGTGTTCTGGTCTGTACCGAAGGATATATAGTCTATAGACATATAAACAAAGCAATTCACAAGGTGCCAATACCCCGAAGACGCACACCACTTGATGATCCATCGCGCAAGAGAATAATTGTTTGTGGTGTTATGCATAAGATGAAAGGTGCTTTTTTTTTCTTACTTCAATCTGACGAAGGCGACCTCTTTAAAGTGACCATAGATTATGATGTTGTCTCCGTACATGGAGTCAAAATCAAATATTTTGATACAGTGCCTGTTGCAAAGAGTCTTAATATTTTAAAATCTGGATTTCTGTTTGTTGCTGCTGAAGGTGGTCAACATATGTTTTATCAGTTTGAAAAGCTAGGTGATGATGATAATGAGATTGAGTTCTCAAGTATCAACTATGCCAAAGGACCAATGTCTGATTATGGTCCTGCGTATTTTGAGCCGAGGCCTCTTGATAATTTGGTTTTAGTTGATATTGTAGATAGCTTGAACCCACTGGTAGATGCACAAGTAAGCAACGTGTTTGACGAAGATGCTCCTCAGATATATGCAATCACGGGTCAAGGGGCGAGATCGTCATTTAGAACTATTCGTCATGGACTAGATGTTACAGAAATCGTTGCTTCTGAGCTACCTGGTGAGCCCACTGCAGTCTGGACCACAAAACTGAGTGTTAATGATGATTATGATGCATATATTGTGTTATCTTTCACCAATGGTACACTTGTATTATCTATTGGTGAGACAGTTGAGGAAGTGACGGATTCAGGTTTTTTGTCTAGTTCGCCTACCCTCGCGGTCCAACAAGTTGGCGAAGACTCTCTAGTACAGGTATACCCCAAGGGCATCCTTCATATATCCGCTGACAAGGAGGTAAATGAATGGGAGGCGCCCCTTCACAGAACAATTGTTGCTGCATCTACAAATTCAAGACAAGTGGTTGTTGCTCTTTCAAGCGGCGAAATTGTGTATTTTGAGCTTGATGACGAAGGCCAACTTAATGAGTATCAAGACCGGAAAGAAATGAATGCCAATGTGACTTCGCTCTCCGTAGGAGAAGTTCCTGAAGGAAAAGTGCGAAATTCCTTCCTTGCTGTAGGCTGTGATGACAGTACTGTGAGAATAATTTCGTTGGATCCTGAAAATATGTTAGACTCGTTAAGTGTTCAGGCATTGACAGCTCCTCCTACAGCTCTGTTAATAATGAGTATGCCTGATAGTGTCTATCCAGAGAGAACAAGATTACTAGATGCTAACTCAACTCTATATTTGCAAATTGGTCTATATAATGGCGTATATCTGAGAACTGTTTTGGATACTATAACAGGTCAGCTGTCTGATACACAAACACAGTTTTTAGGACCAAAGCCCGTGAAACTTTTCAAAGTAAACATGCAGGGCCAACCTACTGTTCTTGCCCTTTCAAGTAGGCCATGGCTGGCTTATACACATACTGTTAATTTTATGGTTACGCCCTTAGCGTACGAATCGCTAGAATACGGATGTGGTTTCTCAAGTGAACAGTGCCCTGAGGGAGTAGTAGGTATTGAAGGAAGTAATTTGCGGTAAGTTAGATATCTTCTATTTTTTTATATAAAATATTGCTTCGAGTCGAATATATGATGAGCTCAAGGTATCCTAAAATAACATGTGGAAAAAATTTCTGTTATGTACTATCCAATTGTTCCTACTGATAGTCGGCAAGCGATCTTAACGTTCCGTTAAATTTTCAATTTGTTATGATATATTCTAACTATATTTAGTATCTTTACTATGGAACATCTAGGTGATAAGATAAAGCAAGATTTGGTACCTTTGAAGTATACACCGCGACGGCTGATTAAACATCCAACTGAGGCTGTTTTTTATACTGTCGAAAGTGATACAAATACATTGTCTCCATCTTCGCGGTCTCAAAAAATATCCTCCTCTCGTAAACAGAGCGACTATGAAGAGCTTCCAGCTGAAGACTTTGGGAATCCTAGGTATAACGGACAATGGGCGTCATGCATAGAAGCAATAGATGTATTCTCGCAAGAGGCTTGTGCGAGAATATATTTAGAAGACAATGAAGCCGCGTTTAGTTTAACAACCTGCTCTTTCAAAAATTCAAAGCATCAAGATGAAGACGGCGAAGAAGATGAGGAGCCTGAAGAGAGCATGTATTTGGTTGTCGGTACGGCGAAAGACGTACAATTAATGCCTAAAAAATGCAGTTCAGGATACATTCATGTATATAAAATCTCCCAAGACGGCAAAGAACTAGAGTTTGCTCATAAAACTGAAGTGGATGAACCACCTTTGGCGATGATAGAATTCCAAGGCCGATTACTAGTTGGTATTGGAAAGGTTCTCAGACTGTACGATTTAGGAATGAAGCGACTGCTTAGAAAGGGCGAGTATAAGTCTCGCAATTTGAACAATATCATTTCGATTAATGCGAAAAATAATCGGGTTATTATCGGAGATATACAACAATCTGTTACATATTTAACATATCGTCACGAAAACAATAGGTTTCTGCCTTTTGCAGACGATATAATTGCTCGTCATACGTCATGTACTGCTCTTGTAGATTATGACACTGTTGCGGGCGGTGATAAATTTGGAAATATCTGGCTTCTACGTTGTCCAGAAAAGGATTCCATAGACGCAGATGAGGATAATGGTGCTCATCTCCTGAGTGCGCGTCCTTATTTAGATGGTGCTCCTGGACGAGTCGAAATGATTGCTCACTTCTATATCCAAGATATTCCAACTTCAATTCAAAAGACACAGTTGACATCTGGTAGCCAAGAAGTCCTCATGTATACAGGCCTTCAGGGTTCGATTGGAGTGATAATTCCTTTTGCGTCCAGAGAGGACTACAACTTTTTTCAGCAGCTTGAAAGCTTGTTAAGAGCGGATGATTTGTCCATTGTTGGACGTGATCATCTTATTTATCGCGGATCTTATCTCCCAGTTAAATCAACTGTTGATGGTGACCTGTGTGAACGTTTCACAATGCTCTCTATTGAGAAACAGCGGAGCATCGCAGCCGAGCTTGAGCGTACTGTTCGTGAGGTAGAACGCAAGATATCAAGTATGCGAACTCGATACGCATTTTAAATTTGTTTGATGTACTTGTATCTTAGATTTTCATATAACACTTATATTCAGGCATTTCTATAACATAATCTATGTGAGGCGTGGGATGCCTGCGTACTATACTATCCGTGTGTATAATATTTGTTTTGCGTATTTATTTTGTAAATTTCTATATCTGATAGAATGTAGTAGTTGTTATCCAAGGTTAGGTTTAAAGTCCATCTATTTACGAACAGAAACGGTGATCTTGTCGACTTACTGACAGGTTAACAAAATATATCGTACTGGTCCTTTTTCTTTACCTGAGCAACGATTGGCATTGAAAGACCAAATATTGTTTGCTGACGTAACTTTTAGATATATCAACATATTTGAGATATCTACTGAGGACCAGGTGTATCGATTTAAATTTGAGCTATTTGATAGTTATAGCAGAGTAGTACGGAAGTTGATTAATTAATAGAGTCTGTGTCATAATAGAATAATAAGAAGACAGTAATGGATTATTTGAATTCTACGCAAGCTGAATCATTACAGCAGTTTGTGATGATTACAAGTTGGCCAGAAAATGATATGGAAGGAGCAATACAGATGCTTTCGATATGCCAGTGGAATGTAGAGGTGAGCTAGACTTAAGAATATACGATACAGGATATTGTTGGATGAAATTGTGAGCAGACATAAATTGTACTAGTGATCAGAAAGAAGGAAATTCTAGTATCAAAATAGTAGATGATACGATTATAAGCAATAAATACTAATTTATGCTTACCTTTACAGCTTGCGATAACCCGATACTATGATGAGGGTCCACTACGTCCAAATCCAAATGTACTATCGCGACGGAATGTATCTGCACCTGACGATGGGAGACCAATTACACCAGAGCCGGTAGTGGCACCCAGATTAGATGATCCAGCACCCAGAACAATTGCACCTCGACCATCATTTATTACTACTGCACTGACATCTCTCATATTGCTACCGTTTGCTATAGTTTCAAAGGTTGCTCATGGAGCATTCTATATATTTGCGATGCTCTTTCCATTCCTTCCTCGACTAACAGGTATATACCCATCCAATATGGGAGCTGCGCGATCGGAAAGAAGATCGGTAAATCCGCGAGATACTGCTGCGAGATTCATTCGTGACTTTGAGGAGGAAGTCGGAAAAAGTAGAAGTGAGGTTCTTCCTTTCTTCGAGGGCGGTTATACACAAGCTTTGGATGCCGCTAAAAAGGAGCTCAGGTTTTTGTTGATAATTCTCCAAAGTGATGAACATGATGATACTTCTCGATTTAACAGAAATATATTAACAAACCCTGATATCGTACGCTATGTGCGCGAAAAGGACATGATAGTTTGGGGAGGAAATGTTCGTGAATCAGAAGCATATCAAGTAGCTAATGCACTTTCATGTACGCGCTATCCATTTGTTGCCATGATTGCGTATACACCTCCAACATCAAGCCATCCAGCCTCGATGTCAATACATGGTCGCCTGCAAGGATATTCTTCGCCTGAATCCGTCCTCACTAATCTTCAAGCCATCGTTGACCGCCATGAATCTGTGTTGCAGCGAGTCCGATCAGAGCGATTAGAGCAGCAGACAGCGCGTGAAATTCGAGCTGCTCAAGATATGGCCTACGAAGCTTCCCTAACTGCTGATAGAGAACGTGAGCATGCAAGGGTAGAAGCTGAGAGAGTGGAAAGAGAGCAGCGAGAAGCAGAAGTGCGTGCTGCAGCAGCCAAAGTGAACTACAGGAAATGGAGAGCAAACGAATTACGAGTTAAAATGGCCGAAGTTGATGCTTCAGCTTCTAATGGTATGAAGGTTGCACGTGTGAGTATACGTTTACCTTCTGGAGACAGAATTGTCACTAGATTTGCTGAAAATCAAACTGTTAAGGACGTTTATGATTTTGTTGAGTGCTATGAAGACATTATGGCCCCATCAAATACTGCAGATTCAGTAGAGCAACCTCCTGATAACTATGAGCATCATTACAAGTTCAAGCTTGTCTCGCCTATGCCGCGAATGACAATAGAGACGTCAAGTGATAAGCTCATAAAGGAAGAGAAGGCTCTGTGGCCCAATGGAAATCTTATAGTAGAAGAAGAAGAGGAAGAAGAAGAAGAAGAAGAAGATACAGAGTAACTAAATATAGTATTCTAATGAATCGCCTTCCGTATTACGTGTCTCGTGATCATGAAGGCTTGTATTTTCTCGTATATGTAAATGTTGAACCCGTTGGTCGAATTGATGAGTTGATTTGACATATGCATTCTATTTTATTTATATCGTACTTAAATCCATAAGAAATTACAATAAACTAAGCACTCGTTCGACAAATGAAGATACCTCTACATTCTCTTCAAGCCCGCCTGGTCTTAGTTCTCTTAACTTCTTAATAGCCATAGTTCTTCGGGCTTCAGATTCTGCCTCCTTCGTTAGAGTTGTGTCAGTTAGGATCGCGTATATCGAAGATAAGTGATATTGTAGTGTCTTTGACTGTAGCATTACCATTATTTCGGGGTCATTTAGGAGTGTAGCACGTGGATCCAGCATTTGCACATCGTGATTAGTGATTGTGGGATTCAGTTCAAGCCCAGAATTTTGATTGTCTTCAGTTCTTGGTTCGTTAAGATCCACGCGATTACAGCGATGCCTTTCAGTACTCCTAAAACATATAACAGAGCAACTGTAATGTGCGAGTTAGTGAGCTGTGCAGTATTAGCTATAAGAGCAAGGCTGAGAGATGAGAATGGTAGCTGAGAAAAGTTCCTCACCAAGCTCTCGACAGTTTCTGCTACTATTCGATGAATCTACTTACTAGTTTAATCCGCAGCGTGGACATTTGTATTTTTTCTGCTTGTCCAGGCATACCTCACATTTCGACTCTTGTTGTGGCATTCCGCTTGCTTTAGTCCATTAGATGCTAGAGAAGATCTAGGAATAGGATAGTAGAACAGAGTTTTATTATATCTTTGGGATCAGATCTTCATCTGCCAGCCTAAATCCTGATATAAGCCCTCCTCGTCAACGGAAATTTCCTGATAGCTAATACAGAATAATATATATATATATATACATGTGATCAGAGTATAATTGTAATTATACGAAAATAAAACGCCTGGAAGACTCTGAAATGCGGTTGGCTGTACCAAAGAGCCAAAACCATCGTTATGCTATAGTATGCAGTTATTTCGTAAATAACCTTACCCATATAGTCGACCTTGATTTAATGAAATACTCTCGACCTGAAAAAATTACATTTACAAAGCAATGGCGGACTATAAACGGCCTCGAAGGTCGTCTTCAAGAGAGTTCAAGCATCCATACAGTGGTAGAGAGAACGACAGAGGCTATAGGGGTCGTGATGGAAGACCTGAACACAATAAACGTGATAGACACTACAGAGATTATGCAAGAAACAGTGACCACAACGAAGATCGTAGAGGACGGCATGATTATAGTGACGAGCGCCGTCGCGACAGAGGCTACAGAGGCAACCGCGAAAATCGTCCACACTCAGATGAGTCTCGATCGAGATCTCCATCTCCTATACAGGAGCCTGAACAGCCAAGCTATACTCCATCTGGAGCATTGAATGCCGATCACGCAATCAAGTCTCAGCAGATAGAGCACGCAGCGGCTAGTCGTAAAGCAGAGCAAAGAGCTGATGGGGGCAGAGCCGACCAACATCCCAACGCTGCTGCGTTATCTTACGTCGAGCCAGCAGAATCTCGGAAACCGGAAAAAGACAACATTCGACTATATGTGTTCAAAGCTGGCGAGATCATAGATACATTCACACTTTCTCCGCAGCCAGTCTACCTTCTTGGTCGTGATCGTGCCATTGCCGATATCCCATTAGACCACCCTTCTTGTTCTAAGCAGCACGCCGTCATTCAATTTAAGCTGGTCAAAGTAGAGCGGCAGCTAGACCCTCTACATCATCCCACGTCAGACCCTGTTCTACCTTTTATCTACGACTTAGGCTCGTCAAATGGCACTCTAGTCAACGGCGACAAGCTACCACCAAAGACTTTCATCCAACTGAAGCACAAAGACATGATTCAGTTTGGTTTGTCGTCACGTGAATTCCTTTTGCTTGATACCGATGAAGAACCCTAGACAGATCTTAATATAAACCCTAATACATAAATGAATGTATATTGAGGGTAATGTACTATGGCTTATATAATATATTATAATGAAAAGCTGTAATAATAACAGTGGATAAATAAGAAGGTACTATACGCTTTCTTGTGATACTTCAGAACCGAAGAGACGGTAACACGTAGTCGTCGCTTTTTTTCTTTCAAAACATAGGCCAGGAACACGAAGAAGGAGACGTGAAATCATTCCTGATAGATAGATTGGATAGCGATCAGACTGTAAAGGAAGAAAGGATGCCTTCAAAACGAAAACGCACTCGACAAACGCCGCTTCACAAGCTGTTCACCGTACTTCGTGATGAGGACTCATTTGGTGTATTGGACGAAGCAGTAATCGCACGACAGGCACCTTCTCCGAAGCGTACAAGAGCTGCAGAAAAGTCGCCGATGGAATATGCCTCTAGCAGTCTACCTCCGATATCTATTACTGAAAAATACACTAGTGGCGGATATGACGATGTGATAGATCCACAGGTTCTGCTGGATGACCTCCGGGTGGTGGTAGAGACTCTGTTGTCATCACTGTCGCCAGCATCAAGCCGATACAAAAATCTCGATCGATTCTATTTTTATGCTACTTCTCTGGTGGTTCGGCTCAGACAAGAAGAAGGCCTACTGAGCGAAGAGAAAACCAGTACTGCTACCTCAGTTGATAATCTCAAATCAGAGCCCACTACTCCAGTGCCGCTAGATCAAACATCTGGTAGTTTATCTCCTGCTGGTGGTGCGCTCAGTGCAGCCCCTTCAATGACACCAACTCTTTCTGCTGGAGGGAGTACTGCTAGTGAATCACCAGCTCCAAGCACAATTGCCGCTGGAGGAAGCGGTCCTGTCACTCCTACTAGTTCAGCTCTCGAAAATATTGATTTAAGAAGCAACGATAAAGAGGTTTTATACATGGTCTCACAACATGGCCCGTTATTTTCATCTCTTTCAAAGAAATCAAGACTCGATAAACGAAGGTTTCCAGTTCCGATGTTCTTTAATACGACCAAGATTGTGCCTGCGCAGCCAGCACTTGTACCTGCACGTAAACTCGGCTTTTTGTCGCCGTCACCGTTTTACTCGGCAATTGGTACTGCGCCCGTTGTTGCGACTAAGTTACGTCCAATGCTTTCTGACTTTACACATCCTATAAATGCACCACTGCCAACTGCAAAGTGGCTGAGATATGATCCTTATTCATCATTTGCTCCTACGCGTGACGAAGGTCATAGCATTATATCTGCAAAGGCAGTCTCTGCTGTATGGTATCAAAAATTTCGCTCCCAGCTACTTCGACAACAGTACATGGACACTCAGCGTGCCTCTTCAGAAGATGGTGAGACTAACACTGATGATCAGTCTCCAGGCTCTGTAACTGACGATGCCGAGAGCTCTACAATTCCAAATACTATGACTGTCGACAGTAATGATGAAAGTGCTAATGATACACCTATCGAGATTACTGAGACCAAAAAGGAAGATTTCGCTGATGATGAAGAAAATGCTACGCTAGATCCTGCGCTCATTGAAGAGTGGATTATGTCTGATTCTGGAGCTGCATTTGACAGCGCTAGTATATCTCAAATTAGCGAATGGCTCGATCGCTTGCAGGAGCTACAAAACGAAAGATTCTCCCAGCCTCTTTCGACTGCCTCAATCGCTAGTGGATCTATGGCCAATCCGACTGATGAGGAACAGAATATTGTCGCTGATGTTGTCAGCACTCTATCTAATCTGGTTACTCAAGTTCCTCCGTACGTATTTGCGGATCTCGTGTCAAGATGGCTTCCAACTCTCTCTCGATGTACTGTTGGCTCACTTCCTCCAGATCCCTCTGATATTCACCATCCACCAATTGTACATGCACAGCCTCCTGCACCTCTTGTACAAACTCGCCGCAGGAGATAACAAAGAACTTATTTATTTGTGAGTTATTGCTCTGCTGGTTGATTTGTATTGAAAAGTTTTCTTTCGTTACTATCGTTGATCTAGATATCTCCTTCAGTGCGTATGTTGTTATCTATTCAATACAGATTTCTTCAGATTTAGTTTAAGCAGACTATTTTACATCTAGTTACTGACTATCTATGGTCGATATACATATGTAAACATATAAAGTTACACGTGCTTCATATAACAGTACACACTGTATAGTTTCTCTCCTTTCGGCCATCAGATAATTTATTCAGATATCAAATAGTAGACAATATATAAAGAGCTTTCAGATAATAATATCATAAATATATTCGGTTCGCTGAGATCCGAGATTGTAGCATTTGTTATTCGTAGTTTACTGACAGTCTGTTTAGAGATTAATCCTCCATTGCTATTAAGTGCCTAAACATACATAGCTATAAATGTACCTTCACGATAATAGTTTTATGGTATCAAGTATGCTTTGTAGCATTACAACATACGTATAATGTTACAATTACCAAAGGAGAACTTAAGTTCTTCTTGCCATCATTAAGATAAGTACTTGGTACAGTTATTATTGTAGATAAGTCATTTTAGAGCACCAGTTATAATTTTAGTAATCAACAAAAGACCAGAAAAATAGAATATTTATAATCTGCATGTAGTAATATATTATCATTCAATTAACACTAGAAAAAACCATATGGAAATGAAAACTGTTATAACAATTGTTACCGCTATTCAAAGAAATTAACGGCATTTTATTATAGTAATATTCAAAAGTAAACAATGAACACTCTTAAAATCGATATATCTCAGCGCATCTTAGATACCTATAGTTATTATAGTAAACCTTACAACTCTTGTGCTTTATCTAACGTGTTTAAAGATCTTTCCATTGTAGAGAGTTTACTCTAACTGGAATGCATCCTTCAAGAAAGCGACTTCTTCATTATGGTGGACAACCTTGTTGCCAGCAGCAACACTAGCACTTGGTGCACGACCAGCATATCGGACAGCGTGATTCTTGTAGTTGTTAGTCTCCTTCAACAAAGTCTGGAGACGTGGATACATATAACTCCATGCTCCAGCATTCAAGTGCTCCTCCTGGCACCAAACAATTTCATCTAAAGCAGGATATTCGTTCAATGCATCACGCAACTGAGCCCATGGGAATGGGTGGAACTGCTCAATCTTAATGATAGTAGTGTCCTTAATATCATTAGTTTCGCGAGTCTTGTGGAGCTGAGCATAAACCTGACCGGTACAAAGAATTACACGCTTAGTCTCACTCTTTGGAACAATAGACTGGTCCTCAATAATCCACTGGAAATGGCTGTCACCAGTGAAATCCTCAAGAGGTGATCGTGCCAGTGGGTGTCTAAGAAGTGATTTAGAGAAGAACAAAATAAGAGGCTTTCGGAATTGACGGTGAATCTGTCTTCTCAAAATATGGAAAAGGTTTGCAGGGGTGGTAGGATAAACCAATTGCATATTACAGTCCTGGTGCTGTCTATGAAGTTTATCTTCACTTGGGAAGTATCGAGGATCTTCGGTACAAAGCTGTAAATATCTCTCAATACGAGCGGAAGAATGCTCAGGACCTTGTCCATCGAAACCATGAGGAAGCGAGAGAACAATTCCAGAACGCTGAGCCCACTTAGCTTCTCCAGAAGCAATAAACTGATCGATAATAACCTGAGCAGTATTGGCAAAGTCACCAAACTGAGCTTCCCACATGACGAAAGCATCTGGAGAAGTTAAAGAATAACCATATTCGTATCCGAGAACACCATATTCGGACAAAGAGGAGTTGGAAATGACGAAATCAGCTTGATCTTCGGCAACATGTTGAAGAGGTGTATAAGTAGCCTCAGAATCCTGGTCATGCAAAACAGCATGTCTCTGAGAGAAAGTACCTCTTTCAACATCCTGTCCAGAAACACGAACGTGATAACCCTCAGCAACAAGGGAACCAAAAGCAAGTGCCTCACCAGTAGACCAGTCGATTCCAGCACCTTCATGAACAGTCTTCTTTCGATTCGCTAAAATACGCTTCAAGTTACGATGAACTGTGAATCCATCAGGCGGGCTAGAGATAACGGTTCCAATGTGCTTGAGTAAAGACTCATCTACAGCCGTAGGAAGATGTGGAAGGATTTCAGTTGCAAGCTCCTTAGGAGTCTTGAAGCCATCCCAAGCCGAAGAAAGCCATTCACGAGTGGTTGGCTCGTAGTCCTTAGCCTTATTGAAGGACTCCTCTAAAAGACCCCAAACCCACTTCTTGTGCTCGTCTATGTCACTCTTACTGAAGCTGCCCTCCTCGATAAGCTGGGAGGTATAAATATCCAAGACTGGCTTCTGAACAGCGATTTTCTTGTACATTAATGGTTGAGTGAAAGAAGGTTGATCAGTCTCATTGTGGCCATATCTTCTGTAACAAACGATGTCGATGATAACATCCTTCTTGAAGGTAGCACGGTAATCAGCAGCGATCTGGCAAATGAAATTAACAGCCTCAACATCATCGCCATTAACGTGGAAAATAGGAGCGTCATTTGCTTTAGCAATATCAGATGGATACATAGTAGATCTAGCAAATCTTGGGTCAGTAGTGAAACCAATCTGATTGTTGACAATGACATGAATAGTTCCTCCAGTAGAAAAAGCTGGAAGCGAGTGGAGACCTATGGTCTCATAAACAACTCCCTGACCCGCGAAAGCAGCGTCACCGTGGAGTAAAACGCCCATGGCAGTAGTGAAAGTACCCTCATCGTTATTGTAATGTTGAATGGCACGAGTCTTTCCGAGGACAACAGGGTCCTCAGCCTCTAAATGAGATGGGTTGGCAACGAGAGACAAGTTAACTCGCTTACCAGATGGGGTTGGTCTCTGGTAATTCATGCCAAGATGATACTTGACATCACCAGAACCCTCATCAGCAGCATTATCGGTACCAGAGAACTCAGAGAAGATAGACTCATTTGGCTTTCGTACGACATTTGACAACATGTTCAAACGTCCTCTATGAGGCATACCGATAACAATGTCGCTAACACCAAGGTCAACAGATCTGTCAATCATGGCCTTCATTCCTGGAATCAAGGACTCACCACCTTCAAGACCAAATCTCTTGTCATTAGGATACTTTGTAGCTAAGAAAGACTCGAAGCTAGATGACCATATGATACGGTCCAGAATACGGCGTTTCTCATCTGCACTGTACTTGAACGGTGTTGGGATCTCAATTCTTTGTCGGATCCAGTCACATTCCTCTCTATCGGGAATGTGGATATACTGAACACCGTAAGAACTGCAGTAAGTGTCCTCAAGAGCTTTGATAATCTCACGGAGAGTCATCTTGCTCTTTCCAGCTGTAGCAAACCACGGAAGTATACCAGGACCAAGGTTGAACTCTTTGTCAAGATCAGACTCGGAAAAGTTGTAGTGCTCAAGAGTGAGCTCCTGTGGAATTTCTACCTTACGGATGCCGAGAGGGTCCAATTTTGCCTTCAAGTGCCCACGGACTTGGTAGGCTCGAACAAGGAGTTGAACCTTCAAATGACTGATAACATCACTGTTTCCGGCCAATCCGGCACCGGGGACAACATAAGGAACTGCTGCTGATGATGTTGGAACTATATTTGGCGGAGGAATAAATGCGCGCGAAGGAGCAATGTCGTTGGATTCCATGTTCTTGAAGTACACTTGCCATGAAATATGAACACTTGTAGGATCACGCTTCCATGCATCATACATCTCATCGATGTAGTTAGCAGAATTGCCATCCAAGAATGCATCGTTAGGATCCTAAAAAAGTGGCCACATTGTTAGTATCTTGTTTTTCTCCTTTCTTTGTTCATTAGTCAAAGCTAGCCAGTACTTCAATCCTTTCATTTGCCGGCTGCCATAGTCGACAAAGGACAAGGGAACCATATTAACATCTGCATATGCCATAGCCTCTTGGAATAGTAGTATACACCGTTCTAGCAGTACTATTCGTAAACTCTTACTTACCACACCAACTGGTTTTGGATCAGCTGCGGTCGCCATTAATCGACTTAGGACTGGGAACTGAGTTGCACTGGCCGATGTTTTCAGCTCAGTGGTCAAACCCGACATCTGAGTAACACGCTTCAGTCCATTGCGAGCTGAAGCTACTCGAGAGATCGTCGATGCCGACGAGCATAACCGTGAAGAAAATTTTGGGACTGAACGTAACATCTTCTGCTTCTCCTATACTCGTGTACTCTTTGTTCGCACGAGCAATGAATTTTTTCCGGACTTTTCAGAGACACTGACTTCTCAGAATACTCAAAAAAAAAATTCAACTCTCTACTAAAGAGTGTATATTTTATAAGAAGTAGAATTGAGGAAAATTATTAGCAAAATAAAAATTAAAAGCTGGGGAAACCACAGAGAGTAGGTATTTCTACTGGACAAACTGCTAACACCTTTGCTGAGCCGTGATAGGCGGTCAGCTTGAATTACGGTTACCCGGCTAAGCTGTCCGTTGCTTCTCCGACACAAATTATATAATAAATTTGGTCAATATTTGATGTATGTTACATAAGTAAGGCACTTTTTTTTTAAGTGGCGTATGATTTGCAGAACGTTGATTGGCTGTCGGATCGAGGTACGTACAATTACGGTTGCATGTATCCGAAAGGGTGGCACTCTGTTTAGTCACATGATAAACCCCAATCCGCAAGATGCTCTATGTCTTTATGAGCCTTCATATAATGGATACGTCACATATGTGCTAGTGCATTTATCCTGGGATGGAAATAAGGCTGGTGATGAAAGAATACCAGAGGTCCTCTTGAGAAGGTGTAGAACAGTAACATTAATTGGATACATACATAAAAAATCATACAACCCTACGACCTCGAGAACAGAATGAAAAACACTAAATACATTTAATGATATATAAATACGGCACTGCTAAGTAGCGATAAAAGATAATGGTGCTGGCTAATAGATAGTGGACAGGACATAGCTACGTTTGATAGGAATTTAGCAAACGCTATATATGCATTAGACTTGTACAAATATAAAGCACAAAATAGACTTCGATATATCTGGTGCATATGCAATAATATATGACATGAAACGCGGTAAAGAAAAGTATATATTGGTATGCTAAGCGGCAAATGGTGTCTTGAGAGGATCGATAACCACACCAGGCTTGATAATGATCCGAGGTTTTGTGAGCTTCTGGGTAGTCGTTTGTGTTGTCCATTCCTTGCCGATAGGCATGCGTAGCGCCCTCTCATACTGCTCACGCGACTCGTAGGGAAATGGAATATGACCAGCTGTATACTTAGCGCTTTTCTTTGCTGTCTTTTCATTAATAATAACATTTTTAAGCTTGGAGTCCTGGCGCTTCTCAGGGGCGATACCTTTGATTTTCTCCACTATGCGGCGCTGACTGTTTTTCCGAGTTCCTTTTCCTGTCCAAGCGCCCCATCCAGGCAGCGTGACGTCGATCTCTTTGTCGCCCTCATCTTCGATGACTTGCTGTTTCTCCATCTGAAATTCTGTAACAACGTCATCACCGGCAAATGCCCTCTTGACGAGTTCTCTTTGTTTAAATTCAGCCACGCGAGTGCGACGATTACCAGCGCGACTGTTTTTAGAAATCATGGTCACATCGAAATCATTGACCCCAGACGTTTCCATATTGTCATTATCATCGTAGACATCGTGAATTTCAAGAATCTGGTTGACATCTATGTTAACATCGATATCTTTGTCCATCTTATTGTTATTCCTTCGCTTAGTACGCTTAAGCTTGGCCACCGCCTTTACATCGCGTGTACTATCCTTGGATAAATTCTGTAATGCTCCATTCCTAGTAATCGAACTAGGGTGAACATCTTTTATCCATGGGTTGGCCGTTGTGTTTTCAGGAATTGAATTAATTCCGGCAGACTCAGTAGAGATAATAGTTGTTGCAGACGAGACACGAGGTATATCCTTTAATTGATCGAGCTTTCTTTGTATACCAGTCAAACCTTCATTATCTTCCTCAGCTCTCTTTACAGCTTCAGCAGCATCAACTTTGGCTTCAGCAGCTCCAGGAGCATATTTTCTGCGTCCCTCATTGATAACCTGGACTACAGAAGATGTAGGATCTCCAGAATCTTCCTCCTCATAGCTATCATCGGCAACCCTAGTTTCAGCGATCGCGTCTTCGTTTTGACGTCTGAGGCGACTCTCAGCATCTCGCATAAACTTCATGGCCATGATTCTATTACTGGACGCATCATTATCATTATCCCTTTCAACTTCTAGTTCCTCTAAGCCTACACTCCCATCATCACTGTCACTCTGACCTAAATCACTATCTTCGCGGCCATCAATCTTGCGGGTAAGTTCCTCATTCAGACGCAGCATAGCCTCTATTTCGTCTCGAGTTCCTTTATCTTTATGCAAATTCATATGCTTTACATCACGAGCCCATTTGCTAGTGCTCTTATGCTTCAGAGACATTCGCTCTTTTGCACGCTGTACCAACTTTTCGTAGTCCTTGCTTTCATCATCTCCATCACCTTCATCGTTCAATTGCTCTAATAATTCACGCTCTCGTTCTCTAGCGCGCTTATGAACCTTACGATACATTTTGCTCTTTATTTTTTTTATTCTTTTGGCTTTGCGTTCCTCTCTGAACATCATTTCTCGCATCCTTCGCAGCTCATTACGTCGAGCCACAACTTCTTCAAGAGTCATCTTCTTGACTTCCAGATCATCTGCGTGGATCAACTCCTCATTGTAATCCTCTCCAAGGATTTCCTCGGCACGTTGAAGTAGGGCATTTTCAACCTTAGCCTCAACATGTTCGTTTAGATCGTCGATAGCACTCGCAAGACCCGGCTTACCTTCGTTCATATTTGTTGCCTGAAGAGGAAATTGAAGGTTCTCTGCTTCTCTAATCACTTTCACGGTCTCTTGCCATTTGCTTACTTCTGATTTTGCAATGTCATAGGCAGCGGCACGATCAATTCTCTGTTCTAGACGACGACCCAGTCTGCTCTTGACAATCTCAGACGATGTCTTACCAGACTTCTTGGCTGCGCGGTTTTCTAGTTCGTCCAACCGAGCCAGCGATCTAGCAGCTGCACCTGTCGAGCCTAAAGATCTAATATCATCGAGAGTGATCTTCTTCGATGGAGGAGGAGCGTCTTGCTCTGCTTGTTCAGCGATTGCAGCAAGCTCTGCCTGAGCTGCTAGCAGTCGTCGACGCTTGTTGGAAATATATTCCTTCTCTTCTGGAGCGTTCCTGTGGCTTTTTATAGCTTTTCGAAACTCCTCGATCGCTTCATTTTCTTCGGCCATAATATAACTCTCATTACTATCACTGTCATTGTCGAAATCAGCACCATCGTCTGACCCGTTGGCACCACTTTCGTCATGATCATTGCTGGCAAAAAAGTCGCTGTGCTTGCCATCACTGACGTTTCTACTACTTAAGAGTTCTTCCTCATCCGAACTTTCTATATCAAAAGTTCCAAACTCATTGCCAGAGCCTGACCTTATTATATCGCTGTCAGAACCGCTATCTGATGCCATTGTAGTAGATATACCAGCAGACTATTAATAGATATATATATATATCTATTATGGTGAATTTTTTCTGTATTTTTTATGAAACCAAAATTTTCCTTACAAAATTTTATATCTTAACTCCCAACTAATATACACTTTTGACAAAATACTATACATATCACGTGACAAAATGCTAACTCCAATATAAGCATAAAAAATAGCAGGTCTATAAGTAGTCTACTACGAAGATTGGAAGTAAAAATCAAAGAATGCCAATAACAGAAGAGCTGAATAGTGGTAGTGGTAGTTTATCGTCTATAGTTATCATATTCGGCCGTGGCAAAATCAGGGTCAGTAGGAGAGCGCAGAATGAAGCGCTCGTTAAGCCACAAGATGAGATCAGTCCATGACGTCGTAAGACGAAGCTCGCTACGTTCTTGCTTGGTCAAGAGACCAAGAGTCATCTCTGCAAGAATAAACTGCAGATGACGGAAAACTCCACCATAGAAAGAGGCATATGCACAGAAAATCTCAACTGCCTTCCATGGAGTACGGTCGTAGCCTGCAAAGAGCGCAGGATTGGCCAGTAAGCCGCGGGCAGACATAACACCATCAGCACCAGTGCGGCTAACAATACAGTGAGCATCGGCGAGTGTGAAACAGTCTCCATTTGCAATAACATATATGCTTGAGGGCACAATCTCACGAATTGTCCGAATCGCATCATAGTTTGGAATGACAGAGTTACGCTCGGCTTTAGTGCGGCCATGCACAGTGATGATGTCAACTCCAGCATCAGAAAGTCGCCGTACGAGGTCGTATGTCTTAGAAAGATCCGGTTGGAGGCGAATCTTCACGTCAATAACTATCGATGGATTGCGCTCTTTTAGCGTCCTGACCATATCGACAATAGTTTCCGGTTTGTTGAGCAACGCGGCGCCTATACCAGCCTGATTTTGATCCCTGATGGGACAACCACAGTTAATACCGAATGCTGACACGAAAGGTTCCATTTTGTCGACAGCGAGAGAAAGATCATCAGCACCTGAAGCACCAAACTGTGCAATAATAGGTACACCAGTAGCTTCGAGCTTGCAGGATGAATACTCTGCATTACGTGCATAAGGAGATCTATGAAACTCGCGTGCGATCATCATGGGTGTATAAATTGCGTGGACGTTAAAATGACGTAGCAGGAGGCGAAAGGGGAGCTTGCTATAGCGCACCATCGGCGCAGCGACAAATAAAGGTCGTCTCTCAGTTCTTGCATTTTCGAGGAGTTTTAACAGCCGATTAGGGTCGACTTTGTCGAAGAGCGCAGTGATGCTAGGATTAGATTCCTCTGCGCACTTGGCGACACTGTCGATAGAAAACTGCTCTGGCAGATTTTTGAGAGTCTCGGCGAGCTCTCTACGGGTATAGTCTTCGCTAGAAATTGTCATACTCGAACAAATCCTTTGACTGGCTATTTGGACACCTTGTGTTCTAAATAGTAGACCATGTAGCTCTCTGATGCATCGACTGCCTTGCATTTACAGGAACACGCAGTAACAATTTTTTTCTACTCTTTTTGTCCCTCTTATTACTATTGCACTACTCTTTATTGCTACCCTAATCTAGAAAGGCAAAATGAACTAACGAGCATCTATTCAAGTCGCCACGGCCAGGGTCAGGGTCAGGGCCAGTGACAGCAATCCGCTTGTACTGTTAACTCGGCATTTGAGGGGTCTACATTATGTCGGTCTTTGATAGGACCTAGGTAGCGGCAGGCGATGATGTTACCGGCAGAGTAGAGGCTGAACAGAACAAGCAGTAATGGCAATTCTGCGGAGCATTTGGCAGTACTTTAGTCGCCTGCGAGATACGTAGATTTCTGTAGTATGAGCTGCTATAACTTCTTTCACCGGAGAGAAAAGCTGGTGTGTTACGATTATCTAGTGCTGCTTGCGATGTCGATACTACATAGATATAATAATAATAATGTATGGATGTTGCTTGGTTAAAGAAATGCAAGTCATTCCCGCACTCAATGTACATGCGCCTCATTGTGTTTCTGCATTCTTCCGACATCAGCATGAACCTTTTAAATTCCAACTGCGCACTTCTAGACATGATACTCTCGCGCGTACATTGAGAATGCACAACACCAATACACACAATTAGAAATGGTCACTCGCTGATCATGACATAGGACGCTATGCACGACAGCACATAGTATATAACCAATCCGCTCCTTTTATTAATAAGCAATTAGCTAATTTCAATGTGCTAGCAAGCATTTCTCATTTACATAATCTATTGATAAGATGGCTAATTAGTACGCTGATTATATAACATAGACAGACAGCTACTACACAGAGATATCTCTAGGAAAGGGTTTCAATGCTCTTCTCAAATACCAAAGCTTACAACACTAACATGCGTTTCTTTTACCTTTGATAATACTACTAGCAAGCTGCGGCTCTGGTTGTTACCCAGCTGCTTTTGTCATTATTACTAAGACAGGTTCCATTATTACGAAATAATAAGGAAGCAAATATAGAGAAGGATATTTGATAGTAGTTAATATTTCATATACAAGATCTCTTAACTTGGTCGCACAAAGCTATTGCTCTAGTGCTTATGCAATAACAACACGCTTGTTGATTTCGAGCATATACCTATAGTAGACACTGCATTCGTACCATAAATTCAAGTCATCGTCGTGCATAGAATTCAGTAGAAGGCTGTAGAACTCTCGAGAACTTCTCCAAAAGGCAAATGACAGCCGGGTAAGCGTACTTCCACACACATTTATACGGGGTTAGGCGTTACCCGGTGCAATATTTGTTTTCTCAACAGTATTGAAACAAATTTCTACCTGTCTCTGGAACTTACTACGCCATAAGATTAAATGAAAAGTATCTGTGCCTTGATTTTACAATTTTTACGTGGCAGAGAAGTAGGTCAGTGATATTCGCAAAGAAAAATTTCTTTATAAGATAAACGCCAACAAGCAAACTACCCACACACTATCATCGGTATATTTTAATTTTGCATTAGGACGATACAGACTTGTATTTTTGTATTATTTCGATTGTGAATTCAGTTAATCAGAAAGAGCGAACAGAATGGTGCGAGAGACTAAATTTTACGATGCCCTTGGTGAGTTAGCTACATCATTCAGTCGAGCAGTTTGGCTGATTTGGGGACGGGGGAGATCACATTTGTATTTTTATCTGCCAGGATGTGAGTGATGTCAACCAGATTGTATATTATCTATCTGAATATGCGCTGCTCTCACCTTAATACTGTACTATTTCACTGCTAGTAGATACCTTTGATGTGATATTTGGCAGTATTACTAAGAGAAGAAGAGCTGGTTGTCGATGGCAGGTTGCTGTAGAGCACTCAGAACGAAATTTTTTTTTTCTGTTTTTTGGGTCATTTATTGATATAGATTCTAATACTACGTTTTGTTCTATATAGGAATCTCTCCAGATGCAACAGATGCTCAGATAAAAAAGGCATACAGGTATGTAGATCAAGGAATATGAACAAATGAGCATTTGCTCTTCTCAGTTTTATTACAAGACACGTCTTTCTGATATAAAATTATGTGTCGTGCTTGATAAATAAAATGAAGAGAAAGCAAAGAAGGAGAAATGGAATCTCTAAAGCTTTAAGTACTTTATGCAGAGCGCTACTAACACGCTTATTTAGAGTAAACGCTCTGAAATACCACCCTGACAAAAATCAGCACAGCCCCGAGGCTGCTGAAAAATTCAAAGATATATCGCATGCATATGAGATCTTGTCTGATCCGCAGAAAAGAGAGGTGTACGATTCATATGGTGAGGAAGGCTTATCGGGCTCTGATATGGGCGGTATGAATGGCAGTGCTGCTGAGACTTTGTTCTCACAGTTCTTTGGTGGAGCTGGTGGCTTCGGTGGCATGTTTGGAGGTGGTCGCCCATCAGGTCCTCGTCGAAGTAGAGATATCGTCCATGCGTTGCGAGTTACTTTAGAGGATTTGTACAAGGGTAAAGTGTCCAAACTTGCTCTTACGAGAACTGTTACCTGCTCCAAATGCGAAGGAAAAGGTGGTAAGGATGGTGCTGTTAGAAAGTGTAGTACATGTAATGGTACTGGATCAGTCACTTTCCAGCGGGGAATGGGCCACATTATCCAACAGTTCCAGACCGTTTGCCAAGACTGTAAGGGAGAGGGCGAGATAATTAGAGAGAAAGATAGATGTAAGGCTTGTGGAGGAAAGAAAACTGTCAACGAGAAGAAGATCCTGGAAGTTCACGTTGACAAGGGTATGCAGAATGGCCAGAAGATCACTTTTCCTGAGGAAGGAGATCAAGGTCCAGATATCTTACCTGGAGACGTGATTTTCGTTATCGATGAGCAGCCTCACGAGAGGTTCACTAGAAAGGCTGACGACCTTTACTATCATGCTAAAGTTGACTTGCTTACTGCCCTTGCTGGTGGTAGCATTGCTATTCAGCATCTTGATAATGAATGGTTGAAGGTTGACATCATTCCAGGAGAGACTATCAAGCCAGGTATGGTCAAGGTTATTGAGGGCAGAGGTATGCCTTCTTTCCGTCATCACAACAATGGTAACCTCTATGTTGAGTTTGAAGTTGTATTCCCTGAAAATCATTTTGCCACTCCTGAGCAATTGTCATTGCTTGAACAAGTCTTGCCCCCACGTCCAACTCTAGAGATCCCAGAAGATGCCATGGTTGATGATGTGATCCTTCAAGATGTTGATCCTACTTATAAAGAGAGAGTTCGTGCGGATATGGAGGATGATGACGATGAACCAGGTGCAGAGCGGGCTCAATGTACAAGTCAGTAAAATCTCAAATAAGAACGTTAAGAAGATATATAAATGAAAAATTGGATGTGATTCCGCATTGCTTGTATATGTACTACAATGAGTAATCGCGTTGCTTTAGCTGACGCAATTTTTTTTATGCAAGTTAATGTTTTTTATTTTCCTTTTATTTAGTTTTACATTGTCATGGTTAAATTATTTTGGGAATATATTGCGGATTAGAATATTAAGTAAAAGAGGACTGGTAGATAGCATCGCTGTTTTATTACCACTGCTCTTTAGACGGCGAAAAAAATACTAAATGAAAATTATGCAACTAATACTATTTTCGACTCCATTATGTATATGACAATTTGATGTGATCATATATATTCATAGAGCATGATATTTGTATTGGCATATCATAAATAGTTTTTATTTCTTAATTGCTGTTGTTTTATCTTCTAGTTCCTTGAACCCAATCATGATAGCCATGAGTGAAAGAATATAAGATACATTATCTTAGGTAATTCCTGTATTGAAAAAAGTAAAATTGTAGATTGTTCGTTTTCCTTTCCCACTTTATTTATTCTAATTTTAGACTCCGTTTGTCAAAGTATGCGCGATGGAAGCAATCAACAGATGATATTAACATGCGATTGCATAGTACTGTATAATACGATATGCAAAGCAAAACTACAGCTAGACAATACCAATGGCCTCAAAGCCAAAGATTAAAAAACCTCCTCTAACAAACACCTTGAATTTGCTGCTACTTGCGAGAAGAAAACATAATGGAAAATAGAATTATTTAATCTTCTGAAGCTTTTTACCTGCCCTGTTCAATCTTGCATCTGAGCTTTCAACATCTTCATCAAGCATGCGAAGCATTTCATTCTGTAGCTCTAATTCATCATTAATCTCAATACCAATCTGCTTCTGGCGTGCAAGAATTTTGCTAAACTCAAGTAGCACTTCATCCTGTTCCTCCATTTTATTCATTTGCAGATTCAATAGTCCACGGTTATCAAGCGGTCTAGTTTCTGCAGTCTCTGTTATTGGGCCAAGTACTCTCTTTGCCGAGTTAGCAACACTGTTCAAAACACCTTTTCCTCCGGTAAACAAAGCAGATCGTTCCGGATTGTCATCCGAAGATGCGACCTGTGACTGTTGTGGCCTTCTGGAAACTGTAGATGCTAAAGCCTCGAGCCCTTCTCTCTCTTTCCTAACCATATTAAGCATATCGGTTCTTCTGCGTATTTCTCCATCTCCAATGGTGTTTGCTAGTTCCCTCAATCCTCTCTCGAGCATCGCAATCTTGCTCCCACATTGAACCAAGTTCTTTTTAGCCTCTGCCGCTGCGGAGTATGATTCAGACACGCCATTGCGCATACCATCAGATGTAGAAAGCACATCTCGATCTGAAAGACATCGTCTAGCTTCATGCAATGACGTCTTGACTTCATGCAGGGTGTCCAGCCACGCGACAGGATCTGATATATTCTTGCCCGAAGACGTAATCAAAGCGGATGACGAAAAAGAAGATGAGGACAGAAGTGAGCTTTTTCCTGGTGCATACGGACGGCCACCATCGGAGAGTCCAAGAAAGTCACGCCAAACATCTGTAAGTCTCCATCGAGCATCTGACGACTTGTTTATGTCTTTCAAGAACTTTTCTAGGCCGAATCTCCGTTCCTCGATAAGCTCGTTGTCGTTGACCGAACTACCAAACAGCTTCTTTCGGGGCAGTTTAAATGGAATATTGTCACCGACTGCATCTTCTAGGTCTGATACCAGTTTAGCGAACTCTGAGTAACGCTTCATGACCGTATATGACCTAGTTGGTAATCTCAACTGGACATGGTACACAGTGTGAGGTTTCGGTATCGGATTGGTAGAAACTGAGAGAATGGTTATCTCTACCTCAGACATAGTCCCTTGCTTATTTACTTATGCCAATATTAATCCTAACGTCCTGTTCTGTATTTAATGATTATATATGTTCTCATTTAACAAGCCTGTAGCTCTCATGAAATCTTCGCGTTACTATCGTCGATCTTAACTTTCATGAAATCACGCTGACATTGCTATTTGGATGCTCTGCCATGCACAATACTTTTAGCTCTAGTTAACGACCAGCTCAGTTATGTTACAAAACCCTCGCCGGCCCCCCTGAGGCGTCTTTTCAGTAGAGTATAAATGCATGACTGTATAGGTTATGGGTTGTTAGTTATGTTCGACAATGGTACGCGACGGAATACAGAGTTTGCATCAAAATACAAAATATTTCTATCAAAGAAACTTGATTTGTGGGGCGATAAAAAGGTGTTATAGTGACATTAGGCTGAGGTCAAAAATATTCGGATTCCTTAATAGGGAGATCGATATCAGGGGTAGTTATAAATAAAGGTGCGTATTTAATGACGTTAGTAAATACGATTATTTAGCTGACTCTTAATTTGTATGGAAAGGCGCGAGGTGTTATCAAGCTATTGCATGAAGCAAGTAATTGCACGAGCATTGAAACATATTAATAGAAATTATATTTCAGTGGTCAATTAAATTTTGATCGCGATTGGAGCTGTTTGCATTTATGCTGTGTCTAGAGAGAAAATGTTACGGTCTGTCAACAGCTGTTGCAAGACGGCTACCCGTCGTCATGTCTCGATGGCAGTCGGGAGCCGAATATGATGGTTTTCGATATATGGATGGTACATTTGCTAGTAAGCGCTTTCATGCTTCTACTCTTTTACGTAGAGCAACAAGGGTTAAGAGAGATATTGCCAGTGAAATATCTCTAGAGTCATTGGAGCAGGGTCCATTGTATGATGCCGATATCGATATAGAAGGGTGCGAAAAGGTTGCAGACGTAAACAAAACAGAAGTATCGTATTCATCAGTTCTCCTAAATGAAGTGCAGAAAAATATAAGGAAATATCCTAATTGTGTTATTCTAACACGCGTCGGCTCTTTCTACGAGGTATTACTATGCTACTCTGTGATATATTATCTGCGCAGGTATTGCTGACGCTTTTCGTATTAGTTGTATTTTCATCAAGCAGAAGAGCTAGCTCATTTACTGAATATCAGACTAGCGAAACGCCATACATCTAAAGGGTCGGTTCCAATGGCTGGATTTCCCTTTATGCATTTAGATAGATATCTGAAAATTCTAGTTCAGGACTTGCATAAATATGTTGCTGTCTGCGAAGAATATCCCAATCCAAACGCAAAGAAGAGTGTTCGCGAGCAGGCATTGGCAAAGACAGCTCTTTATAACCTGGAAACCGAAACAGAGAACAAGATAGTCAATACACCAAATCGTGGTAGGACTTCCAATAATATGTTTATAAGAAAGGTTTCTAGAATCATAACACCAGGAACATTGATCGATGAAAACTTCTTGAATCCTGTTGAAAACAACTTCCTGCTGACAGTGTCTTTACGACCTACCGATGCCAAGATAAAGGGCAATACTACTGCAACTGACGATCCGGAAGACTCTTACGTGATTGGTCTGTCATGGCTTGATTTTTCTACGGGTGATTTCTATTGCCAAATGAGTACAATTGCCACCTTGACTAGCGACTTGGCTAGAATATCACCGAGTGAAATATTGTTGGATAAATTAGAAGACTTGCAAGTACGGAAGATCTATAAGGCAATTGAAGAACTACAGTACTTTATAAGCTACCAATCATTCGAGGATCCCATTCTTGCGAAAAAGAGCAATGTCTCAGAGAGACAGAGACAGAAGATCGACTCCCCAGATGACAATTACTACTTATACCGATCTGAGTTCATAAATACCTGGAAAACAATGTTTGATAAAGCTGAGATGACGCTAGATGACATACGATCACTTGAGTATGATGAAATTCGATCTGCATCTATTATGCTAAATTATGTCAGAGAAAAACTTCCGGACACTCAGATTAAACTCCAGGTCCCCGTACGCCGAAATGTAGTCGAAAACATGCTAGTTGATGCAAATTCGTTAAGAGCGCTGGAAATAAAGAAGACGCTTCGGGATCAGCACACAAGTGGAAGTCTTTTGAACACAATTAGACGGACAGTGACAAAGTCAGGTACTCGACTCCTCTCCGACTGGATCACATCACCTTTGACTTCTATTTCGGCGATTACTGAGCGACATAATCTCGTAGAATTATTGGTGAATGATGCTGATATTCACGCTCACATTGAGAACCATTTAAAGAATATGCATGACCTTCATCGTGTTGTTCAAAAATTTGCATTGGCCAGAGGCGACGCTGAAGACATTATTTCGCTTCAGCAGTCTCTCGAAAGTGTCTCCAGTTTGCGACGAATACTGAGAAAATATCTGACGAAATTCTCAGATAGCGTGACCCCAGAAATCGGGAGCCTTAAGAGGATCGAAAATCGACTAGTAGATCTTGGCGACCTAGAGATATTAATCGTGTCTACTTTCGACCAAGATCAAATTATTGCAAAAATAACACAGGATCAGGAGCGGCAGGCACAGGAGGTCATAGAAATCGAAGATGGTAATCCGATAATAAAGAAATCGAAGAGAAAGCAATCTACTGTACGAAAAGGAGCGCCGATAGACTCGATCGATATTATCAAAAGAGAGTAAGATATATTCTGTATACATCGAAGTGCCACGGAACTAACATTAACTCACAAGTGCTACGACCAAGCTTAAAAGATTACATGCAAAATTAGAACAGCTGCTTGATTCTCGCGAGATCATGGAATCAAGTCTGCGCAAAGAACTAGGTACTAAGGGAAACAACAATCATTACGAAATCATAGTTCTAACTTAAAATATAGGTTCTCCACAGCTGGAGCTTCGATGGGCAGCTGGTACAGGGTTTTATGTTGCTATTCCCCCGAGAGATGTCGAAAAATTCAAATCTATAGATACAGAATATGGCAATATAGGGTCCCAATGCCTTGCGACTAAAAAGTCATCTTGCTATTATTACATGCAGGTAATTAATTATCGGAGTTAGCGCTTATCTTTGTATGTAATCTGACTGACTCGTGCTTGAAGTCGTGGACTGTTCTAGGAAACGAAATAGATTCGCTAAAAATTCTAATAAGAATGGAAGAAAAGAAAATTTTCAATGATACGCGGATAAAAATTGTTGCGGAGACCTCCAGGTTGCGGAATAATGCGCGCGTTATCGATGAACTTGATGTTGTATGCTCCTTCGCAACACTAGCAAGAGAGCGCAAGCTTGTTCGGCCCAAGTTGCACTCGGGATTGTCTTACAGTATAATAGCTGGGAGGCACACGACAGTTGAGCTTGGTCTTGAAAAGAAAGGCGTGATGTTTACTCCTAACGACTGTTTCTTGGGTGAGCAGGAGCGACTCTGGCTCATAACAGGACCCAACATGGGTGGCAAAAGCACATTTTTGCGTCAGAATGCCATAATTTGTATCCTTGCTCAGGCGGGTGCATTTGTCCCCGCTGAATACGCTGAAATTGGTATCGTCGACCAGATATTCAGCCGCGTAGGCTCTGCAGACAATCTCTATAGAGATGAGAGTACATTCATGGTGGAGATGCTGGAAACGGCCCATATTCTCAGACAAGCTACGGCGAGATCATTTGTCATTATGGATGAGATCGGTAGAGGTACGACTCCGCTAGAGGGTATTGCGATCGCGTATGGCTGTCTGTACCATCTGCACCAGGTGAATAAATCACGAACGTTATTCGCTACGCATTTTCATGATCTTGCTGAAATGATCGCGGACTTGCCAGCTACATCTTGTTATTGTACTGAGCTGGTTGGGAACGAAATTACAGGCCTCTACTTTCAGCATCGCCTTCGCCGCGGAGTGAATAGGCGTTCTCACGGCCTACATGTTGCGAAACTTGCGGGGATTCCCAGCGACGTCATCGAGGTGGCTGTGGGTGCCCTGCATGAGCTGGAGCGCAGTCAATTTCGCCAAATACAGGATAATTTAAATGACGAGAGTTCTGACGCCAAGAAAATGTATGTGGCGGAATAATTTTTTATAATCTCATTAGGAGCAGATATACGTATGTGTGACGGTCCGTTCCTTCAACACAAAAGTAAACAGTTTCAAGCGTGTCAGCCGCTGTGAGTGAACGTAGCGGAAGAAAGGAGTATGGTTTGCATTGTATGCTCCTATCGCGCGAAAATTATCGTGGCTATAACCAGAAATAACCTTCGTGTACTCAGGATTTAGGATGTTGCGTTTATTCCATTAGTCACAGCAATGGTGCCTATTGTTTGAATAATATGCACTGTGCCTGATCGTTGCGGTTGTCACTGCAACGTGACAGTATCAGACGAGTTAAAAACTTAGGATTTGTCATCAATTTGCTACTTGCGATGTAATCCGCGTAGCGATTTGAGATACGCTTTGAGTATAACGTTATGCTTCTTACGAGAGATAAATAATATTATACGGACTTCTAGACGCGCTAATGCAGTATTATAGTATATTTTGAGCATCTACTGATCGCGGAATCGCTTTAATAGTCTAACAGCAGTACCCTAGCGAGAGTTTCATTATATTAGCTTACAGAAGAGAATAATAGCAGCTTTGTTCGCTTTCTAGGCTCTGAATAGAACTCTATTGCACGCTAATATGCTTCACTTATACTATAATAGACATTAGGCGGATTAATTAACATATAATTATACCCTAACATCATTAGATAGGCGTACGATGAAACTTAATATCGGCGCATAAACGTATAAATTTGTAGTTTGCTGCGCCCTATTCGCACTTCAGAAGCTACCATTCTCGCGTAGATCGTACCAGGGGACCGAACAAATCTTAATTGCTACGCTAGTGTGCTGCACTAGTATACAAAGGGCTAATAATACGGAAACTCAGTACGTGGTAAACTTAGTATGTGGGTGAACAAAACATCATAATGGTCGACTTATTTTAGATATTATGTGCAGAGCAACACGCCAAGGGCAGAGTGCTATAGCGGCGTCGGCATATATATAGCTATAGCTTTCATCGTTTGCATAGTAAAGCATATATATATATATTCAGACATACAGCAGGTTGTGGGCCACTACTTAACCAAGGTCTATAATTTAGATGTCTGGAAGTCACTACAGAACAGAACTAAAAAAACAAAAAAAACCATAGACGAAGAAGTAGTCTCACGTTACAGCTCTCGTGTTGGATTTAAATTGGATAAACTGGATAACTTGGTTCATCTAGTTAATACCTGTCGGGTTGGAAACAAGATGTTAAGCTCATCTGTTTTTGTGCAGTGCTATGCATTGATGCTGAAGTGCCTCTTCTTGCTGAGAAACGCGCGACGGTCAACCATCTTCAGAGCTTTCAGTTTGCCAATTATTTTCTCTTGGGCACAGACTGCAACCAAATCACTGTATGCTCCGCCAGCAGAATATGGTGTTTCCAAACCTCTACCTATGGTTCAGCTAAACGATACTATCGGATATAGGTATTTTGCGTATGTCATGGACGACGTGGCTAATGACGACCTTGATAAGTTCATGAAAAATGTCACGGCTGATCTACCGCAGGACCAGGTGTATGCCCTTAATGATTCTACTGAGCTCCTATCCCTCTGTAAGCAGAGCTTACAAGGCTCTTCCAACTGTCTTAGTGCTATTGAATGGCATAAGTTCGATCCTGCAAATAATGAATTCAACTATACTATCCGTGCCGATGCAGGCTTGGGCAGTGTGTATGTTAATGAGCCAAATAATATCGATCCCTACAAGTACATTCTTCCAGCGCAGTGGCGAATTGACGCTACTTTACTTGGTCTTGATTTGGTCCGTGATGCGCCCGAAGTTGTAGTCTATACGTCGCAGACTCAGAAGCAGAACGAACAGAATACGAGAGTCCAGTTTTCAAAATCAATTGTTAATTACCTTTCTGCGGAGTTGTTTTTGGCCATGATAGGAGTAGTCTATCAACTTTCTGGCATGATAGGTTCAGAAAGAGAGACCGGCATTGCTTCTTTGCTAGACTCTATGGGATGTTCGAAACTTGCAAGATATATGTCTTTCGTGGCAGCTTTCACCCCTGTCTACCTCCCCGGATGGATCGTTGCTGGTGTCGCTATAGGCACAATGGCTTTCCAATCCTCGAATATGGGCGTTTCGATAGGCTTCTATATTTTATCAGGTTTGTCGATGATATCTTTCACTCTTTTCATCTCGCTCCCTTATACACGAGCAAGTATTTCAGGTATTGGTTCTGTCGGTGTCTGTATTGTTTTGGCCTGCATGTGCATAGTTCAGAAAGCTGTTGGCCCTCGCAACTCTGCAACTGAAGGAGTTTTAGCCTTCTTTTTTCCTCCAATGAACTTCGTGTATTTCTTACAAGAAGTTGCTCGCTATGAGATACAGTCTAAGCCTGCTAATTTATTACATGTTCCTCCAGAAGGATATGTTGCACCTGGACTATTTTATTTGTTTGCCGTTATCCAGTTTTTTGGTTACTTCGGTCTTAGTACATTTCTTGATTCCATTTTATATCCCTCTCCGAAGCGATCATTAATGAATTCTGATCCTGAATATTGTGAATTAGCTCTTAAACTGAATCATGTGTCTAAATTTTACTATATACAGAACTGGCTTCTCAACTTTTTACCTGTGGCATTTCAGCCTAAGACAAAAAACCGCATAGTAGCAGTTGACGATTTGTCCCTGGACATCAAATCTGGGCAAATTACTTGTCTATTAGGTCCCAATGGGTCAGGAAAGACTACTACACTTGAGATGATTGCGGGTTTGCAACATACTTCCGAAGGAACGATTGGTTATAGTACTACTTCGGTAGGACTTTGTCCACAAAAGAACGTTCTTTGGGATAGTCTAACAGTCGCAGAACATATTTTTATCTGGACGATGATCAAATCAGGTATTAGAGACACATCAGGAACAGATGTTCTTATCAGTTCTTGTGACTTGGAAGCTAAAAAACGTACTCAATCTCGTCATCTTTCTGGTGGTCAGAAGCGTAAACTGCAGTTAGCTATTATGTTTGCTGGTGGTTCCGACATTTGCTGTATTGATGAAGTATCGTCTGGTGTTGATCCTTTGTCGCGTCGTAAACTTTGGGATATAATTCTATCTGCAAGAGGCAGAGCATCCATTGTTCTCACAACTCATTTCTTAGATGAAGCTGATGTTTTAGCAGATAGCATTGCTATTATGACGTTGGGTAGTCTTAGAGCATGGGGATCTCCAGTACAACTCAAGAACGACTTCAATTCAGGATATAGAGTCTATTCACTTCAGCCGACTTCTGGTCGTGAGTTGGTTTATAACTTATCTAGTCCTGCAGAGGTTATTGAACTTGTTGAGAGACTACAGAGAGAAGGGCATAAAGAACTGCGCGTCGCGGAACCACAATTAGAGGATATTTTTCTATCTATTGTTGCTGATTCTGATCCTGAAATTGCTGACCTTCTAAAAGATAACAATACTGCATTGTGCAAAAATGATAGTCTAGATCACTCGAAGAACGAGTATACTGATGTTTACGAAGCAGAGAATAGCATTTCAAGCAATTCTGTAGAGTATAAGTTTCAGCGTGTTAGTTTTTTCTCTCAAGTTCTTACGATGTTATGGAAGCGATATATTGTTGCACGTCGGAATCCATATCCAACAATCATTGCGATTTTAACGCCTGTTATCATCTGTGCTGTGACGGTCAGATTTTTGAAATCATACACTCCCCAGTCCTGCGATATCGCTTCTCAAGCTCAAGCTCAAAAATACAAATCATTCTCCTTAAATTCATTGGCCTATTCTATTAATTTAGCATTAGGGCCTTATAACGAGATTGGATCTCTAACTAATGGTTTTGCGAATTATGCTCTTGCATCTGGGTTATTCTCAAACTCACCAAGTTCTCAGCCTGTTTCTTCTCTCTTGTCCAATGTTACTTTTGTGAACAATACTTCAGAATTTTTGAATGAGATTGATGTAAATTTTGCCAATATATTCCCTGGTGGCCTTTTTTTGGACAATTCCCGGTCAATGTTCTCGTTCGTTGCGAATGGTGGTTCTGATCCTACAGATACAACTGCAAGTGTGGTTATTGCACCTCTCATGTTAAACATGTTTAATAACGTCCGCGCAAATGGTAGTGCAATAATATCTACGGACTATTCTCCTTTTCAATATCAGTGGACGGCTTCCACAGGCGACTCGTTGCTGTTTATAGTCTTTATCAGCCTTGCGATGGGTGCTTATTCATCTTTCTTATCAATTTATCCTACATTCGAGCGTCTCAAGAATGTACGGTCGTTACATTACTCCAATGGGCTTCGAGTTTTACCACTCTGGATTTCCTATACCATATTTGATTTTCTCGTCTCATTAATTGGTATCGTAATTGTCACTGGTATAATAGGAGGTACGGTATCGGGCCTCTTCGGTTTTGGTTATTTTTTTGTTGTTTTAATGCTCTTTGGACTTACTGCCACTCTCTTTTCATATATTTTTGCTCGATTCTGTACTTCTCAGCTTGCCGCATTCGCTATAACTAGCGCTTATCAGTGTATTTGGTTCTTGATATATCTTCTTACATATCTTTTGGTTGAAATTTATGTCTCTGCGCGCAAGTTCCAGGATGTTTTGAACATAGTATATTATGTACAGGCAATCTTTTCTCCTATGCCAAGTCTTGTGAAGGCTCTCTTTCTGACTTTAAATCTTTTCTCAAGTTTATGTGACAGTAACAGTGTACAATACAGCAGATACGACGACATAAGAGCATTTGGTGCACCAATACTCTATTTATGTGCCCAATCTGCTGTTGCCTTCTTGGTTCTCGTGCGTTTAGATTCTGGAAGATTGCTACCTTCTTTCCGTTTCTTTGGACAAAAATCTAAGAAATTTGATCCTGAGGATAAGCCATCTAGCGGTACAATTCCAGATGATATTGCACGCGAAATTGAAAGGACAGAAAATGCAACTGATTTTGATGGGCTTAGACTTCTACATGTCACCAAAACGTTTAAAGAGAGGAAAGAGAGAAGCAAGAATACGAAGTCGTGTAAGTCTAAACTTCGTGATTGTCTTAGTTTCAGCTATTTTTCTGCGAGTCGAAGAAAAGAACGAGCCGAAACAAAGTCTTCCGGTACATTCGTTGCTGTGAATGACGTCTCATTAGGAGTATCTCGTGGAGAATGCTTCGCACTTCTGGGACCAAATGGTGCAGGCAAGTCCTTGACATTTAATATGATTCGTGGAGAAATAGCTCCAACATCTGGTAAAATATTTGTTGAGAATGCTAGTATTACTGAGGAACGTAACGAGGCAAGAAAGTACTTGGGTGTCTGTCCTCAGTTTGATGCGGTTGATCATTTAAGTGTGCACGAGATCCTCACTTTTTATGCGAGTATTCGTGGTGTACGGAGATCTGATATTCAGAAAACCGTTGACAAAATGATTGAGTCTGTTGGACTTCAAAAGTTTAAGAATCGAATGGCTCTAAGACTCTCCGGCGGTAATCAGCGCAAGTTATCCTTGGCTATAGCACTAATGGGTGATCCTCATGTACTTCTTCTCGATGAGCCTTCGTCTGGTATGGATGCTGCGAGTAAACGAGTGATGTGGAAAACTGTCGCTTCTGTATCCAAGGGTAGAAGTATCGTCCTTACTACGCATTCGATGGAAGAAGCTGATGTCCTAGCGTCTAGAGCTGGTATCTTAGCCCAATCTCTATTGGCAATTGGATCTTCCGATGAGCTCCGCTCAAGATACGGAACTACATATCAGGTTCATCTAATACTCGATGGTAAATTGAGTCAAGAAGAGCTTCAGCGTTGGGTTTATAATGCATTTTCTCAGTGGGATATTAAATTTGACACAAGTGCTGCATTAGTGCTACATGGCCAGATGAAATTTAGCGTATCTAGCTTGAAAGAGAATAGTGAGAAGTATATATCGACTTTAGAATCCTCTTCTCTTAGTATCATATCAATCTTTAAAATAGTGGAGAAATTCAAGAGTCAAGTCGGCATACACTACTACTCAGTTTCTCAACCATCTCTTGAGCAAGTGTTTTTAGAAATTGTGAGCGCTCATAACGTTGTAGAGGAGGGTTATTAGATGCCCATGGACTGTTAACTATATTTTTTCATTCAGCAATTGATTTCTGTCTTTAGACTTCATTCTCATAGGTGTATTATGTATTGAGTTATTACTTTAGATCAAGATAGTAAACGAGTAGCTTTGTTTTAAATCTTAATATCATTATTATGTTACACTTAAAGCAGATATTACCACGTAAAATCATTCTTGGAAATTCAGCTGTGCTTCAATAGAACTAACCAATGCATCAGATCTGGCATTGTTTGTAATTGACTCAGAAATATTATTACCACTGTCTGCACGATCTTTCAAACTACGAATCTGTCGTAGACGATATTGCCAGTTTGAAAGATATTCATCGTTAGGCCCCGTATGCCAAACCACTGCAAATATGTCCGCATTTAAGGCAAGATTTCGAACGAAGTCTGGTAATGATTTTTTGCCTATGATTTTCAGGTTAGATGCTGGTGATTCCAACACTAATTTCGCCTGCTGCAGATTCTGGGACAGGCCGCTATTCTGAGATGACGACGCGATTGAATAAGGCGGAGCTCCTGGGAGACCTAAGGAAGATGACGGCTTCGTAAATAAACGGACTTTGAAGAACGAATCGCTTTCAATCGAATCCGGTCTTGAGGAGTTAGCAAATAGCCGTGATGCCTTAGTATGAGGCGAAATAACAATATTGATAAAATTAAACTGGCTCTTGACCATTTCAAAGTTAAACGGGCGATTGGACTCGTTCCAATATATATTAACGTAATTATTTCCAATATGTCGCTTTTTATTCCAAAGATACTCCTCATTGCCATCACCACCACTAGGCATCATCGTGGTACAGTGAAATATAGCCTGCGTGATTTTATCCGACCAAGCATAGGCATGCTCACCATCAATATCGTTTTCTGTATCGAGTCCTCCAGTGTAGATTTGTTTGTTACCTTTTAACTTTATCAAACAACCCATTCCATCTATAAAATCGAGATAGGCACGAGAACCTACTCTATTTGCAAAAATCTCTTCTTCGGTAGTTTGCCCAGGTCCTATATAGATGATTCCAATTTTATGAAATTCAACCACAGGCGTTCGGTCAAAAATACTAATTGCCCGCACAATAGGACTATCTGACGGATTTGTGATAAGTGTAGGATTCAATGCACTTTGTAGCTCAGGAGCCACAATGAGCTGTCTAAAATAATATTCCGGCATAAAACACACTGGATCATCCGCAGAAGTAATCGAATCTCTACTAGAGAAGTATTTACTTTTATAATTAACATCAGCATCAGTATCGTTTATTTTTGAGCTCTCATCTTTACCCTGATACAAGAGCTCTGGAAAGACATCTCTATCAGGAAATATCCGAAAAGATGTAGTTCCAGTCGGCCGTCTGTTGACAATCTGTGTTATTCCGGTACGAGTAGCGGTCTCTATGGATACTATACTGATTCCATGGATCCATATCTTACCTAAGACACGCTCTTTTCTCGTAATTTCTGGAGAAAAAGCGTCACCCAGTCCAGAAAATACGTTATGCATTTTTAAAGGGACATCCGAGTAAGTGAACCTTGAAATTAGGTCGATCAGTGCCCATCCACGCTCATCAGATGCCGCGGAGATGCTATCGACTGAAGACATCTCCCTCTTTCCGTTAGATAATAGACCTCGCGTAATAAATGGCGCCAAGTCACGTCTATCTGCCATACGCATAGTTAGAAACCAGGTTGCAATAACGCTGTGAGCAAGCGCGACAAGATATGTTGAAAGTACCGTGCTATTTGAATCTCTGCTTTTTGAAGGTAAGTCATTGGCATGTTCCATATATTTAAATGCCATCGCGAATACTCTTTTAAAATCGTCTTGAGTGAAATTTGAAGTCAGAGAAGGGATTCGTGCCATAGATGTCAAAAATTCTAAAATATGCACGCTCAATCCAGAATTAGTAATTTTCGTCTGGAGATTTGTAAATATTTGCGATAAGAACTTCTTCACCGATAGAGGGAATTCGTATGAACATACTAACAGGCAATGCACACATGCAGCTCCAATTCTTTCCCAAGACATGAATCCCACTAAGACAGACTTAACAATACTATCTTGATCCGCCTTAGAAAAGAAGCTCTGATAACCGATGATTGATGACATTGTGCGGATCATGACAACTTGAATATCAGCTTTAGAAATACCCTTTGGAATCTTATACTGAACCAATCGACCTGTCAATTGTTCACAGACCGTGGCCCGCAACCATTGAATTTCAGCTCTCGAAGTCATGAAAAGCTGTAAATTAGATAGCTGAGGAGGTAAATGACTAATAATAAAAGAATATATCTCCCATTCATTTCCATCATTGATTTGTTGCACTACATGATTTAACCATATAGATATGTTAAGCATTGCATGACCACTATCTTGTTCAAGTGTATAGGCATCTTCTTGTATGAGATTCTCTGAATTCGCTGGAAAATATGTAGTTATAATGTCATTACCACCAGCAAAGACACAATAACTTGCTTGTTCATCAAATGCTTTGTCCATGACATTACCATCATAAGGAAAAGACCAAAGAGCAGATTTAAGAGTCTCTTCCGACATTGTCGACTTGAGTCGACCTATTGCGCTAGCTAGTCCGTCCATATCAGAAGGATTTGACAATAGAACATGATAGGACTTGTCTATTCTTACTCGAAACAGAAGCTGATAGACAGCTATCTTCACCCTTGGTTCTCTAGTCATTGGATTAGTCACTGCGTTTAGCAATCTCTTATAGACATAAGCAGTCTTGTGACCACTAGAATCTAAGCATTCAACAAATATTCTAACAAGAGCATTTGCGAACATTTCCAAGATGCTAACTTCAGGCATTTCATTGGTTCGATCGATCTCCAAGACATGATATAAATTATCAATCATCCATACATAACCCTCCATTGATATGTATGAAGCGATTTCAACGGCAAACTCCAGCATCAGTTGTAGGATTGTAGCATCCTTCTCTGTACTAAGGCAATTGAAGAGAGACTTCAAAAAGGTAAGCGTCGAAGCTGCATCGGAAACCTGCTTGGCGATATAATACACATTCTGCATATGCTTAAAAACATTAATTCTAATATTCTGAGGTCTAAACTGATTTCTAAAGAAGGCATCAATTAGCTTTTCTGAGTTTTCCAGCCAGTCACTAGACGAAGGATAGCAGAGATATTCTTCCTCGTAATACTGGAGAACTATGTGCATAGTTGGCTCATCGAGAAACTGGTTCACGCACAAAAAAAAACTTATGAGTTCACTAATAGGGCCAGTAAATGTACCATTGTTGAATGTATCAGTAAGTCTTCCAACTATTTGTTGCAGCATTTGATAAATATTGTCTGCGTAAGTACTTGCAAATGCTTTGCTAGAACCAGATGACGAAATAAAAGCAAATTTCGAGCACAGAGCTAACACAGTCAGAGGAGAATCTTCTGACTCATAATCTTCAGCTGTAACTATATTGAAAGTTTCATCTGCCAGAAGAAATTTAACAACGCTCTTGCAGACAACATAGGCGATATGAAGTTCGTCCTTTGCCGTCAAGATGTCTTTATACGAATGCATGACAGCATGAACTGTCAAATGATAAGACTTGATAGATTCCGGTTCCACCTCAAGTAATTTCTGTAAAAACACAACTGCACCACGAATAGTGTTGTTATTTGTGCTTTTAGAAGGGGCTCTTAATATCTGATAAAGAGTTACTATAGTATTGTTACCAAGATGGCTGTTGACTAAGTGTAAAACTGTCTCCCAAGTAGCCTTCTCAAGCTCAGGTATAGCAGCATAAGCACTACAAAGTGTCTCCACACAGGGCTCCAACATCATTATAGGAATATTTCCATATATTGTGAGAGTATTTATCATTGCTATTGACTCTGTTATATCCTCTTTGCTCGGTGTTTTTCGACATATTTGAAGACAGTCTTCAAGGAGAGTTATTATATCATTTTCCTCAAAAGAATAGTAATTGAATTTAATGACGTTGACAATATAAGCACATAGCATATGTAAATTCTGCTCCATTGCCTGTAAAGGTTTTGTAGAACTTGTTGTAGCAGTTGACGATGGGGAAATAGGCGATGTTGTTGAGGATGCATTAGCGCTAGAAGTCGCCAAAGCTCTGGATTTCGTAACGATTTTAAACACCTTCTTTAGCCATGTTGACAAGATTAGAACAAATGGACTTTCTGAAGGACCCAAAACTGGCAATTCTCTCCCATTTTTTGTTAAGGATTGAAATGCTTTCAGTTGAAGATCAAAATCATCGCCAACGGGATATTCTACTAGCGATCGGTAGTAGACTAACTTGTTCACGCTAGCCGAATCTTCGTATGAATCATACAGTATACAGGCATTCAGTAGACTTAAACAGGCAATTCTTGCTTCTAAAGGGCATGCCGGTGATAGCATATCCTGAGCAGCGTACCATATTTCGATGATGCCAAAAAATATAAAGCGTTTAGTGATCAAATCTGTTAGTTCTTTAGCTGCCTCCACCCTCAAAGCCAGCGGAGACCTTGAGCTTAGATTATTCACCAGAGTATCTAAGACGAGTTCCTTCGATATAGATTCTGTGTCATTTGGGTTCGAATTGTGATTTCTATCCACACTACTGCTCTCAGGAAGTGCTAAATTTGAACTAGTATAGGACGTCCTCAAGCCCTTAGTGAGAGTCTTGAATACACTGCCAAAGGCAGAAGACTTGCTAAGATTTCCTGATGCAGCACTCTCCTGAACACTGCTGCGGCCTCTATTATCGTCAGAAGTAAGCCCTCTTTCTTCTTGTGACATGTTCAAATTGCTGCATCGATCTGATGAATTTAGTTTACTTCTGGATCGTCTGCACTTGTCAAGTACTTCTTGACAAATGTGCGCTCAAAGCCGAAAACCCAGTCTCAGGAAGTATCAACCAACTATATATTATCAACTCCCTAAATTACGACTTCTTTTGTCCTTGAAACTTTTCTAATTTGTTACCATTAGCCTACTAAGGCTCCAGCACGACGGAGGCTGTTCCTATAGGATTTGAATTAAAATTCACTCGTGTAGATGTTGTTATAGCGCTAGATCGTCTTTATATACATATTTCCATTAAGAAGCACGAGATTCTTGTAAATAAATGTTCATATATAAATACGTATTTTGCGTAATATCGTCTTCAAATATTGCCGCTCTCCAGTCTAATAAATCTTTTCTAGTACAGAAACCTTTAGTCAGGCGTTGATATCGTATAGTTTATTTTCTGCAATTTGAAAGGAAACACAGTTGCTTTTTCAAGTGGTCTTGCGATTTCACTCGTTGGGTCATTTCCTTTTCCGTTGTCTAAGCGACATGAAAAGATCTTATCATTTTAATTTTCTACTACCTTTCTTATTTACTTGAACTCCTCCTTTACCGTAAAACTTTTTCGGACCTGAAAAGTCTGTATATAGCACCAAACTATGTGTCCTTTTCTCTCTGTGATATGATTAGAAACTATCTTGCTGATTATAACCTGTCGATCTAATGGAAGGAACGTGTTGAAAAATAATTACAGACAAAATTATAGTTTCGACTCTGACATCTGATTCATGTTAACTTGGTGCTAGGCCGATCCACACTGGAAAGACTTCTAGCATTTACGAAAATATTCTAGACATTAACTGTAGACAGACGTAGAGCGATGCTCAGGCTATACAACTATTTTGCATTGCCAGCTAGTAAAATTTAACAATTGAGAACGGCCGGCCAAAGCAATCTCAACCAACTATTTTAATTATAAAGTGGTTTATCGCTTTACTAAAACAGCAGCTTCGAGCATATCTCTCAATAATTAATTGTCAACAGGCATTGGATAGTTTCAGATCTCATTTCCATATTTCAAAGCAGTTATCTGGCGGGTCTTTCGTAAAATTGCTTGTGAGACGATCAAGTAACCAACAGAGCCTCATCAGATGTTGTAAATGTATATCAATTGTACAATTACTCCATATTCCCGTAAAACTTTCTTTCTTGCGTAGTAAACAAACAGAACGCGAGTTCTCACTACAATGAAGATGTTTAAAATTTCTTTTCGCAAGCTTTTGTCTGAAGAGGATCTCCGCTCTAATTCTTTCCAGACCTGTTATCGATTCTTCTCAAAGACATACGCTGTGAAAGTCAGTTCCTAGTAGAATACGATTGATTGATAGTGATTTAACAACTAATACGTTCACTGTCCATTGTCGTGGAATTATTGAAATATGGCATCTATGGAAGATCTTCAGAATCTTGCATTACTTCTGAATTCTTCACTGAACCCAGCAACAGCTAAGCAAGGTATTTATAATCGACGTATTTCTACACAGTCTTCAATTTACCAGCTAGAGACAGTGATATTGATGTTGGAAAATAACTAATAAAATTTCACAGCGGAGCAGTCTCTACGAACGGCCGAGCAACAAGCTGGATTTTCGATCCTTCTACTACAGATCGTGGCATCAAACGATTTTCCGCAGACTACTCGGCTAGCTGGTGCTCTCTTTTTTAAAAATTTCATTCGAAGAAAATGGACGGTTCGTATTATCTGCTGCTTTATTGCTTTCTAAACGCATTGCGTTGACTGAATCCTTACTATAAACAGGGCGAAGACGGTAATTACAGAATCCCTATAGAAGATGTTAATGCAGTGAAATCAGAAATCATTGGATTGATGATTGTACTACCGCCTTCGCTACAAGTTCAGCTGGGCGAGGCTATAAGCATAATGGCGGATAGCGACTTTCCGGAGCGGTGGCAGAACTTGATCGATGTAAGTATATTTGATGAGCGGAAGCTTCACTAAACAGCCTAATCGTACTTACCATAATGATGTATATAGGATCTTGTGTCCAGATTGAGCCCTACTGATATTGTCGTCAACAACGGCGTGCTTCAGGTAGCTCACTCCATCTTCAAAAGATGGAGACCACTGTATAGATCAGATGCTCTTTTCCTGGAAATTAAACTTGTTTTGGACAAATTCTGCGTGCCTTTTATGACGCTTTTTCAGACTACTGATAAATTGATCACTGACAATCAAAATAACAAAGCGGCTTTGGGGCCCCTTTTCCAGTCTTTGTTATTGATTATTAAGATATTTTTCGATCTTAATTGTCAGGACATACCAGAGTTTTTTGAAGACAATCTCTCTACCCTTATGGGTCTTGTTCACAAATATCTCGAATACAAAAACCCAATTCTCGATACCGACGAAGATGACGAAAGCGGACCCCAAGAGCTCGTAAAGGCCGCTATATGCGAATTAATTCAGTTGTACTCTCAGCGATATGAAGATGTTTTTGGCCCTCTGTTACAAAATTTTATCCAGACTACTTGGACTCTGCTTACTTCTACTGGCGCTGAGCCAAAATATGATCTTCTCATTAGTAAAGCACTATCCTTTTTGACAACAGTGACCAAATCTCCTGAGAGAGCTCAAGTATTTAGCTCGAAGGATGTTCTGCAGCAAGTTGTTGAAAAGATCGTTCTCCCAAATATGTCTCTTCGCGAAAGTGACATTGAATTGTTTGAAGATGATCCCATTGAGTATATTAGGCGTGATCTCGAGGGATCTGATAGTGACACCAGACGTAGAGCTGCAACAGACTTTTTGCGAGAGCTTAAGGAGCGCTTTGAGGGCCTTGTGACAGAAGTCGTTATGGCATACGTGCAACATTACCTCCAGCAGTATGCAACTGATAAACAATCGCATTGGCGGTCTAAGGATACAGCTGTTTACCTGTTCTCTTCTGTTGCAGTTAAAGGAACTGTCACTGCGTCCGGCGTCTCGGCTACGAATCTGCTACTGGATGTTGTAGGCTTTTTCTCGCAAAATATTGCTCCTGATTTGTTCTCGCCTATTACTCATCCCATCTTGAAAGTAGACGCTATCAAATTCATACATACTTTCAGAAATCAGCTTACCAAGCAGCAGTTGATGGAGGCATTTCCTGTTCTCACCAGTATGTTTTCTTCTACGGAATATGTGGTGTACACATATGCTGCTATTACTATTGAGCGTATTTTATCAATTCGACACAACAGTTCTGCTCCGGGATCTACAGCGCCAACGTTTTTGTTTGGAAAGGAGGATGTATCGCCTGTTGCAGAACAGCTACTCACAAGCTTATTTCAGTTAATAGAAAAGGGGGATACACCTGAAAAGTTGGCAGAGAATGAGTTCTTGATGAGGTGTGTGATGAGAGTTATTGTTACTAGTAGAGAAGCGATTGAGCCATATTCCAACATGATTATTCAACAACTCGCTGGTATTGTAGCAGAGACCAGTAAGAATCCTTCTAATCCGAAGTTTTCGCATTATACTTTCGAATCAATCGGCGCTGTCATTCGATTTACGGGCCACTCCAAGCCTCCAGGTGCCTATGATAATGTTTTGTTCCCGGTATTTTTAAACATCTTAAGTCAAGATATCACTGAATTTACACCTTATGTTTTTCAATTGCTATCGCAGATGCTGGAGACTCTTCCAGCGGATGCACCGTTATCCGATACTTACAGTCAGCTAGTACGTCCCATGATGGCACCGACATTGTGGGAGACTAGAGGTAACGTACCTGCATTGACTCGCCTATTACAGGCTATGCTCTCTCGTAAAGCAGATCTTTTCACTAGTCAAGGATTAGTTGAGCCATTGCTCGGTGTTTTCCAGAAATTGCTTGCCTCACGAGCGAACGATCACTATGGGTTCGATCTTCTCGAAACGATATTTTATTGCATACCTATAGATCAAATCAGAAAGTATGTGCGATCAATTGCAATTTTGATTTTACAGCGTTTGCAATCTTCTCGAACAGAAAAGCTTCTTATCCGTCTTTCACGACTTCTATATTTTTTGTCGAGCGTGAGATCACCAGAGAAAGGCCTTGGACCAGATTTCTCCATAGAATTCTTGGACGAAGCACAGTCCGGAATATTTGGGGAAGTTTTTGGACAATTCGTTATTCCTACAACTGCAAAGTTTCATACGCCATTGGATAAGAAGATAGCGGTTGTTGGTCTTTCTAGGTTCTTATTTGAGTGTGAAAGCTTCAGACAATTGTACTATCAGCGCTGGACAGCAGGTTGCTTGGCTTTATTAAATCTCATGCAAAGCGATAGTTTGGTTGGTGTATACGATAATAGCAATGCACTGATAGAGAGTACATTAGACGGCGATGAAGAAGTAACATTTGGATCTTCGTTTGCTCAGCTTAGTACTGTCGCAACCAAGCCGTTCGATCCTACTTCAGATATACCGGATGTAAAGAAGTTTGTGGGCTTGCAAATCAAGGCCAGTGGTGGACAGCTTGCAGCACTAATCAACCAACTACCTCCAGAAGCGCAGTCTTCGTTATCGAGCTACAGCGCTTCTGTATAATACAATCTTCCCTCTTTTTACGATTCTGGTTTTTCCTACTTTATTCATGTAATATTTATTTGAAAATTATAATTGAATGCATAATATACAATAGCTTCTTATTTCATAGTCTAATGAATACGTACATAAATGTGTTCATCCGTTAGATTTAACAGATTAAGATTGGCTGCACGATATCCATTAGCAGACCGAAACATGTTATACGTGCTGGATTTAAAGCAAGTTATGTGTTCACCATAGCATGTTTAAAGTATTGATCGCGGTTCACGCTCTAAAGAATTAACAGCTTGTTATTCTTTACTTGTATGGGTCATCTACTTTCGCCAACCAGTATTTATCCTTTTAATTATTCATTAAATAGCAATACTTGCCATGACTTGAAACACTGTGTAAGAGAGTATGCCTTGCGGCTCAAAGTATCGTAAAACCAGTGTTGCTGAGAGACAGCATAGATTTAGCAAGTTTCACTAACATGAGCTTCGTGTACCTTTCATTGTAGATATCCGATATATCTTGAATAAAATGAATTAATTCAGCGATAATAGTATCAGAATTATCGCGATAGCTACAATTGTCGCCTGCGAGATCTTTATTATCGATTAAATAGTTCAATTGGCTTTGTTGTGCATCAATTGTTGCTGATGCATGATAGTGAAGGCACTTGCAGTTGTCGTTTATTCATGATAAGATAGAGTAAATAATCTGTAGGCAATACATGCACAATCTCTATTAGCAAATACAATATTTCCGCATTCAGTATAAATGACCATTACTGGCATGTATTTAGGGTTAAAAATGATAAAGTCTATCCTGAATAAGCTCTCAGTTTGGGTTTATTCTTCCTTTAATATCAAGAAAAGTATGTATAAGGGCGCCGGTCCTGCTATACATATAAAACCTAAATATGAAAGTTGCTTCTTTTACACGTGTTATATGGATGCTATTGGAACGCCCTACCATATTCGGTATGGTTATCTTAATAATGCTGCGTTAATCTATGCATATTCCCTTTACTCTCTAATTTAAAGTGCCTGCAGTTATACCTTAAACTTGAAAACATATTACGATTAATCCCTAAATATAGCATAGCGCCTGCACTTAGCTTCACTCCTTTTGCTTTCTGCTTGCTTTCTGAATGTGGCAAACAACGCAACAATAGCGTTTAGTGGCACATAATTGCGCATACATTTTAAGGTAAGCTAAACCTAGAACTGTAAGAAGAGACTGCATAAATAAATAAATTAAATTCGTCTACTTTGGCTGCTGCTGCACCTCAGCGTGGTTGTTACCTCTCCTTTCACTGCAGCTTCAATTTTTCTTTTTGCTCTCTGTTCTATGAGCTATAAGTCACTCTTGTATTCTCTCGTTTTTTTCAATTTAGATATAGGCGCATACACATAAACGCTCAAAACGCACGTATATTACAGATATATATATATATCTATAATTGTAGAAGAGAAGAAAGGCTTTGGTTTCACAAATCGATAAAAAATTGATTTTGACTAAGTATAGGTAAGTGAAATCGCTACTACACAAGTGTATGGAACAGCATATGGGTCTTCATTGTAAAATATTAGTCGACTCTGTATTTTTTCTGCGTGCTGAGCCAATTACCACGGTAATCTACAAGAAGATGTTGTAATTGAATATGCGATAGAGAAGAACGGGGATTGGTGTATACATATGCGATCGCTATAAAACAAAGCGAACGTATAGACAAACTGCGTTCGTCTCTCTTCGCAATCACACGAGGAAAAGAAAGCGAGCATTAATTATTATCAATTATTTTTATGTATTTCTACATGCTACGAGGATGCTATAGAGGAATTGATTGTTTGCTACGAGAAATGTTGGAAAATATTTATTATAGGAGCTTGGTTTTGGCCAAGATGTAGGGGGGAGTTAGAAAGTAAAGTGGAAAGAGACACACCTAGCTGGAGACACTAGTTGTTTCGCGAATGATGATGCATAGTCGTACGGAAACTAACAGATATATAGATTGTTAATACTGCATTGACAAAGCGTGTCTACTAAGCCAGTGGATTGTTGTAGTTTACACAAGCAATAATGGAAAAAGAAAAGGACTACAAAATTGAGCTTCCAGAGCGATCCTCAGAGTTTGAGGGTGTCGGATCTATGGCTGCTGGTGCTGCCTACAAGACGGCGTTAGTGAGTCAGGTCCAGAACTCTCCCGTCTTGTCTATTATGTCTTATTGCATGGCCTCAATTCTTATGACTGTCACCAACAAATTTGTTTTGTCAGGCTACTCTTTCAACTTGAATTTCTTCCTTCTTATGATTCAGGTAAGTTTTAAATCATAGTCCTAGTGTTTTATGGTATATGACTTTTTGTCGTGTTTGTCGCGGAAATGGTTTACTAATTTATTCGGAAAATTTTAGTCGCTTGTCTGTGTTATGGCAATTCAGACGTGTAAGTCTCTTAAAATGATCACGTATCGTGACTTTAACATGGTTGAAGCTAAAAAATGTAAGCCAATTTTTGTGGATTGAGAAATTAGATAAACTTCTGAGAAAGGGGAGATTAATATATACTAATAATTTAACAGGGTTCCCTATTTCTTGCTTATTGGTTGTTATGATTTACACTTCGTCGAAGGCTTTGCAATATTTGTCAATCCCTGTCTATACAATCTTCAAGAATTTGACTATCATTCTAATTGCCTATGGCGAGGTTCTTTGGTTCGGTGGTTCTGTCACTGGACTTGCCCTCTTCTCCTTTGGCTTGATGGTCTTGTCTTCTATTGTAGCCGCTTGGGCTGATATTCGTGTTGCCATTGCTAACTATGGTTCCGATGAAGCTTCGAGCAGCTTGGCTGCTCTTAATGCCGGCTATTTGTGGATGTTTTTGAACTGTCTCTCCTCTGCTACTTATGTTTTAGGCATGCGCAAGCGTATCAAGCTTACCAACTTCAAGGACTTCGACACTATGTTTTATAACAATCTTTTGTCTATTCCAGTCCTTTTTCTTTGTTCAATTATACTTGAAGATTGGTCTGCTGAGAACATCGACCGAAACTTCCCAGAGGATAAGAGAAGTGCTCTTATATTCGCTATGATATTTTCTGGTCTCTCTTCCGTTTTCATTTCCTACACCTCTGCTTGGTGTGTTCGTGTCACCTCTTCCACCACCTATTCTATGGTAGGTGCTCTTAACAAGCTCCCTATCGCTCTTTCGGGCCTCATCTTTTTTGATGCGGCAGTCACCTTCTTCTCTGTCTCTGCCATCATTATTGGTTTCCTTGCTGGCCTTGTTTATGCTGTTGCTAAGATTCAGCAGAGTAGGAATAAGACCCAGTCTCTTCCAACCACCTCTAGCCAAGACCGCAAGGACTAAGTTATAAACATGTTTTAGCAGTGTATAATCAAATATACTTATTACTATATTACTTCAGAGATTTGAGAATATAATATATATATATATATATGTATGTTGATTAAATATATCACTCTTCTACGGTTTATTTCTTTATCTATACTACTTATATTTTTATACTTCTTCTTATTATTATTACTATTATTACTACTACTATTACCATTGTTGAGTTTTTAGATGAGTACCATACTATACCATGACTTGTTAAGCATATGTTGTGTTAGGCTGGTGCATAGATTGGGTATAATATATATGTCTATTTTATTTTTGTGTTTAATTGTAGTTGATGCGTATTCTGATCATTTCTGCCGTTTATATTCGCAACACATTTAAGTCACCTTACTACGAGCCACGATTAGTCCATTTCGAATGGTATTGAAATAGAAAAATTATGTTGCTTTGAGGTATACGGATGGTCCACCAAATGTCAGGGTTAGGCGTTTGAGCCCGGCTTTTGGAGAATCTTATAACCATCGCACATTTAAGTGACTGTACACGTCGGCGTTCTAGTTTTGAGGTAGAGAGGAGTTGTACAATGTCAGTGAAGTCTCCAGGATTGAATTCTTCATCTTCTGCGACATCCTTATCATCTTTGAGAATGGTATTACGGACACCAAGTGGACTGGGATTAATGAGAACTGTTTCATCCAGCTCGTTTGGACAAGGTAACCAATTGAACGACGGTGGCAGTAATATCAAGGATGCGGACGATCTGGAAAAACTTCAGACTTGGACCGATGTCTTTGAAAAATATGGGCCGAGTCAGGCTAGGGATGTTAGCGTAAGTTTGAGATCAGAGGCGTTCTCAAAGCGGCAGCAATTGCGATCTTTGGTAGGCGAAAGCTATCGTGATCTCCTTGCAACGGCTGACACTATCATTGGCATGAATGGGTTGGTTGACAATATGGAAGCACACTTTCGAGAATTAGCTACTGGCTGTAGCTCAGGAAATGTTAGGTCACAGGAAGAACGGATACGACTCGCGCGACAAACTATGGATGGTCGGAATATGGATGCAAAGCGTACAGTGGTAATGCTTAGAACACTGGCCGACATATTATTTGCTTGCGAGCGTCAACTTATTACTTATCAAGAAGTGAGTAGTGATGCCTCGGGCACAATGGGCGCTGTAATGGTGTCAAAGCTTTTACTGATTGCAGATTTCTTTGCAAAATGGTTGTCGTCAAATCAAAGAATGTCGAATGCATCTTATTTGAGTACACTGTTGAAGAGGCAGAAAAGAGTTGAAGAACAGTTCGAAATTCAAATTCGTAATGCTCTTTGCAGCTGTACCACTGCAGAAGCGGCCGAATTGCTAGCGGGATTTGGACTGGCTCGTGGACTATCCTCTATGGAGGCGTTAAATCTTTTCTTAAATGTCCGAGGTAAAAAATTGGCAGCCCTATTCGGTTCTAAAACTTCTTCTGGTCTGGTGGACGGCATAAGGCTACTTGAAGAGACTACTCGACAGGCCAAGGCTGTGTTCACAGGCCACTATGCCAGAGCTGTGAATAAAGCAACATCGCAGTCTATATTAGCTGATCGAAACATACGGTCGCAAATAAACGTCGATGTAGATCTATCGCTTGTAAACTCGCAGTGGGTACCGGCGGATATTCTTGATGCGCGACTAGTGGCACGGGACAACGGAAGTTTGGACGCTAACGTGGTGGAGAAGCAAGCCAATGACTTCCTGCAGGTTCAAGTTACCATCCTAGACAAAGGTATTACTGAAGCTTCTTTGGAGGTGGAGTCAAATTACCGGAATAGCCCTGAGAATATCTTAATGGAGCTTGTGAGTTTGCGCCGTGCTTTATTTGAGGCTCTATTGGAAAATACTACGTTGCGTCAGATAATGGATCTCAACAGTTCATTAGCTGAATGGTATCAGATTGTGAAGCGTCAAGCTGAGAGCCACATCGAGCGTATGAAAGACATTGTGAATATATTAGAAAAGGGTGCAGTAGATTCCGAATCTTCGCCGACTCTGTCTTTATGGCACGAACGTTGGATGAATATAGAATTGTCAGATGGCGCCACTGAATTCCAACAGGCAGTTGCAGCTGCAGTTGGTGGAAGAGAAGGAAAGGTTGGAGATGTTGCTAATGAGCTAGAAAAATGGCTTAATGCTAGTAGAACATTCAAAAATCAGCTCTCTGAAATGTTAAAGATACATGAACTAGCAGAACCTGAACAATGGGTAAACCAACAACAATCAGTAATCTCTAGAGAGTACAATGAACTAGTCGCAGCAATGGACGAACGAATTGTTCCAACTGCAATTGTCATCATATGCGATCACCTGAAAGATTTAGTTCTAAGTGGACGTAAAGATATATCATATATAACTTATCTTACTCGTATTGCTCGTCAACTTTCTCGTCTCTTTAGTGAATCACAACTCATTAATGATGTTGTCGTCAAGGTTTACGAAGTATATGCGGCTAATGTGCTTACTGTCTCTGATGGCATCATCGATGATTACTTTAAGGTACCTGCTCCAACGATTATTTGGCATGAGTGCCCTACTGATGTATCGCAGTTTATCGCATCAAGATTATATGAGACGTATATCAAGCCGATCATTGGCGCTGAGGATGTTCTATTTGGAGTACCCTTAGGTGTGATTACTTGTCGTAGCGTAGTGGGCAAGAGATGGTATTCAGTTTTTGAATTAATCATCAAAGCTGCAGTCACTTCAACGGATAATGGCCCTAGTACAAAAGTCGTATTCGATAATGTAACCAAACAAGAAGAGACACCATCAGTTTCGACTGATTCAAGACCTATAGAAGCTGAGGAGGACACTAATGCAGCTCTATCCTTGAAGAGTGATGAGGACGTTAATTCAAAGGACTTCGCTAGGGAGGAAGAGAATAATTCTACTGATGAGAAAGCCCAAGAAAATGTATCCGAGATAGCTAATTCTGAAGACCGAATACGAAATGAATTTACGCCGACTCCGGAACAGTGGACACAATTGCGATTTGACGTTCTCTATATTGGACATGTATTCCATATGGATGTCAGTGAGCTTGTTTTTCTTCTTCCCACTCCTGTTATGCTTCCTGACTCAAGTACCGAATCTACATCTTCATCGGCAGCAGTTGCATCGGGGAACCTGTACTCTATTGACAAGCGTATTCGTGATAACGTTGATGCTTGCTGGAGCCGCACTAGACTGTTGTACTCGTTAGTGTGATTTGTTAAGCACGTGATTATGAGGTGTGTATACACGAAACCATCTACTGGAACAATAAAATTATTAAAATAAACACAACACAACAATGAAGAAATAGATCTTACAGAACCAAGTATCCGGACACTCTGTAGAAATAACAAAAATTATAGAACTACCGTTCTTGAAGTAACTAACGTCATAATGAGGTTAGATATTTGGACGGTGGGATTGACTATATGGATTTCATTATTGCATGTAATTGCAAGTATATTGTTTGGTGCAGGATTTCTTCTTCGACGTGCTGCTATACCTGACATCGCGAATGAAATAGCGGAAAATGACGTATTACATACTTTTGATCGTCCTTTCAAACACGCTATTATTATAGTCATAGATGCTCTTAGGTTTGACTTCATTGGCGGTGTTGATAATGAGGGTATTTATGGCAAATATACAGAAATTTTCCGTACACCATACACTCTGGTATCGACAATGCCGGAGAACGCGGCAATCTTGCGATTCGTGGCAGATCCGCCCACAACGACACTGCAGAGACTAAAAGCATTAACTACGGGTTCCCTTCCAACATTTGTGGAGGCAGGAATGAACTTTGGAGGTGGTGTTACTGAGGAGGACTCGTGGATTGATCAAGCACTCAGAGCAGGAAAGAGAATTGCATTTACCGGCGATGAGACTTGGACAGCCCTTTACCCATCTCTCTTAGACAATTTTGGTAGCAATACTAGTGCCTTCGTTAGACCATATGAGTCTTTCAATGTCTGGGACCTTGATACAGTTGATAGAGCTGTAGAGATTGACATTTCTGAAGCATTGACTCACCCATCGGATTGGGATATTCTGATAGGTCATATGCTGGGCATTGATCATGCTGGTCATCGGTTTGGCCCTGACACGGTTCCGATGAATGAAAAACTTGCTGAAATGAATATCTTCATACAAAATATTACTTCTGCTATTAAAGGTGATGAAGATACTATACTTTTTGTCTTAGGTGATCATGGAATGGATTCGAAAGGTGATCATGGAGGTGACTCTGCTGCTGAGACAGAAGCAGCATTATTTATTTACTCTAGCCGCTCTTTCATTCAGAAAAAACCTTCAGGAACGCAATTCGAAACAATTGATCAAATTGATTTTGTACCGACCTTTTCGTTGCTTATGGGACTTCCAATACCATTTTCCAATCTCGGAGCGCCAATTTCTTCAGTGTTTCCAACAGATCGTACACTTGCTTCTGCTCGTCAAATTGTTGGAGAGCAAATTGCTAACTATCGCGAAAAGCAACCCCAGTTCTCCGATAATTCTATAGAAATGCTCCTACATTTGGCACGGAAAAAATGGGCTGAAGGAAATACTCTGGAGGCAGGTGAAATATACTCGATATTTCAGCGTACAAATTTACTAGCCTGTAGAGCAAGATGGGCGACATTTGACTTAACCCTTATGGCTCTCGGTGTGATTGTGTTTATATTTGCTGTTATTGCCTCGTTTGCAGCATATATCGGTACAGTGAATCCATTTGCTCTTGGAGCTGGTTCAATTGCTGGACTTTTTATCGGTATTATATGGAGTTTTTGTGGGGGTCCACACGTTGCCGTTACTACTCTGTTTAGTGCTTCCATTGGCTCAGTCATAGCATATACAGGAGCTATCGTTTACAATACCAGACAAAGCTTTTCGAAAATCTCAGGGCCATTTGTCGCTCTTTTGCTGGCACTGGTCCATGGGATTCTTCTTGCTTCAAATTCCTTTGTCGTTTGGGAATCACACACTATTTCTTTTTTTCTTGCAAGTATTGGTGCTGTTCTTGCCATTTTAGCCATGAGAGTACAGGATAAGCGGTCCAAAACCATTGCTTTGGCTCAAGTTGTAGCGTTTCTTGCTTTAGTTAGGCTCGCAGAATATCCACGTATGTGCAGAGAAGAACAGGCTGACGCTTGTGTCAGTACATTCTATGCCTCTGAGGGGTCGACAAATTCCTCAGACATTTCATTGATTATTTTGTATATTATTGCCATTACACTTCCTTCTGTCATCAGAGCTTTCCTCAAAATGTCGGCTTCAGACGAGGGATCTGCGGGCCCGTGGATTGAATTTGGTCTGCGTTCCTTGCTTCTACTTTCCGCTGCTCATTGGACTCTTGACAAACAAATATCGAATCTTGGTATGGATGATAAAGCAATGGCAGATGGCCTTAGGTCTGGACGTTTAGCATTAGCCGGACTAGTGGGCATTGTTGCTGCATTTATAGTTCCAGTAGTGTGGAATCGAGCACCACCTCTTTGTGTAAGAGTGGAAGTTCGCCAAAAGCCTGTTGCTGTGGAAATCTACGGCTATGCAAATGCAAACGGGTCTTTATATCTAATGATAGAGCTTGCTTTCTTTTTATTGGCAACTGTATGTAGCAAGCCAGTAGGTGGTATATCGCTGGCAGCTATGCAATATCAAGTCTTAGCACTGCTCGAGTTATTCGATGCCATAGGTGTCAATGAAAATACTATTGCTATTGTTCCAGCAGTCTTTGGTATGCTTGCACAGCTTCATTTTTTTGCAACTGGCCATCAGAATACACTAGTGTCTCTTCAGTGGGATTCAGCTTTTGTCTTCACGGATACGCCAAAATTTCCATTAGCGCATGCTGGATTTTTATTCAACACCTTCGGTCCATTCATCATTGCTGCTTCATCAACATCTTTGGTTGCGCTGTATAAGACATCTCCTGCTGATTATATCGTAGACCGAATACGAAAGGCCGCTCTTGGTCTTATGATATATACTGGTGGTATCGCAGGAATGTCCGCGATTGCAGCTTTTGTACTGCGTCGACATCTAATGATGTGGAAGATCTTTGCACCACGATTTGTTTTTGCAGTTGCTACTTGTTTAGTTGTAGATGTGGTTATAGTTATCACGTCACTGGCTGGCCTAAGGGCTGCAAACATTGTACGCAGAGTGTTTGGAAGGATACGTCCTACTGTATGAAGTCTGTTTATGAAAATCTCATCAAAGTAAAAACGGTTGTGTATATTTGAAGAGGGTGAATTACAATTGCATGTATGTATTTATTCAGAATAACTACTTTCACCATGTATAATATATATTGGTCTATTGAAATTGGAATATAAAAGAGAATAATATGTTCAACATCAAGTTGCTCAATAATATTGTTAACATAAGCTTCTATATTAAGCAAATGCAGCAAGTCCGAGAAGGATAGGTCCAAGGAATCCAATGCCTGCAATTGTATTTGCAGCTGCTGCCGCAGAACTTGTAGCTGCTGCTGCAGTTGAAGAGACGACAGAGCTGAGAGTTGATGTAAGGGTTGCTTCAGCGGTTGACGAAACAACAGACACGAGAGTTGTTGATTCTAGAGTGTCTGAAGCCGAAGTCCAAGACTCATTGCTTCCTGAGTAATCAGATAAGGAGACGTTGAAACAGGGGATAGTATAGTTAAATTCACTCTCCGACACAAAGGTAACATCAGCACAAGCGTATTGGGTCGCATTAACTCCATCATCAACTGCAGTATATGCAATCTCAAAAGTAGCATTGACACCAGATCTAAGATCTTCATCAGGCAAGTAATAGCATACATGACCCTTTTCAAGAGAAGACACCTCAGGCAATATTCTTGAGAAATCAGAAAGTGATCTGGGATCAGAATTTCCTATGTAGATAGAAACGTTAAGATCCCATGCGCTATCTTGCATCACAAGTGCAACAGCACCATCCGTCAATGGAAACTCTGTTCTATTAACAATTCCAGAGAGAGAACCGCATGGTGCAGTATTATCATAATTATCATTCCATTCTCTGTCTGGAGGCCAGAGGAAAGCGACAGGCCCCATCTCTTGTGCACCAGCCTCGCCGTGAGACTGAGCATTCACACTAACTGCATAAGAGAGGATTGCTGCTGTCGCAGCTACTGTAGTACTACCCAAAAATTTCATGATTCAGTTAATGACGTGTATTGTTAATTGAGACAAACTTATCCGATTGTGCAAGACGTATGATAAGTATATATATCTTGTGCTTTCGATGTCGACCATTTTCGCACTTATATATATTTTGCCTGTGCTACCTCTATCACTTGAAAGTCTCAACTGTTCCAATGCCCAGAGTTCTCTTAACCTATCTAGGCAGGTAGAACTGTCCTATTCCTGTCCTCAAGTCGGCATGTAGACGCGGTACGAGAATCTCTTTATTGGGCTCGCATTTCAGTTTAGATCGGAAAGACAGCATTTCTCGGCAGATATGAATTTTCACCATTACGACTTTCTAGCGCGCTGTTCTTCTATCATATGCATATGAAATCACCAAAAGCTTACTGATATTCTGAAATGTTTGACAATGCACTGAAAACGTTTTGTACTAGATCCTGTTATAGATCCCATCTAGATGATCTGATAAGATTGATCAAACTTTAACTTTAGCCTTGGAACGGTCTCGAGCGATCGGAAACTTACCATTTTTGCGACGAGTCTCGGCCAGGTCTATATAAAATGTCACTTTAAAGTAACAAGCCAATAAGAATAAATTTACTTTATAGTTGAATGAGTGGAGCAACACTTGTTTAGTACCATACATGATTCTTAGCCTGCTAGTTATAGTATGGTAACAGGCATACAAGACGGATATGACAACAAAAGTTGTTTGCCTCTAGATTTTATCAGAACGTTAGAACAGCTATAGGTTTCTCGCAAAGAAACTTGGCGCTCGAAGAAATATCGGAATATTTCGTCCAGATACGTGATTCACGTCATATCGCAAGTAAACGAGCACGATAGGTTCGCAAATCAAAGCTTTAGAGTGGGACCAGGAAGTGGAGAGCAAAGTGAACACTCTAGGTACTAGGAAGGAGTAAGGCATCTAGACAATCAGCTGATAGCAGTGAAAAGTATACATAGACAGTGTATCTTCTCACCAAGGAAAAGCAGCATCACCGATTCTGTGTGTATCTAGCTCCTTGCCTTTGCGGCATAATATACAAACCGAACAATACGTATAGTTCTCTGGTTTCATCCCTCACTACATTTAATAATAATGTCAAAAGCAACGGAAATTATCACGTTAAAGCCCTGGACGTCAGTCAGCTCTAGTGGATCTGTAACTATTACGAGCACAATTACGCCAAAGGTCTATGCTGGAGTAACTGTGTCTGGCCAAACGTCTTCAATACCAGCGCCAACGCCTTCCCCATGGCAATCGCTGGATTCATCAGGAATACCTTACTCAACAACGCAATCATACACTGTAACAGATAAAACAACATCGACCCTTAATCCATCGCCAACTCCATTATCAGCCGACACTGTGTTTCTGCAGACGAGTGCACCAGTCTTAGGATGCTGGTCTGAAAGAGAACTTCCAAGTGACTTAGGAGCGCCTTTTTGTACCCCTGCTAATGGTACTGAATTGGTTCTGGGCGAAACCTACTTCGTGACGTGGAATCCAACGTATTTTAGCAGCGATATTAACGATGTACCCTTCGTACAAATTATAGCTCGTTCACTTTCAATTGATGATGACGACGATCTTATCTTTAAGGCGGATAATATTACCAATGCTTATGGGTATTATCCTCTAACGATCACTTCGTTATATACTCAAACCAATACAGGAGGCTACTTCTACATTGACATTTCACCACTATTATCACCTAACTCGAAAGCTACTCATTCGGGAACTGTAAAGGGCCCGATAGTGCGAGCGATAACCTCTGCTGATGATGCGCTTTATCCCATCGCCAGAGTTCCATCCGATAATGTCCTCGTTAATAACCATTCTGGTTCTGGAGGACTATCAAGGGCCGGCAAGATTGTTATAGGAGTTGTGGTTCCATTAGCAGGTATTTTTGTTATTTCTGTCTTGGTATATATGTTTATCTACAGAAACAAGGGATCCGCTGTCCGCAACGTCTTTTCCTCTCGTGGCTATGCAATTAGAAGCAGTAAGCGTCAGAGATTGCGACTCAATCAGCAAAGTATCGAACTTGGCAGCTTGCAGACAACAAAATCACAACAAATACAAGGTTAATAATCTACTTAAACAGTGAATTGAGTAATTAGACTTGAAGTTATTGAATTATATTATATCAGGAATCAAGTATATATAGTTCATTATGCAAACGCTCTCATTAATATAAATATATAGATGATCAATCGCTGAAAAATAAAAACTTATCATTCAGTCTTCAGTATATCAGTCATATAGTCTTGACAATTCGCATCAATTAAATATTGATTAGATATCAGATATTCGGTACTTTTCCGTATAATTGTCTAACAAGGTATCTAATCGGTATTCACACACCTAACAATCAAGTGAAATTCCACTATTGATCGCAGGCTCTGGTAGCAGGTTATCTCTAACCTCCCTAATACGATTCCACCACACATAGTCGTACACTCCTAAACTCCACACTCCTACTTCTCCATGAGTCTTCACAAATTCTACTTGGATACCACTTGCGACCACCCATGCAACAAAATCCCAGTATTGATCTGCATGTCCCCCAGCAATGAAAAATCCATCACCAGAGTTACTGTCGTCATCAAAGTTCTCCCTTATACCGCCGTCTTCTCTGCTACCAAGTAAAATCTCTTGGACTTGTATATGGTGCTCACTCCCTGAAAAATGTCTAGCTACTTCATGAGACGTAGTCATGGGTCCTCCATTTTCTCCGCAGAGTGGACATTGACGAATATTTCTTTTTTGGTCTGCTCTGATACGTTGTCCACTGCTCTTGTTCTCAGGTTTTTCTGTCGCACAGGAAAAGTCAGGAGAACCCCTTGAAAGAATTCTTGATATTCCGTTATCGCTGATGGACGATAGTGATAACTGAGTGGAATATAGTTCTCCTGTAACTGGACCAGTTGCAGTTGCATGTGGCACGACCGCCAATGCTGCAGCGTCTTGTGGCATCATCAGTCCTGATCCGTGATTACGACGGACTTCCAATCCTAATCTAGTTCCCGAATTGTTTCTATTTTGTTTCCTACTGCTTCTTTTACTACCGTGCCTTGTCATCCTCTCTAGAGATCGACTATTTGTGAACAACTTATATTCGAGATGTAATCGTTATTCGTGTGTATATGACGCTGTTGTTAGCCAAACCTCAAAACATGCACGAGAGACGCAACTTTAACTAGCTCACAATCTATAAGGGTATTGTGTACTGAATAACCTTACTGAGATCTGCCTGATCACACAGGCGAGTACATCCTTTTTTAAGACCAAGTAAAGAAGCTCTTGAGCACAACCAGTTAATAGGTATCTTGAGAATCGGCTGAGAAAATCCAAGTGACTTATGTTTAAATATTTATCACAGGCAACGACTGGGATATGTCGAATCGGCATGAAGTCGGCTATGCCACGACCTGCCTTAGAATCAAAGACGTTATTGCGATTGGCTGGAAAGCCGCGGTTCCAGTCAACAGATCGCAGGAATACTGGCAGAAGGAGAGAAAGCACAGAAAATAATCGAAGAGAAGCTTTCAAGCTCCTGATAAGTATGTCATTGTCTATATTACCACTTTATTGATACTAATGGAATTTATTTAATAGTCGTGGCTGGGTCCGTTGCTGTTGGCTCCGCAATCAACCAAGCGATCAACTGGGATATGATGAGACGCGCGACTGATATAGTTTCAGGCAAAGGATTGGAAGCGTCGACTACGTCCTTAGAAAGCCTGGAAACGCCCATTTATGCTGATTCTCATGCGACAGCTAAAGCGTACGCGGAATTGAAAAGTCTATTAGGTCCAGATAAAGCATCAGACTCAAAAGATGATATTCAAATGCATGCGGATTCGGCTTGGATTTCACATCACCCAGAACACAATGAAAAGCCTGGTCTTATCGTCTATCCATCTAGTACCGAAGAGGTTTCTGAAATTATGAAAATCTGTCATAAGTATCGTGTACCTATTGTTCCATTTTCTGGTGGTACTTCGTTAGAAGGTCATTTTATTCAAACAAGGAATGGTATTACTATAGATTTCAAAAACATGAATCAAATCTTGAAGGTTCATTCTGATGACCTAGACGTTATTGTTCAACCCGCAGTTCGCTGGGAGGCTCTTAATGAATATCTTAAGCAATACTCACTTTTTTTCCCACCAGACCCAGGTCCTGGTGCTGAAATTGGAGGAATGATTGGTACAGGATGTTCTGGGACAAATGCTGCTCACTACGGAACTATTCGTGATTGGGTGCTTTCTGTTAAGGTGGTCCTCGCAGACGGTACTATTATTACTACTCGCCGACGTCCTCGCAAGTCCTCTGCAGGCTACAATCTTACTAATCTTTTCATTGGTTCTGAAGGCACACTTGGCCTCGTTACTGAAGCTACATTAAAATTGGCTGTTCTACCTGAAAATACTAGTGTTGCTGTGGCCACATTCCCTACTGTTAGTGACGCTACCGATGCAGTTCAAGAAATTGTGCGGAAAGGCGTTAATGTTGCGGCGGTGGAACTACTTGATAAAGAAATGATGAAGTGTATTAATGAGATGGGTGAAACTACCCGTGATTGGCCTGAGGAACATACACTGTTTTTCAAGTTTAGTGGATCTAAAAATTCTGTCAAGGAGCAGATTGCCAATGCTAAATATATTACTAGATCTCATAAATCAGGCTTCTTTGTTTTTGCAAAAAATGAAGATGAATGTGATGAGCTTTGGGAGGCTCGTAAAGTAGCTTTATGGTCTTCTCTTGCTAAAGCTGGATCCGATTATACTTGCTGGACAACAGATGTAGCAGTTCCGGTATCAAGTCTTTCGGAAATTGTCAGTCTAACACGACAGGATCTTGACAAATCTGATATTTTTGGAACAATAGTCGGTCATGTTGGAGACGGAAACTTCCATGTATTTGTTCTTTATAATGATGATAACAAGTCAACAGCAGAACAGGTTGTGCATCGGTTAGTAGAGCGCGCAATAGAAATGGATGGTACTTGTACTGGTGAGCATGGCATAGGTATGGTCAAGCGCGCTTATCTCGAAAGCGAGCTTGGCCCTGAAACCATTAATACAATGAGGAGACTAAAAATGGCACTTGATCCATTAAGAATACTGAATGCCGACAAAGTCATAAATATGGACCCTTCAGTTGAATTAAAGAAGCTCAATGGCGAGTCATCTTCAGTCAAGCGAAGCTAGATCATCGCTAGATCATTAAAGTAGGTTTACTTGTTGAAAACCCAATAATTTGTATCTAAATGGATCTGTTACGTACTTTACATTTTTAGAGATTTCATTATTCCTGTTCCCTTCGTTTTTCATCCCGAAGTGATTTCCGCTTAAAATAAGCTTGCGGAGGCTGAATTATTCTAGAAGACCCAGCTTGGTAGCCTTCTATGGTATTATTTTCTGTAAAAGCAATGTATTCTTTCAATTGAGGTGCCTTTTCTCGCTCAACAATCTTTATCTTTATTGACTTCTGTGCGATTCCAGTAATTTCATCTGCTCTTCCTGTACTTCCAGAAGAAGTGCCTTTTGTAGAGCCTTGGTTATTGGGCTCTTTTCTGTCAATCGTAGAAACTGCTATCTCATTAGGCTGTGGGCTTTCAAGAGACCAATCCGTTACAGAGGTTATGATCTTTCTTATATGATCTTCTTCGTTTCTCTCCTTGTCTTCTAAAATATCTTCCAGTAGCGATATTTTGTCCCATTTAGTTTCTCCAAAAGGCAAGGTACATACATTTAGCCGTGACCATATGGCTTCATCTGATAATTGTGCACGATACACAGCGGAGGCTTGGAAGTGGCGTTTAGAGCAATATTGGTTCAAGTAACTAGATGGTGCTTTCATATACGCATTTTTTCCATCGTATGAAATCCGCTTTTCTATCCTGCCCATCTACAATATAGCGATTAGTATTTCTTCTTTCTTGAGATACTACTGAGCATATAAACTTACAATCTTCACTGTAGGTGATGTATCACAAGTCGGATAGCCACAAATATGGCTAACATTTCTCTCAGCAACAACATCATCGTAGTATTCAGGTGTCAAGAAACGGGCAGCAAACCTTAAAAATATTGCATCTACCGCTTCGGACATAAATTCTGTAAGTAAAAGCACAAGATTGTTGGCTTCTCGCGGTGTTAAATAGACCGATCTCGTGAACTTTTTCAGAATAGTATCATTGAATTTATCAAGTGATGATGACATTCTTGAGTTTTTTGCCAACAAGTCATCGGGTGCTTCGAATATTACCTTCGCTATGATATTTGCATTGCAATAAGCCGTTAAAAGCAATGGCGTGGTCAATACAGCTTCTCTGCAATGTTTAATATTAATCACTCGAAGAAGATCATTAATAAAGTTGAGTATTTATTTATTTATCAACAACTCGAGCCGCAGAGCAACTGCGACTATAAATGGTAAATTTGTGTAATATACAAATCAATAAAATGAAATGCAATGCATGAAACAGGATTGAAAACATTGACAAGGCACAGTAATATAAACGAAACAAAAAATTTAAGAGGAAAAGAGAAAAATTATTATCAGATTTCTGCTATTGCTATTTGCTACCTTTAAAACAAATATTAGTGAGAATATAAAAACTCAGAAGAGCAGGAGGTTTTTAAATCTGGTAATCACCATCCTCGTCAGCTTCTCGATGTTCATCATCATCTATATTGTCGTTATAGCCATCTTCATCAGTATCATGGTTGTTATAACCGTTATTAAGGTTTTCGAACCAACGATTCCAAAAATCGGAAAAGGTCCACTTGATACGGTCCCCGCCATCATTTGTATCGTCTGCTTCTATGCCGTTCACATCACCTCCAATAACTGAGTTCCAGAATGAACGTAGTCGAAGTTTATAAAGTGCAAGATTTACAGGTAGATATGCTTCAGGATTTGCCGCTAGTGACAGGTCGTAATATCGCTTGGCAAGATGAAAATCTTGCTCAACTCCTAAACCATTTTCATACATCCATCCTAAATTCCACAATGCTAGGGCACTCTGCTGGAACTCTGCTGCAGCCTGATAGCATGCTGCCGCCTTCTCATTATCTTTCTTGCAGCCTATTCCTTTCAAATAATAGTCGCCCATCCTTACGGTAGAATCAACATTGGATTGCTTAGATGATCTAGTCCAATATATCAAAGAAATCTCATCAATAAAATGATCTATTTCATCGATTCTCTTTCGCTCTGCTAATTCTTCCACCGAAGGAACATAAATTAAATCACGCAACCAGTAGGATATTGTATCTAAGTTCAAAACTGACTTGTCTCTATCTAGTAAATATGCTACATTTGCTTGTCCGCTCTCATATCCCTGCTCAGCAGCGGCCATAAATCCAACTAAAGCTGATTCATATTGTCCATTATGATACATCCGATGTGCCCATTCGAGTGTACTTTGGATGTCCTCTACTTTCTCTGCAACAATCTTATAATACAAGGTTGCCATAGCACATGATCTTTCACGACCAAGTCCTTGGTTGTACATTTCAGCCAGATAGTAAAATGCTTCTATATGATTATTTCTGGTAGCAAGCTCAAAGTTCCTTATTGCACGACTCATTTCCAACTGACCAAAGTACAATTTTCCTAAATTCACTTGAGCTGGTCCATAGTCCATTTCAGCGGCAGCAAGAAAATAATTGTAAGCTTCTTGTGCATCTTGCTTTACGTTGCCAAGACCTTTCAAATACATATAACCATATCCATTTTTACATGACGCATCATTAACTTTGGAACCAAGTTTGTACCAATATTTTGCTTTATCATAATCCACAGTAGTTCCTTCACCACGCAAATACATTCTTCCTAGAAATCCTGCGCTCTTTCCTGCGTAATTTCTAACATGTGATGAACCATTGGGTAGTACTATTCCATCATCAGCCCAATATTGCTTCGCAACCAACTTGAAGTAATACATAGCCTTAGCATAGTTGCGTGGTAAGGTTCGTGTACCATCATAGTAGAGACAGGCCAAAGAAAACTGCGCTTGAATGTCAGATTTCTCCGCAACGTAACGAAGATATTCTAACACATCATCCAAAGAAGAGTCTGAAGCAGGGTTATATCGACTTCGAGACTTAGCTCCTGCACTACTCTCACTTGCGCCCTCACCAAATACACCACCATTGTCATCAGCAAGTCGCCAAGTGTGCCTGTCAAGCGTTCTTCCACCCGCTGGTCCTTGACGCCAATATTCCATAGCTTTATCAGCCACTCTTTTGTAGAAAAATACAGCCTTATCGCAATTTCTCGGGGTACCTATTCCAGTATGATATCTAAAAGCGAGGGTCATTTCAGAGCGTGCATTTCCACCGTAAGCTGCAAAAGAGTGATATAACATAGCTCGTGCCTGGTCACGTTCGACGTCACCAAACATACCAGTTGAGTATATATATCCAAGCATATGTTGTGCAGTCGCATTTCCGTTATTGTCAGCCAGCCTTTTGTAATACTGCGTTGCCTTAGTATAATTCCTCGTATGACTATAATTCCCATAGAAATTCATTTCTGCCAGTAAATAAAGTGCATCTGAGCTCATATTATCTGCAGCCTGTTCAAGAAGTTTGACTGCACTTCCTAAAGACACTGAAAAACCATTTCTATCAATATCTGTCTTCTCATCAGAAGCAGATGTAGAAGATGCTGGTATAGCAGATGATAGCTCTGAACTCTTGGCAGAACCAGACTCGCTTGCTTCTTGTTCGAGGTAAATAGAGGTATCTTCATATGACTGTGTCTGCATCATCTGCAGTGTATTAACAAACAATCTCCATAACAGATGAATAGACTTGTGAAGAATTGAGCCTGATGCCACAGGAACATCAGAGTTCTCGGTGATTTTAAGGTTTTGCAGAATTTTTATTGCCTTCTCAACCATTTCTCGTTCAGGATCTATCCAAAATGTCAATAATTTAGTCAAGCACTTAGATACAGTAAGATCAAGTTGCACCAACTGATACACTCATACTAACTAATCATTTACATATCAAAATATAGATAACGATTTACCTGATTCTCTTGTAGTCGAAAATTGCTCTTCCATAGCCTTATGTACTACTTCACTCTGACGTACAATTTCGTCCGTTATAGATGATATGGGCGTACCAGTTGTGCTACTGCCCAAAGAACTAGAGATCGTAGAAATAGGACCATTGGCTCTATTAAGATCTTCCTCTGCACATCCTGCAGCGAGGAATGTCACCAAGATAAGCATCAGATATATCATTTTATCTTGTCATAAAATATTAGCGAACGTATCATTCAATATTTTGCGAACTGCACGGTCAATCACCTCAGAACTTGTATTGAATACTGCTTACATCTTCTGACATATCCGGGACAAGGTAGAAGCTCTACCGCCATATTCACGATCACAATAAGCAACTGTACAGATATTCAGCCGGCGTGTAAATCCCACAATTATATATTTTCTCAATGAACTTATTATGGTAACTTCTTGTAGTAACACTTCACGCCGATTTGAAATATGCTTGCTACTATGCTACTACCAAAGCGTCCTCACAAGACGTACCATGCCATCCAGCAACCTGTCCATAATATAGTCACGTGATAAGACATGCCTGGGATGTAGAGGCAAATTCAGCGACATCAAGTGTTATCATCTCCGTCAAATAATCAAATATCGCAAGAAATATCGAAATTTCAACCGGAGCAGTTGAGAAAGAATTCAGTGATCTTCTTTTAATTGAATAAAAGGCATTATAAGGGCATTATTGAAGCTACAGCGCTGTCCTGCAGTCTGCAAACACAAAGAAAGAGTGAGAGAGGGAGGAGAAACGGGTGATAGGTTTAGTGTCCAATACATCCTGAATAATATTCTACGGAGATACTACCGCAGTTATAATGTCAAATTCTATTGTGGTACGTTACTTTTATTAATAGTCGGATGGGTAGCAGTCTTATGATGTGATACCTTTAATGCGCTTAGATAGTAGAACAGCGGTGATTTGTGTAATGCAGATCATACTAACATCTTTAACTCATCAGGGCGCGGTCTACCGAGATATCATTGAAGATGTGATTAATTCTTCTCGAATGGACTTCGAGGATGCTGGAATTGATGAGGCAACATTGAGAGAACTACAGATACTGTGGCAGGAGAGGCTGTCATTGACAGGTGTTGCTAAGTTTCCATGGGATCCAGAGCCGGAGCCAACTTCACCGCCAGGTAATACTCAAGGAATCAAGTTCGAAATGTCATCACCTCCGATGTATGGCAATGGATCAGTCAATATTTCAACTGCTCCACAAGCATTTTCTAATCCGGCTATGGCAGCTATGCGTGCTGCACAGCAGATTCAACAGTTTGCACATGAAGAGAAGGTACCAGCCGCCCTGGCAGACGAAAGTATTAAAGGCGTTATGAAACGTGCTGGTTTTAATGAAAATGCTAATGACTCTGATGCATCTTCTGGAGGAGGAGGGCTTATGTTACCAGGTGGTGGGAGGATTGCTCAAGTGGATGGAGCATCAGACGCCATAGAGATGTCACAATATGAACTCGACCAACTACTTCATAGTAAGATTTTGCAGCAGTGTCCTTCGACAGATATTAGAGGTTCATCAGTGCAATCAAATGAACAAAATATAGTATCAAATGACACTAGTGCTTCATCTTTCAAAATTAGATCTGATAAATCCAGAAAATTACGAACAATAGAATTAATCATCCCTCAAACTGATGGCACTCTTGAATCGTCTGAGGATGAAGAATCTGATGACGAAGAAGATGACGATATTGCCAACGTTGGTGGCTCAAACTCTACTAGGCATCGCAATCTAAACAATGGAGACGATTCAGATGCGATTAATTCGGACCTAGATGATCCAGAAGATGATCTAAACTCTCAAGACGATGAAGACAATGAAGATGCGGGCATGATTATGCTTTGTCTTTACGACAAAGTCCAACGTGTGAAAAATAAATGGAAATGTTTTCTTAAGGATGGTGTGGTCAATGTCAACGGTAAAGACTATTTATTTGGAAAAGGTAACGGCGAGTATGAGTGGTAAATTGCAGTTAAATCTCTTAAGATCAGAAGAAGTTCGTTTGGCCGGTTTAATATACGTATTTTTCTCAATTTAATCTTGAGTTAAATTATACATTATATTTTACTTCTTTTATGCTGTATTCCAAGTAATGCTCGATGTCATTAGATACGGATCTGGATTTCTCGCACAGGCGGCTGGTTTACTACTATTCATGTCAACTCTATTACAAATTCAAGTTTAAAGCAGTTCTTGTATATCCTGTGATATTTTGGAAAATAATCAATTATCATTCAATATTCTTAATGGTACTGCTAATATAGTGTGTGCTGATATGTAGTTCTGTCATAAGTTACGTTCTTTTGCATTTTGCTTTTATGAGTACTGGTTTCACTCTGCTTGACTGCAATAGCTACTCCTTAGAAAAAGAAATTCATTTTCGCAATGGCGAATCTTAAAACATTCGTTTAGACTTAACTATACAGTATAGAAATCAGCTATTATCAACATACTCCAATGCCAAGTAAACATATCCTACTTCGTACTTTATCATACAAAAAGCTTGATCCATATTATTTTAGGTATCGTCTCTGGTTTTTTTTCCTTCTATCCCTTGACACAATAAGAGCATTACACTTCGTACTTAAAACCAAATGTTCAGTAAGGATCCTTCTTTTCGAATGGGTTATATCTTAATAACTTTTCAATCAAATCAACGTGAGTCAACTATAGGCCCATGGTCAGATCTCTGTATAACAATTATCAGATTTTAATAGAGCACACTTACAATCATTCGTCGACAACAGTATCTTTTTAGACCAAGCTTATCCAACGCTTCACTGATATAAGAAAACAGATTTAGTATTCACACGTTCACACTCGAATAAAAACTTGGGAAGTTCGAACTAACCCTTCCGATATATCATTTTGAAGGTATTGGAGATACGTTTCCCATTTGTCTCCCACAACCTATAAGGAGATTAGAATCACATTCGCTTACTATAATTTATTTGAACATTGTATAAATAACTATAGTTACCTTTCCGCAAGAAAAACATCGAACAGGAATAATCATCTTGAAAAACCAGTATGCGTTGTTGCCGTGAGAATATACAATAAATTCAAATATAGAAAATGGCGAATTTTTTTTAGATCTCGCTTATGGGTTAGGGCTCATATACTGGCAAAACTCGAGTTCCTAGATTTAGGAGGACATTGTTTCATCCATTTATTTAGAAATAAATAAGCTACTTTATCCTATTTCTAACAACAGTAGTTTTTTAAAAATCAATTATGTATAAGGTATAGTGGTATGTTAGCAAGAGCAACAAATATTAGTATATATCCTCCTAGCTACACTGAACTATTGCGATATTTGCATTCAAAGTAAAGCTATGATTCATTTGGGTATACAATAGCTGCGTCGATATTTAGAAATGCCAGCATCATCTTCACAGTAAATTCCTCTTCGATGTCATTAGTAAAGGTATCAGGCGATCTTTTACTTTCTAATACGACGTCATAATCGTACTCATCTCTTAGATGATCGATGCCAGAATTATCAATCTCATCGAGTCGCTGCTGATCTTCGCTCTCATCGTGATATGCTCTTTTCTGTGTCCTCTTCTTAAATTCAGAGATTCCGCCCATTTTCTGAACTCGTTCTTGCGCTAATCCAAATAGATATTCTGTAGCTTTTTGAGCTGCACTACGCCATTTTTCCATCAAGGCTGAGAGGTGGTCTTCCTCAGTAACTTCTGTATCATCCTTTATCTTCACAGAAGCAGTTTCATATTTGTATGCTTGTTGACACTGGCTAATCTTCAATTTCATTTGTCGCAATGACATATCTAAAGACATCTCCTGTTTTACGAGAACAGGATCCACAGTTAACCGCTCTAACATCCATTAGTTGCTGTCAATTGATTCATAACAAGTATATATATTACTTACCATCTTTAGCAGGAGATAAAAACTTCTCTCTGAAAGTACCAATCTTGTCAGCCGGCGAAGTGTTTACTGAACTATTATCATTATAACTCTTTCCGAATGGAGAAGAAAAAAGATTAAAAGTTTTCATGGGACTGTTTGCTGCAGAGCTTGGGACAGAGTCAAGTGAACAAGATGAGCAACTTTCTAAACCAGTAGCCTTATCGTCTACTCCATTGTCTGAGGATTCTATTCTAGCACGCTTCAGGGGACTTTTAAACGGCTTAGATAAAGCGAGCGAGCCTCTAGTTGGCTTAAATTTCGTAGGTGTAGAGGGATTGAACGAGCTCATAGTTACGCGACTAATCATCCAAACACAATTATTGCGCCGAAATAAAATTATTATTATCAGTTACAAATCAAAGAATAACTAGATGATTCTCTTGGTTCGTATTCTGTTGTATTAGCAAACAAAGCAACTCAAAATGTAGAAGCAGGATTTGCGACGTGATGTAGTGATATTATGGATCGCGTTAGAATCGCGCTTACCAAAAAAACTCTTATTCTATTTTATGGAAAACTACTAAGATATTACATAATGAAGAGGTCCCAACTCCCAAAAAATTTTTCTTGAATGTAATATTACAAGAAGAATCTTCTGTTCGAAAATTTCGTCTACAGATTGAGTGGTATCGAATAGCTAAAATGGTCAAGAAATCAACGAAAAAGTTTCAAAAGAATAATCTCAAGCGAGTTATAGAACAAAGGAAGCAGGTACAGAACTATAAAAAGAAGATTCTGAAAACTAAAAGAGCAAAGGTAAATCATGGAGATGATGAACTGGAAAAATCCGCATCAACTGCAAAGCTTGACGCTCCTCTTGGAGATATGGTAGCAAGCGAATTGTTCAATAATAATGATGCTATTGACGATTCTCTTTTTTCTAAAGGAGTAAAGTCTGGAAAATTGTTGAAGTCTTCTGACCATAGAGGTAAAGACTCTAACACTATTGACCGTGCAGAGTCTGAAGATGGTCTAGGTAATGGCGAAGAACCTGGATTTATGAGATACTTGGGTGACGATGACAAACATTTTTTGGAATCAGACGATAGCGCTGATGAAGATAACGATACGGATGTTGAGTTGGAAGATCAAGAACAAGATCTGCACCTATTAGAAGGGGAAGAAAGAAACAAATTCCAAAGGACTGATGGACTTCATGTTACAAAACATGACCTTGCCAAATGGCGAAAGGCCTTGAAAGATGAAAATTCCAGAAAGGCACTAAAAGAGCTCTCTATAGCTTTTAAAGCAGCTGCGAATGTTGGTAAAGACGAGAGCGAGAGAGTCAAATTAAAATATCAAATAACAGATCCAGATGTGTATAATGAAATTATTCTGCTTACATTGACTGAGGCTCCATCTGTTTTAAATCATTATATTCCCATCATTACCTCGTCTACTGGTAAAGAAACTATCTCAACATCGAACAAATCATTTCAACAGCTTCTACCAGTTTTGAAGACGATATCTTCCAACTTAGTTAAATTTTTGAGTGAGATCATAGACACAAAGATGATAGATACAATATTGACCGCGTCTCTAAAACTTTTGCCGTATTTTACTAGCTTCCGAAAATTCGTGAAGGAATATATCAGGACTGTTGTTAGAATTTGGGGTACATCTACGGAAGAACATACTCGATTGACGGCCTGGGTAGTTATTCGCTCCATTGCTGAATTTGGTGATAAAGGCATGCTAGAGCTCTGTATCAAGACTTCGTATAGCGTTATGGTCAAGAGCTCGGGTCATACTTCAGTCCACACTATGCCCACTATTAATTTTTTAAAGAATACGTCTGCTAGCCTCTATTCTCTTGACGATGACGTTGCTTATCAAACTGCATTCGATTATATCAGACAGCTTGCCGTTCACCTTCGCAATAGCGTTGTTCACAAAACTAACGATTCTTACAAGAACGTCTATAACTGGCAATTCATTCACTCCTTGGATTTTTGGAGACGTGCTATCTCTCTGCACATACAAAAGTCTAGCGCCAGCGGAAGTGAATCAGCTCTGAAGCCATTAGTGTATCCTTTAGTTCAGCTCACTTTGGGAACAATACGCTTAATTCCAGCAGTTCAGTATTTTCCTTTACGTTTTACTCTTTTCAGATCCCTTATTAGTTTATCAAATGATGCTGATATTTATATTCCTTTGTTGCCTATCATTACTGAAATGTTAACATCAACAGCGGTAACCCGATTTGGCAAGCCATCGACGTTGCGCCAGTTTGATTTTGAGCACAATATTCGAGCTAATTCAGCCTATCTTGGAACTCGAATTTACCAAAATGGAGTTTGTGAGCAGATTGTCGATTGTATTCTTGAGTTCTACGGCCTTTATGCAAAGCATATATCATTTCCAGAGCTAGCTATTCCATGCATTATTACTCTTAGAAGATATGCTCGCCGTAAAGATCAGCTATCGAATACAACTAAGGGAAAGTCGAATGTCAAAGGCTCGAAGTTCGAAAATACTAAGTTTTATAGAAGGCTTCTTGAGGTGGCAGAGAGACTTGAAATCAATTCTAAATTCATTCAAGAAAAGAGAAAGAATTTAGACTTCGGTCCTGACAATTATCGCATGGTAGCTCACTTCTTGACTGATCATAAGTGGGAAAATACTCCCCTTGGACAATATCTTTCGATACAACGTGAGATCAGAGAGGAGAAGCTGAGAGTACTACGGGAAAGCTTGAAGGAAAATAATAATGATAGTGCTAGCGATAAGGACGATCCAGATGATGTTTTAGATGAAGAGATCGGTAGTGATGATAACTAGGTGTATAAAAAAAACTTAAGTGTTATTGCATATCTTTCTTCTAGCTAGAAATGTATCTATTATATATCCCATGATCGCTAAATACATGCGCAGCATTATTCTAAAATTTTGTAAAATGCTTTATATGCATGATCAATATCAAATAATAATTGACGCGCCTCGTCATCTGTAATTTCATCGGTTGCCTTCATAGAGTTTAATTTTATCAACCTCAAAATAATAATGTTAATATTCAAATCAAATGTTCGCAACAATAATAGACAACCATACCATTCGACAATTTTGGCTCGACCTTCGAAATTTTTCGTTGTAACAGCATTGAGGCTTGTCATCAATTCACCGAGCAGTGGATGTAATTGATCTTTTGCTTTGTAGTTCAACTTTAGAGCATCCATAAAGGTTATAAAGTTCTATAATTGTCAGTTTAACAAAGATAATTAAGCTATAATATCATATTATACCAGAGATACATACCCCAGTAGCATCAGCAGCTGCCCTCGCAGAGGCTACAGTACTGGGAGATACGCTACTAGATGTTTGAGCAGATATGAACGAATCCTGTTGTTTAACGGGATGTTCAACGGTCGCTGGAATTCCGACTCTGAGCCTTGATATAGCTGACTGATATTCAATCTGATACATCTATTGTTAGTGACTGTCGGTCGGTCGTACAATGATACGAACTTTCCATGTTGAATTGAATTAAAAAAGGCTTACTCCATAATGTGATCGAAAAGATTCTAAATCGACAAATTCATTGGCAACCTCTTGATTCCTTAAAATAGTATTGTATTGAGCGAGCAATCTACTACATATTGGCGTATATCTAATAGAAGTTTAAGTAAGAAATCGCCAGTGTAACTCTTCTGCATCCAATATTAAAGCTTTAGCACTCACTCTTGATGTGAAATAGTGTCCTTCACGTAAGCTCTCTCCAAAAAGTCAAGCGTAACTATTATAGCATATATTTCCGCTAAGGACTCGTATAGATCTCGCTGTGCGGATGTTTTGTACAATCGTACCTCTTCGTCCAGTGGTATCTTCGATCGTAAAGACAGTGCCGATAAAGCAGACGATGAATATGCTACCGGAGCATAAGGCTGACTCAAAGACATGACTATAAAATAGATATTAATTCAGTTTGTTAACTACTCTTCCTGGTCCTAGTAAATTAGCTGATCTACCAAGAGTAAGGATTTCCGATGTTCCTGGTAACGCTAAGTTAATTGTTTGATAGTTTTGAAGTGCCTACAACTACGACTTACAGAATAGTGTTTCAATGAATATTCCATAAACGTCATTAATTATGTGGCCTTAAACTATAAACATTAAGGAGCCCGAGCGATTATTCCATAAGTGCTGGACTGACAAGTGGTCTTCAACCACCTACATCTTTCTGCAAGGTGTAGTTTTTATTACTGTAACTATTCCAAGACTTTTTCGTAAGCGATCTGTCTACTCTGTTGCTCTTAGAATGACTGTTTGTTGCCGGCATTTACAGATTCTAGAAATTTAGCTTAAGCTGAATAGCATATCTACTAGAGTATCTGTATATGCTGAATTGTGCATTTATCATCCGGGTTTCCGCTCTATTTATTTTTATTATTTGTTCATCTGTTTACTCAAGTTTTTTTGGGCCTCAGAGCCGCTATGTCGGCACCAGCAGCATCATTTGAGATCAATAATGATCGATCCGTTTTCAAGCATCTTAAAGAAGAGTTTGTATCCGAACTAACGGGTGGATCTATTCAAGAAATCAATATTATAACGTTGGTTGCACTGGTAAGCAGTTTTTTTGCTAACGTTTTATTTGTCTGCATTTGATCAGTTTGATGGTTCATGTGGACTGGTAGAAAAATGTATTCTGCATGAAACGTGATTGTCACTCGCGAAACAATCAAGTGATGAAACGCTCACCTTTTGCCTTCAGGTTATTCTGGCAGGGGATTTATTAGTTAGCGGATATTAGTATCAGCTTCCTTTACCAAGGATTGGTTTTGTGGTATCCAAGCTAACATATATATTTAGTCTGCTTATGCAGTATGGTGTGCGATTCAAACTCGATTTTCTCTCTTTGGTAGGAGAGATACTGGAATCCCACAATTTTTATCGCAATCAATCGAGTTCATAATTAACTGGCTTACTATGCTACTCTCAATTACTATATATGCATCTCATCCTCTGGCGTTAAATCTTCTTCTTATTCTCCCGGCTACTATTATATATATGTGCGTGCCTCCAATATCAAATACTAAGCAACGTGCTGCTAAAGCTCTATTACGGCGACGAGATAGAAAAGTTAGAAATCAGTCATTTCCTGATGGCAATGGTTCTGTATCACAAAATCCCTTAAACTCAAGTATATGCGGGACCCCTGTACATATAGATAGTCGTGATTCTAGAAGTTCAGGTAGAAATCATGATTCATCACAAGCATCTACGGTTTATCAAACTGGCGTCACGGATGGCACACTATCTGCGAATATATCTGAATCTCACCCTATAGAGGGATTTTTACCTAGAAAATCCTTTCTTTCTAATTATCGCGCTGGTATGATGATTTTAACATGTATTGCAATATTAGCAGTAGACTTCAGGATTTTTCCTCGAAGGTTTGCTAAAGTCGAAACGTGGGGAACATCTTTGATGGATCTTGGAGTTGGTTCTTTCGTGTTTTCTATGGGTCTGGTTTCTGCTAGGAGCCCTCTAAAAGCATATCATTATAAGAATTCTCCTCATCTTCTAAGTTCGTTGAAGTCCTCTGTCAGACAGACCGCCTCTGTATTACTCTTGGGTATTTTGAGATTACTGCTAGTAAAAGCGGTTGATTATCATGAACATATTTCTGAATATGGCGTGCACTGGAATTTTTTCATGACTTTGGGCTTTCTTCCGCCTTTCGTTATCATAATTAATTACTGCTTCGGTCATATTTCATCAGTATTGCTCTCTATCATTGTGGGCGTGATTTATCAGATATTGTTGGACCTTACGCCGCTGACGGAATTCATTTTAAGCGCGCCTCGAACAGGTATTATATCAATGAACAAGGAAGGTATATTTTCATTCATAGGCTATTTAGCAATTTTCCTAGCGGGTCAAGCAACAGGATTTTATACTCTTCCATCTACTCCAGTAGCTATTCCATTCATATCAAAATTAGAATCTAAAGTGGAATCTAATTCGGTCAGTACATCTAAAAGATCTATGATCACATTTCTTACAGCAAATGGACTAGGACATGCTTTGATGTTTCAGATTTGTACGCGAATGTTAAAAATGAGAGTTTCTCGTCGACTAGCCAACTTGCCATACGTCTTATGGGTTTCCTCATATAATAACATGTATATATTAATGTTTCTCTTAGTAGAGATGTGTTTTTTTTCTACGGTCGAATCATATGAAGATGCAGTTCCATGGGGCATTGAAGCTGTCAATATCAATGGGCTAGCTATTTTCTTATTTGCTAATATTCTCACTGGTGCTGTTAATCTTAGTGTGAATACTCTAGAAATGAATAGTGTCTCATCTGTCGTTATTTTAGCTTTCTACTGTGCTATACTAGCTTCTGCAGCTGGCGCAATGAAAAAGCTTGGGTTGCGTGCGAGAATATAATCATAATTTCAAACTTATAATTAGGCATTATTTATCCATTACTCACATTTTTGATTTTCTGTACGAAAATTTAGTCATTTTTAATCGTTATATTGTTGGTGTACTTTATCGTTCTTTATTCAGAGTTTTAATCTTGAGTATAAACATCTTTAGCACATATTGATCTTCCAAGGCATATCTATACTTGACACTTGCACATTTTAATAAGGCTTAAATCTGAGATCCTTTTTCCTTTTTCCTTTGCCTATAGTGTGGACTTGGCTCCAATGACCAGAATCTTGTAGCTCTCCATCATTTTCAGGTTTCCATATTTTGATATTACCATCTTCACCACCTGAATATACTACCTTACGCTGGAAAATGTCAGTAATCAACGATATGAATCCGTGCGGCATATCATCTCACCTTTTTATCTGGAAGGACGCATCTTACAACTTCTTCCCCATGGGCTCCAGTGAGTTCTATCCGTTCTTTTGAATACACGGTGTTATGTCTCACAGGCAATAAAGCAAGATGACCAATGGAGTTGTTGCCTACTACTATATAGTCATCTGTAATGTCAACAACATATTCACAGTCCCAAATACTTCTGACATCATTAAATCTGATCGTCTGATCCTCATGACTCTCTTCTGTATCTTCCTCTTCTTTGTTTGTATACTTGTAAATTGAAAAAGTCTCCATATGCGATAATGCATAAATCTGTTCTCCCCAAAATCCAGTTTTATGAATTGATGCGTTATGATTGATGATTTGCATCACTGCATCATCTTCATCACTAATCGAAGAATCATATCTAATAACCAATCCATCTGTAGATCCTGATAACAGAGTATGTTTATCGGTAGGATGATATGCAACACAAGTGACGTCGTCGTTATGGGAATCTATATACTTTTGCATATACGATTTTGTATTCCTCATGTCCCTAATAAACTGATTAGCGCTAATTCTATGCATCTGACACTGGCTAGTATTACCAAATAAAAACTCCAGCATCCTGACCCTCCAGTTCACTTCCAGCAGCAATATGGTCTGAAAGGGAAGAATAGTCCATTGAAATCAGAGGTGAAGTCAGACCTATCACATAAGTTAGATATAGTCTTTCAGGTCATTATCAAGTTCTGCTTATGTTAGAATGCTAATTTTTTAGTAGCTTTTCACTTTTCTTCTCTCCATGTTTCTTTCGGCGATCTTACTGTAAATTAACCAACCTGTTGAAAATTTTGCAGCTGCTGCTCTATTACTTCTGATATCCCATACTTTCACCAATCCATCCCCACCACATGTCAATATGCAATTGGCATCAATCACACAGATGCCACCGATACTGTGCTCATGAATTCTCGGAATACTGTTTATTTCGTTTAGAGACGATGTACTGTCAAAAACCTTTATCGATCTATCAGATATCGTTGCAACGATTTTTGAGCTGCCCATATGATCTAGGCTATAAACGTAGTCAGGTGAATATGAAATTTCATTATATATCTTCATGTTAGCTAGTTTTGATAACATCGCTTTGCATTTTTGTATAGTTTCTATAAATCTTATACACTAAAAATTTTTGTTCTTCTGATATTATTATCTATTGCACAGATTCTACTTATTACCTACTAAGAGATTGTGAGAGGGAGGGTCGCGGTCTCCGTTAACCTTATATTTATTTAGTCTTCAAAGTGTTTACGTTTGCAACAAAATAAATCACAATAGTTGAAATTTAACTCTAGGGAATCTGTCGGACTCAATTTTCTCCTATTAGCAATAGCTTGCAAGTTTTGTCAATTATCGACGATAATATCATTCAATGGTGCTCTAAGATTATGGAATTATTGAAGATTTTTCAAGCTAGCATGATTCCTTCATTTTTACAATTGGATTGTGTAACGTCTTTCGAACTTGGCTTCGTTCCTGGCATGCCTACATTTCTTAGTATAATCTTGCCAACAATTTCTCAGACGATCGGACAGTTGGCTATTTACCTAGTTACATATACATAAATATATATCAGCTGCAAATAGCAAGTCTATTTATATTGTTAAGAACAAAGACTTTTTATAAAATATAGGGACATTGTATAAGTGGACCTCTGTTGTCAATGGGCAAGCTACGGCGCCGGTTTATTTTATAAATAAGATTTGTCTTTACTACTTCTCCTTCAAAGAACATATATCTAGCCATTGTAACATGATGACGTTAATCAATTCTATGAGTAGGATATATGAACCTAAGTGTGAACCACTTTCGCTACTGTTGAATTAGTAATATGGCAGCATTGTGCTCAGTTCTTAGCAATGACAAAAAGCTATCGTTAGATTCTTCGTTGGAAGACCTTACTCTAGTGGTTGGTGTCGTGATTTTACTACTAATTGTACTGTTTATTAGTCGTAGATTCGGTTTATTACTCTAACTATCTCACAGGAAGTTATCTACCTTTTATATGTAAGAAAGACTGTGTTCCTTTCGTAACTTTACACAAACAACACCTGCCTCATATTCTATTCAACATTTGAGTTCAGTTTCATTTCTCAACAATGCTTAATTACTCTAAGCGATCTCTCTATCTCGTAGCAACTTCTGTATCATCCTGTTGAATATCCAACTTTGAGAGTTTGTTGAATGTGGCTTATAGCAGCATTGTGCTCAGTTTGAATGAATGATAAGGAGTTATCATTAGAAACTTCGTTGGGAGATATATTCTGGTGCCATGGTGCTGCTACTAATGATATTATGTATTAGTCGTCTATTTAGCTTCTAACTACCTCACAGGAAGTTCACTTCCTGTGTTCCTTTTGTAACTGTACGCAAACAGCACCTGCCTCATATTATATTCGACATTTGAGTTTAATTTCCTCTTCTCAGCAATGCTTAATTACCCTAAGCGATCTATCTAGCTCGTAGCAACTTTTGTATCATAGAGTTGAATGTCCAACTTTGAGAGTTACTGTTGGTGTTGGAAACATAAATTTGAAAAGACAAACTTTATATTTTTTAGTAACTCTCAAAGCGAATATTAAATTATATAGAGTAGATTGGCTTAAGGTGAAGAGTAGGGGTATTTAACTTGGTAACATAAGGGATGTCCCTGTGCAATCTCTGTAGTGAAAAGAGTATGAGTGTGGAACCTAGATATATAAAGGAGTTGTTTTAATCTTTTGACTCCAGCGCACGGCTCGTTTTCAAAATAGGACAGAGACCGATCTTCCTCTTCGATGGCTTTAGATCTAACGGTAGGCATGACGAATTTTGGGATGAGCTTTTACTACTAATTGTACTGTTTATTAGTCGTATATTCAGCTACTTTCTCTAACTACTTTTTGAACATATCTTATAGCAGCATTGTGCTCAGTTTGAATGAAGGACAAGGAGTTATCATCAGATTCCTCGTTGGAAGATCTTACTCTAGTGGTTGGTGCCATGGTGTTACTACTAATGATATTATGTATTAGTCGTCTATTCTTCTTCTAACTACCTCACAAGAAGTTCTCTTCCTTTTATATGTAAGGGAGACTGTGTTCCTTTTGAAACTGTGCACAAAGGACACCGGCCTCATATTCTATTCAACATTTGAGTTTAGTTTCA